>OZ014506.1:61486111-61945099 GCA_963966075.1 Aphodius sticticus
TAAAATTCCCGTTCTTGTAGAATTTAAAAAAGATGTTTTTATTTCACTCCTTACAACTACAATACAATATAAAAAATAGTACAGATTGAATACTACACATGCATCTAGGTCTAGGTCACGCGTACAATAATACCGAGTGGCTTGCCCCGCGGCTTATTTATATAATTCCTAATCTAATGTCTTGTCAGCAGATTCCTTATGCTAGACGTCCGATCCGGGCACATAACTTGTATCTCACCATCGATTAACCACCTTTCCTTTATATATATAAAACTATTTGTATTAACTATTTCAAAGTTTTATATATATATATATATATTAGTATGTAGTATATATTATATAAGTAACAATTGATCGCACTTACTGATGTGTTTATATGTAGCATGTTCTGTAAGAGTTGCAAAAAATATAGAAATAACTAATAAACTATTAATTTTATATATAGTATGATAAAGTCATGTACCTGCTCACATCCGATTGTTGTATTTATAAATCAATGATTTTACCATTAACCGCAAAAACTTATCTAGGTATGTATGCAATAATACATCTGTAACATGATCTTAGTAGGATTGTACGAATTACGTGGAAATAAATGCATACATTAATGTATAATGTATGCGTGTGTGTGTGTGTGTGCGTCGTGGAAATACTATAATGCCGTATCATTGTTATACGCACTAGCTGGACGCGCCAATAATGTAAACTAAAAACGAGTTATTCTTCGGATTAAACAACAAGACCTTGACGGCTAAACGAACTCTGAGCGCACAACATTGCGAATGCATACATACCGCGTTCTATTTTTAACCTGCAGTCTGTTATTGCTGAACTATAGGCGCGACAACAGGGTTTCCTTGAGTGGTTTAGCGGTAAAAGTGTTTCCTTGTTACAGAGTGTTATTTAGAGCTTTTAACGTAAGTATTACATTTTACTGTATGCTGTTTCTAAATATTGTGAACACACCTGTCATATATTTAAAATTATCAGTTTAACAAACAAAATGATTGTGCAAAATTATAGCTCATATAATTTTCATTGTGCAAAAATACTACATCTGAATATAGTCTGGCCGTATAAAAAATAATCGCCAGCAACTTGGAAACGTTTGAATCTAAAAAATGCTATTTCAGATTAACAACGTAATGAATTGTAGTTAATTCTACTTTTGAAGAAATTTTCTAATTTTTGCAATTAAAGAATTTTTTTCCTGTCTTTTTGAGTAATATTTTTAATTTCGCACTGTCAGCGTTTCACAATAAGCTATTTAGATCGAGTTATTTTAGATACATTTCATCGTATTTGAAATCCTATATCTCATTCAGGAAATTTCATGCAAAATATCTCACAAATCCCAAATATTGCACAATTTTGCGCAGACGCTGCAGACCATTCCTATGAACTTTATATAGCGAATACGTTGACCCGTTTACGACATTTAGTTGTTTACGTTACCAGTGACAAGTTGTTCAGGTAAGTTCGTCTGCAGGTTGTCTATACCAGCGGTCGGAAGACGTCTGCCAACCACTGGTCTATACCCACGACATTTGCAGATATAATAATTTTTATATGGTATTCACAATAGCCCGATGGTAAATGGGCCCTATGTATGTATCCTATCTTTTCGATCTTGAAAATATATTATGATATAGTGTAACCTACAATAATTTTTTAATAAATCCACAACTGCAGAAACATATCAACAATTAAATTTGGTATCCCTGTAGTAAACCAATATTTTACAAACCTATCAACGTTGTAAGAATACACAATTATTTTTAATTTAGCGCTCATCCGTGGAGTTCAAATCAACAAGTGTCCTATCTTGTCAATCTTGAAATTATATTATCATATTAAAATTAAATTTTGTATTCCTGTATTAAACCATTATTTTACAAGCTTATCACCGTTGTAAGAATACGCAATTCTTTTTTAAATTAGCGCTTGTCAGTGGGGTCCAAATCAACCCTTTATAAACACAACATTTGACCTATTTTTGCGCATGGGCAGTTTTCAATTTCGCTAAATTCAACCGAAAGAAAAATTTAAAATTCAATATTGGAAATAACACCCTAAAATTAAAATTTTCCAGGTGTTTCATGGAGATAACGAATGAATGTGATATTGTGGGAAATACGGACAGTTGGGTGATGTAAAGGATTCGTGCAGAGGACATGTGTCCTCATGGTTTTAATTTGTTTATAGCGTGTTGCATCGTTCTGTATGTTTATAGATGTGTTGTTCAGACGGGTGCGTTGATGTGCAGCCTATAATTATGTTGATTTCTCCTGGCAAGCTCTTGTCTTCCTCTATGTCTTCTTCCTGAAGAAGCCTTTAAAAAAGACGAAAATTTGAATTTGACTAAAGGAGTTTCCTTTACATCGCGCAACTGACCATATTTCCCACAATATATATATATATATATATATATATATATATATATATATATATAAAACTTTGAAATAGTTAATACAAGATGGCGGTAATTTTATGCAGGCTTCTGCAAGAATTAACATCCATTATATATATATATATATATATATATATATATATATATATATATATATACAGGGTGAGTCACTAGAGTCGCGGTGGTAGATATAGCAATTATCTTTAGAGATGGAAAAAAATATTTAATACAACAGTTGTTTGGCATATCATTTTCTACAACGTAAAATTATTTTCATTTATACTGGGTGTTGCATTTAGGCGTAGCAGAAAATAAATTAACTTTTTTAAATGGAATGCCCTGTATATTATAACATATTATGATTGCGAAGAAAATTGTCTTACTAATTGTATCAGGTGATATTGACGTAAAGTTAATAGTTTCTGCAATATTCAATTTTTTATTAAGAAAATGGCCGTTGCATGCCTTTTCCGAAAACTACGTAATAGCGTCATTTTTGCAGATATTTTCTTACAACTTTGTCAGAAAATAACCAATACTAATAGGGAGGTGATAGTGCTCAAAGAAATTTGATGCGCTATACAGGGTGTTCCTAGCACCTAATCAATTTTGATATTTTTCAAATGGATTTTTCTTGAGTTTTTTAAATGGAACGCCCTGTATATTATTTGCTGGTTGCATTTCCCATTAAGTTGCCTTTAATTTATATTAAGTGTGGCATATACATATTTGGACCCGTTTTCGTGATATTTGGAATTTAAAGAAAATGTGTAATAAAGTATACCAATACAGTGCTTTAATATTACACCCTGCATAACATGGTTCTTTTTTAATGATTTTTTTTTGTAAAGAGAACATAGAAAGGAAAAAAATACTTTTGTTGAATTAAAAAACTGACAGAATTGCTCAAAATAAATTGAAAAGTACATGGAATTACCATTTAGTCACTCAATATGAAAAATTAATATAATTTGAGACAACTAAAAATTAAATAAAAACAAATAATTAAGAGAAACCACAACTAATAACATTTATTAAACTAATTTTTAAACTTGATAAGCATTAACATAAAACTAGTAAAAAACTATAACAATTAAAGATAAAACAACAAGTAGTTATTGATTTGGTAGGTGTTCAAAATGCCCTCCATTTTGTCTTCTACAAGCATTAATCCGATGGGTAAAAGATCTCGAAGTATTTCTTAACATCTCTCTCTTATTTTCTCTGATGTCAGCAAAAACATTTCTTATTCTAATCTTCATATCGTCTTGTGTGATAGGTGGTGTCTGGTATACTAATTCCTTAACATGACCCCACAACAAAAATACAACTTATTTAGATCAGGAGATCTTGGCGGCCATAACGTAGGGCCTCCTCTTCCAATCCATTTGGTGGGGTATTGGTTGTTCAAAAATTGTCTTACGTTCAGACTAAAGTGGGGTGGGGCTCGGTCGTGATGGAAAATTAAGTTTTGGCGAATATTAAGCGACAAATCATCTAAATATTCATGTAGATGGTTGTTAAGAAAATGTAAGTACCTTTGACCATTTACGGAACCCTCAAAAAAGTAAGGCCCTAGCAAATTGGTACCTACTATTCCACCCCATACATTGAGTGACCATCTATGTTGATGGTCCAAAGGCCTGATAACGCGAGGATTTTCTGTTGCATAAAAATGGAAGTTATGTTGGTTAACATACGCATTTTTATGAAACGTAGCTTCATCAGTAAAAAGAACAAAGTCAAAAAAATTTGCTTGTTGTTGAATTTTAGCAGCTGCCCAATTACAAAAATTTAATCTCTTTTCTAAATCGTTTTCGCTCAATTCCTGTACATGTTGCACATGATATGGATGATACTTGTGTCGCCGTATTATTCTGGACACAGATGATTGGGTTATTCCATGATTTCTTATTTGTCTAGTGCTTGAGTATGGATTTTCTACCACACTAGCAACTACCAGAAATTCATTCTCTTCATGTGTCGCCGCTTTTGTTCTTTTGTTCTTTTTTTTGTAAGTAATAGTACCTGTTGATTTAAAACGTTCCCGAACTCTATTAATTGTTCTTGCATCGGGATGCCGTCTTTCGGGATATCGCTGAGCGTAAATTCTTGAGGCCAGTAGAGCGTTTTTGCCGGCTTCTCCATAGATGTAAATAATATTTATCAGTTCCTCTTTAGTATAATTAAAATTCATCGTTAACAGAGATTACAAATGTTGGTTAGCTATATTAAGTCTGTTGACAGCAATAACTACACGTCTGTTATTTGTTTTTGTTTCCATGACAACGAGGTTAAGTAAATCTAAGCTAACTTAAAATATTAGCGTAACTCTGCTATTTAAATGTATCTTTATAAAAAATAGCATTTTTAACTTTACCAACATTTATAATTTATTTATATTATAACAAAATACATGAAAAAAACTAACTCAATTATACAGGGTGTAATATTAAAGCACTGTATTGGTATACTTTATTACACATTTTCTTTAAATTCCAAATATCACGAAAACGGGTACAAATATGTATATGCCACACTTAATATAAATTAAAGGCAACTTAATGGGAAATGCAACCAGCAAATAATATACAGGGCGTTCCATTTAAAAAACTCAAGAAAAAGCCATTTGAAAAATATCAAAATTGATTAGGTGCTAGGAACACCCTGTATAGCGCATCAAATTTCTTTGGGCACTATCACCTCCCTATTAGTATTGGTTATTTTCTGACAAAGTTGTAAGAAAATATCTGCAAAAATGACGCTATTACGTAGTTTTCGGAAAAGGCCTGCAACGGCCATTTTTTTAATAAAAAATTGAATATTGCAGAAACTATTAGCTTTACGTCAATATCACCTGATACAATTAGTAAGACAATTTTCTTCGCAATCATAATATGTTATAATATACAGGGCATTCCATTTAAAAAAGTTAATTTATTTTCTGCTACGCCTAAGTGCAACACCCAGTATAAATGAAAATAATTTTACGTTGTAGAACATGATATGCCAAACAACTTTTGTATTAAATATTTTTTTCCATCTCTAAAGATAATTGCTATATCTACCACCGCGACTCTAGTGACTCACCCTGTATATATATATATATATATATATATATATATATATATATATATATATATATATATATAATTTCTTGAAACGTCTTGATCTCGAAACAGAAGCTTTTGCTGATATTGGGTAGTTTTGGAATGTCATTTACTGAAACAAAAATTTAAATTATGTAAATCTGTTACATTTTTAATTCGTTCTGTTAAAAAATTACCATTTTTAGAGAATAATTTAATTTTAAAAGAGCATATATAATCCATAAAAATATATATATGATGTGTGTCTTACATAATGATTATGAAAGATGTAATTGCGTTTCGCGTTTACATTTTCATGTGATGATAAGATGCTGACAATACAATGATTTTATTTCCAGAAACCTTACTGGATAACAAAGGGGATTATAGCTACATAATTGCAGTCATTTTATTCGCTCAAGCCAGTCCCGGATCAAGAAACATTTACTTGGAAGCAATCACTTTTGAAATAGCAGAAAATTTGACCCGTTTACACCGTTTAGTTGCTTCCGTTACCAGTGACAAGTTGCTGTATCAGGTAAGTTCGCCTACAGTTCGTCTATACCATCGACATTTGTAGATAGAGCTACTCTAATCAAATTTTCATCGACATTGCATAACACATGGTAGAATATATCTAAATCTGATAATTTTATACGGTATTCACAATAGCCCGATAGTAAATGGGCCCTATGTATGCGTCCTATCTTTTCGATCTTGAAAATATATCATGATATAGTGTAACCTACAATAATTTTTTAATAAATCCACAACTGCAGAAACATATCAACAATTAAATTTGGTATCCCTGTAGTATACCGATATTTTACAAACCTATCAACGTTGTAAGAATACACAATTATTTTTAATTTAGTGCTCGTCAGTGGAGTCCAAATCAACCCTTTATAAACATAACATTTGACCTATTTTTGTGAATGAGCTTTTCAATTCCGCTAAAAGAAAAATTTAAAATTAAATAATGAAAATAACACTCCAAAATTAAAATTTTCCAGGGGTTTTATGGGGGATAGTGAATCAATGATTACACCACTATAATGTGTATTGTATATAATTAATAAGACAACCAAAAGTATGTATAATTTATATATTATAATAATTTCTTGAAACATCTTGAACTCGAAACATAAGCTTTTGTTGATATTGGATAGTTTGAAATGTCATTTACTGAAATAAAAATTTAAATTACGTAAATCTGTTAAATTTTATAATTCGTACTGTTAAAAATTATCATTTTTAGGACATAATGTAATTTTAAAAGAGCATATTATAATCGATTAAAACATTGTTGGTATGCCCCTTGTGGTCTACCCGATATTATAAGATTGGATATGATGTGTATTTTACATAATGATTAATAATGGTTATTTAACAAACAAGTATATTAAAAAAAAGAGCGATCAATGATCGAGATTTTATTCGTCGATGTCGTTTGAGGTTATATGACCATTTTTGTAATTTGACAGACAGTTCTGGATTGGATAACGAAATGTTTTGATTAGATGGTTTTATTTTACGTATGTTCGATTGGTTATAATGAAGTCGTTTGATTGACTATAACAAATCATGCATTAATAGAAATCGGGCATTTATAGAGCTTTTTAATAAATGATTTTTCTATTCACTAAACATACTCATAAATAAACGATCGACGAAAAAAATATAATTACGCCTAGCGTTTACATTTTCAAGTAATGATAAGCTGTTGATAATACAATGATTTTATTTCCAGAAACCTTGCTGGTTAGCAAAGAGGATTATAGCTACACAATTGCAGTCATTTTATTGGTGCAAGGCAGTTCCGGATCAAGAAACATTTACTCGGGAGCAATCACTTTTGGAAATTAAAATGGAAAAATTTATAATTCAGAAGGACTTCACGAAGCAGATAAAACGATTTAATTTGTCAGGTCGTACAATAGAGTTAAGAATTAAACCTACCCCCGAGCATCAAGAACCGGTGGGCTGGGTGAAAAGTACTATTACGGGAATCATTAGATACGCCACTCAAGGCTTAGAACCGACAGATCAAGTAGGTTTTAGCTTTTGCAGTCAACATTTTGGGAAAGGAAACGGTTGGGTCAAATTTCAAGAAGCATCCGAAATTAAGGTTGATGATGTAAGGGACGTTCTTGCTAGCATATCTCAATCCAATTCCATAAGTCTAAATACTGACACTTTCTGTTTGGGTGTAACATCGGTAAAAATTCCTGTTGGGAAGGGGAAGAATAGATGTACAAAATTCAATAGTTTTGAAGAAGAATCTCGAAAGCGACGAGGCATAGTTGTAATTAATAATAACGATAATTTATGTTTACCCCGAGCATTAGTTGTGGCAATAGCTCATTTCATCAAAGACTCAGATTATAAAGCTATTAGGCAAGATATCAGAAAAGAGCAGACATCTCGAGCTCTAGGTCTGATAAGAGATGCAGGTATTACTATTCCTGAAGAAGGTTGTGGTATTCCAGAACTTCAACAATTTCAAGAATATCTAACAGATTTTTCAATTTGTGTTTATCAGTATGGTGATAAGGGACGAAATGTAATTTTTAAGGGCCCCAATATGTTACAAAAAATTAATTTACTGTTTCATAAGGGTCACTTCAATGTAATTACGTCCCTCACCGCGGCTTTTGCATGCGTTTACTTCTGTGAGGCTTGTAATACACCGTACAATACTAAAAATGACCACAGATGTAATAGCGTATGCATAGCATGTCAGCAAGTACCATCATGCACCCTAGAATGTAAAATTAAATGTTCAGACTGTCTTAGAAACTTTAAAAACAAGAATTGCTTTGACAATCATAAAAGGATGGGTATAAACGGAGGAGCCAGCGTTTGCAAAACGATACGTCTTTGTGTAGACTGCTTGAAAACTGTAAAAACCGATAGAACTCATATCTGCGGGGAAATTTATTGTAAGTTATGTCGGACACATCAATCTCAAACGCATCATTGTTATATGCGTCCTGATCGCGGTGTACCAAAACTGAAGAATTTGTTGTTCGTTTTTTACGATTTAGAGACACATCAAGAAACATTGTTAGAAGATGGGTCATCACTTCACATACCCAATTTATGCGTTTTTAAGACCTGCTGTGAGTTTTGTATAGACTCTGTTAATAAAAAATGCGTGAAATGTGGAGATAGTTTGTAGTGATAGAGTTCGCATATCGTCCAATGACAATCACAACTTTTTAAAGAGAAAACCAATTGAATGGTTTATGAGTTTTATCCTAAACCGCAGACAGCAGTATCAAACGGTTGTTGTTGTGGCGCACAACGGTTAGAGTTTCCACCATCAATTTTTATTAAACTATGTAATTACAAAAACAGATTTAACTCCTGATTTAATAATGCGTGGAACAAAGATAATTCAGATGAACATTAATAATGTTAAATTTATAGATAGCTTAAATTATTTCCCTATGTCTCTTGCAAAATTACCTAAAGCTTTGGGTCTACCAGACGATTTTAAAAAGGGTTACTTTCCACACCGATTTACACAAAAGCAAACACAAATTACATTGGACCTTTGCCACCTGTTCAATACTATAGTCAGGATACCATGATGGGGACAGATGATCCTTCAGATAACGATGAGAGAATACAGTTTTTAGAATGGTATGAAGAACATAAGGGAAAGGAGTTTAATTTTCAGAAAGAACTTGTAGAATATTGTGTATCAGATGTGGAGATATTGACACAAGCATTCTAAAATTTAGAGCGCAAATGTTAGCAACATCTGACGTATGTCCATTAACCGAAGCTTGTACCATCGCTTCTACATGTATTAAAGTTTTCAGGAGAAACTTTCTACAATCTGATACCATAGGGTTAATTCCTAAAGGAGGGTATAGATGGAGAGATAACCAATCAGAAACAGCAATACAATGGCTAGTGTGGGAAGAGCATCAGCGTAACATAAATATAATTCATGCGGCGAAAGAAAGTGAGGTGATTTTGGGGGGCCTCAAAGTTGATGGTTATTGTCGACAAACCAATCAAGTGTTTGAATATCACGGTTGTTATTATCACGGCCATGATATTTGTTACAAAACTAATCGCGATGTCGCTCTATACGATAATCCCTCTGATACACTCAATTTTCGGTTTGAATCAACACTAGCAAAGTCAGCCCGTCTTAGAGAGTTAGGTTATGAGGTTGTTGAAATGTGGGGGTGTACTTTTCAACACTCGCTTTCCTCTGATAGTAACAGGCTGAAATACTGTAAGGATCATTATCTACTGACTGTGTCACCTCTAAATCCCAGAGATGCTTTTCATGGTGGTAGAACAGGTAATTGCAAGACCTATTATAAATGTAAATCAGGGGAAAATATTAAGTATGTGGACATTTGCAGTTTATATCCTTATATTTGTAAATACGGCAAGTATCCTATTGGGCACCCGCAGGTAATTGTTAGTAATGAGAGTTGTCGTGAGTTAAACTTGAATGCAACTGATGGATTAATTAAATGTACTATACTTCCACCTCAATGTTTATACCATCCAGTGTTGCCTCTCAAGATGAATAAGAAATTAATGTTTGTACTGTGTAGAGCATGTGGAGAAACATTAAATAGTGATGAATGTACACATAGTGATGAAGAACGAGCACTATCAGGGACATGGGTCATTGATGAAGTAAGAAAGGCTATTGAAAAGGGGTACAAAATTTTAAGAATTGATGAAATATGGAAATATAAATGTGTACAGTACGATCCATCCTTAAAGACAGGTGGTCTGTTCACAAATATGATGAATGCATTTATTAAAATAAAACAAGAAGCATCAGGCTGGCCTTCAAACTGTGTAACAGATGATGAAAAGAATAAATAAGTTCAGAATTTTTTTAATATAGAGGGTATACGTCTTGAATTTAATAATGTGCTCAACAACCCCGGTTTAAGGTGTTTGGCGAAGTTGATTCTCAACTCATTTTGGGGAAAACTTGGCCAGCGGGAAAATCAACCAAAAACTGTTATAATAAACAAACCTGAGGAATTCTTTAAACTTTTAACTGATCCTGCAATTGTTGTAAATGGTGTTCTACCTGTGAACGATGACGTTTTGATTGTCAATCACGAATATAAAGACGAGGCTTACAATTCTTTAGATACCGTAAACGTTTGTCTTGCAGCATACACAACTGCTCAGGCACGACTTAAGCTATATAGTTACATTGAGAAACTTGGAGAGCGGGTAATGCACTTTGACACAGATTCTGTGATATACTTATCGAAAGACGGTCAAGAGAATGTACCAATCGGCAGTTTCCTTGGAGACATGACAGATGAGCTGGAAGAATTTGGACGTGGTAGCTATATTACCCAATTTGCCTCGGGTGGACCAAAAAATTATGCCTATGAAGTTTACTCCACAAATAAAAACAGTTTAAAAACTGTTGTAAAGGTAAAAGGGATTAGGATTAATTATAAGACATCAAAACTGGTTTATTTTGAAAAAATAAAAGATATGATAATTAATAGTTCTCAAGCAATTGAAATCGTTTCTAAAAATATTAAAAGAAGTAAATATCATGAGGTAGTGACAAAAGAAGAAATGAAAATATATAGACCATATTCAACAAAAAGAAGATTTGGGGATGATTATGACTCTGTTCCGTACGGCTATAAAAAAGAACGGTTTTGCTAAGTACCTTATCTAATAAGATATGTTGAATACAAACATTTAAAGGTTTTGAAAGAGTGTGAAACCTCAATATCTACTACAATATATATATATATATATATATAAGCATGGTTCCTTGCCACTGCACGAAAGTTAAGTTTCTTGTGGTATATTTACAGCGCTCATTGTAAGATCGGACCGTCAACACGATCTTTTTCGATTTTTGTGTATATGCGTTAGAAGCGTTCATTGAGGTGTATGCTTCGACTGAACTCGCAGCGCACCGCTAACGATCATTTAATTATTATTATTATTTAAGAGGTGGAAATATATGTATCTATGTATATCTACTTTGTGCGTGCGTTTATGTAATTCAAATTGTATTTCGGACAGCTATTGTTGATATTTTTATAAACACTCCAGCAAGTGCGATCAATTGTTACTTAGTTTACTGGTTTACTGATTATTTCTTAAATTTACAAGACTTTACCTTTATTAATTGTCAAAACGCCTCCATCACCTGGTGAATATTACACAGTGTACCACTAACGATCATTTAATTATTATTATTATTTAAGAGAAGGAAATATATGTATAATGTAAATATATTTTGTGAGTGTTTATCTATTTCAAATTGTATTTTCGGAAAGCTAACTCTTGTAACTCTTACAGAGCATGTAACATATAAACACTCCAGTAAGTGCGAGTAATTGTTACTTAGTTTACTGGTTATTTCTATATTTTACTGTGTTTATTTAGCTGTATTAATTGCCAAAACGCCTTCAACAGATGCTATCATATAATTTACTGGGTTTATTTATCTTTAGTAATTATCAAAACGCCTCCACCACTTAATGAATATTTGCGGCGCACCTCTAACGATTATTTAATTATTATTATTGTTTAAAAGAAGGAATGTATCTATGTATATCTGTTTGGTGTGTTTATGTATTTAAAATTGTATTTGCGGAAAGCTAACTCTTGTAACACTTACACAGCATGCAACATATAAACACTTCAGTAAATGCGATCAATTGTACCTTAGATTACTTCTTTATTGGTTATTTCTATAATTCACTGGGCTTATTTAGCTGTATTAATTGTCGAAACGCCTTCACCAGATGCTATCATATAATTCAATATCATGTAATTATGTAATTAGTATTGTTGCTTAAGAGAAGGAAATATATGTATCTATGTATATCTATTTGGTGTGTTTATGTATTTCAAATTGTATTTTCGTAAAGGTATTGTAGGTATTTTTACTATTAATTATTTTAAGTTACAGTGGAGGTTCTTTAATCCAACACGTTTAGGACGCCAGATTACCGAGACATACCGTATCGAACATTACCTTTACATGCGATCGTGTGGCTTTCAGCCTTGCCGGACTATAGAATTTGACTGGCTGTAGAAAGTTGGATTAAATAACCTCCACCATAGAATATGAACGACAATTATTATCTGTAATCAACTCATAGACAAATAAAGAACATTTTTGTTATTATTATTAAATGAGATGTTTGTTTTATTTGCCCTTGTAACTCTTCCAGAGAATGCAACATATAAACACTCCAGTAAGTGAGAACAATTGTTACTTAGTTTACACCTCCACCAGAATGCTATCATATAATTTACTGGGTTTATTTAGCGAAGAAGGAACATACTTATTATATTCGTAATTTGACTGGTTGACGTACGTTAACTTCAATGATTCGCTTGTGATAACTTCAAATTCGCCCGTTTAATAGTAATCCGTCAGTTACATATTTAGTGCTTTGTGATGTACCATAAACCATAAACCGATTCATTAACCTTGACCAATCACTGACCTCCTACAACTTTTGCATTATACCGATTCTAGAATCTCCTCATTAGCCTTGACCACTCATTGAACTCCCTTATACATTTTCCATTAAACCGATTCGAGAAACTCATTTTTAAAATAAAACCGATTACCTTGACCTTGAATACCTTGAGTACAAGGTCGTGTTTGAGGAGGTGTCGATTTGGGAACATCCTCATTTTTAACAGCAAGCCGATTCGGGAACCTCCTCCATGACCTTGGCCTTGAACACCTTGAGTTCAAGGCTAAGGTCATGGAGGAGGTTCCCGAATCGGCTTGCTTCCTCTACTAATACGGTACGATACGATACGTTTTTGGACGATATTGTATCGCGGTATTTGTTGTTGCCAACAACTAGCGTACTCTAGCGGCAAAGTTTATTTTACATTTGACACTGATTACAACGAAGGAATTTGCATTTGTATTCTTTTACAGTGTCAGATCAGGGAAATTCCGACTAAAATGTAACCTAACGTTGGTGTGAAAATCTTTGAGTGGGAAAGTCATTAAATCCATTAGCCATAGTGCTTTTTACAAGCAAAATACATACAAACATGTTCGTCGAGTAGCGTATGGAAAGTGTTTATTAAAACAAGTTGGATGGAAAATGCGGACTTTGTAACACTGACGTTAAAATTGCGGATATTACGACAAACTTGACAAAAAAAAAAAACACCTTCAACTGGCATCCAACATACAGATTAGAAACAAAGAAAACACTGATTGTTCTGAGGTTCTGTGATAATTTAGCAGTGTTTGATATTTTCTTCGGAAAAATACATTCTTAATGCATTTTTATATATTTTGTACAAAATCATAATTGAAAAGCCCATTAATTTATTAAAAACACTGGTTGTACCATGGTGAATCAAGTATAGTTCGTATACCACTAGTGGTACGATACTTTACATATTCCTATACTTTTAAGGCTAGTGTTATTTTGGAAAGTTGGCAAAAAATACAGTATAATGAATGATCTCCTTTTTCAACATTGTGAAACATTGTAATTATTTTCTACAATAACAAAAAAATAATAAAATTAGATGATAGACCTCGGATAATTGGTGCTGCACTTGCATTGCGACCATATAAACTATTTTGTTACGTTTTATCATATGTATATTATACATATGATAGCAAAAGATAATCTAACTTAAGCACCACAGATAAAAAAAGTTTCAAATATTTACGAAAAGCCGCAGACAGATAAAAATTTTTGTTTAACTCAAATAAATATTTGTTCGATCGTGGCAAAAATATATTTATTTGCTACAAAGAATTTTTATTTGAGTCAAAACAATATTACTTTACTCCAAACAAATGGTATTTGACTCTAATAAACATTCTTTGTAGCAAATAAATATATTTTTGCCTCTATTCAAATACGCAGTTAATTGAGTTAAAAAAATTCTATCTTTGCATGCCTACTATATTCAGTTGGGACTTTAAGTATATGTACATATGATATATGCTATTTTAAAATAAAAATACATATTTATTCTACTGTACATTATTTTATTTCAATGTGTGTAGGTATTTCCCGCTACGCAAAACCGGTACATGTGATAACGATACAATACGATACGCGATACCGGTACAGCAACGTGTATGGGAACACCCTAATCGGTAGCGATATTGCATTGTACTCCAAAACTCTTGTCTAATCGTTTACATATAATTCTCTAATTTCTGGTGGGATTTTGATTCTGAAGTCCATTGCTTCATGCTTTTCCATCTCCGTTTTAGCGTCTTTTTCTTCTTCCTTTTCTGATTTAATTTCTTCTTCTTCGTTTTTAATGCTTTTCTTCAATAAATTGAATGTGTTGGCTGAGATATCTCGCTCAATTGTTTCTGCGTTATGTTCACGTCCCAATCTCAAAGCTAGATATTTTGTTCTTACAATATTTGCAATTTCGCTGATTCGATTAATATGTTTTCCATCTGGGTGCAATGATAACCGTTGCTTGAGGTTTTTATATCTCGACTGGATCTTCTTTTTCCCCATTGTTAAATCACCATCTGCGTGTCAATGATTTATTGATACTGATCATTTTTTCTATGATACCCCCAATATATACTGATCGAACCCCATTCTGTACAGACCATCTTTAATTTCAAAGTGTTTCATTATTACTAACGCATTATGTTTTCCAACTTTGCAGCATTTTAAACACATTTCTCGAAACTTTTCAAAATTCTTGTCTGTGGATGTCTGTTCATCAAATATATGGCGTAAATTGAGAACATCTTATGGGAATAAAACTATGACGTTTGCATTGTCGCGTAACAAATGTTTTTGGGAATTCGTGTGTAAGTGTGTGTTAAGTAGAACGTGTCGATAAGTTTGTGTCGACCCATACAGAAATGTGACCGTATCTTATCCTGCAATGTCATCGAAAATGAATACAGAGTTGTTCTTCACATCTTGAGGATCCACAATTTCATCATTGTTACTGTAATTTAAAATTTTAATTTCTGGTATTTCCTTGATTATGTTATTTAAAAATTTATATTTAGGTTGTTACGTCTTGGAAAATATGTAAATGTTCTCGAATCGCAAACCGTTTTCTTCAAATAACAAACTAAGTAGAAGGTTTGTCTTTCCACAGATGGACCACAAATGATTGCCCTTATTGTATTCGGTAAGAGCTCACCATGTCGCTGTTGTTTTGGATTGTCGTTTGAGCAGAGGCCGTCAAGGTTATTTAAGGGGAGAGATAATGATGGATGATTAACGACCTTCACCATGAAGAATACTAAAGAAATATGGCATATAACATCCAATTTATAGTAGCTGTCGATACGGATCTGTTAACAGGATTGGAATTTGAACAGGGGTCTGTCGGAATTTGAACAGGGTCCGTTGGAATTTGAACAGGGTCCGTTGGAATTTGAACAGTGATCTGTTGGTATTTGAACAGGTTTGTTGGAATTTGAACAGGGTCCGTTGGAATTTGATCAGGGGTCTGTTGGAATTTGAACAGGTCTGTTGGTTTTAGAACAGGGTCTGTTTGAATTTGATCAGGCTAGTTGGACGACTTTTTATATTCAATCACGTGAACGAGTGTTGAGATGTAATCATGCGATCGCTAATATTGCAACTAGCAACAGTTAGTTTCTTCAAAATCCATTGCGATAGCAAATAACAAATTTGTTTTCGAATACGTTTAACTTCATCATATAATCACATGATGCGATAAGAACACGTGGAATATTTCCGAATGCTTACATGTTTTGTTCATATCTAGAAAGGTCATGCCCCCGCTGTGATAAGAGTCTATATCTGTAAAGCAGTTCTTGATAGTATGATTTCAACTTTCCGAGATGTTGGTTGTGTTCCTTCTAACTCAGAGGTACCAAAAACGTAGTGTGTTTATTACAAGTGTGAATCTGAAATGATAAGACCTGTTAGTGCAGCAGGTGCTGTTTATACGTGTACATCTCTCTCGGATTTGGTAAGACGGATTGCATTTTGATTGCCAGCGTAATTGCTTACGGTTTTAGAGTCCATATTGTGGTCACCTAATTTTGTTTGATGAATGAAATTTGTTATCATTTAGATACAATGTACCATCGATAAATCAGTTTAATTTCTATTTTTAGACGATCTAATATAACCATTTTTGACCCCGCTTTTATCCGGATTTGTGATGTCAGCGGATGTTTCGCAGGCGCGGAAAGAAATTATACACATCTGCAGTGTGTGAAACTTGTCGTGGTGTCAAGATGGTGCAGTTCAGTTTCAGGTGAAGGTTGTTCTTGATGGTAAGAATGTTTCTTTATTATATTTGTCGTTTATTCAATTTTATGGTCCAATGACGTCACAAGTTGTTGGTTTTAGCGGGAAACTTCGTGTCAAAATTATTCAATTTCTATGATCCAATGACGTCACAGATTGTTGGGTTCAAAATGGCCGACTTTTGGTTTCAAATTTTCGCGCCAAAAGTTCGCAGATGCGTCCCCATACCTACTGGCATTCATACTTTTATTTTTGTGTGGTGGCCGTCTTTAAATATATATCTTTATATATCTTTAAATATATGTTACCACCTCCACGCATTGTCCACGCATATAGATTTTTCTTATCTTTTCTTAATTGACGTGCATGAAAAAATAGAGCAGCGTACCGTGTTGTCAATTGCTCATTTATAAAAAAATTGTTGTTTCTACCCTTTATCCACATAATTTTGTTTTGATGGAACCAACAGTTCTACGTGCTTATAGAATTTTTTGTTTATTTTCCTGGTTGGACAATTGGACAGTGATAGGTAGACAATCGTTTTTTTCCTTCTTGTCTAGTTATCGCCAATATGTCCGCATTGTCCAGTTTGACATGCAACCCCATGCAACCACATTTCGTATAATGTCATCCAATTTGCCATTCTGCTCCTCGTTTGCCTGTTTTTCTATTCCGCTAATAATGATGTTATCTTACATTTTATTTTTCTCTTTTCTACCAGGCTTCTTCCAGCTATGCTATTCTATCTTTCATTGTCTGTCTTCTTTTTTCTTCCTCCGTGAGTTGTTTTCTTCATTTCATTATTTTCTTTCTTTATGGTCTCAAACTCCGCGGATAAGAACAATACACATTTTTTCAATTCATCGTTTGTACTCGTCATCTGTTTCTCCAGCCTACTTGGTTCCATCTCACTGTTGCTTGAGTTCGCCACGTGTTCGATCCTGGTGTTTGTCTTCTTTTGTCATTTTTTTTTAGCAAGGGTAAAACAAAGTACTAAGGAGCGTCACACTTTGCACCTCGGGATCTTTTGTGGTGACTTATTATCGAACAAGAGCGCCACGGAAAGGATGGACACGATAGGTTTATTGGAACATATAGAATACGTCGTCGGCCAGCTTTGTTTTAACTTTTCTATTTCTTTATATTTGGGTATTTGGCCGTAAAAAAACGTAAAAAACAAGTTGTAGATAGTTTTGCAATTGAATTTAGGTTATCAAGACTTATTTCGGCTAATAATCTCTTACCGTTGTAGCTTTCGTAACTTTTGTCCAGTCAGCCCGATTGCTCATGCAATTATTTTTGAATTTACTCTGCACTTCACGAAAATAGCACAAATATTTATTTTGCGACATTATAATAATCACTCGCAAAAATTTGAATGCGCCATTCAAATGTCGCT
Source organism: Aphodius sticticus (assembly GCA_963966075.1). Taxonomy (NCBI): domain Eukaryota; kingdom Metazoa; phylum Arthropoda; class Insecta; order Coleoptera; family Scarabaeidae; genus Aphodius; species Aphodius sticticus. The sequence goes on from OZ014506.1 coordinate 61,504,253, forward strand.
CAGCACTATTTCTTCTAGTCCGACTTCACTGAGTGCAATTTCTCTTATGTGGATCTTAGGAAAGCTTTTTCCGGCTTTGCTAGTACAGCTCGACTACAATTCGCTCGACTATTATTTTGGGCTTGATTAAAGATTTATCTTTAAAGTCCGGCGAGTCTGACAGAGTTCAGTGTAAATAGTATGATTGCAATTCTTTGTGTCGCAGCAATCGACACAAAGATATGTAACTTATTATCTAATTATGATGGGCTCCGCGATTAAAATCCATATTGGAAACTGAATCTGACTAAACTATGCGGAGTTGGCTCCACCGATTAAAATTTCAGATTAACTCCCATCCAGACACCCCGACTTCCACTGCTTAAAATACGGATTGAAAAGAGCATTCACGAATATGGTCACTACTCAACGGTTAAATTTTCAGTTATTGACCATCCAAAAGCTCATTGTATAGAAGTAAAATTGAACGTACCTACTTGAAAAACAACCGAGGTTAGGTCATATTTCTTTGCACTTGCCACCACTGTGCATTATCGTAAAACCTAATGAATTTTTCGATATTTAAACAACTTTTAATGTTCGTACTTAATAAACATGTCTGCGCTGCACAAGGTCTTACAAGAGGAATTTAAAATAATAGATACAATAATATACAATTTTATTTATTCATCTTTAATATTAATTAGCTATATCATCCTCCACACCTGCAGTAATGTTTCTCAGTAAAGACGCCATGGCACCCTTAGATGTTATGCTCATGCAATTAGATTTCAGTGTTGGTTTGACGTAAACATCAATCTGAGTGCGAGTCCATTTCCAGGGATGATTTTTGCACAAAATTAATAGACAATATTCCAGGAACTTAGTTGGTGTGGCTAAAATAAAATATAAATAAAATATTGTTATTATTTAAAGATCACATAAATTAGGTTATAGGTTTATTCCAACACGAAGAAATCACCCTTCAGGTATCGTATTTTGTGATGGACCAGTTATGTTACGTTCGACAACTCAATGGTAATAAGTAGCCCTGATACATCTGGTCAAACACACTGTATCGTGTCTGAACGGGCTTTTCTCTGTGTTCGAACATACCTAAAATTCAGAGATGAACATCATCCTATGTACAGTTTACATTAGGGAGGTCCAAATTTATACCTTGCAAAATTTTTTTTTTGCTGGAGGGCAACAATCCTCCCAATCGGCTCCTTTTCCGGAAAAAAAATTCCCCCCAAATTTGAGAAAAATCGGTTAAGGTCACACGTGCCACCGAGCACCTCAAATTTCCCATTTAAAATACATTGGAAATATGCATCTTTTTTTCCTTTTTTTTCACGTCTCGGATTTAGAAAAAAAGTTGCGGGAGATTATCAGAAATTGTTCAGAACTTCCCAAAGTAGTGCAGGCAAATTAACTGATTATAGCCAAAACCGGTATTAATTGTAGACAGGAGTTTTATCATTGGAAATGGTAAAGGGGCTCATAGTGAACGTAAAAAAAATAAATGCAGGTCATGGGGTGGTATAGTGTTTATTTGGGAGGGTTGAAAGCGGGTGCAAAGCATATTATTGCGTTTTACGGCGAAACTTGACGTTTTATTAAAAAACGGCCTATACTAAGTTATAGATCATAAAAAAATCTACAACATTCATATTGGTCACTTTTTACTATGACCTCAGAATTTCCGAGATAAATGCGAATGCCAATGTCAAAACGAATTTTCTGTTTTTTATTTTTCGCTGACGCAACAATGATTCAATTTTAATCAAACTTTGTGAAAGCGTGCCCTGTTATACCTTAAATAAGCACACATTTTTTTATTATACAAAAAACAAGAAGTTTTTGAGATATTTAGTTTTTTCCGTCAAAATCAAACTTTTTTTAAAAAGAAATTCTGTGGTGAAAAATCATCGTACAGTTCTTCTGGGTCTCATTTTTGTTGTTTTTACATGTACTTATTGACACAATAATAAAAATAATAGTCCCTATTTAACAACATGGTCAAAAATTTAAAAAACTCAAAAACGACTTTTGCAATAGCGAATTTTTCAGTAATTGTTCATTATTTGTTTAAATTTTTAAGAGAATTGCGATACTGGTTACGGCATTCTATTGTACGGAAAAATATACAATGGAAACTGTATCCCATTTCTACACTAATGCTATAACCATTAAATTAGAATAAGAAATCTTCAGATAAGTAACCAAAATAGTCAGTTTTTGTCTTAGTATCCAATACAAAAGTTGTAGGTCAAGAAAAAATATACAACTTTTGTAGAGGTTACTATATAACATAACCTCAGAACTTCCGAGAAAAATGCGAAAATTTCATTTTTTTTAGAATTTATAATTTTAATTTAGTTTTGACGAAACTTCTGAAAGTAAATTATTTATGTCTTAAAAGATCACAAACTGTTTATGAAAAAATCTTTAGTTAAAAATGTGATAACATTTAATGTGAAACAGTACTTTAATAATTGATAATAATACATTACAAAAGTTAATATTGTAACACGCCCCTAATACCAGTGCGCTCCATGACCAGCGAGGGCGTAGGAGCCCCCTTCCACTACGTGTCGACACACGACCTGAACCGAGCAGGACAAAAGACTGTACGCAACCCTGGCACATGAGTTCGCTCACCGGCCTGGAGGAAACTATTAACTTGGCGCACTTCGTAGGGCCTTGGTGACAACGTGGAATCCAGACGGAGAGACAGGCATCGTCAGTATACGACACGCTGCACCTACCGCGACTTGCATTTTCAAATATCTTTTTCCGAACGACCCCACCCCGTCAATATTTATTTACAGATTTACAAATAAAAAATGAAAAGTATTTATTTATTATTTTCTATTTGATTTTTATATGGCATAGTTATTTAACTATGCCAATCATTGCCTTATTCGCAATTTTTCTCGGGAGTTTTGAGGTTATGTTATATAGTAACCTCTACAAAATTTGTGGATTTTTTCTTGACCTACAACTTTTGTATTGGATACTTTTTGATTCTAAGCCAAAAACTATTATTTTGCTTACTTATCTGAAGATTTCTTATTCTAATTTAATGGTTATAGCATTAGTGTAGAAATTAGAGCCAGTTTCCTTTGTATTTTTTCCGTACAATTTAATGTGCCGTAACAAGTATTGCAATTTTCTTATAAATTTAAGCAAATAATGAACAATTACTGAAAAATTCAGTGTTGCAAAGGTCGTTGTTGAGTTTTTTCAATGTTTGAGCATGTTGTTAAATAGTAACTATTGTTTTTATTATTGTATCAATAAGTACATGTAAAAACAACAAAATTGAGTCCCAGAAGAACTCTGTACGACGATTTTTCACCACAGAATTTTGTTTTAAAAAAGGTCTGATTTTGACGGAAAAAACTAAATATCTCAAAAACTTCTTGTTTTTTGTGTAATAAAAAAATGTATACTTATTTAAGGTATAGAAAGGCACGCTTTCACAAAATTTGCTTAAAATTGAATTATTGTTGCGACAACAAAAAATTAAAAACAGAAAATTCGTTTTGGCATTGGCATTCCCATTTTTCTCGGAAATTTTGAGGTCATAGTAAAAAGTGACCCATATGAATGTTGTAGATTTTTTTATGATCTACAACTTAGTATAGGACGCTTTTGGATAAAACATCAAGTTTCGCCGGAAAACGCAATAATATACTTTGCACCCGCTTTCAACCCCCCCAAATAAACATTATACCACCCCAAGACCTGCATTTATTTTTTCTACGTTCACTATGAGCCCCTTTACCATTTCCAATGATAAAACTCCTGTCTACAATTAATACCCACTCTCAACATAATTTGCCTGCACTAAAGATCAAATCCACAACCACTATTTTTCTTTTCACCGCCCCCATGCAGGAGAGGCAGTACCCTAAAAGTGAGGCAAAATTTTCCCCAAATTTACAATTTTACAAAGTTACGTGATTTATTATTTCTTTGACAGAAATTACTATTATTGAATTGTTGACAAGATTTTTGTCATTTATTAACTAATTTAAAAATTAAAAAAATGTTTAAACAATTACCATTCGTTTAAACAAAAATATACGATGTTGTACGAACTCATTTTTCCATTTGTTGCAAACATTATTAAATTATTGTTTTTGGTTATTTATTAACTAATTAGCAATTCTTGAACAATTACCATTTGTTTAAACAAAAATATATGTTGTTACACACATATTTCCCTAATTTTGCAGAAATTATTAGATTATTGGTATTTTTTTGTCATTGTAATAATCATAATTTCCTTTAAAAAATAGAAAATATGTCCGCAACATTGCATACATATTTCTTTAAACAAATGGTATTTGTTTAAACAATTACTAATTAGTTAATAAATGACAAAAAAACAGTAATTTAATAACTCTTGCAAAAAAATGGAAAAATATGTTCGTAACATCGTATATTTTTGTTTAAATAAGTGCTAATTGTTTAAACAATTTTAAATTAGTTAATAAATGACAAAAAAATATGCCAATAATCGAATAATAATCACTTCTGCCAAAAACAATAATAAAACACGTAACATTGTAAATTTGGGGAAACTTTGAACAAAAAAAAATAGTGGTTGTGGATTTGTTCCTTGGGGAATTCTGAACAAATTCTGATAATCTCCCGCAACTTTTTTTCTAAATCCGAAACGTGAAAAAAACAAGGAAAAAAAGATGAATTTTTGCAATGTATTTTAAATGGGAAATTTGAGGTGCTCGGTGGCACGTGTCAACGTTAACCGATTTTTCTCAAACTTGGGGAGAATTTCTTTTCTGGAAAAGGAACAGATTGGGAGTGATCATTGCCCTCTAGCTAAAAGTGCGTTTTTTGGACCACCCTAGTGTACATACACAAGCCGAAAGCATGTGCATAATTATTCAAGTGAACTGTAGCCATTATGCGCGAGTCAAATACGACATTTTATATACGACTCATTGAACAAAACATTTCTTTCTTTTTTTGAAGTCACGAAATTTTTATAATACAACCTCATAAAATGATGACGGTATGTATAATGATGTAATAGTAACACAATTTTTTATGGTAGTTATGTTGTAATTCATAAAACCTAGTGTGCGGTATGAAATGGACTGTTATTTAAGAGTCGTAGACGATCTAAAGTTATATTGCCCATCATTTTCTACAACGTACAATTCTTTTTATTTATACTGGATGTTGCATGTAGGCGCGGCAGAAAACCAGTTTCTATACAGTTCTTAAATCGAATGTCCGAAAACTATATCATGCAGAATAAGGATGTTGTGTTTCCAACTGTATCAAGTTGTACCTGTGTAAGGTAAATAGTTTCTGAGCTATTCAATTGTTTGTAAAAAATGGCTACTCTAGGCACATCTTGAATACCTTTAAAAACTAGATTTTGCAGATATTATCTTATAACTTTGTCAGACAATTGTCAAATCCAGTAGGTAGATGCTGATGTTTGAAAATTGAATTCGCTATAAAGGGCCACCCTACCACGTCATAATTATTGAACATTTTCAAATTGCTGTACAGATTGCCGGTCCGACGTTTTACCAATTAGTAATCGGCAATCCGTACATCTGGGTTCGAATCCCAAGCGTGGCTGAAGCTCTTTAACTTAAAAAATTACCGCCATCTTGTATTAACTATTTCCAATTTTCATATCAATATATGCAGGGTTTCTGCAAGAATTAACATCCATTATACATATATATATATATATATATATATACAGTGTGTCCACGAAAGTCCGCACCATATGGAAAAATTTTTTAATGCGTATTTCTCAGAAAATTTTATTCTTTATAAAAGTTGGCGGCTCGTATGAAACTAAAACTGCAACCGTCAAATATGTAAATTTCGGTGCCATATACCGAGCGATTCAGAATATATGAATTTGTGATAAGAGTAAAGTACCTTTATTTTCATTATTATCGATAAACTTTATTTGGAAATATTCTTTAGAAGTAAAAATTATATTCAAATATGAAGTCACAGCCACATACCTCGAAAAAAAAATATTTTCAGTTTTTTCTTAATTATTACTCTTGTGACAAATATTAGTAAATGCCAGTGATACTAAAAGGTTCTTTTTAATATATTTTTTAGAAATTTGAATACATTTGTTATATTTTTTGTTATTTTGGTATGATAACTAATGTTTATTTAGAACTAGCGCAAAATTACCTATTTTCTTGGTGCGAAGTTGATATTTCACCCTGTAGATATTAATATATCATACAATAGCTAATTCAGGAGTGTGACATACCTTTTATTCAGTTAATATTAATGACTGGGGATAGGTTTATAATAGTAGTTATCCATCTACAGCGACCGGTTCTCCAGTAGTGGTACGCGTTTTATTTTCAGTGATAATATCTTAATAAACATAACTGAAACTTCAAACAGTTGCGTTTTGAATTAATTACTTTATGCAAAAATGCATCCTCTTATGTACAGCAGCACAAAACGCACCACCTTCTTGCTGTAAGAATTTGACTAAAATTAAAATAACACCTAGCCTTTTGTTTTTTTTTTGTTATTTTACTTGATCTCCACCATTATTATTAACAAAAGGTCGTCTTTACGTTTTTAATTACCTAATATAACCGAGTGTAGGCAAGCCAACGCACTAATTCGAAGCTGTCATTAAATCACGGACGCTGATCTACTTTTTTAAACTTTCAATATTATATTTGTGATTTTCGTTTCTAATGACCATTTAGAACTGTTACATTAAAGAATATGAAACAAAATGTTTATTGTCTTTATGCAAGATTGTTTAAATTTTAAAATAAGCATACATCAGTTATCACAGATGGATATGAAAAACAAAAGCATTTGACATTATCCATTTAATCGTACCCACTGCAGTTTATGTTAGTTTATGTGCTGTAACTTTTAAAACCATGCTTACACTCCAACAAAAAGTTAAAATTGATTTTATACATGGAGAAAATAGACCGCACCGAGAAGTTGCTGCTATTTTCATTGAAAGACATCCACACAACCAAATTGCCCATTCAACCATTTCCAGCATAATGAGAAAATTCAAACAGACTCTGTCTGTTGAAAATAGCTTCAAGAAACCCCACAAAAAATATGTTGCCAAAAATGAGGAAACAAGTTTGCCAGTGTTGCAAGAAGTAATCGAGCATAAAACGACTACTGTTCGACAAATTGCTTCACACAGCCAATGCCGTAAGCCAACAGTACATAAAATACTAAAACTAAACAAGTATCACCCTTATAAACCAAAATTTATAAGTACACTAAAAGAAAGAGACTTCGACTTCAGGTATGACTGCCATCTGGTTTGAGGGAAAAATGGAAGAGAACAGATTTTTTTTAAAAAATATATTCTTTGGACAGACGAGGCAAATTTACCTCAAATGGGTCAGTTTCTTCACAATATTGCCGGTGGTGGGCACATGAAACCCCGAACTGTAATCGTACAATAGAATGCCGAGATCAGTACCATTTTACGACTAATGTGCTGTGTGGTATTTTGAATAATCAAATATTTGGGCCTTTTTCGTCCAAATTTAAATAGGGAATTATATCTTCAGTTCCTGAACAGAGAGTATGTAGTCACCTTTTTTGGACAGTTTGCCGTTGATTCAACGGGCGTCAATTTGGTTCCAGCTTGATGGTGCGCCCATACACAATATAAACTCTGTTAAGAACTTTTTAAATCATAAATTTGGCCATCGCTGGATAGGCGGAAATTCGGAATCAAGTAAAAAATAAAGTATACAAGCACCGACCATTTAGAGATATAAATCATTTAGAAGAAACTATAGAATATTGTATCCAGAACATTCCACCGAATTTTGTTAGTAATACGGCCAAAGATGTTTCTAGAAGAATGTGTTTATGCATTGAACGGGACGGACACCACACAGAAACATGATGAATAGATATTTAACAACTCTTTCAATGTTAAGTTTCTTTTTAAATTTATAATAATGTATGTATTTTTGTAATTGTAAGTAGTAGAAATAAAATAAGTTCATAGATAATAAATTAGCATTATTAACATATTCATAATAGTTATTAACTTAATAATGGGTAAATCAGTCATAATTAATTCAAGAAACAATAGATGTTTCATGCTTTAGTTATTTTTATTAAAATATTATCAGTGAAAATAAAATTTCATAAGTGGTAGTACCGCGCGTACGACCACTTGAGAATCGCTCGCTGTAGATGGATAACTACTATTATAAACCTATCCACAGTCATTAATATTAACTGAATAAAAGCTAAGTCACGCTCTTGAATTAGTAATTGTATGATATATTAATATCTACAGGGTGAAACATCAACTTCGCACCAAGAAGATGAGTAATTTTGCCCTAGTTCTAAATAAACATTAGTTATCATACCAAAATAACAAAAAATATAAAATATGTAATCAAATTTCTAAAAAATATATTAAAAAGAACCTTTTAGTATCACTGACATTTACTAATATTTGTCACAAGAGTAATAATTTAGAAAAGAACTGAACATATTTTTTTTCAAGGTAGGTGGCTGTGACTTCATATTTGAATATAATGTTTACTTCTAAACAACATTTCCAAATAAACTAAGTAATGATATGCTATTAGGGAAAGCAGCCAGGTGGATAAATAAAACACTTCCTTTGACCGATCCCTAAGCTTTCGACAATTTTATTGCCTTCCTCAGAGGGTACGCTGCAAAACAGTGAGAATAGCACAACGAAAAACAATCAAACAATCGACTCACATCCAGAAGCGAGTAAGAGACTGCTATCAAAAACATCACACAGTGAAGTACGGCGACGGGCAACGGCACATTATGGTTACAATCAATCTCTTTTTTCTCTAAAAAATAAAAGAAAAAACATACACTTTAACAATAAACTAATTAAACTGACGGTACCCCGTAGTATGCGTAATTCCGTCGTGCTCGGTTCGGTGGACGGTCGGTATTGCAGTGCTCTCTCTGGATGTTTGACGTTAGACGTCACCTAACCTGAATTGTTGCCGCGCGCTAATTGTTGAGAGGTTCAGCTGAGTACCTTTGGTTTTGAAGCTTCATTGTTTTTTCTTTTTGACAAATTTTAACTATAATTTTATTACTGTGACCGCTCGGGACGAATACCTGGTAATTTTGGTCTTGTGTGTTTAATTAGTTTATTGTTAAAGTGTATGTTTTTTCTTTTATTTTTTAGAGAAAAAAGAGATTGATTGTAACCATAATGTGCCGTTGCCCGTCGCCGTACTTCACTGTGTGATGTTTTTGATAGCAGTCTCTTACTCGCTTCTGGATGTGAGTCGATTGTTTGATTGTTTTTCGTTGTGCTATTCTCACTGTTTTGCAGCGTACCCTCTGAGGAAGGCAATAAAATTGTCGAAAGCTTAGGGATCGGTCAAAGGAAGTGTTTTATTTATCCACGTGGCTGCTTTCCCTAATAGCATATCATTACTTAGTTAGTTATACTACAGCCGATAAACATATTCCTTTAATCTTTCCAAATAAAGTTTATCGATAATAATGAAAATAAAGGTACTTTACTCTTATCACAAATTCATATATTCTGAATCGCTCGCTATATGGCACCGAAATTTACATATTTGACGGTTGCAGTTTTAGTTTCATACGAGCCGCCAACTTTTATAAAGAATAGAATTTTCTGAGAAATACGCATTAAAAAATTTGTCCATATGGTGCGAACTTTCGTGGACACACTGTATATATATGTATAATGGATGTTAATTCTTGCAGAAACCCTGCATATATTGATATGAAAATTGGAAATAGTTAATACAAGATGGCGGTAATTTTTTAAGTTAAAGAGCTTCAGCCACGCATAAATACACAATAAAAAATGTTTCCATATGGTGCGGACTTTCGTGGACACACTGTATACAAATTTGAAATAGTTAATACAAGATGGCGGTAATTTTTAACTATTTCAAATTTTCTTATCAATATATGCAGGTTTCTGCGAGAATTAACATCCATTATATATACAGTGCGTTCATTTCAAAACTTCCCACCCGGAATAACTTTTGTCATAATGACGTCACAATATTGTGCAAAAACACGTCAAATTTTACCTAAAGGGAGAACTATAAAACTAGTTCTAATCTAATCATAGGTCCCACCCCATCCACCCGTACTTTCGATTTTTAAATGGGACTACCTACCTTCATATACCTCATTTTAAAGGGGATAAAAATGTCTATTCACTCATAAAAAAATAAGTTAAATCAGTTTATTCATTTCCGAGATATAGTTAAAAGCGTATCATTTAATTTTATCGAGTTAGCCTAGCTCTCACATACGACAGATAGTTTATTGTGTAAATTACCATGGTTACTATTATGACATTTCCTAGATTCCTAGATTTCGAGCTTGATCGATTGTTAAAATCTAGTATTTAGTATTTAGATGACTTTATGAAGACGGTTTATATCTTAGAAAGAATAGATATAATTCTTATTTACGCCTGTGAAAGTCGTTGTGCTCGTCGGGCGGCAAGAGTTTTCAACGGTAAGTATCCCGATAAAAATGTAAGCCAAATTTCTTGAAACTCGTTCAGTAGAAAATAAGAAGAACAAGCAACCGAGAGTTAAGGTAGAAGGAGCACAAATTGAAGTTGTTGGTCATTTTGCAACGGATCCAAGAATATCTATAAGAAAGGTTGCTGCGCAAACCCAAATATCTCTTGGTTCCGTACATAAAACATTAAAACTAAATAAATTCTTTCATTTCAAGATGCAAATACATCAACGGCTCGCTGAATACAATTTTGATAGGAGTATTGAATTTTGTGAGCAGATTACTATTTGAACAGGTTTGTCAACAAAAATAATTTTAGATACTCGAGCACTGAAAATCCACATGTGTTTCGGGAAGACCATACACAATACCCTCAGAAGGTCAATGTGTGGGCTGGTATTCTAGGGGATGAAATAATCGGTCCTTCATTTATTGAAGAAAATCTCACAGGCCAGCTTTATCTGGAGCTCTTGAAGAATGTGATAACTCAAATTATAATTCGATCTTTGGAGAACCAATTTGATGAAGAAGGACGCCAAATCCTCAATGCACTTCCTGTGGTTAAATGAAAGGTTTTATGGGAAGTGGATAGGAAGATGAGGGGCCGGGCCCTAGAATGGCCAGCAAGATCCCCGGACTTAACGCCACTTGATTTTTTTCTCTGAGGTCATTTAAAAACTCAAGTTTTCAAAACGGAAGATTTACATGATCTTAAAGTTCGGATTACTCGAAAGTGCCGGCAGATATCCCGCGAAACATTTAGAAAAGTGCAACGTGCCTTCGAGAGTAGATTTTATTTATGCTTAGAAAAAAATTGAGTACATTTTGAACAGTTTATAAACTAATTGATAAAAATCAAATCGTTGTTATTAGTTATTTTTACAAAATAAACAGTATCCGAATTATGATTTCACGATTCTGCTTCTTCTAAGATAATAAATGCAGATATAACATTTAAAAATGAAAAGATTGTTTCATCCCCTCTACATGATGGTACTTTCATTTGTAAATCAAAAGTAGGGTTGGCTAGCTGTGAAGAGGTTAGAAACAAAATTCTATTAAATATAATTAATTAAAACTACCCATCAGGACAGGGGTTTTGAAGTTTCCATTTTAGCTTCTAGAAAATTCTATTTTTTCGGTTTATGAAAAAATGCTGTAAATTTTGACAATTCGTGCCATTATGTTTTAAGAAACCGTGTTATGGGTTTTTAGCAGGGTTAACTGAAAGCGTGGACCTGAACTTTAAAACTTTTAAGAGAAAAGCATGCAAAAATTCTGCAAAGTGGCATTTCCTCTCTGTCAAAAATAGAACATTAACTCTTACTTTATTTGTTCTATCTCAGAAACGTATAAACCGATTTAATTTATTTTCTTATGAATGAACAGACATTTTTATCCCCTTTAAAATGAGGTATATGAAGATAGGTAGTCCCATTTGAAAATCGAAAGTGGGGGTGGCTGGGGGTGAAGGGGTGGGACCTATGATTAGATTAGAACTAGTTTTAAAGTTCCCCCTTTAAATAAAAATTGACGTGTTATTGCTAAATGTCGTGGCGTCATTATGTCAAAAGTTATTCCGGGTGGGAAGTTTTGAAATGAACGCACTGTATATATATATATTGATATAAATTCTTCGATCGAAAATAATAGTAGTAAAATGTTAGTTGGGTAGATCGATCACTTCGTTGTAATAAAAACTCATTAATATTTGCAATATTTCGATACTTTATTGTATCTTCGACAGGCAAAACTAAAAATGTACACAAGCACATGTCACAAATAATAGCATCATATTAAAAACTACTTACATTCAAGTTTACTGAGGCTAGCAAGTTTAGGATCAGCAGCACCATTTCGTTTTATGTACGGTTAGCATCTATAAAATCTGGTACACCACAAAACAATACAGCACATTTTAAAAATTTAGGCCGATGCAACACACAAAGACGACAATGAATGGTTAAGCTCTAAGTCGATCGAGGGCAGGAAACGACTATATCACGACAGTCAATAATTTTTTTATTATAAGGATTAAAAACGTCACATGCGCCGGTAACGTTAGCGCTAAAACTTAGAGACCAATTAAAGAAATTTCAAAAAGTTCGAACAATTACCATTTCAATTCCTCACAGCTCTTTTTTGCTTATCAATATCAATAATAAGTGAATATATGTTGCTAAGGCCATCTAAATCATTTCGGAAATTGATAGTGTTATCCGTCGAATTTATGTGGTACATCTCCAAAAACAGTCTGTTGCCATGGTTGTTGTCTGAGTCCAAAATTTTAATATTATTGAAATCAAAGCTATGTTCATTTTCAATTGAATGTAGTGCCAAAGCACATCTCGTTTTCTTTGTACGACAATCACTCTTATGTAACGACACACGGTTCTTCAACCACTAATATCATTTACTGTGTTGGTTGTGGGGACTGTGAGGACAGTGTTTTGAGCTCCGTAAGCGAAAATTATTTCAATTCTTTCTTCTAAAGAGTACACCATTTTCAGAAACGTTCTTCTTCCTTATTCAAAAGTCTTTTCCGCAACAAATACTAAAATGAGAAACCGTACTGATGTTTAACAGAACAGGTTGCATTTGTTGTTCCATGACTGTCTTGGAAAATTCAAACAAAACCGGATCCAATAGCTCGAGACTGTGTTTTTTCCATGATGCGATGTATGCAACATCGTCAAAGTTTGCGAATAGTTCGAAATCAGAATGTATTTTTGTCTAGCAAATAATGGTGGCCATTTCTTATGACTGTAATTTAATTCAACAGTGTATACAATCCGCAATATTTCGCTAATAATAATTTATTTCATACCTTCCATCTTCTGTGTAGTCTAACTTAAGAACCCATCCATCGATTTCATTTTTATCATGGTTGAGTAGAGAATTTTGTTCCCTTTCAATGATGTAATCACAAAGCGAAATTTCAAAACGGGGTGACTGGGGGTGAAACCTAAAATTCTCTAGGTACAATTTTTGAACTTCCCCCTCGATATCTAAATCGACGTTATTCCACTCAAAGCAATAATCGCATTAGGTCAAGAGTTATTAAGGGTGGATACTTTTGAAATGAACACACGGTATATACATATATATATCCAGGTTGTTTCAGAAATAACGGCTAACCGTGAAGGAGCATATGCGTCAGGCCAAGGAAGCAATTTTGCGCAAATAACGTGTGGTCGATTTTAAAGTTTTAGGTACTAACAAAATTGTATTAAAGATATCGTCTAAGGCCTGCCCTGGTCAATAGCCGATCGCGCATGCCCCATATGAATGTGTTGATCATACATTGGCGCGAATGTGATTCATTAATTGTAGCTTGTAATTACTTATCTAAACAATAGTAAGTGTTTCCACAAAACTTTGATTACAACGTGAATTTGCAGGATACGCGGCGAACATGTAGGTTAGAATCGTAGAACTGATCAGTTATTAACGTAGGTACGGCCAGAAAACCCTGCCATTTGAAGGATTAACTTACACTTCCACTTACGACACAGACTGTTTGGTACAATACATTAACAAAACTATTACTGAATTTTGAGTTATTTCTGAAACACCCTGTATATATATATATATATATATATATATATATATATATATACAGGGTCTCAACAGTGCGATCTCGGAAGATTGTGCCTCTGTTAATGGAGATATTTTAAAACTAATTTCACTCATATATACAGAACGCCGTGGCGCACATTTTATAACTATTAGCATGTATACAGGTATTCCATAAGGTAGTACCAACCCAAACTTATGTTTTTTAAAATGGAACAACCTATATTTCGAGACAATTTTGAATTCTTCGCAAAATTTTACGACAATGAAAAATAACATTACCTAACCTAAACTTTATACTTTTTTATTTATTGGTCTTCTTATGGAAAAACAGCAGTCTAAGAAAAATAGTATATGTATCTCAATACCTGGTTTTAATTTTATTGCGCACGCATAGATTATGATTAAGTAAGAAGCGTTCTATTAGCGTGATTACCTACCATATCCAAATTGTGTACAGGATGGTCATAATCTTCAACAAAATATAGGAAATAGTTTTTCGTAATAAAGTTAATTCTTCTAAATGGAACACAAAGTATTGAATTAATTTTTTGAATGCTACGCATCGTTCTGCACAACAAAGTACTAGCACACATCAGTGCTAAAATAAACAATTGCAGAGATAACTAGTCTTGCTTCTTAAAAACACATTTTTCTATCAATAAGTGCATTACACCTACATTAACCATTAAACCAGCTTAATTAAACCAGCAACTAAATTACTGTTTTCTCGCATGATTTCATGCTTTTTCAATAAATCAAAACATTTGATCACATCTTGAACTTAATATTATAATTTTAAATAAAATTTTACTTATACCCTGTAAAGGGTTACCATATTTCTTCGAGAAAAAAAGAGGACACCGAAAGTTTGGAAAGCAGGGGGGGGGGTGGGTGTTTATCAATGGAAATATAGTCAGATAAAAATAAACTGAACTTTTTATTCGTTTATTCATGTATGTTAAACAGTTCACAACAACTTTACAGTTATCAATAATACGAGTATATGCATGGTACGGAGTAAAACATGGTATGAAATAAAAAACACGTTGCTCTTGTCTTCAACTGTTTTCATCATTTTATACTGCTTTTGTAGTTCTTCATTAAATTACAGTTTCTTTTTGGCATTTTTACTCCAAAAGTTTAAGAAAGTATGAAAATATCGAACATCTAACTGTTATTTTGAAATTCGAAAAAAAGACGAAAGCTAATATTTGTCCATATATCTTATTGTTACTTGTTTGGTTACATACATAACCCAAACAGTTCTAATAAAGGAGAAATGCCTTTATTATAGAATTCACATAAACATTTCAATAGGATTAAACTAAGAAAGTATCTATCAAATTTTACAAATTTGAAATAAATTCGTTAACGAATAATAACAAATATCAAAGGATCATTTCAAGTAATGCACTATTTAAAATTGCAAAAAAATATTTATATTGGTATTCTTCGTAAAAAACAACTTGTAAATGGTTATTAGTTATTACATACAAATTTCAATGTAAATTCAGAAATCAGATATCAAAGAGAAACTTAGGAAAAGGAAAAGGAAAAATAATGACCTCCGTTCAATTAATAGTAATTACTACTTCAAAGTATTAAGACAATTAATAACAGAAGTAAAACATTCTTAGCTGATATTACAATAAACAAACACTAAACAATATCCTCGGGATGCACTACAATGACCGTCCTCTCTGACGACTTAAAACAATGTGACAAAATTGTTTAAAATATTTCCCTAGAAACACAAATATCCCGCAACAGTGCATATAAGAAATGGACGAAGAAGTGGATACTACTCTCAAACTGTTCGTAAGAACATCGCTCCGACAGTATAGTTTTTGCGGATGTTCACTTCCTAGAAAGATGGTTTAGGAGAATCAATTTTTTGTACGCTGCTTCTCTCAATGTGCCCTAGACAATAATCAATTATGGAATGAAACTATACATTACCTTCTTTTTTGTCCAGTATTACGTTATTTTATGATTTAGTTAAAAAAGAGGATATTTCGGGGAAAATCTGAAAAAGATGCCAGACGTGGACATGACTACTAAAAAAGAGGACTTGTCCGGTTAAAAGAGGACGTCTGGTAACCCTAACCCTGTAGGATATAAATAACTGTGCTAAACAAGTTACTAAGGTATAAAGCTGATATAAAGTTGTTGTTAAAGAGCAGGTGTTGTTTTACTTTCTTAAAATAAAAGCAATTCATAACGCAACTCAATATCAAGCACTGTACATTTACTTTTCCTTAAGGATTAATACTTAATATTGTTTTGCAAGAAATAGAAATTTCTAACATTACCTAAGATTCAGATTCCATATGTTCAAAAAATACAGTTATTCCGAATGCCTTCTGCTATATATTTTAACAAGAAGAAACGTAACGTGTCAATATTTGGTCCTCAAAGTTTAGAAAAAAAACAAATAAAAGGTTTAGGAAAAGACTTGAATGATTTTTGAATATACTGGGTAGGGTTATGTATTTGAAAAAAGCAGACCAAATTCCATTTTTTTAATATAGCATCCTGTATATTTTTCCTCTTTTTTTAATACTCTTTTGAATTACAAATTGAACTGTGAAAACGCATGTCCCTGAGGTCAGTGGTGTAAATCTAACAAGATGATTAAATGTTAAGTAAGCAATTATACAATGTTAAAAGGATTTCTACAGTGTCAATAGCTCGTCGTTTTTTAAAATGACTTGTTATAAATACGAAATAGTTTTGAATATAAAGTGTGTTTCATTTCTGAGCATTTCAAATTTGTAGTTTAGGCAATTTCCTAAAACTTTTACTGGAATCTTTTTCTTGTCAACTTTTTGAAAGAAATAAAGGACTTTGAAAGATTTACATCATTTTGCAGATCGGAATTTTTATTTTACAGACTCTTTTGGACATCTATACAGAATAGAATTCCAGAACAAAAGGAAAAGTGTCGACTAAAAATCGTCGAAGAATTCATACAGGTTTTTTCTTCAGATCTCCAGTCCCAGATTTGGAGCACCAGCACTCACACATACGACTTGATCGCCTATGTGTAATTTAAATTGGGGTGTAACAGCTTCACATACAGATTTTCCCCCAAACAGCATTACCACAGACTTACGAGGGTTTATTCTCAATGAATGACGATTGGAAATATTGATAAGGCTCTTGACATCACCATTCAGTTTTTATTGTGCATCCGCAATCTGACTATGATGGAAAGACGAATAAATTTGCGTATCATCCGCATAAAAGTGTGAGCTACAGTGTGCAAGCGCCGAAGATAAATTATTAGTGTAAATACAGAAAAGCAAAAGTCCGATAATAAAGCCCTGAGGGACCTCTGGCTGCAAAATACCCGGCCTTGAGCTACAATTGTCCATCTTTACAATTTGTTGTCTATAGTCTAAATAATTAAAAATTAAAGACTAAGCCTTCTGACTGTAACCGATATAATGCATTACCGAGCACAACAAGTGATGATTTACGGTTTGGGAATATCAAAGCTCAAATCGGAAGGGGGGCAGTTTTCTAAATTTAAATATGGGGGAAGGGTGGTTCAAAAATGCATTGCAAACATTGTTGTGATGATAGAAAGCTACGATCCCCCAAATCGTTTCCAAATCAAAAAAAGTGGACACGTATTTTTGTTGTAGATATTTTGATTTTTAACCGTGGCTGTCGAGGCCTTAAATTTACATGGGAAGAAGACATTTTTTGGTATTTTTCAAATAACTGTTCGGGCTTTGGGAAACGTTAAGATTACCTAAAAACTTATCGAGGACTTTTCAAGGAAGAACTTACTGCCCTGAAAACTACCCTTAAATGAAAAATGTACATTCTTCCTTCTAATCATTTCAGTCTCTTTTTTCTCATAGAAATCATCTCTATAAGTCTAGTGGAATGGTTATAAACATTTGTCAGTTAATTTCCATTTGTTAAACAAATTCTATTTATTTAAATAATTCGCTTTTCTCAAAAATCCGTCTGAATTCTGTTTTCTGAGTTTGAAAGGACGGTTTACTATCTTAGAGTGACATTATTCATTAAAAAATTTATCAGTTAATTGCACAAAAAGCTGACTTTTCTACCATAATTAGAAAAAAGTTAAAAATGAATAATAATTGATTGTTTAAACAGTGGAAAAAAAATTTTTAATGAATAAAGTCACTAAGATAGTAATTTGCCGTTCCGAACTCAGAAAACAGAATTCAAACTGATTTTCGAGAAAAACGAATGATTGAAAAAATATAATTTCTTTAAACAAATGTAAATTAACTGACAAAAATTAACATTCCACTACACTTAATACATAGTAATAATTTCAGATGAAGCAAGAATATCATCGCTAATACCTGCCCGTGCAGTCGCACAACTATAGCCCCCACGAAAACCAGATTGAAATTCAGGTAACACATTGCAAATATCAAGGAAATCTCTCATCTGACATTCCATCATCTTTTCCAAAAGTTTCGAATTTCCAAGAGTTTCAGGGAAAATGTTAATTGGTGTAAGATTTTTGTCATGCAGTGAACAGTAACCATACTTTTGAGGATGTTAGAATATTAGACTCGGATTGTAATTATCGTAACCGTATGTTTTTGGAGATGTACAATATCAACTTCATTGATGGTACAATAAATTTTAAACACGATACGGACAACCTCAGCGTCATTAACTCTAACATAATACAATTTGATAAAAACAAACGTGGAAATAAAGATGAAATTGAAAATATAACTCTCAGATTTTGATGTTGGTATTCTTTGCCATTGTTGTTGAATGTTTATCCGGTCAGACTGGTTTACCTGTGTATGACCTTGTCATAGCGTGCAGGTCGTTTTCCGTCTTGTGTTGTTTTGTCTGTTAATGTACGCACACCGTGGTTAAGATAAATACTTCGTTTAATGTAATGTCGTTCGTCAATTCTCAATTTTTGCCGCCTCTATAACTCCAGTATGTATAGTTTTTTGCTAAGTGATGTTTCTGTTTCTTAATTGTTGATTGTTTCTTGTAGAAGTGAAATAGCCTGATGAAGGACTCAATATATTGGTCCGAAATATAGCTTATATCCACAAATGTGAGTTTCTTTACCAAATCGATCGAAATAACCCGAAGAATTTTACTAATTTTTATATATATATATAAAACTTTGAAATAGTTAATACAAGATGGCGGTAATTTTTTAAGTTAAAAAACTACAGCCACGCCTAATTAACATCCATTATATATATATATATATATATATATATATATATATATATATATATATATATATATATATATATATATATATATATATATATATATATATATATATATATATAAAATTAATTTAGTCATCAACTTAATTATATATATATATATATATATATATATATATTTAAAAAAATCGGGTTATTACGGCAATAACTATTAATATTCTATATTTTTATTGAAATATTTGCATCAAATTCGTAATGTTATACGTAATTCATAAAATGACGGACCAATGCATTGTATTGAACCCATATCTTTTTTGTTCAGAAATTTTTTAAGTCAGCAGTAACTATTAAAACAAAACAAAATTTGTTATGAGAGTTAACACTTGTAACTGTACATATGTGACCAGAAGTAAAGATTCCAAAATAACTGCCTTAGTCAGTAGGTCGGCTTCCCCATTCCAACTCACAATAAAGCAACCATAACTGCGTTAGGCAAATACGTTTGTTTCTTTATTCCCTGTCACATATTATTGGACAAAAATAAATATTGCATGAAACAAGACATTTGACAAACCAATATAATTTAAAGCATTTACTTATTAAATGTGTTCAGTCATCTCTACAAACTATAGCTTTAAAAGTACAAAAGTTCTATATTACCTGAAAATTTGGTAAATATGTCCTTGAAAACATCATTAGAATTCCATCTCTCAGTAGGATATCCAAAGTATCCTTGCAAAAGATTTTTTAGTGGTAATAAATTATAACCAGGAATGGTGCAGGTTTTTAAATTAATTACCTGTATTATAACTTTAACCAATGGATTATCTGAAACAAAAGATAAAATACTGATAAAATACTGACGTTTCGCGAACCATGTTGCTCGCTTCTTCAGAGCTAACAGAATACTGAAGACCTATCAAAGAAATCTCCCTTATACAGGCTGTTCCTAAATATCATGTAAGTACGAAAAGGGGTAATTCTTTTGCTTATTTAATGACTAAAAATTCATATAAACATAGGTCCGCAAACGCTTCGTTGCCGATCTACAAGGTGTTAAAATTTCAAGATTTTTTAGTTTTTTCTTTATAGCTCTTGTATCCTAGTTTTAATTTTTAACAGTTGGTGGCGAATAAAATGTCGTAATAAATACAAAGAAAAGGTTATCTAAATCAAGCCAACGCATACTAGACCAATTATTTAAAAAATTTTAATTTTATCTAACAAAACAGAAAATCTTTTATTTTTTTTTTCTCGATAACGGTGGTAAATACGAAAAAACTACTATTTTAGAATTCACCAGCGGCGCACCGAAAAAAGTTCATGGGGAGAAAAGGGGGCATGACCCCTGAAAAAATATCTCCCTGTAGATTCTTAAAACCATTTGGTATGCCCAATGATGTAAGTCCTACAGCGTCACCCATATTCCAAATTAGAACTAAATATCTCAAAAACTACAAGAGCTATAAAGAAAGAATCTGATGTGGCCAGGCACATGACTTTATAATACTATATATAAAATTAATAGTTTAGCTGCATGAGATTCTATTTGATCGAGATTGGCCATGTATGCATTAAAATAAAATTAGTAGAACTAGACAGGTATGTCGATTAAAGCTGCGTTCGGATATTGTACTCCGTTGACACCGGGTACACCGTCCAAATGACACGTGTTATTGGGTGGAAAAAGTGTAATACAATATCCAAACATAGCTTATATTGACAGAAGTTATTGTCAAAACATTAGTGTTTGACACTACCTACTGTCATTCGAATCAAAAAATCTGACAAATCCTGGCTACTAGTTTTAATGCAGTACGACCGGTATCTATGAGATAGAATTTGCTCCTGCAGCTAAACTATTGATTATACCAAAAAATGTCGTAGTCATAAATTATTCAGAATTTCATCTAGTTTAATTTATTATTTAACTATTTCGACAAAATTCCAGAAATGGCGGCCTATTTGCAAAATCTTTCAAATATGCTAAGACTAAACCTCCAGTTCCTTTGGACTCCTTTCAACAGAAAGCTTTTCAGCCCTAAGTTTGGTTATGAAATTTCTAAATATGAAGTTTCGTCCCGATACCTTTAGTAGTTTCTCCGGAATCGTCGCCACAAAAAACGGCTACACACACACACACACACATACATACACATACACACACACACACAGACAATTTTTTGGACCTTGGTCAAAAATGTTCAGGGGACCCAAAAAGACATTTCCGCTAAAATCTCAAAATTTTTTTTGGCACGATTACAATACTTTACATACTGCGTATGATAAAGTAAAAACTAAAAAAATCTTGAAATTTCAACACCCTATAGATCGGCAACGAAGCGTTTGCGGACCTATCTTTATATGAATTAAATCAATGAATTAAAGTCATTAAATAAGCCAAAGAATTACCCGTTTTCGTATTTACATGATATTTAGGAACAGCCTGTATACCTAAATTTACACCTCACTGCACACTAGGGTGGTCCAAATTTATATCTTACAAAATCTTTTTTTTTTTGCTGGAGGGCAACGATCCCCCAATCGGCTCCGTTTCCAGAAAAAAGAATTCCCCCAAAATTTAGAAAAATCGGTCAACGTTAACACGTGCCACCGAGCACCTCCAATTTCCCATTTAAAATACATTGGAAAAATGCATCTTTTTTCTCCTTTTTTAACGTTTTGGATTTAGAAAAAAAGTTGCGGGAGATTATCAGTAATTGTTCAGAACTTCCCAAAGATCAAATCCACAACCACTATTTTTCTTTTCACCGCCCCCACCCTTTCCTGCAGTACCCTAAAAATGAGGCAAAATTTTCCCCAAATTAAAAACAAGTACCAATTTTTTAAACAAAAATTTACAATGTTTTTGGTTTTTTTTCTTGTAGTAATTATATTGTTGGCAAGTTTTTTGTAATTTGTTACTTAATAATAATAATAATAATATATTTATTCAAACTCAAAATTTCCAGTTTAGGTCAAAAAGAAAATACAATACATTGTGTATACAAAAAATTAATAACTGAGGAGTTCTTCCACTGAGTAAAATCACTTTGCTATTAAGTACTCCTTTAGCCTCTTCCTTGTGCCACTTTCCGGAGTCCTCCAGATTTCCTGTGGTAGTTTGTTTGCTAACCTCGCACCAAGAGAGAGTATATCCGTCGTTTGTAGGCGATTGAAAGGGGGGATTATCAAATCCCTGGCTCTAGTGTTGTGGTGGTGTATATGTTTATGCCGTTGTAGGTTTTGCTTCTGTTGTTCTAACACGCTTTGGAGAATAAATTCACCTGCCAGTGTGAGTATTTTAAATTTCTCAAACAAGGGTCTGCAGTGGGTCCTTGAATCAACCCCCTCAATGGCTCTAACTGCGCGTTTCTGGAGCTTGAAAATCTTCTGTGCATGGGCAGATGCTCCCCATACCAAGATTCCATACGACATTCGTGAATGGAAGAGGGAATGGTAGGCTTGTAGTCCTGCTGAGACATCTGTAAATTTAATTATTTTGCGTATCGCAAATATTGTGGTAGAGAGCTTTCCACTCAGTTGTTCCACGTGGGGTCGCCAGGTCAATCTTGGATCTAATGTTATTCCAAGAAATTTTGCAGAGTCTTTATCCACGATGTTCCGTCGCGAAGTATCGAAGTGGATGACCATGGTTTTGTCCACGTTCATAGAGAGTTCGTTTGAAGAAAACCATGATTGTAGTGTGTTGGTTGCCAGATCTGTCTTGGCTATTGCTTCATCTCTGTTAACGCAGCTGGTAAGGAAAGTAGTGTCGTCGGCGTACAAAACCATATGGCCATTCACCATCTGCGGAGGCAGGTCATTGATGTACAAGATGAACATCAGGGGACCGATAAGGGATCCCTGTGCTACTCCTCTTTCCATGCAAAACACGGAGCTTCTCCGAGCACCAAAGTCCACCACCTGTGTGCGACCAGTCAAGTACGATTTAAGGATGGATAAGCTGACTCCCCTCAGTCCATAGTGGTGTAATTTCTGGAGCAGCAACTCATGTGAGACGCAGTCAAACGCCTTGCTGAGATCGTAGAGGGCGGCCACACATTGTTCTCTCCTCTCAAATGCCCGCGTAATCCAGTGAACCAGTTCCAGAATAGCATCCCGCGTGCCCATCCCTCTCTGAAAGCCAAACTATCGAGGGTCTATGATCCTTCTCTGGGATATGTAGTTTGTGACTTGTTCAGTTAAAAGGGACTCAAAGATTTTCCCAAACACAGGTAGTATGGTTATGGGATGATAATTTGATGGATTTGATTTGTCACCTTTTTTGTGAAGAGGAACCACTCGCCCAATCTTCAGACGTTGTGGGAAGACGCCATCACTGAAACAGGCATTTATAATATGTGCCAATGGATGACATATGAGAATTTCGACCATTTTTATGACACTTATGTTTAGGTCGTAAAAGTCTTTGCTGGGCTTATTTTTTAGTCTCCTTATGTGAGTACTAACTTCATTCGGGTTTGTGGGGAGTAGGTACATGGATGAACTTGTGGACTTGATCATTCTCATGCTTACCATCGGGTCTACGTTTGTGACTGGGATCTGCTGTAATATATCCTGTATACCCTCTGGGAAAGCTCTAGCAAAATCATCGCATGTGGGTCTTTCGTGTTCACTGTTGTGGCTGCAGCGTCCCATCTCACGGTTTATGACATTCCATATTGTTCTCTGTCTGTTCTCTGACGCAGTTATTTCATTGTTATTTCTTTCCTTTCGACTCTTCTCACATTCACTGAGGTAAGCTTTCTTGAAATTTTGGTATAGCTGGAATATGTCGGGATTCTTGGTTTGCTTGAAATTGTCCTGGATGAGATCCAAAGTATCCTTCATCTGCTTGAGCTCCAAATTATAAACTTTGCGTTTCTTTGTTGGTATAAACTTTTTGTTTGGAAAACAGATATTGAAGTGGGCAAGAAAGCACGAAAAGAAAGTGTTGAACTTGTCGTCAGGGTTGCACATGCTTTGTACGTCCATCCAGTCCTCAGATGCGATTGATTTGTAGAATTCGATGCAATTCTGCCTGGACATGTTTCTTGTTCTTATTGGACCACGGTGCTTTTCCATCTTTGCTGGTATGGTAAGTAGGAGAGCTTCATGGTCAGAAAGAGCTGCATGAGATACTGTGGCCTCATACTCCTGTTTATCAGTGAAGATGTTGTCAATACAGGATTGGGTGGTGGGGGTTAATCTTGTTGGTTCAAAGAATACTTGTCTCAAAGCAAAGCTTTTAAGCATGTGAACAATTCTTGATCCACCCGCGCAAGAAGGAGTGGCGAAGCTGACATTGAAGTCCCCACAAACCACAACCTCAGTGTTCGGCTCAAATTCGGATATACTGGCAGCAAGCACGTCTTCAAGCACATCTATAAAAACATTGATGTCTCCAGTTGGTGCTCTATATGTGGATATTATGAGAGTTTTAATCTCTTTGATGTAGCAGGCTGCTAATTCAATGTGAATTTCCTGTGAGTAACTCTCGATTTTCTCCACTCTATCTGCCTCCATCCCATTGACAACATAGATGCAAGTTCCCCCATGAATGTGGTCCCTTCGACAGAAGCTGCTTATCATTTGGTAGTCTGAGATAGCATATAGTGTGACGTTTTCCTTAGTCAACCAATGTTCCACAATGCACACCACTCGAGGGCTCAATTGGTGTACAAATTGTTCTAGTGCCTCGAGTTTATTTGTTATGCACTGAATATTGAGATGAAGAACGGTCAACTCGATGTGATTGTTGACAGCTTGAATTGATTTGAGTGTGCGTACCGGGGTATTTTGTTCATTTCTATTGGTTACGTGCCTGCCTTGGTCTTGGTGCGCTGTTGAAAAAAACGTGTTACATAAGATCCATATGGCCACATTTCTGGAGTGAGTGCCTTTTCTAGATGAACAAGATCTATCATCACCTTAAAGGCTGCATAGTACTGAGGGAACTTGGATGTCAGCATTTCACATTCTGCTTCCGGGAGTTGTTGCTTCAAGTACTGTGCAAGTTCTTCTGTGGTGGTATTTGGATGTAGCCTCGAAACATACAGGAATGCTTTCTTTGGGGCCGACCTGAGGGAGTGCTGATCATTGTTAGGCCGGTTCCCTACTATCCCTTTGGCGCTTCTTCTTTTGCGACCGACGGTGGTCCAATCTCCAACTTCGGTTATATTATTAGTGTACGGAGACACTACTGCTTCCGCCCGTGGATTTCCATTCACTGGATGGCCGGTTTTATTTGCACATGTTTCTTTCTTTGTTTTTGAAACATTGTTGTCAGATGCTTCATTGCAGTTTTTATTTTTCTTAGCTGATTGTGAGTGTGCTCTATTTTTTTCTATATCGCCTGTGTTATTTACAGTGTTTGTTGAGTCCAAAACATTTGCATATGTGTCAGGGACCTGCTTGCCATGTTCGTTTATTTTAATCACCGTGTGAATTGGGGTTATGTTTGTTGTTTGCTTGGTTATGGTCTGTGTCGCCATCTGTGATTTTCTATGTAAGATCGGTGTGTTCTGTTTATCATTTTCATTTTCCCCTTTTCTCATTTCCAGGCAATTGTGCAATTGTTTGAACAAATAAATTTGTTTAAACACTAATATTCAATGTTAGTACATATTTCTTGACAAAAATTATTAATAAGTATTAATAAGTAATGTGGTTGCAACACTAATTATTATTATAGGTTATAATTGCAAATTAATTAGCAAATGACCAAAAAACGCCAATATCCTAATAATAATTTCCTTTAAAAAATAGATAATATGTCTGCAATATTATATATATATATATATATAAAGGAGAAAGGTATTTGTCGGGCAATTCCGTCATAAAACAAATAAAAGGTTTAGGAAAAGACTTGAATGATTTTTATATATATATATATATATAATGGATGTTAATTCTTTGCAGAAACCTGCATATATTGATATGAAACTTTGAAATAGTTAATACAAGATGGTTAATAATATATATATATATATATATATATATTTCTTTAAACAAATGGTATTTGTTTAAACAATTACTAATTAGTTAATAAATGACAAAAAAAACAGTAATTTAATAACTTCTGCAAAAAAATGGAAAAATATGTTCGTAACATTGTATATTTTTGTTTAACAAATGCTAATTGTTTAAGCAATTTCAAATTACTTAATAATTACAAAAAAATGTGTCAATAATCGAATAATAATCACTTCTGCCAAAAACAATAATAAAACATGTAACATTGTAAAATTGTAAATTTGGTGAAACTTTTGTCTCATATTTAGGGTACTATGGGGAACAAAAAAATAGTGGTTGTGGATTTGTTCCTTGGGGAGTTCTGGGACCCTATTCTCGTCATCTTTTTGAAGCAAATGCGAGTCTTTTCGAATGGTTAGGTGGAAGGAGTGGGGATATCAGCGGTTTCCCTCTGGAACGTATCTATGAGCAAATTTGCTTGTCGCTAACAACAATAACTCACGGGCCACGCCCATACGAACGTATCTATGGCAAGTTTGCTTGTTGCTAAGAACAATAACGCACACGCCACGCCCATACGTTCCAAACACATGGCAACCGCCGATATCCCCACTCTCACCTAACCATTCGAAAAGACTCACATTCGCTTCAAGAAGATGGCGAGAATAGGGTCCCTGAACAATTTCTGATAACATCCCGCAATTTTTTTCTAAATCTGAAACGTGAAAAAAAAAAGGAAAAAAAGATGCATTTTTGCAATGTATTTTATATGGGAAATTTGAGTTGCTCGGTGGCACGTGTTAACGTTAACCGACTTTTCTCAAATTTGGGGGAAATTTTTTTTCTGGAAAACGAACAGATTGGGGAGATCGTTGCCCTCTAGCTAAAAGTCTGTTTTTGGACCACCCTACTGCGCACAGATAAAATACATTTTTGTCGATCGTGTAAATACATGATGGACATAAATATGAGTATGTTTACTGAATAGAAAATCATTCATTAAAAAGCTCTATTAATGCAGGATTTCTATTAATGTATGATTTGTTATAGACAATCAAACGACTTCATTATAGCCAATCAAGCACACGTAAAATAAAATCGCCCAATCAAAACATTCCGTTATCGAGGCACTCAGCCAGGAACTGTCAGTGTTAAATTACATAAATGGTCATATAACCCCAATATAACCTCAAACGACATCAACACATAAATTGTATGTAGACGCCGCCAGAAGAATACGATCGAGGAAAAAATCTCGACAATTAACGCACTTCCTAATCGCTCGTGTGTTAAACAGTCTCGATCATTAATCGCTCTTTTT
Organism: Aphodius sticticus; assembly: GCA_963966075.1. Taxonomy (NCBI): domain Eukaryota; kingdom Metazoa; phylum Arthropoda; class Insecta; order Coleoptera; family Scarabaeidae; genus Aphodius; species Aphodius sticticus. Next base: position 61,531,865 of record OZ014506.1, read on the forward strand.
AATATACTTGTTGGTTAAATAACTATAATACAATGATAAACTAACTAAATAAACTATAAGACTAATAAACTTTTCCAATGACACAACTTACCAAGACAATCTTGTTCTAATGGTAACACTTCAATCCATGTACTAAGAACCGTAAACAGAAATGGCACTGATAAATCTCCAAGAAAGTATAAACTATCACAAACCATTCTTCTCATTCGATCCATATTTCTTGTCAACTTACACACAGCAAGATATAATCGTGTCACAGGTTGTATATTTTGTAGATTACATTCCTGTAATATTAACTGCTCTGATGCCAACATAAATTCATCCAGAATATGAGGAAATGACGTTTTTTGTAATTTTGTTAGTAGTGCTAGTAATGCTCTTTGAGATTCAGTTAATACTGGAGCCGGAGGTGTAAAGTTTTTGTCAGGTTTTGAATATGTGTCAAATGACACCTCTTGAAGCACACACCTGAAATTAAAAAAAAGAGGTGATAATATAATTAAGCAAGATATATAATTAGACATCTCCATAATGCATCATACACTATCAAAACTGTTTCGAAATATAAGATAAGATTAAGGAGCACCAAAAATAAAAAGCGGGTACATAGTATAATCAGGGTAAACTGGGGTAAACATGCGTGTTTGTCAGAGCTATGGTCAGAACTGACAATTCGTTACGTCATTTTGTATTGTCTCTGATGAACGATAATTCCGTGTATTATAGAAGTGAATTGAAGTGAATCTTAAGCTATTTACACATCTGAACACAAATCGAGCAGATGCGGGCACAAATGCAGTGGACCCAACATTTTGTGTTTCTCACTAGAGCACGTTGGAAAGTGTCTTTCTACGTAAGCGCGAACGTATCGTGGGTTTGAATGCTGGTGTAGACATACGGATTATTCACTCAGCCGCCGTGCTTCGGAAGGCACGTTAAGCAGGTGGTCCCAGGATGGCAAATGCCTGGTTAGGGTGGCCTATGCTACAGAAGTGAGCTGGCTGGACGGTTTGGCTTTTAGCCCCCTCCGTCTTGGCCTTCGCCGGAAAAGTGAGTTGGCTGGACGGCTAAGTTCGCCGTTCTCAGAGAATTATGACAGGAAGCCTATTGGGGACTAAGTGCTGCAATCTTACGCCTGCCTTCCCAACAAATCCTGAACCCAGAATGAGCGTGCACTAACACAGACAAGCTAACGTAGCACCAGGCAGATCAAGGCAGCACGAGCAAGCTAAAATTACGTCATATGAGGCATGCAACAGAATGCACCCCACAGCGTCGGGGCAATCCCACCGCTGTGGATAAATCAAGAGAAGCATAAGCCGAGGCAGCATTTGAGAGTTTTCTTTACTTATGTATTTTTTTTATTAAATTTTATTTTATTTATGTATTTTTGTTTAAATTTGAGATTTTTTTAGTTATAGTCTGACTCAATTTATAGCAATCATAAAGTGATAAAACAGATGAAACAAAAAGTACGGAAAGTCATTGTGGAAACTTGAGGCCTGTGATAATAGGAGAATGCGCATTCGCAGACAATCGTATGATAAGTGTGGAGGGAGAATTGCACCTGAAGGAAAGTCTAGGAATATGGGAAGAAGAACTGAGTAAAGAAAGAAAACTTGCAGTACCTATACTACCTATACAGAAATTATCTGACATTTGAACGAATTTATTTCGTACTTTTGCGCCTGGAATGCCGTTTGTTTGTTAAAACATTGTAAATATGCTGTCTCATATTGTTAAACAAAACGGCACTGGATAGAAGGGAGATTGTCACAGCGGTCTTTATAGACTTGCGCAAAGCATTTGACACAATATCGAAAGAAAAACTTGTGGAGAAACTGGGAGCGATAAACATAAAAGACAAAAACCTTAATCTAATCAAGACCTACCTTAGCTACAGGCCACAAATAACAAATCTAGGCACAACTATTAGCAGCCTCGAATAGCAGGAGACTACGGAATACCACAGGGAGGTCACCTACCATACACACTGTATTCATATACACAAACGAGTTCATGAAACTCGCACAGGGCAAACCATACATGCACGCAGATGATAAGTGTTTAATATACTATGGCAAGACACAGCAAGAACTGCAACACAAAATTGACACCGATATCCCAATAATAACAGAATGGTTCAACATCAATCTGCTAACTATAAATCAGAAGAAAACAGACTAAGATTAAGACTAACATAAAACTGAAAATAAACAGTGAGTGCCGCAGTTACGGTACCCGATCACAATCACACCTGAGGACCCACCGAAACAGAACACACAGATATAAGCAGACGTTGTAGACCTAAGCCATTAACTGGTATCAACTAAAGAAGCGAATGATAATTAATCCAGGTGAGGATAATTTTTGGAAAAAGCACCTCCGCCTGGATTTGAACCAGGACCCCTCCAATTTCCGGTTGACTGCTCTCCCAATTGAGCTACAGAGGTAGTGGAAATTTATAGGTTTTATTTGTCACTTCAGGATTTGCAAGCCGAATTTCGAATTAAACAAACCGGTCGTGACACCTATTGGGGATAGATGGAAGTTTGGTAACTAGGAATCGCTAAATGTTTATTGCTAACAGCTCATACAGATGAATAAATTCAAGGGAAAATGGTTAATTACGTAAACTCGTCAGTAATGTAGAATCAACTAAAGAAGCGAATGATAATTAATCCAGGTGAGGATAATTTTTGGAAAAAGCACCTCCGCCTGGATTTGAACCAGGACCCCTCCAATTTCCGGTTGACTGCTCTCCCAATTGAGCTACAGAGGTAGTGGAAATTTATAGGTTTTATTTGTCACTTCAGGATTTGCAAGCCGAATTTCGAATTAAACAAACCCGTCGTGACACCTATTGGGGATAGATGGAAGTTTGGTAACTAGGAATCGCTAAATGTTTATTGCTAAAAGCTCATACAGATGAATAAATTCAAGGGAAAATGGTTAATTACGTAAACTCGTCAGTAATGTAGAATCAACTAAAGAAGCGAATGATAATTAATCCAGGTGAGGATAATTTTTGGAAAAAGCTCCTCCGCCTGGATTTGAACCAGGACCCCTCCAATTTCCGGTTGACTGCTCTCCCAATTGAGCTACAGAGGTAGTGGAAATTTATAGGTTTTATTTGTCACTGCAGGATTTGCAAGCCGAATTTCGAATTAAACAAACCGGTCGTGACACCTATTGGGGATAGATGAAAGTTTGGTAACTAGGAATCGCTAAATGTTTATTGCTAAAAGCTCATACAGATGAATAAATTCAAGGGAAAATGGTTAATTACGTAAACTCGTCAGTAATGTAGAATCAACTAAAGAAGCGAATGATAATTAATCCAGGTGAGGATAATTTTTGGAAAAAGCACCTCCGCCTGGATTTGAACCAGGACCCCTCTAATTTCCGGTTGACTGCTCTCCCAATTGAGCTACAGAGGTAGTGGAAATTTATAGGTTTTATTTGTCACTTCAGGATTTGCAAGCCGAATTTCGAATTAAACAAACCCGTCGTGACACCTATTGGGGATAGATGGAAGTTTGGTAACTAGGAATCGCTCGAATTTTATATATAGTATGATAAAGTCATGTGCCTGGCCACATCAGATTTTTTCTCCTTGGCATTGGCATTAGTGCTATCTTAGAAATAGTCTAGATAAAAAAAAATGAACGTAGATCTTAAACACAGGATGATCGCATTTTGAATAATTTTTCTCTATTCTTTACATACCTATATGAGTTTTCTTGAATGTACTTTTGTCTACAAATGTATGAAAAGCAACCAGTTCCCAAAAATGGGTTTTACATTTCATTTTATCTTATTTAAGCAGGTTTTGAGAATTCATTTCATTCACATCATGCGAACTTCACAAAATATAAAAACCATGCTGTTTATTACATTAGAATATGAAGCATTTTTGTATATTTCGGTGCGGTTTTGAGAATACTCAACATTGTTCAAGCATTTTTGTGTCTCACTAAGAAACAACAGATCATTTTAATAGTTTCTTTTAGATTTTAACCACCAATCGCTACCTACTTATGGTGTCACATTTTTTTTTCAAAGAAAGTATCAACCAATCTCATTTTTTGCACTGCATTCTTTAGGTAGGCTAAAATTGAATCTTGGATCTTCTAAGTGAAGTGTTATTTCATTACTGTTAAACGAACGGTCAAAATTGCCACGTGTCCTATTACAAAATTCATGTAGTCACATGATTTCTACAAAGCTTCAATTTTCAAGGTTCAAGTTCATGGTTCAAAGAAAGCTAAAGTTATGTTAAACTAAATTTTTTAAACATTTAGCTCATTTCTCCCAAAAATGTGAGGTTATGGAGGCTCGTGTAAAATGGAAAAAATATTGCACAAAAAAGCTATCGAAATCACCGAAATAATGTATAAAGGCCGCCGACCGACGTCCGGACCTATTTCTGATCGCGGCCCCGAAATATGGACATGGGCAATATGTAATTGAATTTCAGTTGCAATAAGTGTTATTATTATTATTGGTATAAAGTATTTTTGTTATATATAATTTTAGAATTCAAAGTCGAATTATTTATTATATAAATTGTGGGCCCTAGTCCCTATTTTATTTAGGTAGAGGGGGCCCCTTACGGGCCCACCTTTCGCCGGGCCCTAGGCACATGCCTATTTTGCCTACTGGTAAACGCGGCCCTGGCTGGTCTGTCTGGGCCGTACTTGTAGTGTTCTGGGGTTCCACAGGGTACCCACCTGGGTCCCATCCTGTTTTTATTATTTTTCAACCATATATATATATATATATATATATAATATATATGGCAATTGTATAAATTTTTCTTCGTTTCTGATTTTTGCTGATGATATAAATATTTTTAAGTTGACAACCTCGCCCTTGGACGGATCTAGACTTCAGAGGGACCTGGAAACGGTGGCTGGGAGGGGGGAGAAAATCGTCTGTTTTTAATCGTTTGAAAGTGCAAGTCTTTGTCTTTTTACTGATATATTACCATACCCCTTTTGATTACATGCTTAATGGTCAGTCTCTCGAGTCGGTGGAGGAGATAAAAAGGATCTGGGAGTTACGATGGATGGGTCCTTCAAATTTGTTAATCATCAGGATCGGGTTGTTTCCAATGCTTTTTCAGCCCTTTGCTTTTTGATAAGATCGACTAGAGTTTTGTCTAATGTAAGCACCTTGATAGTTCTTTACAAGGCTATTGTCCTGCCATGTCTTTGTGCCATCATCTGGACTCCCCATTCTCAACGGTGCATTGATCATGTTAAATTCCTCCAGCATAGAGTTCTGAGATATTTGGCGAGAAAGTCTGGCTCACCAATGGGCAGATTTGACCATGAGTAGCTAGCCACCGCTACTCGGCGTACAGCATACCAACAATTGCATCCATCCGTCACTACATGGACCTTACGTTTACGTGGTTTATGTTACCAGCTGAGGAGCCATCGTGTCCTTCTGGAGGGAAGCAGCAGGTCACACTTTGGTTTCTTCTTGTCTATGTCCAAAATAAGGAGAGGATGGAACTTGCTGCCCGAAGCAGTCGCGATACCCCCGCCTCGAACTTCAATACTATACTCAGGAAGCATGCCTCCATTTCAGTGAATAGTGTTCAGTGAATAGTATCAAAGGTTTAGCCAATAATTTTGTGTTTAGTTTTTGTTATATAATGAAAGTTTTTGTTTTTGGTTCATATAGTTTTTCAATATTCTATTTCACCTTTCAATTTTTTTATTATTACTGATTGATTGCTCGATTTATTTTTGCGGCAATGAAATTGTACTATTATTATACAAGGCATGTGTAAGTGCCATTTATGAATAAATAAATAAATTCCTTGTTTTATGCTTGATATGTTTTACCATGTTGTTTTCAGTTGCTTTATGTGCTTTGATGTGTTATACCAGTTAATTCAAGGGAAAATGGTTAATTACGTAAACTCGTCAGTAATATAGAATCAACTAAAGAAGCGAATGATAATTAATCCAGGTGAGGATAATTTTGGGAAAAAGCACCTCCGCCTGGATTTGAACCAGGACCCCTCCAATTTCCGGTTGACTGCTCTCCCAATTGAGCTACAGAGGTAGTGGAAATTTATAGGTTTTATTTGTCACTTCAGGATTTGCAAGCCGAATTTCGAATTAAACAAACCCGTCGTGACACCTATTGGGGATAGATGGAAGTTTGGTAACTAGGAATCGCTAAATGTTTATTGCTAAAAGCACATACAGATGAATAAATTCAAGGGAAAATGGTTAATTACGTAAACTCGTCAGTAATGTAGAATCAACTAAAGAAGCGAATGATAATTAATCCAGGTGAGGATAATTTTTGGAAAAAGCACCTCCGCCTGGATTTGAACCAGGACCCCTCCAATTTCCGGTTGACTGCTCTCCCAATTGAGCTACAGAGGTAGTGGAAATTTATAGGTTTTATTTGTCACTTCAGGATTTGCAAGCCGAATTTCGAATTAAACAAACCCGTCGTGACACCTATTGGGGATAGATGGAAGTTTGGTAACTAGGAATCGCTAAATGTTTATTGCTAAAAGCTCATACAGATGAATAAATTCAAGGGAAAATGGTTAATTACGTAAACTCGTCAGTAATGTAGAATCAACTAAAGAAACGAATGATAATTAATCCAGGTGAGGATAATTTTTGAAAAAAGCACCTCCGCCTGGATTTGAACCAGGACCCCTCCAATTTCCGGTTGACTGCTCTCCCAATTGAGCTACAGAGGTAGTGGAAGTTTATAGGTTTTATTTGTCACTTCAGGATTTGCAAGCCGAATTTCGAATTAAACAAACCCGTCGTGACACCTATTGGGGATAGATGGAAGTTTGGTAACTAGGAATCGCTAGGTGTCACGACGGGTTTGTTTAATTCGAAATTTTAGCTTTTTCCAAAAATTATCCTCACCTGGATTAATTATCATTCGTTTCTTTAGTTGATTCTACATTACTGACGAGTTTACGTAATTAACCATTTTCCCTTGAATTTATTCATCTGTATGAGCTTTTAGCAATAAACATTTAGCGATTCCTAGTTACCAAACTTCCATCTATCCCCAATAGGTGTCACGACGGGTTTGTTTAATTCGAAATTCGGCTTGCAAATCCTGAAGTGACAAATAAAACCTATAAATTTCCACTACCTCTGTAGCTCAATTGGGAGAGCAGTCAACCGGAAATTGGAGGGGTCCTGGTTCAAATCCAGGCGGAGGTGCTTTTTCCAAAAATTATCTTCACCTGGATTAATTATCATTCGCTTCTTTAGTTGATTCTACATTACTGACGAGTTTACGTAATTAACCATTTTCCCTTGAATTTATTCATCTGTATGAGCTTTTAGCAATAAACATTTAGCGATTCCTAGTTACCAAACTTCCATCTATCCCCAATAGGTGTCACGACGGGTTTGTTTAATTCGAAATTCGGCTTGCAAATCCTGAAGTGACAAATAAAACCTATAAATTTCCACTACCTCTGTAGCTCAATTGGGAGAGCAGTCAACCGGAAATTAGAGGGGTCCTGGTTCAAATCCAGGCGGAGGTGCTTTTTCCCAAAATTATCCTCACCTGGATTAATTATCATTCGCTTCTTTAGTTGATTCTATATTACTGACGAGTTTACGTAATTAACCATTTTCCCTTGAATTAACTGGTATAACACATCAAAGCACATAAAGCAACTGAAAACAACATGGTAAAACATATCAAGCATAAAACAAGGAATTTATTTATTTATTCATAAATGGCACTTACACATGCCTTGTATAATAATAGTACAATTTCATTGCCGCAAAAATAAATCGAGCAATCAATCAGTAATAACAAAAAAAATTGAAAGGTGAAATAGAATATTGAAAAACTATATGAACCAAAAACAAAAACTTTCATTATATAACAAAAACTAAACACAAAATTATTGGCTAAACCTTTGATACTATTCACTGAACACTATTCACTGAAATGGAGGCATGCTTCCTGAGTATAGTATTGAAGTTCGAGGCGGGGGTATCGCGACTGCTTCGGGCAGCAAGTTCCATCCTCTCCTTATTTTGGACATAGACAAGAAGAAACCAAAGTGTGACCTGCTGCTTCCCTCCAGAAGGACACGATGGCTCCTCAGCTGGTAACATAAACCACGTAAACGTAAGGTCCATGTAGTGACGGATGGATGCAATTGTTGGTATGCTGTACGCCGAGTAGCGGTGGCTAGCTACTCATGGTCAAATCTGCCCATTGGTGAGCCAGACTTTCTCGCCAAATATCTCAGAACTCTATGCTGGAGGAATTTAACATGATCAATGCACCGTTGAGAATGGGGAGTCCAGATGATGGCACAGTAGCAAAGACATGGCAGGACAATAGCCTTGTAAAGAACTATCAAGGTGCTTACATTAGACAAAACTCTAGTCGATCTTATCAAAAAGCCAAGGGCTGAAAAAGCATTGGAAACAACCCGATCCTGATGCTTAACAAATTTGAAGGACCCATCCATCGTAACTCCCAGATCCTTTTTATCTCCTCCACCGACTCGAGAGACTGACCATTAAGCATGTAATCAAAAGGGGTATGGTAATATATCAGTAAAAAGACAAAGACTTGCACTTTCAAACGATTAAAAACAGACGATTTTCTCCCCCCTCCCAGCCACCGTTTCCAGGTCCCTCTGAAGTCTAGATCCGTCCAAGGGCGAGGTTGTCAACTTAAAAATATTTATATCATCAGCAAAAATCAGAAACGAAGAAAAATTTATACAATTGCCATATATATTATATATATATATATATATATGGTTGATAAATAATAAAAACAGGATGCGACCCAGGTGGGTACCCTGTGGAACCCCAGAACACTACAAGTACGGCCCAGACAGACCAGCCAGGGCCGCGTTTACCAGTAGGCAAAATAGGCATGTGCCTAGGGCCCGGCGAAAGGTGGGCCCGTAAGGGGTCCCCTCTACCTAAATAAAATAGGGACTAGGGCCCACAATTTATATAATAAATAATTCGACTTTGAATTCTAAAATTATATATAACAAAAATACTTTATACCAATAATAATAATAACACTTATTGCAACTGAAATTCAATTACATATTGCCCATGTCCATATTTCGGGGCCGCGATCAGAAATAGGTCCGGACGTCGGCGGCCTTTATACATTATTTCGGTGATTTCGATAGCTTTTTTGTGCAATATTTTTTCCATTTTACACGAGCCTCCATAACCTCACATTTTTAGGAGAAATGAGCTAAATGTTTAAAAAATTTAGTTTAACATAACTTTAGCTTTCTTTGAACCATGAACTTGAACCTTGAAAATTGAAGCTTTGTAGAAATCATGTGACTACATGAATTTTGTAATAGGACACGTGGCAATTTTGACTGTTCGTTTAACAGTAATGAAATAACACTTCACTTAGAAGATCCAAGATTCAATTTTAGCCTACCTAAAGAATGCAGTGCAAAAAATGAGATTGGTTGATACTTTCTTTGAAAAAAAAATGTGACACCATAAGTAGGTAGCGATTGGTGGTTAAAATCTAAAAGAAACTATTAAAATGATCTGTTGTTTCTTAGTGAGACACAAAAATGCTTGAACAATGTTGGGTATTCTCAAAACCGCACCGAAATATACAAAAATGCTTCATATTCTAATGTAATAAACAGCATGGTTTTTATATTTTGTGAAGTACGCATGATGTGAATGAAATGAATTCTCAAAACCTGCTTAAATAAGATAAAATGAAATGTAAAACCCATTTTTGGGAACTGGTTGCTTTTCATACATTTGTAGACAAAAGTACATTCAAGAAAACTCATATAGGTATGTAAAGAATAGAGAAAAATTATTCAAAATGCGATCATCCTGTGTTTAAGATCTACGTTCATTTTTTTTTATCTAGACTATTTCTAAGATAGCACTAATGCCAATGCCAAGGAGAAAAAATCTGATGTGGCCAGGCACATGACTTTATCATACTATATATAAAATTAATAGTGTAGCTGCATGAGATTCTATTTGATTGAGATCGGCCATGTCTGCATTAAAATAAAATTAGTAGAACTAGACAGATATGTCGATAAAAGCTGCGTTCGGATATTGTACTCCGTTGACACCGGGTACACCGTCCAAATGACAGTTACGTGTTATTGGGTGGATAAAGTATACAATATCCGAATGCAGCTTATATTGGCAGAAGTTATTGTCAAAACATTAGCGTTTGACACTACCTACTGTCATTCGAATCAAAAAATCTGACAAATCCTGGCTACTAGTTGTAATGCAGTACGACGGATCTCGATGAAATAGAATTTGCTCATGCAGCTAAACTATTGATTGTACCAAAAAATGTCATAGTCATAAATTATTCAGAATTTCCTCTTCTTTAATTTATTTTTTAACTATTCCGACGAAATTCCAGAAATGGCGATTCATTTGCAAAATCTTTCAAAAATGCTAAGACTAAACCTCCAGTTCCTTTGGACCCTTTTCAACAGAAAGCTTTTCAGCTCTAAGTTTGGTTATGAAACTTCTAAATATGAAGTTTCGTCCTGATACCTAGTAGTTTCTCCGGAATCGTCGCCACAAAAACGGGTACACACACACACACACACACATACACACACAGACATTTTTTTGTACCATGGTCAAAAATGGTCAGGGGGCCCAAAAAGACATATTTCCGCTAAAATCTCAAAAATTCTTTTTGGCGAGATTACAATACTTTACATACTGTGTATGATAAAGTAAACAAATAGGAAAACTGTAGGATGAACTGCAGAACCCATAACACTTTTAAGTAAAGTAAGTACGTAGGCTTACACGGCCAGAATAATTTAGAAAAAGATAAACTGCTTCCGGGTTATGCCGTGTGTCAAGATTTGTTAATGCTGACGTTTTGCGAACCATGTTGCTCGCTTCTTCAAAGCTAATTGAATACTGAAGACCTACCAAGAAAGGCTCCCTTATATACCAGAATTAACACCTCACTGCGCACATCTGGAGCTACCGCTCCATGTGGTTTTCCACCTGACCGCGTTAGGATCTCACTGTTGATCTCACTCTACGGGGAGGATGTTTACAAACTTACCAAGGATTTTGACACTTTACGAACAAAACGAGGCAAGATGTTTTCCAATCTTGCTTTTTTGAGAAGGTGTAGGGACAAAGGTTTAGTACCAACATTCCTGCGTACCAAGCACCATATCAACACCGCTGCCGCCAAGAAGATTTTGAGGAGAACGGAGAATGCCTTATTACGTGAAAGGGTACATTTCACGTACAGATCTTTACAGGACACTACAGATAAATTGCTAAAACTTCATCTCAAATTAGCAAATAGATTGTCAGCCGAAGATTGGGGTAAGCTTGATTCCACCACATGGAGAAAAGCGGAATTCCAGTTTGAGAAAGCAACCGAATCTCACAAGAAGAAGTTCGTTAGGTTAGAGGCGAAGAAGATTGTGACCAAAACTACTACTGTGGACAAAGTAGTTATAAATATGTCTCATCACCAACTCTCCACCGGTGAATTGTCGGTCCTAGGCAAAGGATTGAACTTTGCAATCGCACCGATAAGAATACCTAAGGAGGAAATTATTACCGAGGTAGAAGCCGCATTGTACAAAATTCCAGCTGTACAAGCAGAGGACATTCGTCAAGAGGTTTCCAGGATAATTAGGAAAGCTACCCCGCCAAAGAGCAATATTACCAAAGAAGAGAAGTACTCTCTGAAAACCATCAAGGACAACAAGGATATCACAGTACTACCAGCGGACAAAGGGAATGCAACAGTGATATTGAACAAGGAGGACTACAACAGGAAGATGAACGATCTATTGGACCCGAATACGTACCGTAAAATTTCCAAGGACCCAACAGATAAGATAGAAAGGCGAGTGAAGGAATTGGTTAAATCATCATCGATTCCCGTACAGGAACATAGAAGCCTATTTGTTCAAGCCCCTAGGGCACCTAGGATCTACGGTTTGCCAAAGATCCACAAGGATAACGTACCTTTAAGACCAACCGTTAGCGCAATAGGCTCCCCAACCTATTTGTTGGCAAAATACTTGTCGAAAACCATACAACCGTTTATAGGACAAACCACATCTTTTGTCAAGAACTCTGAACATTTTATTCGGATTTTGAAGGAAGTTGTCATTGACCCTCAGGATATACTCGTAAGTTTCGACGTAACATCACTCTTTACGTGTGTTCCGGTTAAGGAGGCAGTCGAAGGCCTTCGGACAACACTTGTCCCCCTAGATCTACCAACCGATGTACCGGATCTTGTAGAGTATTGTCTCTCCACCACATACTTCAAGTGGGCGGGAGCGATGTATGAGCAGGTAGAGGGTGCAGCCATGGGATCACCTTTGTCACCGGTAATCGCCAATTTCTTCATGGAATTGTTTGAAGAAAAAGCCATTAGGTCAAGTCCTTTCAAACCCAAGCACTGGGTCAGATATGTCGACGATACCTTTGTGATTTGGCCACACGGTAGAGATAGACTTACTGAGTTCCTTAACCACCTGAACAATGTTAGTCCTTCCATCAAATTCACGATGGAAATAGAAGAGGATAATCAGCTGCCTTTCTTGGATGTGCTGGTATACAGAACGTCAACGGATAGACTTGGACATACAGTCTACCATAAGAAGACACATACCGATCGGTACTTGAACTCCAAATCGCACCACCACCCCCAACAGAAGAGAAGTGTTATTAACACTTTGTTCAACAGAGCCGAGAAGGTATGCGACTCTAGCACCTTGGACGAAGAACGAAAACACTTGGAGTGGGCCCTACGTCAGAATGGATACACTAAGTCTGACATACGGGGTGTCACACAAAGAAAACCGCAAGTCTCAGAGGAACCGCAAGAGTCTAAGGGGTTCGCTTGCTTACCATACGTAAGTGGGGTATCAGAGAGAATCGGTAGAGTACTGAAGAAATCGGGTATCACGGTAAGGTACAGTGCACCAGCTAAGGTCAAGGATCTTTTGCCTAACCCAAAGGATATCACACCACTCCTGAAGAACGAAGGGGTATACAAGATAACATGTGAGTGCGGAACATGCTATGTAGGACAGACAGGACGAAGCATCGAATGTCGAATCAAGGAGCACAGTAGGGACACCCGGCTAGGCAAGATTCAACAGTCCGCTGTTGCTCAACACTGCCACGAGTCGGGACACACAATGGATTTCGATGACGCGAAGATGTTGGCAAGGGTGGGTAATTATCATCGAAGGCTTATTAGAGAAGCTATCGAAATTTACAAACATCCTGACAACATCAATCGCGAGGACGGTACTGACATTAGTAGGGTCTGGAAATCCATCCTAACGCGGTCAGGTGGAAAACCACATGGAGCGGTAGCTCCAGATGTGCGCAGTGAGGTGTAAATTCAGGTATATAAGGGAGCCTTTCTTGGTAGGTCTTCAGTATTCAATTAGCTTTGAAGAAGCGAGCAACATGGTTCGCGAAACGTCAGCATTAACAAATCTTGACACACGGCATAACCCGGAAGCAGTTTATCTTTTTCTAAACTTTTAAGTAAGTTTTTAAGCGTGCTTTTACATTTACCGTAACTCTTACTGTAACCCGGAGATTTTTGTGGTAAACCCGAAACCCCGAGTCTCCGGCCAAAATGTCAGTGGTGGCAACCTTACTATCGGTAAATTAAAATTAAATATTAATTTGTTGCTTTTAGAATTGTAGAGCTTTCCAAACATTTTAGTCGACCTATACTCGATTATAAAGCCACTGTTTATAGTTTTAGTAACGTAATTTTTAGTAAGTTATTGTTCCGCACAATTATAGAAATAACAAAACATATTTATTGAGTTGCCCAAATTTTATAAACTTATAACAATAATTTAAATGTCGATGAACAAAAAATAGAAATTGAACAGTTTTATTTATTAAAAATGTCAGAGAATAGGATTTGTTTCAGAGTTAAATGCTAAAAGTTAAATTTTATTTTAGATAACAAAAATACAAAATTAAATTCACCTCTAGTAATGTTGAAATGACGTTCACTTTCTATTTTAAATCCAGTAAAAAATTATTTGCGCGGTACACTTTCGGAGCAAAAACTCAACGCCATTGCAATTATATATACAGGATGTTCCTAAATATCATGTAAATACGAAAAGGGGTAATTCTTGGGTTTATTTAATGACTAAAAATTCATATAAACATAGGTCAGCAAACGCTTCGTTGCCGATCTACAGGGTGTTGATATTTCAAGATTTTTTTAGTTTTTTCTTTATAGGTCTAGTAGTTTTGAGATATTTAGCTCTAATTTGGAATATGGGTTACACTGTAGAACTTACATCATTGGGCATACCAAATGGTTTTACGAATCCACAGGGAGATATTTTTTCAGGGGTCATGCCCACTTTTCTTCCCATGAACTTTTTTCGGTGCGCCGCTGGTGGATTCTAAAATACAAAATGCATTTTTTGTTTTGTTCTAAAGCATTTTAATCTTTTGTAGTTTTTTCGTATTTACCACCGTTATCGAGAAAAAAAATAAAAGCTTTTCTGTGTTTCGCTAGATGAAATTAAAATTTTTTAAATAAATGGTCTAGTATGCCTTGGCTTGATTCAGATAACCTTTTGTTTGTATTTATTTTGACATTTTATTCGCCACCAACTGTTAAAAATTAAAACTAGGATACAAGAGCTATAAAGAAAAAAACTAAAAAAATCTTGAAATTTCAACACCCTGTACATCGGCAACGAAGCGTTTGCGGACCTATGTTTATATGCATTTTTAGTCATTAAATAAGCCAAAGAATTACCCCTTTTCGTATTTACATGATATTTAGGAACACCCTGTATATAGAAAAGGATTTTCTAAAAACCATAAATTAAGATGAAATCAACAAAACATTTATTTAAGCCATAATCAGAAAAAGAACATTTTAGGTTTGTAAAATAACATATTTTCATTTCCTATTTTAATCAAATATAACGCACCTTAAAAAATGCGATTTTTATTTCTTTAAAAACTATTTTTATTTCTGACCTTATATCATATACAATACATAGGTGGAGGGGCCCGGAATTCCATGTGTGCCTACGGCCCGTGAAACCCTAGACGCGGCCCTGAGACCAGCCCTCAAACTCACTCTGTGTGGCCTGTTTGAAAGATACGATTTGATCCATCCAAGAAGGTCCCCTCTAACCCCTAGACCATGAAGTTTTTTGACCAAGATCCCATGATCCAAAGTGTCAAAGGTTTTGGCAAAGTCAAGATAAACAACGTCAACCTATTGAAAATTCTCCAAGGCATCCGACACAAAGTCACAAAAGGTTAACAAATTAGTGGTGGTTGAGCGTCCCCTCTGTTGAGGGATAATAAGAGGAGAGAGGTGCTCAATTAGTCTGTCGGCTATAATGGCATCAAAAATCTTAGCCAGAGTGCAGAGTAGGGAGATTGGTCTGTAGTCGGTTATATCCTGTTTACTCCCACTCTTATGAATCGGCGTCATAAATGACTGCCTCCAAATGCCGGGCAGGAAACCCGTCTTTACGGATCTGTTGACCAATATACTCAGTGGATAAAGGAGGGAAGTAGAACAAGTCTTCACATGGAAGGCGAGATCCGATCAGCGCCAAAACTCGGGGAGTCCTTTAGATGTTTGATGGTAGAGCTGATGTCTGACTCGGTGATTGAAACAGTATCTATGATGTGTAGGTTATCTGGATCGGCCGCTGCAGGATAGATGTCCGGAAACGCAGAAGACACAGTATGGACAGACCCAAAATGATCCGCAAACAGGTCAGGAACAGAAGACCCCGAGGGTGTGTGCACTCCAAGATGGATGTTTTGGGGGAGACCTTTGGAAGATTTCAGGTTCTTTACATAAGACCAAAAGGACTTCATGTTATGTTGAGAGGTTGCCTAAATACGAGCGATATAGCTTTCGTAAAGCTCCTTTGAGAGCCGAATGCATTTTGCCTACAGCAACTTAAACGCCACATAATCGGTTTCCAAATTAAATTGACGCCATGCCTTATGCATGGTCTTTTTCTGAATTAATAATTCTTTTAACTCCCCATTGTACCAAACCGGATAATAACTGGAAAAAAACCTCCCTCATAGGCACAAATTTATTAATAACAGCATAAACATGATCATAAAAAGCACTACAATTTTTCTCTACATCGTCACTCGAAAGAAGCAAACGCCAATTAGATTCGGACAACGCCTCCACAATACCAGCAAAATATGCTGGCCAAAATCCCACTGGGCACTGCTGAAACTCATGTCATCCCGGAGATCAATTTGGAATTCGAAGAAGGCAGGGTCGTGATCGAATTCTACAGGCACAAGTGAATCGGGAGACTCAACGGTAATTAGATTGGTCAATATTTGTGGGGAAAAGCTGTTGTAGGCCAAGAAGACAATAAAAATTGCAGATGATTGTAGCGTTTGTACCGATTAGTCAATCTGGGTGGTTGCAAGTGCAATCCAAGGGAGAGGAGGCCCAAACAGTCTGCGGAAGGTAGTCTTCAAATAGTAAAACGCTGTGATCCGCATGACTCCGCACAAGTTGGTCAACCTCAAGAGTGTGTTTCACAAAGTCTTCAGTGATGGAACGGGGAGGAAGGTAAGATACTCCGATCAACAATTTTGACAATTTTAAAGTGATTGATATGAAATCTTGTTCCAGGTTCCCAAATACTGTGTTACATGACTTAACAGGTATTGAGCCTCTAACAGCAATAAGAACACCTCCACTGTAGCAAAGCCTATCAAAGACATCCTCCCAATCAGTGCGGAAGATATTGTAACCAACAAACCCGAGTTTGGAATCCCGTATGCCTGGATGTAGATAACTTTCGGAGAGCAGGATGATGTCGGGAGTTGGATTCAAAAGTTGCAAATTATTTCTCACCTGATCAAGCTTTGTACAAAGGCCGTTCACGTTTGATAACAAAAGATAAGATTTCCCCGCTTTAATTCGGGGAATCTCCGTTTTTTGGTTTAGGAACTCTTGAGTTAGATATCACAGTGGGGGTGCTGCCTAGAAACTTTACGGCCCTCAAATCTCCCGGATTCTTTGCGTTGTGGTCAGAAACCTCAGACTTCAATTTATTAAAAACAACAACATGTAAGAAGAAATAAAGAAATGCTAAAACAGCAAGCTTAAAAAAATTTAAAAATAGGAAAAAAATAAAATAAAAATAAACAGATGCTAGTAACCAAGAAGCAGCAAGCATGATCTACAAGAACCCTCAATACCAGTAGCCAGATGTGGAGGACAGCGCGAGTTGGGAAATAAACCTCATGGTGAAGAGGAGGCAGGAAATCCACAAGCTACGATACGTTTGACGCATACTTATTAAATTATATTTATGAGAGATATGAAGTAGACTTCTGTATTGTGTATACGTGTATATGCAATTTAATAAAAATATCTTTAAAAAAAAATCAGTGCGCGACTGTAGCTCCTAGAGTGGCGTACCATGTTGAGCCTGCTTGCATGCGCAATTTGATGCAACCCCTCTATTTAAAACGTAGTGTGACCGTTCATGGAAAGAATAACTGACTTTTAGATCCGTGCACTGGTTAAAACCTTAGGAGTTTTTGAGATTGATTTTTTCCAAATAAAAAAAATGCCACTTTGCCAAGAGGTTATTGAGTTAATTATCTTAACACCAAAATTTACACAATCACAGGAAAAGGAGGATTTAGTAAGCTAGTACCTACCTTATAATAGAATCTGAATCCTGGGTTGATAACACAGACACAACTTCTGCAAAAATGGTGGTTTCATCAGGAAAAGTAATCATCTTTTTTAGATGCATGGCGTTGCCTATGAAATATAAAGAATTATAAAACATAACAATGTGATTCATAAAATACTCACTCTTACCTGGAATGCTGATTGGTATTTTAGAATGATCAGGGAAGGAGGAACTACACATATCATTCATGTTTAGTTTCACCATCTTACATTGTTTCTCCATTGTTGCATGCTTGATGTCCATTTTTTCACATATCTCAGAAATATCAAAGATTTTCATAGACTCATTTGCTCTTTGATCTATTAGTTCATATTTATGTAGGCTATTTTGTTTATATGGTGACATTACTTTTTGACTGATCCATGACTTTTCCAATAATTTCTGCCGTTTACCGCCAGCAGATTTTATCTTATTATAATGACTTATTCTCTTCTTACTACAGTGCTGCCCGGTCATATTTTCCACAGTAGTTTCTTTTAATAGACTTGTTGAAAAATTAAGTTTGTTTTGGGATTCAATCAAGTTTTTCTTCATTTTATAATATGCACTGCCTATAAAACTATGTTTTTCTCTATCAGTGTGTATGTTATGTGTTGTGTTCATTGTTATTTTATTATTTTCTTCATAATATCCTGCATGGATTTTATCATCATAATTTATCCCATTACTAAATTCTCCTTTACAGTATTTATCATCTCTATTTATATTTACATTAGTTTCTAAACATTCATCATTATTGAGTTCTTTCTTATCTGTTTCATGATTATTATCACTAACATATTTATCGCTAATTACTTGGTCACTGTTGCATTTCCCCTCTCTGTACAGTTCCAACTCTGGTTTTTGTATCGATATATTAATATTTTCTTGTAAATCAATATTCAAATTATTAAAATCAAATTTTGCGATAGTATCAGTACATTGTTTAGAAACATCTGGAGAGTTATTATTGTAACATTCATTCACATCATTAGCAGTGGTACTACTACTGGTACTAGCTGACATAGCAGAGGAAAGCTTATTGATACACGTTCTTTCTTCGATAGTAGGTAGCATATTTGAATAATCTGTATCACTCCTTCCAGAATACCCTGAATCTGGACTGTCTGTTTGAACGTTTTCATCAATATCAATAGTGTTTAGTGTATTTAAAGTATCCATTCTTGCAAAACTTGCATTATTCCCATTATCATGTTCAGATATTTGTAAATTCAAGGAGTGATAATATTTTGATAGATCATCAAAACCACTTGTTAAGCTGTCATAATTTTCATTAAGTTTTCTGACTAACTTAATTAAATTTTCTTTTACTGAGTCCATATTTTTACTTCTCCGTGTTCGTTGTCTATATCGAACCAACCTGCTGTCATGTTCCGAATCTGTGCTACTGAAACAAACTTCCCTCAAATATTTCCATCTGATCATCTGTAATTTTCTTTTATTTCTATATGATTGTGACATATTTTGATTCTTGTGTTTATGATTATGGCCTGTTGGTGCATATGGTTTTGCCTGCTTTAGTTTCTTGTCAACATATTTAAATAATGTTTTCAGTAAGGTTTGTTTCAGTCTTTTATGACGCAGTTGTTTTGCCCTCAGTGTTTTTCTTGTCAATAGTCTACTTTGTATGTCAGGTGTATTCACATAAGCAGGTAAAATGACAGTGTCACTAACAGATCCGACATTATCATCAGGTACTATAATTTCACATGTTTGCTTCACTTCTCCATCAGAACAAGGTACAGCAATATCACCAATACAGCAAACTTTAATATCTTGTTTATAAGTTGCTGCAACTTGTGTATCTTTTGATGAAGTACATGGAATTGCAGTTCCAATTTCAGCCAACATATTTCCTATTTCTGCAGGTGCTTCTATTTCAGAATTCAGGGGTTTCATCGATAATTTATTACCTACAAAATAAAACATTATCTATATTAATAAGAGTAATACTGCATTATGACAAGTAGAGTGCGGACTTGTAAGTATTTATGAGTGTGAAATAAGCATCGAACACATATACAAGAACAATTATTGCAGAATTATTGAATCTCACCGTTTGCTCACTGTTATTATTACTGTAATCTTTATACAGATATATGTATGTAATTGTTGTTCATGTGAACAATAAGTAATTTTTATTTTTACATTATCATACGTAGTATGACAAAGCACTGTAATCGTGCCAAAAAAAATTTGAGGTTTTAGTGGAAATATGTCTTTTTGGGTCCCCTGAACATTTTTGACCAAGGTACAAAAAAATGTCTGTGTCTGTGTGTATGTATGTGTGTGTGTGTGTGTGTGTGTACCCGTTTTTTGTGGTGTCGATTCTGGAGAAACTACTAAAGGTATCGGGACGAAACTATATATTTAGAAGTTTTATGACCAAACATAGAGCTGAAAAGATTTTTGTTCAAAAGAGTCCAAAGGAACTGGCTGTTTCCTCTAAGCATTTTTCAAGGATTTTGCAAACGAGCCACCATTTCTGTAATTTCGTCAAAATAGTTAAATAACAAATTAAAGTAGAGGAAATTTTGTATAATTTATGTCTATGACACTTTTAGGTAAAACTAATAGCTGCATAAGCAAATTCTATTTGATCGAGATCGGTCATGTCTGCATTAATATAAAACTAGTTAGCCAGGATTTGACAGATATATTCATGCTAATGACAGTAAGTGTCAAACGCTGATGTTCTGACAATACCTACTGTCAATAGAATCAAAATATCTGTCAAATCCTGGCTAACTAGTTTTATATCAATGCAGGTCAATGGAGTCATTTAAATTTCAGGAGTCTTAATCGTAAAAAAAAAAAACAGAGACAGCTGTTGCCTCAGCAGACAGCAAATAAACAAAACTAGACACATCATTAGGTCTTTTACAAAGTACGTACGTAAGTAGGTACTTTACGTAAATATAGATCGGGTACACCTCATACCCGGACAACTCATACCGGGACAACTCATACCAAGACAAGTCATACCAAGGGACATCTCATACCAAGGGACAACTCATACCAGGACATCTCATACCAAGACAACTCATACCAGGACAACTCATACCACGACAACCTGTTGGAGTATATACTCCATTAATCCAGGCAACTATATAAGTAGTTAGTTTTAGTAAGCTATGAAGCGTTGTGGAATTGTTATATATTGACAGTTGTTAACGATTGATATATGTACACTGTATATCCAGTATATAGAATTAAAAAAATGGTTTCTATATAAAACTGCGTTTCATTCCGAGATATCATTCCAAGAGGCTATGGGCCCAGGAACTTTAAGATAAGGGAACCAGAACCAGGAGGAAGACATCAGAAAATTATTACCTGTCATATAAGTAATTTGTCAAGATAACTTCCAGCAGCACAGTTCAGCTATCTTTTGAACGACTTGAGGGCAGAGAAAATTATAATAATTGGAAATTTGCAATGAAAATGACCTTAATTCATGAGAATTTATGGAGGTGTATTGATGGATATGCAGAAGATGAGACAATATCAGCAGCCGATAAGATTCGTTTGGACCAGAGAGCGTTAGCTAGAATTTGTTTAATGGTTAAACCAGTCACCTATTCACACGTGAGGTCAGCATCAACAGCGAAGGAGGCATGGACAAATCTTGAAAAAGCTTATGAAGATAAAGGCTTAAGTCAACGTTTAAGTCTCATTCGAGCTTTAGTAAGGGTTAGGCTAGAAAATCACACCACAATGGAAAACTATGTCAACGAGGTGATGTCTACAAGTCAAAAATTATCTGACATTGGACAATCAGTGGATGATGAATTTCTTGGAGTCATTTTACTAAGTGGATTGACGGCCGAATATGATCCGATGGTCATGGGCATTGAGCATTCCGGGACAAAGGTGACAAGCGACTACGTCAAAGCAAAATTACTGCAGGATGACAAGTATGGAAAGGATAAAAATCAAGAAGCAGCACTATTATCCAAGAAAAAGCAACATTTTAAGAAGAATGTGAAATGTTTCAACTGCGGGCTTCAAGGGCATTACAAGAATCAGTGCAATAAACGTTCAAATACACCAAAACCTCAGAGGAATCAAGCTTTACACGTAGCAGCTGATGAGAAAGTAAAAGAGGGTGATACATGGTTTGTAGATTCAGGAGCCACTACGCATATGACTTTCCAGAAGGAGCTCTTGCGTAATTTTAAGAGCAAAGAAGAAGCACAAATCACGATTGCAAACAATCAGAAAATTTCAAGTTTTGGTATCGGTGACGTCCAAGTAAACACAATACATGGAAATAAGATTATTTCAGATGTTGTTTATGTGCCAGACCTTAAAACCAATTTGCTATCTGTAAATAAAATGGTTAACAAGGGGCATGTAGTGATGTTTACTACTGATGGATGTACAGTATACGATGCAGAGCGTTTTAAGAATTTTAAATCTAAAGCAAATCTTGTAGTCACTGCATCAAACAAGAATGGTCTGTATAGATTGGATACAATCGATGACATTTCGAGAGAGAGTGCATTTGTAGCAGTTGGTAATTCTGAAGAGCTATGGAACAGAAGACTTGGTCATTTGAATAGAATCAGTATGAGTTTATTGCGAAAAGGAATGGCCACAGGAGTTAACTATCAAGCAGCAAAAGGAGAGCAGTGTGCTGTTTGTCTCAGAGGAAAACAGAGTCGACAACCGTTCGAAAAGTCGGGAGGAAAACGCGCAAAGGAGCTGCTCGAGTTTGTACATTCAGATATGTGTGGGCCAATGCCAGAACAATCATGGAGTGGGACGAGGTATATACTCACTTTTATTGATGATTTTTCACGAAAAATATTTGTTTATTTCTTGAAATCAAAAGGTGATGCATTTTCGAGTTTTAAAGAATTTAAGGCATTAGTCGAAAATCAGACCAACAAGAAAATATAGAAACTTAGAACTGATAATGGAACCGAATATATCAATAATAACTTCAAAGAATATTTGAAAACACATGGAATAATACACCAGACGACAATTAGACACACTCCAGAACAGAACGGCGTTGCAGAAAGAGCTAATCGAACCTTAGTTGAAAAGGCTAGATGTCTTATGCATGAAGCCAAGTTTTGTGATAAAATGTGGGCAGAAGCAGTCAACACAGCAACTTACTTGAAAAATAGATCACCACATAAAGCCGTAAGAAATGCTACACCAGAAGAAATTTGGACAGGTGAGAAAGTGAACTTGAAACACTTAAAAGTATTTGGCTGTATAGCACAAGCACATATTCCACAATGTCTACGGAACAAATTTGCTGCAAAGAGCAAAATGTATATATTTGTTGGGTATTGTGAAGATTCAAAAGGGTATAGACTCTTCGATCCAGAACAACCAGGAATGATAATGAAATCAAGAGATGTATTTTTCTTTGAAAATAAGTTTATATTGGATTGCGAAATTCAAGCAACCCAGGAAGATCTAGTTATTGATCAGAACACTGAATAAAACAATGAACTGAGTAAAGAGCCAGACGGACTTCTACGTATACAGAATATTGACTCAGTGGCAGAGCCTGAATTCCAGTTGAGACGTTCAGAACGACTAAAAGCAAAAGATCACAAAACATATTTGGTGACTCAACAGTTACTAGAGCCTTCAACAGTGGAAGAAGCAATGAGTAGACCAGATAGTCACAGATGGAAAGAAGCTATGGAAGAAGAATACAACGCTCTTATGAAAAATGGAACATGGATCTATGTCGACAAACCAGAACATCAGAAAATAGTGCAGTGCAAGTGGATTAAAAATATTATGGCTGATAATTTTCAAATTAAAGATTTGGGGGAAGTAAAAAGGTACTTAGGACTAAATATAAATGTAGATCGTTGCAGAAATCAAATTAAAATTGATCAGAAGCATTACATTTTAAATTTGATAGAAAAGTTTGGCTTGGAAGATGCTAAAACAGTAACAACACCTATTGAGCCAGGTTTAAAATTACAAAGATCATCAAGTTGTGATACTAACATACCGTATCAATGTCTTATAGGATCTTTGATGTACTTAGCATTAAATAGCAGACCAGACATAGCATATACAGTTAGTTATTTGAGTCAGTTCAATACTTGTTATTCGAATATTCATTTTCAATATGCAAAGCGAGTTTTAAAATATTTGAAAGGAACAATTGATAAGTGTTTAATATTTAAGAAAAGTAGTGTATGCAATATTAGCGGTTTTGTAGACGCTGATTGGGCAAACGACCAATATGACAGAAAGTCATATACTGGTTTTGTTTTTAAATTTGGAGAATGTACAGTTTCTTGGGAAGCTAAAAAGCAGCATACTGTTAGTTTATCAAGTACAGAAGCCGAGTATGTAGCTATAACACAAGCATCCAAAGAAGCAGTATTTCTTAAGGGTTTAATAAACGAATTAATAAATCTTGATGGTTCAATTACTTTATACAATGATAATCAGAGTGCTCAAAAACTGGTTTATAATCCTTTTTCACAACCGCACGAAACACATTGATGTGAAATATCATTATATAAATGAAATTATAGATAGAGGTGATATAAAGCTGGCCTATCTATAAACCAATGAAATGATTGCTGATGTATTTACTAAAGGACTTCATAATATTAAACATAAGTTTTGCACAAACCAGTTAGGAATATTGTGAATTATTTTAGATTATATAATACATTGTAGCACTGGATTAAGGGAGGGTGTTGGAGTATATACTCCATTAATCCAGGCAAGTATATAAGTAGTTAGTTTTAGTAAGCTATGAAGCGTTGTGGAATTGTTATATATTGACAGTTGTTAACGATTGATATATGTACACTGTATATCCAGTATATAGAATTAAAAAAATGGTTTCTATATAAAACTGCGTTTCATTCCGAGATATCATTCCAAGACAACCCATACCACGACAACTCATACCAGGAGAACTTATACCACGACAACTCATACCAGGACAAGTCATACCACGACAACTCATACCATGACAACCCATACCAAGCTGAAAATTATTGTTGTCACAGTACGGTGTCATCTAGTGTGATTAACTTAGGTCAATATGTATGGCGTGATGTTTTCTATACAGGGTGTCTCACGGAAGATGATGTACACGGGGATCTCGGAAACTGTTAGAGCTACGATACGAGCTACGAAATGTACACGCTTATTAGAACAGTTTTTACTTTTCAAAAATTTTGCATGGCTCACTAGATATTACGTAAAGAGTAAAAACTGTCAATTACTTCCTTCTTGAATAACTTTGCTATTACGATAAATAGAAAGTCGAAATTTTGTATTCTTACATAAGAATCCGCTCTGAAGCCATTTTTGTTGTCAAAAAAATGTTTTTGTCCATCAACTTCAGCTGGGTAATATTCAACTTTTCTATTTGTTATGGCTGACATATTGATTTTTTACAAATTTAAATAGAATATGGAAAGCTTGTCTGGTACCATGTATAAAACGTGTATGAAACTATCGCAAAATACATTGAAGCTCCCATTAGGTGGGCCGCCAAATCGCCCGACTTAACCCCCATGAATTTTTTCTATGGGGATACATAAAAACTAACGTCCTTGAACTGTGAAACTGTACAGGGGTTTCAGACAGCAGTGAAGGAGCCTATTATGGGCCCCTTCAGTAATTGTTAATTCTCGTTTCGAACAAATAATGGTGAACTATGTGAGGTTCCATTTAATGTTTACAAATTTAAATAGAATATCAAGATTGCTTTACAACCGTATGAGTAACACATTTATGATACAAGAGAATTTTATCAAAAAATTACGTAAAATTTAACAACATAATATTTTCACATAATTACTTTATTGTACTAAAATATCAACATTATTTAGGCCTTGTAACGGCAATACTTTATTGTGAATTACAAATTAAAAACTCCCTACGTAAATTAATTACTTAACAAAAAATTATTACCACAAAGTATTTTATAAACATTTTAAAATTCGGTCGTTGTTTTAGTTCCAAACTTAATTAACTTAGTTTTATTAGGTGTCCCTAAAAGAACACTCCACTACTCCCTGAAGGTCCTACAATGTATCATAGTTCCTGAGATACACGTTGGCTTTCATAAAGCCCCATTTAAAAAAAATCCATGGGGTTTAAGTCGGGTCATCTGGCGGTACACCAAATAGAAGTTTTAGTGATAATTTCATAAATGTGTTATAGATGGTTCGAAAGCATTTTCAATATTCTACTTAAATCTGTAAAATTTCAACAACGTGTCCATAAGAAGTAAAAAAGTTCAACATTGCCTAGCCAAAGCTGATGGACAGAAACATTTTTTGATACCAAAAATGGCTTCAGAGTATGCTCTTATGTAAAAATACGAAATTTCGACTTTCTATTTCTCGTAATCGCAAAGTTAATCAAGAAAAACGACATTGACAGTTTTTAGTTTTTCCATAATATCTAGTAATCCATGGAAAATTTTTGAAAAGTAAATATTGTTCTGAAATGGGGCCACATTTATGAAACTTTTGACCCATTTAACTCTCATAGTAGCTCTTACAGTTTCCGAGACCCCCATGTACTTCATGTTCCGTGAGACATCCTGTGTATATTCAGTTATTCCTTATTTTTAAGTTATATTAGTCTTTCACTAGATGGTAGTAGGCTTCCGCGATGTATAAAATGTGAAATGTTTGCCAATACTCGACAGTGTAGAAAATTAACCTCAAATACCTAATAATAAGGCAATAATAGTTATTTAACCAACAAGTATATTTAAAAGAGCAATTAAATTGTCGACATCATTAATCGCCGTTTAATATTCGAGTTGGTTACAAAATTTTTTCGTCGATCGTATTCTTCTAGCGTTGTCTACATAGATTTTTCTTCGCCAATGTCTTTTTATGACAATTTATGTAATTTTACACTGACAGTTCTAGAGGGCGGTATGTTTTGATTGGAAGGTTTCATTTCACATATATTCGATTGGCCAATCAAACGACGTCTTTACGTCGTGTGATTGGCTATAACAAATCATGCATTAATAGAAATCGTGCATTAATAGAATTGTTTAATAAACGATTTCCTATTCACTAAACTGACTCATAAATTAACGATCGACGGAAAAGATAGTTTCCTAATCACACTAGATGATACCGTGACAACAATCATTTGTCGGCTTGTTATGGGTGTTTTGGTATAAATTGTCGTGAGATTCCCGTGTACCTCATCTTCCGTGAGACACCCTGTATAGAAAACATCCACGCCATATATATTGACCAAAGTTAATCACACTAGATGACACCATACTGTGACAACCACGTGACAACAATAATTTTAAGCTTGTTATGGGTTGTCATGGTATGAGTTGTCGTGGTATGACTTGTCCTAGTATGAGTTGTCGTGGTATGAGTTCTCCTGGTATGAGTTGTTGTGGTATGAGTTGTCCTGGTATGAGTTGTCCTGGTATGAGTTATCCTAGTATGAGTTGTCCTGGTATGAGTTGTCCTGATATGAGTTGTCCTGGTATGAGTTGTCCTGGTATGAGTTGTCCCTTGGTATGAGTTGTCCTGGTATGAGTTGTCCGGGTATGTCTTGTCTTGGTATGAGGTGAGCTGACCCCGTATGCAATATTTAGCGGCAGGCCCATCATTTAGCGCGTATTCCGGCCCTGGCTAATTCTCAGTAAAGATGGTGGGAGGTCATAGAATCTGGCCAAGAACGATCAAAGGCACCGCTGAGAGTTTGCCTTCTGCTTGATTTCTGTTCTGTGTCAAAACTCGCGAGATACCCCCACTTTGCCTTTCATCAGGCCATGACATGGCCATGTCAAACTCTGAAATGTCAAATATTTTGCCCG
Organism: Aphodius sticticus; assembly: GCA_963966075.1. NCBI lineage: Eukaryota > Metazoa > Arthropoda > Insecta > Coleoptera > Scarabaeidae > Aphodius > Aphodius sticticus. Next base: position 61,559,458 of record OZ014506.1, read on the forward strand.
CTTGTTGACATGACATATTTATGTTAATTTACTGATTTTATTTTATAAGATGTTCATGATCAAGATTTAAAGAATAAACTGAAACGTCGAACAAATTTAATTGTATAAAGGTGGCTACACACCTAACTGCAAACTTGACGAGCATGCATGACCAATCTTTTGCACAAGCACGTAAAATTTCCCTTCGACACCACACAATACAAGTATGCTTTAACAATCGCCAGTTTGTGCTTGGACTATGTCGGACGCCGATGTGCTGGCAGTGACTGCTTTTTGCCTCATCCACAAGAGGAAAACGCGAAAGAAGAAGCGTAACGTTTGGTGTAAAGAATGGTTGATGAAAAGAAAAACCTATTCCCATATTAATTTACTGAGTAAATTGAAGATATACCCTCGTGATTGGCATAATTATCTCAAAATGAATGAAGATACTTATCTGAACCTTTTGTCACTCGTAACACATTTATTTAAAAAGAAGGATACGATCATCGGAGAAGCTATAAACCCCCATGAAAGGTTAACAGCATTTAAAGAAACACATAAAATGTGCAAGCACGGTACACTTTGATGCGACTTTGAAAGCGACTTTGAGTGGACTATTATTGGGCTATTGCTTTGTGTTTGATCATAGGGCTTCCTTGGTTTACACTTACTTTATTAGTTTTTAGTTATACGCTTTATGTAATTTTAGAAACATTTATTTTAATTCTTATGTGATAACTATTTATAGGAAATACGGAGCTGCTGAGACGTTAAGGTGGAGGCTTATATGCTCCGACCACATCAACCCTGAGGTCCTCGGAAAAATAACCCTTACTAGGAACACTGCTGAGTCCATAGAATTTCCGTACTGAAATGTATGTGACATATGGACCCAGCATAGAACAACTATGTGACAAGGAAGTCAAAGAAAAAAGAATATAAAAGCAGGTGAAAATCTGATAGTGACAAAGTGACGTGCAAATCAAATCAAAATAGGATAGAAAATAATGTTATTTAAAAATAAACTGCTTCCGGGTTATGCCGTGTGTCAAGATTTGTTAATGCTGACGTTTCGCGAACCATGTTGCTCGCTTCTTCAAAGCTAATTGAATACTAAGATACTTTGAAGAAGCGAGCAACATGGTTCGCGAAACGTCAGCATTAACAAATCTTGACACACAGCATAACCCGGAAGCAGTTTATTTTCTAAATGATTCTGGCCGTGAAAGCCTACGTACTTACTTAATGTTATTTAAGTTCTACATCGTTTTGTAATAGTTCACTGTAAACAATTAGTTTCAATCGTCCCCAAAAATAAAAATCCATAATTGTAATAAATGGTTCATGATAATAAACGTCACTGGCATAAGATGTAACTTATAAGGTTACTACGACATATTTCATGCCTAAAATTTGGTCTCTATGGAAATCAAATAGTATGTTTCTAGAAATATTTTTATGTCCAATTTTTAAAATAAAATTGGGAATTATTAATTAACTTATATACCTATAGTTAGAGCATACATTTTGCACGATTTAGGAGTTAGAACATATCTGATGCATTATTAAAATAGAGATATGTATAAAAATTTATATAAAAATCAGTAATAAACATTCTCTTCCTCTTTGTAACTCGATCCGGGGACATATTGTATACCTCAATATTTGATTTAACTTTTGCGTTCAGATATTGAAGTTCAAGTTCCACTATATTACATTAATTTAGTACACATTTAGACAAAATATTCAAGAAATCTGGTTCTACTTTTATTGTCATTTTGTGCAGATAGCGGCAGATGACCCTACACAGATTAAAATGACAAGCTGACAAGTTATATAATATGACTTTTATTATAGTCCTGATACAACAAACCTAGCGATCTTAAGATAATACTGTTCTCTGGCATCTAAATAACGTGTTTGTCAATGAACAGATTAAAATAGTCCTAGTAGGTAAAGAATTCTGATTTATCAGCTGAATGTGAAGGAATGTGAATAAATGTGCTCTCGCTATTGTATTTTAGAATCTTCCATGCTTGCAGATCAGATTGTTGCCTTTGACAAATAGTTGAGCTCTGACCACTAAATCTTAATTAGTTTTGATTTATGTGTAAATTTTTCTACTCGCAATGACATAAATATGCCGCGAATGCTTTCACGCAGTGCGCATACGTGAATTCTCAGGTGCGCGATGTTGTAAAGTGGGCACTGTTGTTATCTGGTATCAGCATTCTAGGAATATGATTTCTATGGTTGACTGATACTATCAAAGTTTAGATTTCATAGGTTAACAAATACGGTCAAACTAAATGTTACACAACTAAAATGGTTCAGAGTATTGTAATCTTGCCAAAAAAAAGTTTTGAGATTTTAGCGGAAATATGTCCTTTTGGGTCCCGTGAACGTTGTTGACCAAGGTAAAAAATGTCTGTGTGTGTGTGTATGTCCGTTTTTTGTGGTGACGATTCCAGAGAAGCTACTAAAGGTACGGAACACAACTTCATATTTAGAATTTTCAAGACTAAACTTAGAGCTGAAAAGCTATTTGATCCAAAGGGTTCAAAGGAACTGAAGGTTTACTCTTAGCATTTTTTAACAATATTGTAAATGAGCCGCCAATTCAGTAATTTCGTCAAAATAGTAAATATAATAAAATATATTTAATAATAAAGTATAGGAAATTTTGCATAATTTATGTCTATGACATTTTTTGGTAAAATTATTAGTTTGGTTGCAAAAGCAGATCCAAATCGAGATTGGTCGTGTCTGCATTAAAACTAGTTATCCAGGATTTAACAGATATTTTGATTCTAATGACAGTATTGTCAAAACATCAGCATTTGTTTTATAGTATGATAAAGTTATGCGCCTGGTCAAATCAGATTTTCATGCTCGCGATGGTACCATATGACTCCCTATCATGTGCCAAGTCATACCCCCCTCAACTCCCACTCAATTATTCTCCCGTCAATTTGAATTGAATCTCTTTGGGAAACACTGCCGTGCTAAGTTGAAAGGGCGAATCTACATGTGTTGAAAGTTGTAAAATGTCGAGTTTAAGAGTGTATTGTGCTTTTGCTTTGCAGATAGAAGCGTTCTAATATGCGTTTTTAAATTCTTTGTTATGTTCTTCTGAAAAGCTTTATAATTTTATAATTAAGCTTTAATAATAGATCTACAATAAATCATTCCATCTTTAGATTTGATCGGAAACGGAAAATGCTAACAAATTGTCAGATAAGCCCTTCTTGCTTAACACGGCAGAACAGCTTTTACGACATTTGTTTTCACTATTCTTGCTGTATCTCTTTCAGTAATACAGATTTGATGACGTCAACCACGAAAGAAAATGCTCAAAAAAGATTGGTTTACTGCACGATTCCAGTTAATACCACTAATTGTCACATATGCACCCCACAGAGCGCTAAGCTGACCAGTTGGTGACATCATATACCACGTCCCTCGCCTTATTTAGAAGGTAAATAAGGCATTTTATTAAACTATCCCGCGAAATTCGAGACAAAAAGGTCATCTTACTTATATACTCCATTCCAGCGCCCTATACCGCCATATACTCAAAAGGGAACAATAAAGAATGATGAACATAAAAAAGTGTTTAGCTTGAAATGCATTTAAAAAGCAATAGGCATGTACGAGGCACATCACTCACCATCGATAGGAGACAAAAGTGTTGGTAGATATTTGCATTCAGAAATATATTTGTTGATGTCTTCATCGTCATAATCAGAACCCAAACAATCCCAATGCAAATCATTTTCGTTAAGATGAGGAATGTTGATTGAAGGGTCACACTGCAAAATACTATCGGTATCCTTCAAACAAAACGATTTTTCATTTAGTAGATTCAATTGGTCTTTTAACATGCAAATTTCTTTATATAATTCTGACTCTTTGGTTTCCAAATATTTAAGTCGACTGTTTGAAATATCCAATTCCTGTATATATCTAATTTCTAGATTTTGTAGTTCCATTCCATGTTGTATCTTCAAAGCCTCCAATTTCTTTTTATGGTTCTCAGTAAGAGTATTTAAGTATGAACTGTTTCTCCTTCGAACATCCTCGAGCTCATTATTTTGCATATTTTGTAGATTATCAAGTTGAAGTTTTAACAATTTAACTTCCTTAGATAGCAAGACAATTCTTTCAGTTTGCGATTTACAGCTTTTGCAAAATTCTGGTAAATTATCATGCTTTTCAGTAATTTTGTTCAACTCCACGCATACCTTCTGATATTTAATTTCTGAATTATTGACAAAATTTTTATGTTCCACTTCTAATATAATGTACTTTGACAAGAGTGTCGTATAATCACTCCTTAAAGGTTCAAGTTCTAGTTTACATATCTCTAGTGTCGATCGTAAGGTATATACTTCGTTTGATTTTTCTCGATATTTAAAGTATATAATTTTAAGTTTGTCGATAAGTCGACTTAAATTGTAGTTCTTGTCAGCCAATATCTTTATAACATCACTAAAAAAAAGAAAATTGAAAGAAAATAATGATATCTATAGTGTACTTACTTCATTTTTATAATCTTTTTTTTCACTAGTGAAAATTCCACGTCCTCCATCATATTGTTATTTATAATAGACATATTTGTCTTTATATAATTTATACTATACAAAAGTTAGTGTGAAATGAGGGCTCGTAAACAAAAATTAACGTTGTTTGACGGCTTGTGTTAGGTTAGGACAGTATCTAAACGTTAAGGATACTTTGAGGTTAGGTTGTCTGCCGCTTAGAAATGCGGAAAACTGCTTGCAGTGCTTGCCACCAGTGTACCCATATTGCTTGAGTTAAAATCACCAAAAAATCACTAAAACATGAAACGAGAGGTGAGCTAAGGTGGGCTCGATAAGTAAAGAAATATGGAGTGGCCGAAATATGTATTATATTGAATAAATATTAATATAAATAGATATTTTAGAAATATTTCTTTCTTTATGACATAGAATACATTCATACAGAACGTCCGTTCAATATTCTTTATAAAAAAAGACAATATTTATATAGAAAAGCATTATTTGCCTTTATGCGTTATTTGTTAGAATTATGATTTATTTATACCTATTCAGAATGAATCTTTATTTTATGTTCCTTGTTTTGTTATTAGTGTTATTACCCAAACAAATATGTGTACTGGTCTTACCGTGTTGGCAGCACTGTTCACCATCATATTCACCGATATTCACTGTAATCAAATCAAAATTCTTGAGCGTTGTTTGCCGGCTTGTGTTTATATCACGTTATATTCGGAATACCTCACCTCTCTTTTATTAGTCTTGGTTCGTTTGGTTATTGATTGACGATTGAAATGGATATTATGCGTAAATGTATAAAATATAGCTTCGTTATATCAATTTACCATACCATTGTAACAAAATTTTGTTTTAGCTCCGACTATTAAAATTGGCCCCCAGAATGAAAATGGTGCTGAACCAACAGCTCCTATTACAAAGAAAGGTATTCTTACTTCATTTAAAAATGGAAAATCAATGAATATACCCGAAAGTGATGTGGTAAGTGTTAAGCACTGGGTTTGGTGGATGGGAATCCACTATTATCGGATCAACTGACCAGTCGTCAAGCGACTGCGTTATCATTTCCCGCTGAGCACTGCCACTAGCACCGGGTAATGTAGCAGCCTAGCGCCGCTCAAAGAATAGTTTTAACTGCCTCACTGCAAGTGGATTACCATCCACCGAAAATTGCTTATGTATTAGATCAAATACAATCATAGTAGTTTTAAATGAGCAACGAAACACTAATCTTCTAAATTCCAAATTAAAGATATAAGTTGTTATGAGTATAGTTATTGCAAGCCGAGAATACTAAATCTACAAGGATTGCTCAATGGCCATTTTTAGGGTTTTGACAATGAACGCATTTCACGTCATCATCCCTGGGTTACCGCAATACAAACATTTCAAACGTCAAATGTGTTTTTTCCATGTCTGCTTTTGACATTTCAGATATTGACAATCACAACGTGTACTATTGCGCTGTGATTGGTCTGTTTGAAATCCCCGCGTTTTTACATGTCAAGTGTGTCTGCTTTTGACGTTTTAAACAAACATAACCACAACATTGATTATTGCACTACTGTTGGTCTGTTTGAAATCCCCGCGCTTTTCCGTGTATGTGTGACAGTTTAAAGAAATCTGGGTAGGCAACCCGATACGGCGACTCGGCAGAATCGTCCGATCATTGTTTCAGGTGTCGTGACAAAAAACGCGCGTGACGTCATGCCGCTGGTAACATTGGAAGATAGGGATTGAGCAATCCTTGTAAGAATCTAATATTTTTGATTGCAAGCAACTTCTGCATTAGTTGAGTAAAGTTTTGAATGGGAGCGTCCAGCATACGCAACCGTTGCACAACCTTATCAGCGGAAAATTTATGTGGTGAGTTGTCAGCGACATATTGTAACCCCAAACCGTGTTGAAATATTTGTGACGTTTGTGCACTTTGCTTATGACAGCAAACTGGTTTAGCAAATTATCAACTGGTTGACACTAATCAACCTAACACCTGATCCCATTTGCCCTGACTCTCAATGGGTGCGTTCGCTAAACGCCTCCGCCCGTGTCGTACAATTTTTCCAAATGTTTCTTATTAAGTACATTGTATTGTTATTTGATAATAAATAGAGATTGAAGAAGCTGAAAGTTTTAGGTCACGGAGATAATAATATAAGCGGGTTATACTTTTAGCAGGCATTTTGATTATCCAATGCAAAAAATGACTATTTATTTTTTGTGTACATCTGGTACAGTCGTGGAATTAAGTATTGTTCTTATCGCTACTGCAGAATTTGAAAATAGTATGTCGGTTATATATTCGTGTACTGGTCTTCCTCGACCCGGCCGCTCTGCATAAAGTTGTCTGTCACTTGGTGGTTTACGATGGATATAATGTAACGGGCTTTAGTCTATTTTCACCATATGCGATCGTTTTCTTAGTATTACCTTCATTGCAATGTAGTAAATGTAATATGACCACTGAATTATTTGAACTACGCGCCTAACCGATCGTATATGATCATTACCAATCGGGTGCAATCGCTTTGCAACGCAACTGCGATTGGTTGGATGTGTTGACAGCTGACTTTGTAAGGGGCTAGTTTTTCATAGTGTTTCGACGTTTAAATGCTAGTGTATACTCATTTAATATTGCAGATTTTTACAAGGTAAGTAATTTCTTTGGAACAGTTATTGACCCTGATCTATAAAGAAGTGAACACATGTAGTGTTTGTGCATGGTGTTTACATTTACCCCACGGTCCAATACGGTCTGCCGACGCGCATCGGCCCCGCTTTCAAGTGACGTCAGTGCGAGAAGGAAGAGGAAGTACCGTTAATATGGCGTTAATTTCATGGCTGCCTGAGGAGCCAATTGTTGTCACGGTTATAATGACATTTATGCGCTGACGTCATTGGGAGAAGTAGCGTTCGTTGCCATGGTAGGTAGTATGTTGTTCAAGCATTTTTGACAATTAAAGCGTTGGCATGGTTGTCAACTTGTTAACCTAAATCACCTACAAAAGTCAAAAACTGACGGATGTATTTGGTTGCCTAGGTGTCGGTGTCAACATCCTTCTCGCAGTGACGTCATGCGCAGAAATGAACGAATTTGAGACGCGAAGTGAGCAGACCGTGTGAACCGTGCATTTATCCCATAAAATTCATATTTATCGGGAAAAGTGAACACAAACTTGGGGTAAAATGTGAACATGTTCTTTTCATTATAACTCATAAAGCAGATTTTGTCCACAATTTTTTAGATATTGCCATGCCACGCAATTACACCAAAAATAAAGATGGACAAGACATAATAAATAAAAATATGTCATACCGGCAAGCAGTTATTTACCATCGAATAAATGGTAGAAAGACATCTTGAAATGTATCAGGGTCTGGTTGCTCACAAGCTTTAAGTCTAGAGTTGCAAGATGAAATTGCTAAATGTTTGACAACAATGAACAAGGTTTACCTTGCGACAAAACAGAATTGCTTGAATTAGTTTGGAAATATGTAAAAGCAAAACAGCTACAGACACCCTTTAAAGATGGTGTACCCCGACAAGACTGGTACCACGGTTTTATGAAGAGACATCCGATGCTATCGCTAGAAAAAACGGAACATCTACAAAAATTGAGAAAAGATGCACGCAAGCCCGAAATATTTTATAATTTTTTTGAGAAGTTGAGAAAAGTGTTCACAGAGCAATTTAGGAAAATCTTCTTTTCTTTTTAATGCAGACGAGTCCGATTTTAATAGTGACCCCAATCGCGTGGGAGGTATTGGTACTAAAGGCAAATTTTTGTGTCGAATTTCTGGTAGATCAGAAGGGAGTGAACAACGGTACTGGCGTGGACATCGAATGGAGCATAGTCAGGCACATTGTATGCGACCTCTAAGAACAGATGGATGGAGTAGCCCCAATTGTTTCAAGGGTTTACAAATGGCTTTGTACCCCATGTTAAGGAACTAAGAATTGCCAACAATCTACCACAACAAATAGCTGCGTTAATTTAGAACGGCCACTGATGTCATATTAGCGTCAAGCTGGTTGAAGAAGCAATGAAAAATAACATTGCGTTAATAAAATTTCAAACCATCTTACAGATAAGTTGCAACAATTAGGTAAATGTGTATTTGGACTCTTGAAAATTTATTGGATTAGGCACCTTGTAAATTATGGAAGGGAACACATGGGACAATGATGCGGACGGCAACAAAAATGCAAATTGGTAGAAATTCTTGGATTAACTTGGCAAGAGTCACAAAATCACAAAACAATTTCCGCAGTTTTGAGTACAGGAGTTTATCCTGGTAATCCGACTAGAGTTCCTCGAGCTGAGTAATGTTAAAGAACTCGAAAAATATGAAGAGTTCTGTAATGTTTCTCAACATCAAACTCAAAATATTCACTTGATTACGGCGAGATCAGATGCTTTGCAGTCAGCATCAACTGTAGGCGCTGGCGTAAACACTTCACAAACAGGTAACCATTCTCATCAATAACTCTGCAACTTCACATTCACCACAGCCATCAAATCTTCATACAAAATATAGCAAATTTTTCTAAATTACTGTTATAACTCCAAAAGTAGTCGTTCCTCGATTAAAACCGCAATCATATGGAGAAGTTTTAACAACAAATGAAGTATTGACTAGATTAGAGGAAGCAGAAAAAAAAGAAACCTACCATGAAAAGAAAACAAAAATCAACAAGTGCTTCAAAACCAAAAAGACACCAAAAGAAACACAGAGTGATACTTCTACAGATGAAGATGAGATGGTATGCCTAAGGGAAGGTGATAGTCCATGTGAAGGGACTATCAGGCACCAGGCACCAAAGAAAAGCTACCAACTCATTTCGTACAAAGTATAAGTGTGAAGACACCACGTGTGTTTCCGTGTGTGATAACATTCATAAATGTGAACCATGCGCAAAGGTATTCTTAAAGTAAAGTAAAGTAAAGTAAAGTAATTTATTACAGCATATTTACATAAAAATAAATTTAGCTAAGTCAACACAGTATATTTAATTCATTTTAGAAGCATCCCAAATCGGCTTGGAAATATTCATCCAGACTGTAGGGAGCAAGCATGATCATGGATTCTCTCAGCCATCCAAGTAGTTTTCTTGTAGGCCAGTTCCTCTGAGTAGCAGGTATATTATTATATATCCGGAGTGCCCAATAGTTTGACGTGGTTTTAGCCTTTTCTACACGATTGTAAGGGATTCGAAACTCATCCCTGTAGCGAGTTAGGTGGTGATGTATGTCAGATTGCTTTCTTGGACTTAAGTCATCTCTGATGTGTTTCGTGCATGTGTAGATGTAATTTGCGACAACAGTAGGTATACCAAACTGTGTGAAAAGCGGTTTACAGCTGACACGGTTTCCCACCCTTGCCAGAGCTCTTACTGCAGCTTTTTGAAGAATTAGTATTCGCTGGCAGTAGCTTGAATGTCCCCAGAGAAGAATCCCAAATGATATGTGGCTATGGATCAGACCAAAGTAGGCAATTCTTGTTGTGCTGGGCGGAGCCAATCGGGACAGTTTTCTCAGCGCAAACACCTGCGATGCTATCTTGTTGCACAGAAATTCAATGTGCTGCCTCCATGAAAGGTTGTGTTGAAGATGCAGACCCAAGAATCGAACATGGGTCCCCTCATCATCAGGAATTAAGTTGGTATTGAGGCTAAACGTAAAGCGTGATGTTTTTGACTGGTTCACTTTCAGTCGATTTGCACTGAACCAATCATGTGCTATTTCCTCTGACCGGGTTGCCTCCTCGTAACATGTCTTTGCATCAGGACCAGAAGTGAGGAATGATGTATCGTCGGCAAAGAGGCAGGTAAATGCTGGTATATTTGGAGGCAGGTCATCAATGAATAAGATAAAGAGAAGCGGCCCCAGAATAGAACCCTGCGGCACACCAAGTTGCAAGTGTGAGGTGGAGGAAAGTCTGTTCTGCGTAATGACTTGCTGTGTCCTGTTTTGGAGGTAGGATTCAAAAAACTTGAGTGGCATGCCCCTGACTCCCTTATGTTGCAACTTCATCAGAAGAATTCCATGGTCGACACAGTCGAATGCCTTTGTTAGATCTAAACAGGTGGCATGGGTACACATTTTCTTGTTGAGATTGACAGCTACTGAGTCAATCATCGAGTTGACTGCCCGAGCCACGGAATATTTGGGACGGAATCCAAACTGGCTCGCATCCAGCAGCTGAAAACTCTCGCAGTATCCCAGGAGTCTGATATGGCACAGCTTTTCAATGATTTTTGACAATGCTGGCAAGATTGCTACTGGTCGGTAGTTGTTTGGATCTTCCTTACTTCCCTTTTTGAATATTGGCACAATCTTTGCTGGCTTCAGAATGTTGGGAAAGCATCCCTGTTCAAAGCATAAATTGATGCTGAAAGCCATTGGTCCGCAAATTGCAGCAGCAATTTTTCTTAAGAGGCAAACGTTTAGCCCATATATGTCTGCGGTAGATTTGGGATGGAGTTTATTGAGTACACTCTGAACCTCATCGGGTGTTGTCGGCCGAAGAAAGAAGGAAAACTGTGGAGACTGTCTGCTTCTGAACAAGTAGTCTTCTGTCGTGTTATTGGGGTTATTGAGTGAACCTGTTATGCTTGTTGGGATGTTTGCATAGTACTTGTTCATATCCTCTGCATCAATAGGACAGGTTTTCCCTCTACTGTTTGTAGTTGTCTCTGATTTTATGATACTCCAGATTTTCTTGGACATTTGGGTGATGGGTGTCTTCTCCAGGATAGTTTGATAATGACCTTTACGATCATTGTTCAGTTGCAATTTGTATTGTTTCCTGAAGTTTAAAAATTGAGTTCTATCGGCTTCAGTTTTAGTATATTCGGCGATATCTTCCAGGAGATGAAGTGCATCTCTCATTTGTTTCAGTTGCTCGCTGAAGCCAAAGGTGTTGGGTGGTTTCGGTTTTGCCAGTGTTAAGGGAAAGCATGAGTAAAAGGAGAACATAATCTGCATATGTAAGAATTCCATGGCTGCTTCAGCTTTGTTGATAGCGTATAGGTTGGTCCAGTCCTTTGCAGTGATATCCCGTATGAAGTGCGCTACGTTCTGACGAGTGAAATTCCGATTGTAGGACTTTTCAGTCGAATTGTGTGGCAATTGGATGGAATATTGCATGAATACACCCAGGTGATCCGACAATAGGGAATTTTGGGTTCCAGATGTATAGTGGCTATCATCTACATCTGTGTATATGTGGTCTAGACAGGTTGTTGTTTGGTTTGAAATTCTGGTCGGTTCATTGATAGAGTTGTGAAGACCGTGTGTGTGCATCAAGTTGTTTAAGCTCTGCAGTTGATTACTGTCCACAAGAGAGTTAATGTTAAAATCTCCAACAACAACTCTGTACCTGACACGGGCATGACGTTTCTGTAGAAAGTCGTCCACCGCTCTCAAAAAGGAATTTATATCTCCATCAGGCGATCGATATAAGCATACAATCAGGATGCCAAGGTCATCAATAATAATTGCCGACATTTCGCAGTTTTTATCTTGGCATAGTTCAGATACATCAATTCGTGTAAAGTTGTGTTTGTTTCTGACGTAGATAAGTGTACCACCATGCGCAGAACTTCCTCTTATGTAATAGCTTGCTGTTTGGTAGTGATCCAATTTATAAAGTGGCACCTCCCCCTGAGAGAGCCAATGCTCGCTTAAACAGATTATATCAAACTTACAGGTAGTAGAGATAAAATGGTTTAGTTCTTGGAGTTTAGTTCTGATTGACCTGATGTTTTGGTGAAATATTGTTATGTCTGTTGGTGTGGTCCCTGTCGCAGTCGAAAATTTCCATTTGTTTGACTTAATTTGAAGTGAAATCTAGAAAGCTTAATGCCACTTGGCCAGCAATCTGCTCTCATGATTTCTTCATAGACTTCCTTCTTTACACCCACTTTAAAACAGTTGGTTTCGAAGTAGGTTTGAAGTTTTTCGCAGATAAAATCCTTTTGGTTAGTAATTTTTGTTATATGACTTCTTATACTCTCATCATTACACTCCTTGTTTACATTTCCAACAAAAATCCACATTCTTTTTTCCTGGGCTTTTAAGTTGGTATTTGTGTTTTCGCTTAGTGTTCCGATTATAGCGCTTTTCTTCTTTTTCGGCCTTGACACCATCCTCCATTGAGAATCGGATTCATTCTCGAAGTTTTCCTCACTGATGTTCTTCTCTGATGTTGTCAGAGTAACTTGTGCTTGGTTCAGAGCCTTGGCAAAAGTTTTTTTGGTTATCGGGACCTTTGAAGGAGTTTCAGCGGCATCATTATTATGTATATCTATGACTGGTACTGGTATCGGTTTTGGTCCAGGTGGTTTAAAGCAGTTCACCTTTTGCAGTTCAGGTACTACTTTAGTGGTATTTGACTTTCCGCACAGATTTTTTATTTCTGTTATTTCGAGTTTTATAGCTTCTAGCTTGTTATTTAGTACCTCTTCTATGGCTGCTTTTAGGCCCTTGTTAAGGACGTTCTGGAGAATTTGTTCTAGATTCCCTTCACTAATAGTGTGGATTTTCTCTCGGCAGTCCACGCAATTGAAGGTGAGTACACGCTTTTTCAATTGCACACACCTAACTTCCGTGGTCGATAGCCCAGCACATATGTGGCAAAGAACATTGCTGCATTTTTCACAAGGGACAAGTTTATCCTCTTCCTTCGTATTGCATTTTATGCATTTCATGATGAGATTTAACCTCGCTTTTCTAATTTATACTTTGTTTTCTTCTTGACGAGATGCAATAGTATTGATTACATTTCCAGTCGCTAGTTAGGTAGTTCTTCAAGGGTTTCTGGAATATTTGATTCTCAAAACACAATAAATCTATAATTTCTACTTAAGAATTCATGAGCACATGCACTGTACTTTAAGGTTAAGTACAGTTTTTCATGGCCAGTTTGAGGACGCGGCAATATTTCTAATTAAAGGGCGGTCGTTTCGACTACTTTGACTTCACAAATCACATTAGTAATTTGAAGAGTGGTTTATAAAACAGGTCATTCTGTTTGTTGAGACAATGCACAGTTTGATCTTTGATGCTCTTTTGGATCTCATATCCCTCTAGAATTTTGGTTTTCGGGTCTTTATTACATTTGTATATCAGTTTAGCGTTGTTGGTATCGAATTTGTGTCCATTATTAAAGAGGTGTTTTCCGAATTCCGATATGGTTACATCTCTACGATGTTCCTTTATTCTAATGTTCAACATTCGACCGGTCTCGCCCACATAAACTGCATTGCAATCTGAACAGGAAAGTTTATAGACCCCACTATTTTTAAGGAAGTCCGTTTTGTCTTTATTGTTTGAAAATATAGTTTCAATTGCTGCATTGGTCTTGAATGAAATATTAATGTTGCTAGTTTTAAATATATTTCTTATCGGGTTAAGATTAAAATGTGGGGTATAATTTATACATCTATATCTCTATATCTGTTCTTTCTCCACTCCATCTCCCCTCAAAGTATTGTTGTTAATATTTTTTTGTTTTTTCCTTATCATTGTATCTATCAGATTTGGATCATAGCCATTGGTTTTTAGCGATTGTTTTTATTATATTTGTTTCCTTTTTGAAACCTTGATCGGAGATGGTGATGTTGAAGAGTCGATGTATTAAATTATTAAAAGCTGCTAGTTTATGTGTGTAGTGGTGATTAGAGTCATAGGGTATTATTGTGTCTGTAGTAGTGGGTTTACGGAAGATGTCAAATTCTAAAATATCAGTGCTCGGATTTCTTATAATGGAAATGTCTAAGAAGTTCAGTGTTCTATCCTTCTCCATGTCCAACGTAAATTGTACCTTAGGATTGAAATCATTTATAAAATTGTGAAAGACTAGAGATATAGGGTTACCATGTCCGGATAACCATTGATTGCGTAACATAGTATAATATTCCTGACTTAGTATTAATTATGTATAAATTCTCTAGTTATTGTATTCAGCTTTTAGTCTAGTAAGAATCGTGTAATTAGATACTAGGGATGAGTCGTTCGCGAACGAACCGTTCAAAATGAACGGTTCAAATGTCTGAACCGTTCGATCCGGTTCAACCCTGCCAAACTGACCCGTTCAGTAGGAGTTCCGGTTCAGTAGTTCGTTCGTTTACGGCGTTTACGCTCTCGGCTCATTTCTGCATAGACGGCTCAAAGCAGACACAGTCCAGCAGGCGCGGCGCGGCGCGGCGGCGTTTCTGGTTTGATTGATGCATAAAGATTCGTTAACATATTATGAATCTGCCCGAATATTTTCTTTGCGTTTTAAAATTGTTGAGATCCGTATATCTGAACTGTTTATTTTAAATATTTTCGGGATATTATATTGAATCGGGAGTTGATAATGACCATTAATTTTAATAAATATAATTTATTAAAGAAAATGAAAGTTTGAGAATATACAGGGTGTGTATAAATTGGCGGAAAAGCTATACGTGGCGATGTTCTTCGTAAAATTCTGAGTAAACAATCTTTATACTAAAATGTTGTAGCGTCATTATTGTGCCCTCAGGAGCCATTTGAAAGAAACATAGATTTGGCAACGCTGAATCCAACAGGTGTTCGTGTGTGTTCGTGTTACTATGCACTGTAAACAATGGGTCTGTATACCATATACATATCGGCATACTCATTAAACGTATATTCCATGTTGAACGAACGAAAAGATAACGTAAAATACAATAACTAATGAACTAATAAACTAATTAACTAATGAACTGTAGGAATAATCACGGTAGAACGGTAGAACTGACGAAATTAGCACAAACAAGTCAAATTACTTAATTTGATTATACAACTGTCAAAAGTGACAAATGCCAAAATTAAGTTACCCATGTTCTACAGTGTAGCCGAATGTATTTTTATGACAAAATTAACGAAATACCGAAATTAAAAACAAACTTTTTAGGCAGAAACATAACATTTAGGAAAAGAAAAATTTTCAATATTGTTCTTTATTCTAAACTGCAGCTTCTCCATCAATAGATTTCAAATAATAACACCATTCAAGAGATCGGATATCATGACTTTGGAGACCTCGTGAAGACTCAAGAAGCACGGTACAACATTTTAGATTATAGATTGTCTACTCAGAATTTTGCGAAGAACACCGCCACGTGTAGCTTTTCCGCCAATTTATACACACCCTGTATAAGGAAAAATATAAAAAGCATAAAAAGCAGAATGAAAGATATGAGATTTTTTCGGTAAAATTGAACGATTTGTTTAGTTAACCATACAGAACTTATTGAAAAGTATTGTATAAATTCCGTAAAATCAGCTTTCGAAAATCGCTAAAAGATCAAAATTAGATTTAATTAATTTAAATTATATATATGCAAATACCCTTAGAAGCATTTTTATAGGATCTATTTTGTTTTTGTTACTGACTGGAGGTAATTTCTATCAGCATAAATTACAAGAAAAACTAAGTTAAATCAGAAAATTCCAGTTCTGACAAAGAAAAACAATATTCGCAGGAGTTAGGCCGTCGCGCGTCGGTATATTCTTAAAACTGACCCCCTTGCCACATAGGGCCGCTGCGATGGCTGAACGAAGATACCAGCAATGCCCGTGTAATGTATCTCGTTTTTTTTAACGGTTCGTTCACTAGATCCGTCTATAACCTATATGAAATACGTTCATTTTGAACGGTTCGGTCACGTCGGTCCATATGAAAGTCGTTCATTTTGAACGGGTCCGTTTGAACGGGTCATTTTAGTGAGCCGGTTCGACTGATCCGGCTCACTGAAATGACCGAGAATGCCAATCCCTATTAGATATGCTGACTCCGCGTCACACGGCATTGAACTCAAATCGTTCATTCGGTATTTCGCGTAAAACTTGTATTTTATATTTGGTGTTAGAATTTAAATAAACCTTTTTAAAAACTTAACTAACAGACTTTACTATTGATCTGGCGCAGTCGGTAGTATCCGGTAAACTCGAGTGATTATTTTGTGTCGTGTCTCCAATCGATTCGATATACAAAAACACTCGTGGTGAACTTTCAAGTTCTTAATACCGGACATCCAAGCATCAATCAAACCAGCCGAGGACGACGCTCCAATTGCCGAATCCCTGGACAACGTAGGACCTGCCGAGGAATTTGGACCTTCTAGAATCGTCGACTGAATCCCAGGACTACACCCCATCAATAAACATAGTTGCAGTCATTTTGATAGGCTTGTAAGTAAATTCTTTATTTTTCTGCATCCCTTTTTAGCTTTCCCCATTTGAAATTCCCGCAAACATCGTGGAAAATTTAAACGACCTTTTGGAAGCCATCAACGACATCGCAATGGCCCGCGAAATCTCCAAGGTTGATCAAGATCTGATCCCCGTATTTGATGGAGACCGGATAACCCTCAAAAGCTACATCAATGCCTGCGAATTCCTAATAGAGGAATATTTACCTGTCGCTCCACAGAACGCGAATGACCTACGCTTGGCCAAGCGTTTGCTGATGATTTTTATGGGCAGACTACGTGCTAAAGCACGCGAGGCGGTGGACGCCAACAAAACGCCCACCACTTGGCCCGAATTGAAAAACATCTTAATACACTCGTTTGGAGACAAACGATCCGAGGAAGTGCTAGTATACGACCTCAACAGTTTAGTTCCCCAGAAGGAAGACACCACAGCCAGTTATGCCAACAAAATCAAAAGCACCCTATACATTTTGCTTTCTAAAATTAATTTAGAAGAAGAAAACGTAGCAATTCGGAACTTAAAACAGGAGCAATACAACCAAATCGCCCTCAGAACGTACCTATTTGGCCTAGATCTGATTAATGCCAACATAGGTTTAAAAGTGAAGCTACGTCAACCAGCCGACATCGAAACAGCTGAAGGCTACGCGCTGGAAACCACAAACTACAACACCCAAAAGCAACGATTTCTCCATAATCTCCGGCAACCAGCAGCCCCGATGAGAAACATCATTCGCCCAGCTCCAGTGATGCCACAAAGCTTCACACCAGTTCCAAGAACACCGATAAGTTATCCGCAGCAAAACCCATACCAGAATATATTCATTCCACCAGCAATTGCACCACCTCGTTTTCAACAACCGCAACAACCAACTAATCAGCCGTTTACTAAAACGCCATCGCACATTCAACAACGCCCATACAGACCAACACCAATGGAAGTCGATAGCAGCGGAATTCACTACAACAACAAGCGACTAGCATCTTCAATCAACAAACCTCCGCCAAAAAGGCAGTGGATGTCAAACAATATTGAAATGCCTTCAGAACTTCCCGAAGACAATAATTATTATGTCCAATACCCAGACGGTGAGCTAACGGACGAGTACAACCCTTTAGAACAATTTTATGAGGACGAAAATGCATGCGCAAGCAACTTAGCAACCCAGGATTTTCCACAGGACACCTCTCAAAACCCACTTACGTAACAATATCCAACAATATAACTGAGCAAACGCAGAAAAAACAGGTGTATTTAAATAATAAAAGGATATGGTTCTTCCTGTTCAAGATTTATTTCACGTAGTTACATGTTTCGCCCTAACGAGGGCATCTTCAGACTACACTGGAACATTTAGATAAATAATAGAAATTAAACACACACAATAAAAAGTACTTACAGTCAAAACTAACATCAAAAATACTCATCAAAGACACAAAGTAAAAAAATTTTGCGTCAAAATTTCATGGGGAAATAACGTGTTCGATAATAGTCATTAACCTAGAAAAACAAGGCATCGTTGCAACAAAACAAAGGATTCACAACAAAGCATGACTTACAATCACTATACAACAGTTCAATCGTGCTCACAACCAATTCTGTTCGAAGAGGCAAATACAGGTAATTAAAAACGCGGGCAAACAGTAGGAAATAATATTCGACGGCCGTTCACTTGCTGTCACAATAAAAATTAATTCCGGCATGCGCAGATCCAACAAACGAAATATTACGGAGACGAACGCCAAAATAAATATAAAAATAAGCCCCTGCAGATATGCAGCCCAGCGAACAGGTTAAATGCCGGCATAACAGGGATCGCACTTATCCAAATATTTGAAATAATAAAATACAAAACTAGATAAATCAACAGAAAATTGAAGGCTCTAAAAATATAAAAGGCACAACAAGCAACAAGATTCGACCACATATATTATTCAACATACATTAACAGTGTAGTGACTTGAAGAGGGGCTCACATCCCAAATCAACCTGTTCATTAAGAAGATCACCACTGTTACGCTCCCTCCAAATCTCGTATGCTTCCAACAATGCGAGTCTGTGACCCTTCTTCTCCCGATGTATGACTGTTATATTATCCTGCGACTCACTCTTGTGTCCCGAATTGAGCAGGTATCTGCCAAAAGCACTCCTATGTTTGACTTTCCTGTGTTCTCCAATCCGGGTATTTATTGCACGGCCAGTCTCTCCGATGTAAAAAAGAAATATCCAACAAAGCGTATTCACCAGACCCGTTACTCCCTTATGTCGAATTTGAAGGTTTAAAGTTTCTAATAGACACAGGTGCTGAATGTTCTCTAATCAATTGCAAATTGTTCAACGATGCTAAATCTTTGTATTCTTGTAATAAACAGGAGTTTAATATTAGAACTCCTCATGGAACAGAAAAAACAAAAAATGCAGTTTTCGCCCCTCTCTCCGACATTTTTAAATCTTCTAAATACCATTTATTTGTTTGCTTTGATTTTTCGACTACATTTGACGGTTTGTTTGGATTTGACTTATTGACTGAATTGGGAGCTTCTCTAGATACTAGGAGACAGGTTATAATTACTGACACTACGGAGATTCCTTACAAAGTAAATAATGTCCGTACTGTTAGACCTCATTCACAATCGGTGGTTGACTATCAAGTAACCAATATAGTCAACGGCTTTGCAGTATTTCCTGAAATAAGATACAAATCAGACAAAATTATCGTTCCCGAATCTTTGGTTGAAGTGAAAAATAACGAAGCACTAATTTTTTAGCCACTAATTATACACAACTCCCCATTTACATAAAACCAAAACCGATTACATTAACACCAGTGAATGAGATAGAAAATGAAATTAATGTAGCTTACAATTTCGTCAAGGAGGAAAATCTATCACAATTACAATTAGAAAACATTCAAACAAATCTAAAACTAGATCACCTAAATCTGGAAGAGCAGAAAGCCCTTCAGGCTTTACTTATTAATTACAAACATTTGTTTCATGTAGAGGGACAAAAAGTTACATTGACTCACAAGATAAAACATAAGTTCAATATGAAAAGCAATAATCCTGTGTACGTTAGAAATTATCGCCAACCCATAGAGACAAAGAATGAAATCAAGAAGCAGACTCTGGAGTTATTACGCCAAGACATCGTTAAAGAGAGTGTATCACCCTGGAACGCCCCTGTTCACATCGTGACCACACGCAAGGATGGCAGAACAAAACACAGAATGGTGGTCGATTTTCGTCGTTTAAACGAGCAGATGATAGAGGACAAGTACCCTATTCCCAATATAGCCTGACATCCTGGACAAGCTAGGAAGGGCAAATTATTTTACATCCCTAGATTTGGCCGCAGGCTTCCACCAGATAGAAATGGACCCTGAAGACTCCGAGAAGACCGCTTTCAGCACCGAACAGGGACATTTTGAATTTAAAAGGATGCCCTTCGGATTAAAAAATGCCCCAGCCACCTTTCAGAGAATTATGGAGAATTAAGTCCTACGCGGATTATTCGAAGATACCTGCCTCGTCTATTTAGATGATATCATTATATATTCATCTTCACTTCAGGAACATCTACAAAAATTAATTAAAGTATTTCAACGCCTAGAATTGGCAAACTTCAAAATTAAACTGGAAAAATGTGAATTTTGGAAACGAGAAATTAAATACCTAGGACACGTCATAACGGATGAAGGCGTGAAGCCAAATCCCGAAAAAATTGAGGCCATTTTACAATTTCCCATCCCCAAGACTAGAACGGAAATCAAGAGCTTCCTAGGCCTAATGGGATATTATCGCAAGTTTATTAAGGACTTCGCAAAAATTACCAAACCATTCACCTTATACCTGAAGAAAAACGCAAAAATCAATATACAGGACCCCAGCTATTTTTCAGCATTCCAACAATGTAAGGAGTTACTTACAAACGACCCGATACTACAATATCCGGATTTCTCTAAAGAATTCATTGTTACAACGGATGCATCCGATACTGCATTAGGAGCTGTCCTATCTCAGGGACCAGTTGGACGAGACAGACCGATCTGTTATGCATCACGCACACTCTCGGACACGGAATGCAAGTATTCTACAGTGGAAAAAGAATTATTAGCTATTGTCTATGCCACCAAACAATTTAGACCATATCTTTATGGAAAGAAGTTTACAATTTTCACAGATCATCGACCTTTGCAATGGGTCTGGTCCATGAAAGAACCAAATAGCAAACTGATGAGATGGAGAACAAGACTAGAAGAGTATGACTTGACGTCGTGTACAAGAAAGGTAAACAGAACACCAACGCTGATGCGCTCTCAAGAATCAGACTAACCGATTTGAATATTATCACCCAAGATGATCTAGATAGCATCCTTCCTAACTTCGACGACGAGGAACTGCTGGAGATAGCAGACGACCTATCAATTTCCATAATCGATCCAACAGAACAACCCGCCAATAAAACAGGAATAGGCATAGCCCGGAAGGAAATCAAGATGACGGATATCCACCCCATAGAAGAAGAAGAAGATTCAGACTCCAACACTATTCATACAAGTCAAACTCAAGAACCAAATAAATCCATAGAAATTCAAGATACAATCCTTGATAATAAGAAGAAACAGTTTATTATAACGCAAAGTTTGGGCAAGGACCTGGAAGTCAAAATAAAAAATCGAGACGGATGCAATATACACTTCGTGCGTATTCCGAAAGAAAATTTGCATGAACATATCCTTCTATTATTCAAGAATTATATGACTAACGATCATACCTTCTACATTTATACAAGTGACGAAAATATCTATCAAGCAATGTGTAACGTTTACACAAACAAAATCTCAAATAAAGGACCTAGAATTATTAGATGTCTACGAAGAGCGGAAGTTATTACGGATGAAGAGCAGAAAATATCACTGGTAGCATCATATCATACGGGAATAACTAACCATCGAGGTATACAAGAAACTCTGGAACATCTGAAACAAAGATATTGGTGGTCTAAGATGGAAAAAACAGTAACACAATTGATTAAATCATGTGACACCTGTAATAGATCAAAATATAACCGACGTCCGGAAGTACCACCCCTACCAATAACTGAAACACCAGACGCCCCGTTTGAGAAATTGTTTGTTGACCTATTCTCAATCTCTGGCGACAATTATCGATGCCTTTACCCGCCTCGGACATGCAATTAAAGTAAAAAGTAAAAATCCTTCAGACATCTTAGGCAGGTCGCCCATATAGGTGTTATGGCGGAAGCGTGGTTGTGGCAGTGGCAAGTGATATTGGGGAGGTATAAGTGTGGCTAGATTGTGAAATGACGAGTGCGTGGTTCAACGCCCACTTAGGTGGCGCGCCGGCACGCAGCGCTTGTTGTTTCACTGCGTCCGTGTCTCATTCTGTAATATCGTAATAGTCCGCTAGATGGAATTGTTTCGCATGCCGCTCATACTAATTTCACAAATATGAAGAACAAACATAAAATTAAATCTTGCATTACGTTCCCACATTATTTTTATATCCCACTGCGAAATAAAAAATCGTACAGTTCGCCAATACTTACTAATCGGTTAGTCAGAGTCAAATATGTATTGAAACTGTAATATTATGAGTGCGCGGTACGTTCGCTAGATGGCGCTAATTCCGATACTGGTATGAATTATCACCAATTTCCTAAATATGAACATTCATTACATATTATGTCGTTCGAACTGTACATAAATAATATGTTATGCCATTTAACTTTAGGTTTTTTAGTTAATTTACTAGTTAGGTATAGAAAGAAAATATTTGTTTGACAGTTATTGTAATAGTCAATAAGTCTTAATTGTTGAAAATGTATGGAGATAGGATCGTTATAAAAAAAAACAATTACTAATGTAATACATATATTCAATTATTGTTTTTTCTTTTGAGAATAATCTGATATTGGTAAATTTACCGGTACAAATATAAATAATTACAAAAATTATTAATTTTAACAAAAATATACTATCTTTAATGAAAAATAAGTATGTAAATTCTTATATGACTGCACAGTAGGTTTTCCTTTGAGAAAAATGTTTAAACTTTTATATACGCTTTTCTAGGAGTTTTTAATAAATTACTGTAGTGGTTTCTGCTAGAACCCATTTAACTTAATCTTGTTAATTGTGCATTTTAGAAGAAACAGTAAAAAATATTCTAATATGTGGCACACAATTGCTTCTTCAACTTAACGATTAATCACTTTAACGTTGATATCTTCTGCGGCAAACTTTTTATTGGAGCGTTATATTTTTCCCTTTAGTTCGGACAGTCTCTGTCTCTACAGGGTCCGTTTCAAATTTTATAGATGAGGTTTGTAGGATTGAATTATCTGAAAATAAAACAATGTTGTCATTGCTTCGTGAAATCTAACCTTGAAATAATATAGGTTAAGAAAATAATTACTTACGGCAGCCTTGAACATATCAACGCAAGAGCCTGAGATCAAGATTTAGAGACCAAAATGAGTCTTGGGATGTCTTTTGCGTTTTTGTTGTATATGTGGTAGAAATTAAAAAAACACTGGATGCAGGTGCAGCTATGTTCAATAGCCAACCTATTGAACGTAGTATAATTGTCATAGTCGTTGTCTAGCATGAGAACGCACAACACAATTTGCTATATTTAGAGAGTTCCAATGTTTGCTTCTTATTATTCTATATATTTAATATATTCGGGTGGCTTGAATGGAATCTGAAAAATACAGGTCATCAGATAGGTATAGGTTATGATTTTAATATTTACTCACCTATGAAAATATTTCTGTCGTTTATCACATACATTATTTCTTGCATTTATATGTTGCTCATTACAAAACGATTGTTACATAACACAATAAACATAAAAAAAACAAAAATAGTAAACAATCCGAAAGAGCACACGAAGCTGAGCCTGCAGTTATTGACAGGAGCGGCGACGGGCGAGAGGCGCTTGGCGCGCTTGCCACTCGAGATTAAGCTTTGAGAGACGAGTGGAATCCGATCCAGTACCACGACAGTTACATAACACTGCCGCATCACCTTGGTGGGCGTTCATGCATTTGTTTACATTGGCCAATGAACCATATCACTGCCACGTCACTATCACACTTCCGCCACACCAGCTATATGGGCGACCGCCCTTAGACGCATTCCTGGACTATTTCAATTACTACGGCATCTCTCAAGAAATTCGATTTGATCAGGGTTCCGAATTCAACAATAAACTAATAAAAGAACTAGCAGCATTACACAAAATTACATTGCACTTAGGTACCGCCAAGAACCCCGAAAGCCAGGCTAACGTAGAAAGGTTCCACTCCACCCTAATCGAACATTTAAGATGCCTCGAAGACGACTCTAGCATACCGAAGCAAAGAAAAATGCGTATGGCAACAATTGCGTATAACAACGCCATCAATAGTGCCATTGGAATGACACCGCTTGAAGCTCTCTTCGGACATACCAAAACCAGGAACCCCATGGACTTAATCTATGATACAAAAACTTATCAACAGTTAATTGATAAACATAAATCCAGAATGGCTATAATGTATCAAGGGCTGAAAGAAAAGGACCAAGCAAGAAAATCGAAGACACGCGAAAAACAACAGGAAAACGTAAAAATTTCATCGTGGAAAATCGGAGAAAAGGTGTATATCGAAAACATAACAAAAAGTAGTAAAATCCTTAAGCCCTACTTTGGACCCTATACCATCTTAAAGGTAAACGAGAATAACACAGTCGATGTACAAACCCGTCGAGGGATACAAACATACCATACAAGACGACTCAAACACGGTATTGTTCTAGATCCCACTGGACCAACGCCGACGTCAGAATAACCCCGTTAGATGGACCGCTATTCCCCCTACAACTGGGAACAGCCAGAAACCAAGCGAGTTACTAGACAACAGCGATACGTTGCAACCTCGACAGCTTACTGACAACAATTGATAAGCTGAACTCGGAATACAACAAATTGGCGATCATGGTACAAGAAATAAAAAGTGATCAAGATAAAACCTCTTTCGAAACACTTCTTAGAAGCCTAAAAGACCTATTAGGACAACTAAACTTCGTAAGTAAACAGCTAGTCCCATCAAGAAGACAACCAAGAGGCGCGCTAAACTGTGTTGGTTCCATAATAAAAGCAGTATCTGGCAATCTCGACGCAGAAGATGCAGCCAACTTATCGAAAACCTAGAAATTCATCAGCAGGAACTTATAAAAGACGTAGAAGCCCAAATTCACGTCTCACGAGGAAGCCTTCGCACGTTTGAAGATAACTTAAAGATCATACAGGAAAACCAACTCGAGACAGCTCAACGTATAAACACCGTGCAACAACACTTGAAGGACCAGGGAGATAAACAAACATATTTCAATTTCTTTATAAGAGCAGAAACTTCACTACAAGTCGCAATAGTATCTGGCAATCTCGACGCAGAAGATGCAGCCAAATATGATAAACTTATCGAAAACCTAGAAATTCATCAGCAGAAACTTATAAAAGACGTAGAAGCCCAAATTCACGTCTCACGAGGAAGCCTTCGCACGTTTGAAGATAACTTAAAGATCATACAGGAAAACCAACTCGAGACAGCTCAACGTATAAACACCGTGCAACAACACTTGAAGGACCAGGGAGATAAACAAACATTTTTCAATTTCTTTATAAGAGCAGAAACTTCACTACAAGTCGCAATACACTCAGCTCTGACAGTACTGGGACGACTCTCAACAGCAAAAGCTTTCGCCAAACTAGAAACTTATCATCCAGCTATCATTCCATCAGAAGAACTTCTCGAAGAACTACAATTTATTCAAAACTCGGTTACCGAACAACAAATTCCTTTAAGCCCTACAGAAGAAAATTTGTATCAAATAGAAAAAACCATAACAGTGAAAGCATACATGAGAGGTCACGTGCTTACGTTTTTATTAGAAGTCCCTTTAGTCGAAACTACATCCTATCAGTATTACCACTTAATCCCATTACCAATTCAACAAAATTCAAGTTATCTCATCCTCAATATCCCACAACCATACCTTGCAGAAAATAAAGATAAATATTTCACTACAGCCTCAAAGTGCAAGGAATTCCAACGAGAGCAATACTTATGTAAAGCCACAAGTCTCGATGCAAGCAAACGTCCAAGCTGTGCCTATCAACTATTGAGACACCTGTCAACCTCGTATGTAGCCACACCAGATGGTCCCGCCTGGATACAGAAAGCATTCATCCCACTGACCCAGAATGGATCTTATTCCAAGCCAACTTTACCGGAGAAACAGCGTGCGAAGATCGACAAGAAGTTCGTCAACTACAAGGAAATTTACTGGTCCAAGTCACCCCGCACTGTACCGTCCACCTAGGAAGAGAGATTCTTCGAACCACGACTAACTACCTACCAGATCGACAATTTCATCTAGCCCCGATCAATTTATCCAGTATCCCGGAAGTACAGCCGCAATGGCAGCTGGAGGACCTTCACTTGAAAAGTCTCCAATTACAGTCACTCGAAGATGCAAGAACCAACTTCAGCGAACTCGACAGAAAATTCCAGGAACTGAGAAGCACTCATATTATCAGCATAGGTAGGTAGCTTAACGACCTCGCTAGTGACAGCAACATTCCTAGCGCTAAGTATATTGGCCACCGGACTCTGGTATTTAGCGAAGATGAAACATCGCGCCAACGGCAACCCAACGACCCAAGGCTCGGAATCTATCAATCCCAACCCATGGCTCTCTCCGAGAAGGGAGGAGTTACCATGTCCGGATAACCATTGATTGCGTAACATAGTATAATATTGCTGACTTAGTATTAATTACTAGGAGAATGTGCAGGCCTAATAGGCCTGCTGGTCGACCTAGGTAGATCGCCGAAGCGTTAAGGGGGAAACAAAAAGCCCGGATGCTCTTACACGCGCGACGTGATTATGCTCGTACGTTCGGCCCGGTTACGGGCGCGCCATCTATTGCTTCGTAGCGTAACCTCAATAGCGACATGATGTATCGCCGTCTGGTGACCGCGTCGCGAAGCGCGCGGCCGTTGCTTAGCAACCTCGATCGATTGGCATGACGACGCGCTGACCTGTACACTCCGAAACGATAATCCATAAATTTACCCGAATCGAGGTAAAATATAACGAAAACTGGGCCGAAAATGGACGAAATCGAAGGGCTAAGCGCTGTAGAATCAAATCTTAGGCGGAAAATCGGCGCCTGCGGCGCCGATTTTCGCTTCGACTGACGCTTCGACTTTTTGGTTCGACTGATCCGGCTCACTGAAATGACCGAGAATGCCCATCCCTATTAGATACGCTGACTCCGCGTCACACGGCATTGAACTCAAATCGTTCATTCGGTATTTCGCGTAAAACTTGTATTTTATATTTGGTGTTAGAATTTAAATAAACCTTTTTAAAACCTTAACTAACAGACTTTACTATTTATCTATAAATGTATAAATTATACCCCACATTTTAATCTTAACCCGATAAGAAATATATTTAAAACTAGCAACATTAATATTTCATTCAAGACCAATGCAGCAATTGAAACTATATTTTCAAACAATAAAGACAAAACGGACTTCCTTAAAAATAGTGGGGTCTATAAACTTTCCTGTTCAGATTGCAATGCAGTTTATCTGGGCGAGACCGGTCGAAATTTGAACATTAGAATAAAGGAACATCGTAGAGATGTAACCATATCGGAATTCGGAAAACACCTCTTTAATAATGGACACAAATTCGATACCAACAACGCTAAATTGATATACAAATGTAATAAAGACTCGAAAATCAAAATTCTAGAGGCATATGAGTTCGAAGAGCATCAAAGATCAAACTGTGCATTGTCTCAACAAACAGAATGACCTGTTTTATAAACCACTCTTCAAATTACTAATGTGATTTGTGAAGTCAAAAGAGTTGAAACGACCGCCCTTTAATTAGAAATATTGCCGCGTCCTCAAACTGGCCATGAATACCTTTGCGCATGGTTCACATTTATGAATTTTATTACACACGGAAACACACGTGGTGTCTTCACACTTATACTTTGTACGAAATGAGTTGGTAGGTTTTCTTTGGTGCCTGGGAAAAATATATTTATAGCGAATTATATAGTTATATGTTTGTTCGTGACCTATGTATGTATGTAATCTCAACATTTGACGATATGTAAGTTGTTTTTTAATTATTTTATGTCAATTATGTAATGCTTGATTTCAACTATCCGTAGCGCCTGAAGAAGTGTCTAGAATGACACGAAACATGTAGCGACAATTAAATAAACAAATAATAAGGAAAACGCATCAAATCTTATTAAGCTAAGAAATGTTGATTTGTTGGGTTTATCTCAAGGAAACTTTATTGTGGTTCAATTCGATGAAGACAAAAGTGGCACAACCATTTTTAAGTAAGTGTGCGTTATCGAAGAGTTGGATATTAGCAATGAAGAAGTTAGAGCTACAGTTACAGGTCTAAAGTCC
Organism: Aphodius sticticus; assembly: GCA_963966075.1. NCBI lineage: Eukaryota > Metazoa > Arthropoda > Insecta > Coleoptera > Scarabaeidae > Aphodius > Aphodius sticticus. The sequence continues at coordinate 61,587,748 of OZ014506.1, forward strand.
TGCAATGATTCTATAACATTATTTCACATAGTACATAATGATGTCAGCTATATTAATATGCAGCAAATTGTAGGACTTCTACCTGACCCTGGGATCCAACTCAAAGGCGATAGATTATTTTATAAATTAAACGCAGAAGTTCCTATGAATGAGCGGGAATAAATCTATTTATAAAAATACAAATATTTTGTTATGTCTACTATACCAAACTCTTACCGTATAATCAATGTTTAAGTGATGGTGATAGCCAGGCGGGATGCAAATTTTTTAATAAATCAAAAATTACAGTGACAATCTGGATTTGAACCAGGGACCTTTGCGTTTCTAGCACAATGCTCTCCCATCTGAGAATAGGCCTCAGTAGCTCAGATGGGAGAGCATTGTGCTAGAAAGGCAAACGTCCCTGGTTCAAATCCAGGTTGTGGCTGTAATTTTTGATTTATTTAAAAATTTGCATCCCGCCTGGATATCACCATCTTCTATACATTCATTATTTCATCATTACGGCAGTAAGGGACCAAGTATAGTGCCACAAAAACGCAATCCATAACGTGTCGTACCGCATGCCGTTCCAGACGACGAAATTAGTATTTATAGTGCCGCAATGATCTCAAACAAATTGAGCGCCATCTAGCGGAGAAGTATATACACAACGGCACATAACCTCACATGTCAGTGTTATTGTTGATTGTATTAATCAGTGGTAGATCGTGGTAGATATAATAAATTATGGACGCAGGGCTTGTTGCAGCAACAATTCATTCTGAAGTCGACCTCGTTCCGTGTTCTCGTTGCCACAAACTATCAAAATGCTATCAGTTAACCTACAACTTACTGGAAACTGCTATTCACTCGCCGGTACACGTACAGATGGCGCCATACGCGCGCATACGCCGGAAAACGTAAGACATAACACGCAGGAGATGAAATTCGTTGCGGTCGAGAACGAATTTTACGGTTTACGGAGCGTCACTATAATCGCGGAGTGAAAACTATGTACATTGATCTTTTTACGCTACGTTATTACGGTGCGGTCACGTCACTATACTTGGTCCTTTAGTCCGTATGATACGGTATGTCCGTATATTCATTTCTAGTTATATTTCTTATTATATAGTTTTGAATTTCAATAAAACGGGTCTTTTATTTTGTTTTTACTATATAACGTCCCTAATTTTCTATACAGTGGGGTAAATGTAAATATTAATTTATGGCTTACAAAAGTGTAGAAATTCAATAAAAAGGCAATTTGTTTACATTTTCCCCTATTAGTTTATCTGTATCGCTTTGCGAAGCAATGATAGTAGTTTACACTTACTCCTATACGTATGGGTTAAATGTAAACGCGGCACAGACACAGCATATATTTTTTCTTCAAGAAAACGGTAAGCTAATTTTTTATCCATAAATACATTTGAAGGTGAAACTGCCACCTTTATTCGATGACATAAAATTTTGAGAATAATTAAATTAGATTCAATAAAATTGGCATTCAATCTTAACATGCAGAAATCGTCTCCTTTACCCCAACTGACCCTAATTTATTACTTGTGATTTTTACAACTACTTTTACTTATAGTAGTAGTAGTAGTAATTTATTCAACGAGCTTCATCATTCTTTAGAAATATTAATATTTGACAAATTTCATAAAATTTGAATCACACTAATTGCAACAATAAAAACAACAAAAACATCACATGCCCTATTCAATCATCCTGTCCAGCTCGCGTTTAAAGGATGCGAAGGTTGCAAAAATTTCCAAATCAAGCCTATTGCAGTTTGACTGTAACCTATTTAGAGGTCCGTTCCCATCATAACTTGTTCTGGTAGATTTCAAAATTAAAAGATCAGGATTTTTAGTTCTGCGGCCAGTATTGAAAGTTGATTAGCGAGAGGACTGACGAGATGTCCAATTAATAAACTCCAATTACTAATTTATATGAAATAGAAATAGAATATATTCGTTGTCACCAAATCAGTACAATATAGTAACACTGCAATGTAATATCTCAAATATACAATTCAAACACTGGTAAGATGCAAATTTACTTCATCCAACGAGTACGGGGCAACGGTGGTCAGCTCTTTTGTAATTCGCCGTTTGAAAGCTGTCAGTGGGAGATTCTTCCAGTTGTCTGGCAGTTTGTTGAAGAGCATAACTGCCTCACGCGTGAAACTTGTAGCATGTAGTCTTCTAAATGGTACATCGAGTTGCTGGGTCTGCCTTGTGTTGTACCTGTGGATGTCTTGTCTTTTGTTATACTCGCTCAGGTGCTTTTTTGCATGTATTAGGTGTTGAATTGCGTAAGTTGCATAGAGTGTCGTTATCCTATGCCTGATGAATAGGGGTCTGCATGTGTCGGTGCTTGCTGCGTCTTCAATTGCTCTAACAGCTCTTTTTGGCAGGAGTAGTATCCAGTCACTATGAGCGGATGCACCCCACACCCTCAATCCATAAGAATGGAACAACGCGTAGTAGGTGGATCTCGCTGCGTCTGTGTTTATCGTGGATTTTATTCTTCGGATGGCGTAAACTGCTGAGGCGAGAATAGGCAGCAGTCCCTCCACTTGCGCTCTCCAGGTTAAGCGCGTGTCGAGTCGAATTCCCAGGAATTTCACGTTTTTTACTTCTCGTTGTTCCCTTCTACTGGATGTGATGAAAAGGTCTGTCGTCTTGTCGCTGTTGAGCAGTAGTTTATTGTTGGAAAACCATTCACCGGCTTCATGTATGGCAGCCTGGGATGCCTGCTGAATGTCTGTTGCATTGCCATGCAGCAGCAATGTTGTATCATCTGCATATTGGATCACGTTCGCATTTATGCCATGAGGTAGGTCGTTTGTGTAGATCACAAAAAATAGGGCACCGGTTAAACTCCCCTGCGGGACACCACTGGTTATATTTTGCATAGCGCTAGTTTTGCCATTGTGTACAACGTACTGGAGCCGGTTGGATAGGTAGCTTCTAAGCAACTTAAGGGGGACGCCACGGAAGCCATAGTGGTCCATTTTAATTAAAAAGCTATTGTGGCACATGCTGTCGAAGGCCTTGGAGAGGTCCAGGAACAGAGCATTGCATTGCTCACCTCTCTCTAGTGCGTCCGTGATGAGGCTAATCAAGCTCGTAATAGCATCCACTGTTCCCCGGCCAGCCCTGAATCCGTACTGGTTATCGTTGAAGTACTCGTGTCTCTTGAAGAAGTCAGTCACTCTGGAAGCAATGACGAACTCAAAGACCTTGGAGAATGCCGGGAGAACAGAGATAGGTCTGTAGTTGGAGGCATCCTCCCGAGAACCCCGCTTGAAAACAGGAGTGACCTTAGCAATCTTCATTTTGTCCGGGAACACTCCGGAAACAATGCACTTGTTAATCACAGCTGCCAGAATCTCTGAGATAGTTGCTGCTACATGTTTTAAAATATTTGTGTCCATATCAAAGTGGTCTTTGGTGTTCTTTGCCTTTAGTTTGTTTATGCATGACAATACTTCTTCAGGGTCAGTCGGGTTGAAAAAAAAAAGGTTTTACCTGTTGTTGGTCTGAGAGTATCTCTGAGCTTTTCGTCCTGATTTGCAATACCATTGACAGAGACGTTGGTGAAGGTAGCAAAATAGTGGCTCAATTCTTCACATGAGGGTTTGTCTTGGGGTTGGTAGTGTTTGCTGCGTCCCGTGACTTCATTGATTTTTTTCCAAATTGCTTTTGGTTTATTTGATGGTGTGTTAAGCTGGATCAGATTGGCATACTCTTCGCATTGTTGTATGTATAACGTTTTATACGAACTGAAACTATTTCTTAGTTGAGTGTCTCCAGGATTCATCAATGAGCATTCCTTTATTAAGTCCAGAGCTTGTTTTAAGTGACTTAGTTCTGGAGGGTGATGAACGGCTTTGCTTTTCTTTGTCGTTAACCGACGGGGTATGCAATTCTCGTAGTGGTACAGGAAGATGTCCAAAAATGTGGAGTACATGGCATTAGGATCTTCTTCAGCATAAACTTCCTCCCATTTTTCTTCTTTAAGAGCGTTGAGTAGACTTAGTTTTGTAGATTTAGTAAACAACCTATGGTAACTTCCTTTGCTTTCATGGATCCGTTCTTCAACAAGTGCTTGTAATATTTGTGGTTCGTGATCCGATATGTTTCCTGATATTTGTTTGATATTAAATTCCTTAAGGTTGGTAAAGATGTTGTCGATGGTTGCATTTTTTCGTGTTGTATGAAATATGGTTTGATGCAGATCAAAGGTCTTCGAGATGTTTACTACCTCTTGTGCTCTAGGCGAGTTCGTGGCAAATTGGACGTTGAAATCTCCACATACTATTATGTTAACATCTGTTGGGAAGTGTTTCCTTACATAGGTGAGTACTTGAGTAATAATCGTCAGGAAGGTTTCAGAGTTACCAAGCCCACTCCTGTAAGTACTAATAATTAATATATTCGGTTCTGGAATGTAAATGGCTGCACTCTCAAAGTCCATTTCCATCGACATATTTGATATACCATCCACAGATACAGCAGTCAGGCTTTCTTTACAAAGGATCCCCGCTCCCCCATGTATATGTTGTTTCCGTACGTATTTATTGATCCATTTGTAACCATTTAAGTTGTAGAAATTTTCATTGTTTAGCGTCAACCAGTGTTCGGAGAGGCATACTACGTCGACATCATGTTGCTCGGCTAGTCGTAGAAGTGCTTCAGACTTATTAGTAATGCACTGAATGTTTAGGTGCATCACCTTAAGCCATTTAGATTGTTTTTGTGTTTTTTCTGGTGTGTAGTTCTCTATAAAAAATCTGCCGATTGTAGCTGGATAAATTCTCGGTGTCTGCTGAAATCAAATCTTTTTATTCCAACACCATCTGGCCAGAATCCTGGGTCATATAATTCATCCTTTTTTAAGAACGGAGCGGTAACCACAAAACGTTTTAGCTTAGTTGACTCCCCGGGTATTTCTTTTACTGTTATCTTTTCTTTTTTAAATGATTCTTGTTGTTGTATATATTCCACAATCTTCTGTGCAGTTGCATTTTGTTTTATTCTATATAAATATAGCCATACCTTCTTTTCGGCACCACTAAAGTCATCATTTATAACTTTCGATGTTCCCAATGTTTTTGGTCGTTGATTACTTTTGATAGGAGCTTTCTGCACGTGCTTCCAGTCATCTTGCTTCAAATTGATTATCTTGTTGGCAGTTGCTTTTGTCTTTTCTTCGTGCAAAGCAAATTGTAGTTGTTGCCTGGTTATGTTACGATTTTGTTGATTTCTATTCTTGGAGTCGTGTCCATCATTTTCGGGCTGCGTTTTGGCTGCTGTAGTGTTGGTGCTATTTGATTTCTTTGGAATCTCCTTATTTGCTGATGATGTTTGAGCATTTAATGTTCCTGCGTAGGTTAAGTTACTCGGTGGCATGGCTTTCTCTTTTTGGGCGGCAATTTTAGCAAACAATTCACTGATGAGTAGGTCTTTTGCCTTTATAGCTTCGTTTTTAGCTTCAATTTCAGCATTCTTTGCCTCAACTAGTTTTCGGTATAGTTCTTCAGTTTTATCTACCATGTGGTTGTCATTTTTCTCCGTTGATTGATACTTGCAGCAATCAATTCTAGCGCCAGTTAAGATTTTTGCATCCTTCCATGCTCTATCCTGACATCCAGTATGATATGCTTCGCCGCACTCAATGCAAACAACCGTTTTAAGTAGTTTTTTTTTGCAACATTTGTAAGTAACCTCTACATCGTCCGCCATCTTGGCATTCCATATGGGAAACATATCTATCCTCTGACGCCTCAACTCCAATGAACTGAAATTCTACTGTGCCACGAATCCCGTGTAACTATAATTTATTGTTGTCCATATCTGCAGTTGGGGTTGTCCCTCTTCTTGTACTTGTAGAGGTAGGCCCCAAAACACTCATGCCCAGTCAGCGCCTGCGTTAATTCGTACGACACCTCTCCGTGCCTTCTCTCCGTCCATGTGGCGACGTCTGGCAGACCAAATCGTCTGCCTTCTAATCTCTCGACCGGGTGCCCGATCTTCCCACTGTCTTAAGTCGAAATATTCTACCGATTGAAATCGTCACCGCTAAACGCCTAATCGTAGTCCCCTCACCCCCACCGCAAACTATATTGCCTATACGTGCGCGCCAGCCAGTGTGGACCGAGAGCATCAACAGTATACTGCGCAAATATGATAGAGTAGGGGCATGTCTAGGCCACACCGTTTCGTGATGTCGGTTCCAACCGGTATATGTATTTACTTTATAGTAGTTAATGTTTCAATTATTTTCCATTAGATCTAAGACATGCTCGACAACCCAAAATAATTAAAATTATAGCAATAATATATACAGGATGTCCCACGTTTCTTTCCGCAAAACTTTTTTCAGGAAGAAAAAGTTATATATATGGACTAATTAGTTAAATTAGTAAAACGTTTCATATATGGGCTAATTAGTTTTTCAATTAAAAAAAATAATAATAAAAATAATAATAATCATTAAAAAGTTACAGCCGTTTGAATTATTAACGATACCTTGTTTTAAGCGGCTCCAACTTCTTGAGGAAGCCAGAAAACCAATAAGTAATTTTCGTTACTTTCTACTTTCTAGAAAAAAACTAATTTTTGAACTTTTTGGAAATGTTTGTTGCATTTTTTGTTCAATTGTTAACATATTATAATGTAGTGCATATACATATTATCAACGTTAGTCAGTAATATATAGCAGCAGTTTATAAAATCTCTGGTGTGGCCAGGCACATGACTTTATCATACTACATATAAAATCATTAGTTTAGCTGCATGAGTCTCTATTTCATCGAGATCGGTCGTGTTTGCATCAATATAAAAGTAGTTAGCCAAGATTTGACAGATGTTTTGATTCTATCATGGATGAAGGAGGAGTCAACATAAGCGCTCGGATATGGGACCACTCCGGAGTAGGGGTGGGCGATCTTGGAAATTTGTGATGGATCACAATTTGAGATCGATCTGATCGATCGATCAGATCGATCGGATTGTAAACCGATCAGTTCCTTTGGATTTAAACCACCAGTTCCTTTGGACCCTTTTGAACAAAAAACTTTTCAGCTCTAAGTTCGGTCATGAAACTTCAATATGAAGTTTCGTCCCGATACCTTTAGTAGTTTCGTGATGGTCGTCACAATGGTTACACACACACACGCACACCCACACACACGCACATACGCACGCATTCACACGCACTCCTACGCACACACACGCACGCACCTACGCATTCACACCCCTACGCATCCACACACCTACGCATCCACACAAACACACACACAGACACACACACATACACAGACATACACAGACACACGCAGACACACGCAGACACACACAGGCACACACACAGACACACACAGGCACACACACAGACACACACACATACACAGACACACACATACACAGACACACACACACATACACAGACACACACACAGACACACACACATACACAGACACATACACAGACACACATACACAGACACACATACACACATACACACATACACACATACACACACACATACACAGACACACACACATACACAGACACACACACAGACACATACACAGACACACACACATACACAGACACACACACATACACGCACACACACACACACATACACGCACACACACACATACACGCACGCACACACATACACGCACGCACACGCACACACACACACACACACACACACACACACACACGCACGCACACACACGCACGCACACACACGGACACACGCAGACACACACACACACACACATACAGAGACACACATACAGACATACACTCTCACACACACACACACACGCACACACACGCAGACACGCACACACACGCAGACACGCACACACACGCAGACACACGCAGACACACACGCAGACACGCACGCGCACACACACACACACAATTGCAGCTGTACTGGGCGTTGCTGTGGGTTGTTATTTGTTTTTTTAACAATCATTTCATAACTTTTTATAAAATTATTAATATTCATTTTCTGTTTTAGCTGGGTAGATGCCGGTTTGTGTCAGAATTTGAGAAATTAAATCGCATCGGTGAAGGAACATATGGTATTGTTTGTAAGTTTTATTTATTAATTCTCATGATATTCCCTGCAGGTGACTTTAGTGTATGGCGAAGGCAACTATAAGGTGGCAATAATTTACCTTATGTTAAAGCTACTATTCCCGCGACTGTTTGTAAGAGATTATTCGATTTAAAAACTAGTAAGAAAATTATCTTCAGCCGTGCTGAAGTTAAAATATCCCCCACCGTAAAAAATAAAAGAAGAGCAAGTGAACCGATTTTGCCCATTCACAAACTTGTCCTTACTTTTTAAAAGATAAGCTTCTATACCAAATTTCAGATCAATTGCTTCAAAATTACGGCAGTTATCGTGTACACAGACAGACGGGCATAGCTAAATTGATTCTGTTTTCAATTCTGATCAAATCCATTTATATAAGTCTATACCTCCACGCCTCCTTAAGGGTGTTACAAATGTTGTATCAAACTCAATATACCCTCACCACATTAAATGTGGGGGTATAAATATTGCTGTATAGCTGTATAGTTGCTTACGAAATTCATCAAATGGGGCCCATTTCTATGCTACATATCAGGTTTAGTTTCTCTTCCTGTTTTTGTGTTTATAACCTGCTTCAGCGCCCTCTGGTAGTTACGAGCTGAGTTGATAAGCCTAACATTCATTTGTCTTTCTCTTTCGCCTCTTACGTTGGTACTAGATGGAAAGAGTTTTTTCAAAATGTAATGTGCCCAAGAAACATCCAAAAAGCACGTGTACATTCACGCCCACTGCTTCCCAAACTGTGGTATGTTGTAAGTAGTATGTATGTTTTCTTTTCTTGACAACCCACATTCAAAATCCAGGTTTGCATTGCACTAGAGAAAAATTGCCATAATCTCACTATAATACTATAATACCTTGTGCAGTAAATTTGAATTACTTTGCCATACCATAATAAATGTTTTATAGTTGTATGAATAGAATGAATAGTTATGAATGTGTTGAATATTTTGGGAATGATATGAATAGCTATTTTCTTTAAGGCCCTCTTAACTCCTAGGCTGCTGCTAATTCTCTAGCATCGTCCGGTTATGTTACCAAGGGAATTGAGGTGGAACTTTGCAAGCACCCGCCGAGAGAAATTGTTTTTCCTTAACAGTTATATTTTCCTTCTCAGATCGTGCCAAGGATACTCAGTCAGATAAGATAGTAGCTTTGAAGAAAGTACGCATGGATCTGGAACGAGATGGTATACCTGTGAGCAGTTTAAGGGAGATACAAGTTTTATTGAGCTGCAGGCATGAAAACATAGTGCACCTTAAAGAGGTTGTGGTTGGAAGAAGTTTAGAAAGGTACGCTATAACTTATACAGTGAGAGCATAAATGAGTAACCTTTCTGTTCGCACGAAACGAGTTCTAGGAAAAATGTGCTAGATATGCAACCATATATTTCATAAGAGCAGACAGGTCAATCATTTTTGATCTCCTATACCTATAATTCACACATACATTACATATCCTTCTGAGACACAGCATCCATTCTGTTGGGCACTTAGTATTTAACATCAAATATATTTACCAACCAAATAAATTGCTTTAGATATTTACTAACTAGCCGACAATATGATAGTTTTGTGTTGTTTTCAATATTTTGTTTTTGATATTTATAGATTCTGAAATTTACTTTAAATTACAGGATTTATTATTTTATCGATGTTATTTTGTAAACATTATAAACCCGCTACAAAAAAATCCAAAATAAAACATCAAAACCAGTAAATTATTGTGCATTATTGTACATGTATGAATCCCGGGATCCTGGGATCACAAAAACGTCGATCCCGAAATCCCGGGATCATTATTTTGGACGGGATTGGAAGCCATACTGTATATGTATATCAGATATTATATAATCATAATATATGATTATTTATTATGATTATTTAAGAGAAAAATTGCTGTTCTCCTACATTCTGTAAGGTTTGCTAAAAGCCAAAATAAACAAAATTTAATAATTGACATGATTAAATAATAGATTAAAGGGGCCTGCAAAAAATATTTCTACCTACTCAATAGAAAGTTTGGTTTTACCAAACGGGTCATTATAAATGATTGTAGTCGAAGTAGGTGATGATATCAACCGTAAATATTTCTGATTGCATAACCTATTTTTTGACAGTTGTTTGTGTATAGCGGCAAAAATTTATTAACATGGGCATGGCCTACTTCGACAACAATAATTTATAATGAGTAATGACTCTGTATATACATAATATACTATTAGTACCCTTTTTTTGACTAGGTTATGTGCGCACCAATAAGCAAGTTAATGTGCTACCCTTATTGTGTATAATTGGTGGCATTTTTAGAGAAGTTTAAAGTGATGGGTGAAACATTAAAGAAAGTGATTAACAGAAGGTTGTGAGGGGCCGCTCTAAGGAAAACGCGAAATTTAATATTGAAGGAAAGCTGCTATCAGCTGTTCCTTTGGTGATACGTTACAGACCGTTCCCGTACGTAAAGCCTCATTTACATTAGTAAGTAAACAGGGTAAGTAGCACAGACTACTACCCTGGCTAGTGGTAACTAGCTGGGTTAGTTCACACGGGATTATTTTGGGTTAGTTACCTGTCTTACCTCACTAGCAAGGCTGTACTAACCCTCCTACTTACCAATGTAAATCGGGCTTCAGACAGAAACAGCATGCTTTTTCATATGTCTGTTCTTTCGATTTTAAGCGATGACTCATTTGCAGCTCTTGTGGTTTTCCCTATACCCACTTCACGATAGTAAGTCTCAGTGAACCTGGCCTTTGCGGCTTTGTAGAGGGACTGTGTTAGTGCAGCATTAGAGGCACCTTTTATGTTGAGAAAGGCAACCACAGCATTTTTTCCTCTTAAATATAACTTTAATAGTAAAAACAAATTAGCTAGTTTTACCTACAATATATTAAAGTAAATACATTAAAATGTAAAGAAAGTGCATGGTTTTTATTGAAACAGAAAAATTGTAGCGATTTTTACTGTGGGAATTACTGTTGGCCGCCAGTGTAATACTCAGTGCATACAATACATATACTGATGATTTTAATAAAAATAAATTCTACTAATTGTTTTTTTCTAGTATATTTTTGGCCATGGAATATTGTGAGCAGGATTTAGCTTCATTGTTGGACAATATGCAGGCTCCGTTTACCGAATCCCAAGTGAAATGTATTATGCTGCAAGTGTTAAGAGGGCTACGATATTTACATCATAACTTTGTTGTGCACAGAGATTTGAAAGTGTCAAATTTATTAATGACTGACAAAGGTTGCGTAAAAATAGGTAAGCTTTAACTGTAAACTAGACTGTAAGATAATAGTCGGTAGTGATAGTGGTTGTTCCTAAGTAGCCGTAGGCAGTGTACTGTATTCTAAACACTAAGCAGTTGCCATCTTTCATGATTTCCACTGGAAGTGGCTGTACACCATTATGGGGTTAAACGACTAAACTGACTTTTTTTAGCGGATTTTGGTCTGGCACGATGGTTTGGTGTACCACTACGACCAATGACACCACATGTTGTAACCTTATGGTATCGGGCACCTGAACTATTGCTGCAGGCTCCTACACAAACAACAAGTGTAGATATGTGGGCAGCTGGTTGTATCTTAGGTGAACTTCTTGGACACAAACCATTACTACCTGGCCGATCAGAAATACAACAACTTGAACTGATAGTGGACTTGTTGGGTACCCCTTCTGATGCTATTTGGCCCGGTTTTAGCAATTTGCCAGCTTTGCAGAATTACACACTGAAACAACAGCCATACAACAACTTGAAGCAAAGATTTCCTTGGTTATCTGCAGCTGGTTTACGACTGCTTAACTTTTTATTCATGTACGATCCCAGGAAACGTGCTACAGCAGAGGAGTGCTTGCAGAGTAGTTATTTTAAAGAAGCACCATTACGTAAGTTTTAATTTTATATTAACAAAAATTAATGACAAATACGAGTGGTGTTGGTATCTAAGGATCTGCATTTGGTTTGTGCGGTTTTGCATCTAGTGTCTTCAATTTATTTGTAATAAATATTATTTGGTTAATAGTGCCAAAGAACAATCTGGGTCACGCTCATATAATGCAGTACAAACCATGATGTAAGGACTTAAAATGGTGTATGCAGAACTTTGCCCCTTCCTCTCAAATTCACTCGAAATTAACTACGGTACCAACACGAAAAAGTAAAATATTGCCCCCTTCGTTGGAATGCCTAACATGAATAAATTAAGTTTGATTTGTTTTTGGTTTTTGTTTGGGTACCTGTGTTTGTTCATAGGATGATGTAATTATAGATAATGTGCTTAAAACTCGCATTCCTTACTTTTCCTGGAATACCAACCCAAAAAGTAAAAACGCTACAGCAAATTTTCTTGTGACTATTGTCAAATGGTTTCACATCTACGAATAAAATCATTTTAATTAAATGTATAATGTTATTTCTTTTTCAAATGCGTACGTAGGGCCACTGTTTGTAGGCGAGGAACGCAACATCGTCACAACATTTTGCATTTTCAACGTGCTTACGCAAGAAAACACGACAATGCCAAACAATGCTTGGAAACCAGACTGTAGATTGCATTTGAAAAAAGCGGACGTGTTAACCATGGTGTTCACAACAGAGAACAATATTTTACTTTTTGGGTTGGTATTCCAGGAAAAGTAAGGAATGCGAGTTTGGTGCACATTGTCTATAATTACATCATCTTATGAACAAACACAGGTACCCAAACACAAACCAAGAACAAATCAAACTTACTTTGTTTATGTTAAAAATTCCAACGAAGGGGGAAATATTTTACTTTTTCGTGTTGGTACCGTAGTTAGTTTCGAGTAAATTTGAGGCATATTTGAGGGGAAGGGGCAGAGTTTTGCACACACCAAGTTAATCCTTACATCATGGTACAAACGCAATATGATTGAACAATCGCAGTTTAGCTCATCTCTAGTATGTACTATTTAGGTTACCTATTTGAAGTTGGATCTAATAAATTATGCTAACAATGTTCTCTCAGAACATGTTCTTAATCGCATGGCTAGCTATGAACATTACTACAGCAAACAAAATGGCTGTGCTCGATTTTTGTTTAAGGAAAAAAGGAAACATTATTTGGTAGCATTCAACTAATAAGAACATTTAAAAAAAAATAAAAGAACACTTGATGAAGTTGAAGCTACAGCTGTTGTTCTGGAACAAGCCTCAATACAAACGATACAGTTGAAACAGTGTTTACAACTGGACACATATGTAAATCGCGTTAACAAGTCGAAGGAAAGAAACCAACCAAAGACTGATAGAAGGGTTTCCCACAAGACAACAAAAGAGCGCAAGTTGCATCCAGATTCTGACTGTCTGTATTGCGATGGTTCGAAACATCGACAAAAGGATTGCCCAGCATTTGGAAAAATTTGTGGCAGTTGCGGAGAAGAAAGTCACGCCGTTGTGTGCAAGTTCAAAGCGACATGTAGAGGGCCAATTCGTCAGCCGATGAATGTCCAAAATACTAAAATGTTGATGGCAGATGACAGAGCTTTACTAAATATTCGCAAAGTTGGTGAATTTGCTATTAATAATAATAATAATATTTATTTAATACTCTGTACAGGGTTACGTCATTATAATATGTATGTAATGTAGATATAATCAATAATGTACATATCTCATAAAATGGCGTTTGTCTTCAAATCTTCCATCAGGTCCTCCGCGGTGTAGGGGGCAGCTTGAAGGAGATGTTTTGATAGTTTTCTTCGGAAACCTGTATTTGTTTATGCTTTCCTATTTTTGGGAAGCATGTTGTACGTTTTAATTTTTTGTGCATAATGTGCCGTGGTAGTGAGTCGGTGGAACTCTGATTGCAGGTTGCTATGGTTTCGGGTGTTATATGTATGGTTGTCCGCTCGCTTGTCCATGTTATTTGCACGACTGTGTATGAAGGTCATGCAACGGTGGATGTAAGCAGAGGACACAGTTAAGATTTTATTTCGTATGAACAATGGTTTAGCGTGGGTCAGTGGGGCTTCAGCTGTGAGACTACGTACCGCTCTCTTTTGAAGTGTAAGGATTGTCCTGGTGTGTGCACTGTCCCCAGATTTCGATGCCATATATCATGCGGGAATGGAAAGGTGACATGTACGCTGTCCTTGCTGCGTGGTAACCAGGGGTTTTTTTCTACTTTCTTAATAGCGTATATTGCATTGCTCAGTGTTACAGCTAAGACATCGATGATCGATGTGATTGGTCCAGGAGAGCCGCGCATCAATGGTGACTCCTAGGAAGCGTACTGGATTGTCTGATTCCATCCACCTATCCATCTGTATGGTAATTTTTTGCGTTTTCTCTTCCTGTAGGTGCAGATTGTTCTCGGAAAACCACAACTTTGCCTGCTGCATATGCTTCTTTGCATCTGCTTCTGCTTGTGCATCGGTGCTTGCTGCTGTGATCAGTGTGGTGTCATCAGCGTATATGATAGGTGTAGCCTCAAGTTGTTGTGGGAGGTCGTTGATGTAGAAGATAAAAAGGACTCCTCCCAGAATGCTGCCTTGTGGAACCCCGGCCGTTGTCTGCCGGAAAGTACTGGATTCTCCGCCCACCTGAACTTGCTGGATTCTGCCTGTTAGATAAGACTTGTAGATAAGACTTCATTCGATCCAGGGCGATGCCTCGTATACCATAGATGTCCATCTTTTTTAGAAAGGGGTCGTGCGGCATTGAGTCGAAGGCACGGCTTATGTCACACAGCTGTAGAATGCACCTCTTGCGATCGTCCAAAGCTCTGCAGATGGTCTTCATAAGGAGTCTCATCGCATCCTCCGTACTTTTACCTGGCTGGTAGGCAAACTGCTCTTTTGTTAGGAGCTTGTTGTCTATTACATGTGCGTAGAGTCGTTTCAGTATGATATCCTCAAAGACTTTTGAAATCGCAGGCAGGATTGCAATCGGCCTGTAGTTTTTGCATTCCTGTTTGTCCCCTTTCTTAAATATCGGTGCAATTCTGCTTATTTTTAATTTCTCAGGGAAGACCCCTTGTGTTAGAGACTGGTTGATGATGTCCGTCAGTGGTTCAGCGATGTTAAGTAATGTTATTAACAGAAATAAACGGTCAGGACACTGAAATGCTGGCAAAACAGTCTGGAAAGGCATTGGTAAGCCTGAATTAACTTACTCTGTAGACTTGATTGCTTATGGTGATAAACCAGTAAGCAAATGACTTTGCCAATATATGTAACAGAAGATGACGACATATCACTTTTTGGCTTAGATTGGTGTTTAGCTTTTGATTTAGCTCTACCACCTGGTGCAAAACTTTGTCAAATGAATATAAACCATATCGACATTACTGATCAAAATGAATATGGTAGAGATGGTAGAAGAAACAAAAAATTAGGCGACGAAGTATTGCGAAATTTTGCAGAACTTTTTGAAGACTCGTTAGGTACTATTAAAGGTCATTATGCAAAAATTCACATCTCAGACAACATCGTACCAAAAATATATCGCCCGAGCGTGCCTTTAGCACTACAGGACCAAGTTGCTGCTGAACTGGATAGATTAGTCTGAGAAGGTGTTTTAGAGCCTGTAGCGCAACGATTAATCCAATTTCATGGGCCTCTCCTATTGTCATTGCTATGAAATCAAACGGAAAAATTAGAATTTGTGCCGATTTTAAAGTGGCCATAAATCAATATATCAAAGTAAAGTAAAGTAAACGTTTATTCATAGAATACAAGGACATATCATGAAAAGTCAAAATAAACAGTGATCGTTAAAATCATCTGTTAGGAAAATTGATGACTATCCTTTACCGATGTTTGAAGACATTACAGCTCGACTGTCTGGGGGAAAATACTTTTCAAAAATAGATCTCAAAGATGCCTATCTGCAAATGAAAGTTCATTCGGATTCCCGAAAATATTTAATCATTGCCACTCACAAAGGTAACTTTGCCAACGGTTACCATTTGGTATCAGTTTTGCGCCATCATTGTTACAGCGCACAATGGACCAGATACTGGCGGGCATAGACGGTGTGGTTTGTTATCTGGATGACATTGATTGTGGCCCCAAATCGACAATTGCACTCCCAAAAATTGAAGAAAGTACTGCGTCATCTGCAGGTTTATGAAATTAAAACCCAGGTAACAAAATGCTACTGGCTCAGGAACTTACTAAGGCCACAGAATTGACGAAAGGGTTTTACATCCAACAGAAGACCACATTGAAGCCATACAGCAAATGCCAGTGACCGAGAATACAACACAACTGCGATCTTCTCGGCACAAAATGTACTATGGGAGATTTTATAAACAATCTCCACGTGAAATGCGTTCCCCTACATCGTCACTTAAAGAAAAATACCACATGGGGATGGACCAAAGATGACACGCGGCTATTTAATAAGCTGAAGAACAGTTTGACATCAAACGATACTTTAGTCCACTACGATGCTGATAAACCTCTAGTAGTATCTAGTGACGCCAGCAATGCGGGCGTTGGAGTGGTGTCGTCTCACAAATTCCTTGATGGAACTTTAAGAGCGATTGCTTTTGCATCTCGTTCTTTCTACATTGTAGAGACGCGTTACTCCACGATTGATAAGGAATAATTAAGTTTGGTTTACTCAGTTACCAAATTCCACCAGTACCTATATGGTAGAAGGTTTACCATTAACACCGACCACAAACCTTAGAACGCATTTTCAGAGAGAACCGACAAACTCCTAAAATTGCAAGTAACAGGTTACTACGATGGGCCATAACACTCAACAGTTATAATTTTGACATCAAATATCATCCTGGGAAAGAAAACTACCCTGCTGATTATTTGTCTAGGCTTCCTTTGAAAACCGTCACCAATCAGCCCGGAATACCACACCATGAGCAACTGCTTCATCCGAGAGTAAGAAAACACTGTGGGAAACCATCAATTAAAAGAAGAAATACAGAAAAGCAAGACCCTTTCTAAGATCATCCGATACGTAACAACATACTGGCCTGATAAAACATGCCTTGAAAACGATATACAGTAGACTCTCCTATAACGCGAGTTCGTACAACGCGAATTCCTACAACGCGCTAAAGATTTTGCAACAACAAATTCATATAACGCGGCTCTCACAATACGCGCGATGTGCGCGTATGGTTGTCCGGCCGATATGTGCTAACCATAGAGTGCTAACTGCGCATGAGCCATAAGCATGCCGCTGTTATTTTGAACTGTCCCCACCGCGCTTAGGAAATACATAACCAAATTGTTTCGTAACGGCGCGACACGATGGATGATGGAGACAAACAAAAGGTACAAAGAGAATGATTTCTTATTAAATTAACAAATCCATGTACCATACTGCATAAGAAAGAACGAAAACAATGCAATATAAGCTGTCTGTAGAAGCAGTTAATGTACACAATGCAATAAGAATGAATTAGTTTCTTCGAGTTTGTTTTACGTGTATTCACTAATTCATACTGACTCTTCTAAATGCTGCTCATCAACATAACAGGTAGGAAATTTAATTCCATTTATAATGTGTTTTTGGGTTATGACATCTATTTACTTATTTCAATTTGGCGGGCGGCGCATGCGTCAAAATTCGCAATCGTCAAGTTCCTATAACGTGCTTTCGTACAACGCGTAACATTAAACCGCGTTGTAGGAGAGTATACTGTACTACCATTTTATGAAAAACAAACGAAGCATTCTTATGAAGATGATTGCCAAGAATTGATTGTTATAGGCAAAACCGGGAGAGGTGAAGATTACTAATAGATTTCAGCTGTTATTTTCGACATACGTTACAGATTATTTCTAAATATTGACGTGTGTTAAAACGAAATAGCATCCTTTTCATACGTCTGCTGTATAATTTAAATGGGCAAGACAAAAAAGTACGTCTGTTCTTAGACCAGATAACAGCGGTACTTGCAACCTAACCTCCAATTATTATAATAACACAGCGCGAACGTGTGATTTAAATGTGACCAAAATGTTTTCGTTGAAAGGAAAGGCCCTAAATACGAAATCGATGATTATGGTCATGAACGTATTATTTCGCACGTCTGAATCCATCAAAACACGTATTAAAAACATAACCTCACATTTACAACAAACTACCACCGTTTTGTGAAATACTTATCGTGAAATATTCAGAAATGAATTTCAAAACATATTTAATAATGTCTACACAAACAGAAAAGAAACTCCAAGTTTAAGCACTCAGTCACAAAATGATTATTTCTGAGCTAATTCCAACCGCACAAATACACTGTCTTAAATGGGCTAGTTGGTATGTTTTCACTTTGCTTCTGTTAAACATGGTAATGATGGATATATAAATTAGATAGGATATCACAATTAAATGACCAATGATAGTATTTTAGTAATTAAATATTAATCTTTAACGAACTACCTAGTAGGCAACCAAATATACACAGCAATAGAACCAATCCACGCGGTACGTCCATATCTTGGTTCGTACGATTTTAAGCGATGAGTCAACTTCACCTCTCCCGGTTTTGCCTATAAGAAGATTGCCTACAACCACTGATTGTAAAGATCAATTCTATACTTCAGGAAGCAAAAGCGTGGTTTACAGAAAACAAACTAGTTTTAAATGAAGAAAAGACAAAGATCATCTACTTTTCCACTAAAAGACATACAAACCAACCGGTGCCTGTCGACCATGCCAAGCTTCTCGGATTAGTGCTTGATACTAGGCTTACATGGAAACCACACACCGAACAACTAATGCCAAAACTTGCGGCGGCGACATATGCCATCCGGAGATTGAGGCAAATTGTTGGAGTGGAGGCAGCCCTGATGGCATACCACTCGGCGATTCGTAGTCGCATGGCGTATGGTCTGCTGCTCTGGGGAAACTCTGCACATGCGCACACTATATTTACACTCCAGAAGAAGGCTGTGAGAGCTGTTGCCACAGTAAGTCAACAATCAACCTGCCGACCCATATATAGAAAATATTCCATCCTAACGTTGCCAATCTGAGTACATCTTCCTCGCTCTCTTACATGCCCGGGAACACATAAGTAATAACAAAACAGGAGTCCAGATGACAGGAGTAAATCTTCGTCGTGGAGATCGAGTGTCCATTCCATTCCATCGAACCCATACATCAGCAGCGCAACACCACCACCTGCATCTGCTGAACCTATTGCCTGCCACCTGGATATCTAAACCATTACAGAAATTTAAGCGTGACCTTAGAATATGACTTATAAATGAATGTTTTTATTCTGTGAATGAATATGTTGAAGCTGTCAGAAACTTAAACTAATTTACTATATTTTTGACTTTTCACATTATGCTCGGGTACATTTTCCATACATATGTAATCATTAGCATTATTGTTGAATAAAGATTATTATTATTATTTTGATATGTTATTATCGAAAGGACGTATATGTGAAGTTTTGGCGATGCTACACGACGGTCATCCCGGTATAACAGCTATGCAGTTGTTGCATGTTTATTGGCCGAAAATTAACCTAGACATAAGTAATGCCATCGCCAAGTGTCAATTCTGTCAACAGGCCAGACAAAATAACCACAGTGCACGCATGGGGCATATCATCAGAGCCTGGGTCTCGCATTAATTTAGATTTAGCCAGCCCTATCGAGGGAAAAATGTGGTTGGCTTATTGATTCTTATACCCGGTGGCTCGAGATAGTACTATTGAGGAACATAACATCAAGCACAACTATAATTACCTTACGTGATATATTCGCCTGTTTCGGGTTACCAAGATTCATCATAACAGATAATGGACCACAACTTACCTCACAAACTTTCAAAACTTTCTGCAGTGAAAACGGCATTACCCACATTAAAGTAACTCCATATCATCCGAAAACAAGAGTATGGCCAGAAGTTTGGTTCGTAAAGTGTATGGAGTTCGTTTAAGTTAATTGTTACCTTGAAGGAGGAGTACTCTTCGGTCAGTAATATTTTAGATTATTATTATTATTATTATTATTATTAGTATTCTGTTTGGTATCTGGGGAAGGCTCTGTCAGCGTAGATGGGGTTTTATTCAGACTCAGACTTATAACGGTATTCATGATTTGTTGCTGTCTTGTTTCCATCTTGTCCATGTTATTTGTGGCTTTGTTGTGGCGAGTAGCCTATCTATACGATAGATGTGTTGCTAGTTCAAATTGTCCACAATAGAGGTCTCCGGTGAGAAAGTCTGTCAGCACTGGATCTATGTTTTTTGTTGATTTTGTTAGCTTTAACTATTGGCCCACAGATGTCCTAAGGCCATTTGCACACGCACCGGCAAAACCGGATCCGAATCCGGCTTCGGCCGCCGGATGCAATGTTTTTAAATGAAAGATGGCACACACAGCGGGTTTACCGGACCGGCAAATTGATATCTGGTTACATTGCATCCGGCGCCGGATCCGGTTTTGCCGGTGCGTGTGCAAATGGTCTAGGTGGTGATTTTTGTTATATTTTGGAGATAATCTTTTTCTTTAGCAACACATTATTTTCCAAAAGGATACCATTCTTTTCTGCCCTTTCCTTCTCGAGTTTTAATAAAGTTACTTCCAATTTTTGGAGCTCAAAATTTTTATCAAAATTCTTAACCTCACTTTCAGGTGAACATGGTTCTTTCATTGTGCATTGTTTTGCGTGCCTTCCCAAGCAACCAACCAACTGGGGTGAAATGGTACCTTACACCTTATCCATGTTGCTTCTGATGACGTCAACGTTTTTGCAGTATCCACATAAATTCTCAGTTTTGTCTTCTGGCTCACTAACAAGAACTTCATCGTTGTCTACCATTTTCAAATTAATTATTAAGGGAGCTTAACTAATAAGGGAGTTGTATGCCAAAATTTAATTACTCCTGGAAAAAAATAAACAAACGAGGGAAACTATAACCTCAACTTTTGCATCGATCGCAAGAAATTTCATCACCACGGAAGGAATAACAACAAAGGGGTCTGAAAAGCAGCAAATCGTAGATAAAAACACTACCAAAAGTAAGTCAGCAGCAAATCGTAGATAAAACATCAAAGATATACCAATAAGAAAGGCAAATCATCAACTCGGTCCACAAAATCAACGCAAATAACAAAGCAGCAATTGCATCATGCCATTAATGAAGCCTACACAAAAACCACAGCCTACAACATCATAAATCTCCAAGACAATGAGCAAAAACTTAAGCCTCATTATCACAAAACGAAAAGTCTCGGAACAGGTGATGTTGGTGAAATGGACGATTTCAGTGGACCAGAAGAGGAGTTGGATATACTTATACAGAGTGAACAAACAAGCAAACGTAGAGAAGATTGAAACTTCTATTAAAACCATGGATATTTTTAAGACTGACACAATAACCGTTAAAGAAATACCAGGAGACAGTGTACACCTAAAAAGATTTGTAATCGCGGCACTTGTTGAAAGGAAAAATGAACTGTTTGATGCGGGTTTTTGGCTTAAAATGTGTCATGCTTTGACTTCCGTAGAAGAAGAATTGTAACCTGACCAGCAATTTCTGTCGGCAAATACACATACACGGAGGTGCCTTGACAACATCTGCGTGAGAAGATCGAGAGGTTGTCGCGAGAGCTCCTTGTTGAAATGTCAGCCTGCTACCTGAGAGATGTTGGGACGATAGTGATATCTGTCTATATATTCCTTGATGCCCTTGAGGATTCCTTGATTCACACAATCACAAGCTATAAAAACAGCAAACATAATTTTATCACGAGATTTGAATGTGGATTTTTGCAAATTCTACCTGCCATAAGACGTCAAGGATCATACACCTCACAAGCAGCTTTGGTATGGAGCAAACAATTTTCAACCCAACAAGAATAACTGCAACATCTGCCAGTTGTATTGACAACATCGTCACTTTCAATGACTATCAGACTATCATGTGTCAAACATGAACGGCGGACCATGGGGCAGTGCAACTTATCGTCCCAAACAACATACGGAGAGAACACAAAGCCAGAATGGACGGATCATGTCTCTGACAAACTGCTACACCTTCCGCAGAAACGTGTCTGCTGAGAATGGGTGGAAATTTTGCAGACGCTGGACGCAGAACAGAAGCTGAACCTATTCCTATCCATATTCTTTACACATTTCAAAGCAAGTTTTCCAAAAAAGCCATACATCCCTGCTTTGAAGAGAAAGGTCTTAGATCCCAAACTCAAGCAGATGAGAGAAACCATGGACATGATGCACAACACTTTTAAGCTCACCAGGGATCCTGAACTGTGGAACATCTACACTAAATACAAGAAAGCCTACCTGGGCTGTTAACAGCCCAATCAGCAACAGACTAGGGAGGTCAGATAATAAACAGAAAACAAAATGGAAAATGATCAACCGTGAAACAGGACGATGCAGATGGGGGGAAAACGTCGAGATGCCTTCTTGTGAAGACTGCCACTTTTTTTCCCAAGGGCTGTAGAGGAGATTGTTGATGTTCTCTATATACTCCAGAATAAGCTTCTCTATGTAATATTATTCAAAGGTTTATTGACAGTATATATATATCTGACAGACTGAATTTTTATTCAACTATTTCTATAACAAGAACTAGTTAACTGGATTTAAATGTCGCTGCACTCCAACACCCCTTCTCGATCATTTAAACCTATAATTCCAATCTTTCTTGCTAATGTCGACAATCGAATGCGATTTAATGGCTTAGTCAACATATCTGCTAGCATTAATTCTGTAGGGCAGTATTCGAAATGCATTTCTTTCTTCTGTTTGTTATCTCGAACAAAATGATATTTGACATCTATATGTTTGGTTCTATTACTGGTTTTGTTTAAGTCGAGCATTTTTAGGCAACCTTGATTATCTTCGTTAATTATTATGTCCGTTATATCTTCATGAAAATCATTAACAAGTCGCTTTATCCACTGTGCTTCTTGTACTGCTTCCGAGAGAGCTATATATTCTGCTTCTGAAGTTGATAATGACACACAAGTTTGCTTTTTGCATGCCCAGCTGATTGTAGTTCCATTGTAAGTAAATAAGTATCCTGAAGTTGATTTTCTATCATCAGTATCTCCAGCCCAATCGGAATCTACATATCCACATAGTTTATTATCTTGATTCGTATTTAAATTCAGGGAGTAATTTTTTGTATATTTTAAGTAACGCAATATTCTTTTCGCTTCTGTCCAGTCCGCTTCTGTAGGGCAACTTACTTTCCTAGCTAAAATATTGACACTAGCAGATATATCTGGTCTAGTACATCCTGTCTACAAAAAGGGTGACCAAACCTGCCCAGGAAACTACAGGCCAATAGCTATGCTACCGGCTTTTTCAAAAATTCTTGAAACCCTACTTCTGACGGAAATGTCAGGATTCATCTCAAAAAGGTCACTGCTCAGTGCGCACCAACACGGATTTCGAAAGCATAAGTCCACTGTCACGGCAATGCTCGAACTGGTGAATACAATAGCAGATGCTTTTGATTGCAGAACAACTCCCCAGGTGGTATACTGTGACCTTCAGAAGGCTTTCGACAGCGTTCCACACAACATCTTATTAGAAAAGCTTGAGTACTACGGTTTCAGGGGCATCCCACTTCAACTCCTGCAGTCATACTTGCAAAACCGCAGCCAACGAGTCAAGATGAACGACAGACTGTCCCAATGGGGGTCAGTGGATGCAGGGGTGCCGCAGGGCTCCATTCTAGGACCCTTGCTCTTTGTGCTGTACATCGATGACATTGTGTTCAATACGGATTCTGACTGCTCGTTCCTCTATGCAGATGATTCGTCATTTCTCAATATTGCACAAAATGAGGATGTGGTTACGACGAAAACTACGAGAACTGTGAACCAGGCCAAGGATTGGTTCTCGACAAATGGACTGCAGCTGAATACTGCCAAGACCCAAATTCTTACATACCAGGTACGGGGAAATAGCGACCAAGTTCCTGTCAGGTTTCTTGGGGTCTGGTTCCAGTCCGATTTGAGGTGGAACAAGCACATCGAGGTAACCTGCAAGAAACTTTCAACAGCAATATATACAGTTAGGCACCTAATGAGGGAAACAACCTACCAAACAGCTATTATTGCATACCATGCAAATTTCCACAGTCTTCTTCGGTATGGTGTGCAGGTGTGGGGTGCATCTCCAAGGGTAGAAGATGTCCTACTGCTCCAAAAGAAGGCCGTCAGAATATTGTGCTCAGCATCGCAGCTGGACAGCTGCAGACCACTATTCAAACATATGGGTATAATAACTGTGATTGGTCTATACATACTCACCTGTCTTCAGCACGTCCATGAGAACAGACATCTGCTCACACCAAACAACAAATGGCACAATTATAACACCAGAAATGCCAATAATCTGCTAACGCCATACCACAGAATAAGCAGAGTACAACATACAGCCACGTACAATGGAATCAAGTACTATAATATGCTGCCAAACCGCATTAGGGAACTACCCAGGGGAAGGTTCAAGAATGCGGTGAACAAACTGTTGAAGGACAACCCAATCTACACCATGGCCGAATTTGAACAAGTTTGCACCGAGTTGTGAAGCTACAGTTTTTCATTTATTTGTCATTCCTTTGTTTTATTTTTTTTGTTGATTACATATTTGATTTTGTAAATGACAGTACCTGCAGTGCAGAAATAAATTTAAAAATAAAAATAAAAAAATAAAAATACTTAGGTAAAGTAATCCTCCAATTAGTTCTGTATATTTTTCGTTTGACTGAAGCTTTGGACTTGTTTTAGAGTGTTTAAAATATCCTGGATCCATTGGTATCTTGGACGATTTGCAGTTGTTCATTTTATATTCTGTTAGCAGCTTATTTATATATTTTGTTTGTTTTATATGGTAACATTTCTTCTCTTCATTTATCTCAATTCCCAAATAATTCTTTACATCTCCTAGATCAGTTATCTCAAAGTTTTCACTTAATTGTTCTTTCACTTGGTCTATATTTTTAGTGCTTCTACTTGATATTAGAATATCGTCAACGTATATGAGCACATATGTGATTTCTTTATTTACTATTTTAGAATAAATGCAGTGATCACATTCTCCCATTCTAAATCCATATGCAATCAATACTTCGTCGATTTTCATGTACCACGATCTTGCTGCTTGCTTGAGTCCATATATACTCTTTTGTAGTTTACACACTAGATGTTCCTTTCCTTTTACTTCAAATCCTTCTGGTTGTTTCATGTAAATTTCTTCGGTTAATTCTCCATTTAAGAAAGCTGTTTTTACATCAATGTGTTTTATCTTTATGTCCCTTTTACTTGCCACACTTAATAGTAATCTAAGTGTTGTGGACGATATAACTGGTGCATAAACTTCATCAAAGTCTTCCCCAAATTTCTGTGAATATCCTTTAGCGACCATCCTAGCTTTATATCTAATAATATTTCCTCTTATGTCATCTTTTATTTTATATGTCCACTTGCTTCCAATAGCTGTTCTGTCCTTTGGTAGTTCAGCTAAAATCCAAGTGTTGTTCTTTTTTAGTGATTCCATTTCCTCTTTCATTGCTTCTAGCCAATTTTTAGAATCATTGCTATTTATTGCTTCTTTAAAATTACTAGGTTGTATGTTCGCTTCTTCTGTATCAACCCCTGTATCACAGCTTACCACAGCTTTGTTGTGTTCTTTGCTATGTTTTTCAATTAATCTTTTGGATCTTCTTAAATTTACTGTATTTCCCAACTGATGTTCTTCTTGTAGATTGTTGCTTACTTCACCTTTACCATCACCTTCCTCTGTTAAGTGTGGATTATGTATTCTATTCTGTAAAATGCATCCATTCACATCAATGCTATTTTCTTCCTCTGTTGATTCAGTTAGATGTAAGTCTATATCATTTTCTTTATATGTATTTGTCAAGCCTGTAAAATCTTCATTAATTATAACATCACTACTGTATTTGATTTGCCCATTAATGTGTTCATTTATTTATAAATATTTGCATTTTCTTTAAATCCTAACAGTATCAGTTTTTCTGCCTTATCATCAAGTTTTCGTCTATTTTGATGTGGAATGTGTACATATGCAGTTGACCCAAATATTTTTATGTTTTTAACGTTAGATTTCTTTTGGTTCCAGATTGTGTATGGTGTACCTCTTTTATCTGTTGTTGGTAAACAATTTTGAATATAATTTGTATTAAAAATTGCCTCACCCCAGTATTTATTTGGTAATTTTGCTGTTTTCAACAGACATCTAGCCATGTCCATTAATGTTCTATTTTTCCTTTCGGCTGTTCCATTTTGATGAGGTGAATAAGGTGCAGTTGTTTGAAATTCTATGCCATTGTCTCTTAAGAATTTTTGTACTTCCTTATTTACGTACTCTCCGCCATTGTCAGTCCTAATCGTCTTCAATGTTTTTCTATACTTCGTTTGAGTCCATCTAATATATTCTTTTAATTTTTCAACTGCTTCGTCTTTATGCTTCATGAAATATACTGTACAATATTTACTGAAATCATCAATAAACGTAATAATATATTGATTGCCTGTTTGAGTTTTAGTTTGCATTGGTCCACACACGTCAGAATAGACAAGTTCCAAGATTTCACTGCTTTCAAAATGACTCCGCTTATTGAGACGGTTTCGTGGCATCTTTCCCTCAACGCACACTTCACAAAATAAATTGTGATTGCAAGGTTTCACCTGAATACCTTCTGCTAATATTTCTAATATCTTTATATCTTCATAGTTTCTATGTCCTAGACGTATATGCCAAATGCAAATACATTCTTCTGTAACATTTCTTGTTAATAAAGCGTCATTGTCATTGGTGTTCTGTTTGGTTTTTATTTTGTATAATTGTCCATCTAACTCCATTGTTGCTACTTCCGCGGTATCTTTTGTAATCTTACAATAAGTGTTGTGAAATGTTACTGTGAATCCCGCCTGTGTTGCCTTTTTAACAGATATTAAATTACCTTTTAAGCTTGGTACGATAGAACATCGGTTAAAACTATTGTTCTAGTTGCATTTCTTGATTGAATTATTACTTCTCCAACCCCCAAAGATGATAGTTTAAAGCCATTCGCTAAATAAACAAAGTCTTCACTTTCCTTGAACTTGACAAATAAATTCTTGTTACTTGTCATATGACACGTTGCGCCTGAGTCAATGTACCAATCTCCATTATCTACCCAACGGTAGTTATTCATAATAAATGTCCAGGTATCAGACTTGCCACTTGAAGTGTCCAGTTTTTCTGCAATTATAACATTTGATAATGTTTTTGTTCATACCTCTTGCCCTATTATCCATTTTGTTATATGTTCGAAAAGCTTCATTATCTTGAGTACTTTCTCTGTGGTTTTCTTCTTCTTCTTCTTTGGCTTCGTTTCTACGCTTGTGTTCTTGTAACAATATATTTTTAACTAATTCAATTGTTAAATCCTTTTCAGGGCGTACCTCTAATGCTGTCACCATTGTGCAGTAACTGTCAGGCAAACTACAAAGCATTAACGCAACAACTAGATGATCAGCTAACGTTTCACCCATGGCAGTCAATCTATCTGCTATTTCTAGAATGTTATTTAAATGAGGTTCCATATTCCCATTTTCACTTAATCTTGTTTTAAACAGTTTCTTAAACAAATATATTTTATTGCCTAAGGAACATTTTTCGTGATACTCCCTTAATTTCGCCCAATATTCTTTTGCCCATTTAAGTTTCTTAATATGTATTAATTGGCTGTCATCCACTAGCAGGCCTATTAACGCTCGTGCTTGTCCATCTGTCTTTTTCCAGTTTTCATCATCACGCTGTTCTACTTCAGTAATAACATTCCATAAGTTCTCTCTTATAAGTAGAAGCTCTAGCTTATACTTCCAAATTTGATAATTAGAATTATTCAATTTATCAATAACAGTTTTACTTGAAAGATGATCCATTATTCTGGGCCCATAACCTGTTGATGTGCTCTATATACTCCAGAATAAACTTCTCTATGTAATATTATTCAAAGGTTTATTGACAGTATATATATATATATATATATATATATATATATATATCTGACAGACTGAATTTTTATTGAACTATTTCTATAACAACAACTAGTTAACTGGATTTAAATGTCGCTGCACTCCAACAGAGATAACCAGCAAAACTCCTGTCAACAATATTATCCATCCAGCCGATGACATGAGAATTAGAAACAACATTCCATGTACCTCTCCCTACAAGTCCAGCAGAAGTACATCAATACGTCAGGTGCCTAAAAAATAAGACCAGCTTCGACATACATAATGTAAATATGAAGACCGTGACACTGGTTGCCGATTTGATAAGTGAACCACTCGCAGACATCATAAATGCCTGCTTTGTGGAGGGTAATTGTCCACAACGCCTGAAGATGAGTAGGTTTGTCCTAATTCATAAGAAGGGTGATACAAACAATCCATCTAATTATAGACCGATCATAATCCTGCCCATTTTCGGAAAGGTGATAGAGTCTCTATTGATGGAGAGGATAACAGTGCATTACCACGAAGGGGTACATCAGCCCACACCAATATGGCTTTCAAAAGGGAGCTTGAGGGTGCTCTCATGTGCTGCTGCCTTGTACGACTTGACTAAGGCCTTCCTTCTCCGGAAGCTGCAGAACTATGGCATCCGGGGCACTGTGTTTGCATCGTCTGTTCCTACTTGAGTGGCTGTTGCCAGACTGTTGAGTGTTTGGCCCAAAGGAGTGATTTGATTCCCGTCAGGAGGGGAGTTGCCCAGGGGTATATAATTGGACTGCTGCTCTTCATCCTCTATGTCAACGACACCATCCTGCATGCCTGACGGCAGTTTAGTCCTCTATGCGGATGACACCACGTACCCGACTACATGCTCTGATGGGGGGATATTGAGAATAGGATTTGGGACTGCCACATCGACCCTCTAGACATGATTTGACAAAAATGGTCTCTAAATGCTGACAAAACCACCACAATACATTTCTTGCAGTTCGATGTTTAACACGCGTGGGCGGGACGCACAGCGGGACTACTGGCATACCATGCTTTGTTGATGACCTATGGTATATTAGTATGGTGCTCTTCAGCACATGCAGATAAAATTTTTGTGCTGTAAAAGCGAGCAGTCAGGGCCTTGAAGGTAGCAACTTCTACGACCCACTGCAGGCTGCTCTTCAGGAACTATAGTGCTACACTCGCATGTGAAACAATAATGAGAAGTATCATTGAATACCCCGAAGGCAAAATCCCCAAAAACAAAGCGACATACACCCCTCCAACGCCAGGACAAAAGAGCTCTTAAGATCGCCATTTAGTCGCCTACAGTCCACAAATGCCCTAACGTTAGCTGCTAGACCACACAACAGACTATCTGCTCAAATTAGACAACAACCTCTGCACCTAATGAAATCTTTGCTGAGAAGATTCCTGATTGAGTGGACATTCTACTCCATTCACGAGTTCTTGGAATTTGGAGTTTAAGCTTTATTTTGACATAAACTAATACTTTTAAGTTTGAATAGACATTCTATCTATGTCATGTAATTGTGGATTGTTGCTAATTTCTTTGGCATTCACATTTACAAAAATATACAACAATAGATAACAATAATTATTGCTAAAAAACAATCCAGGAGACCAGGACCTACATTTCGTGCTATTCTTTCTTACATTGTAGTGCGATATTTGGGAAACAAAGTTCGATTCCGATATGTTATTTCGCATTATTTACTTAGATTTTGTAGCTGAATCCACCATTTCTTTTTTTTGCCTCGAGTTATGATTCACCCCAGCCCTGGATTTAAGGGAGGGCAGACTGGGCAGCAGCCCAGGGGCCCCCACCAAACTAAAATAAATAAAAAATTATATTTAAAATAAACTTTTCAGGTGGCCACAAATAAAACCATAAAATAAGTAGAATAGCTAATTGTAATTTGCGTGTACTGTAATTTTCTGTAGTGTAATTTTCAATTACTCATATTTCCGAGATATTCAGTTAATTTAAGCATTTCTTTAAAAGAAACAGTTGCTTATATTGTAGGTAATGACATTTTTTTTGCTTTTGGCCAAAAAGAACAGTAGAGATTTTATAGCATAGTATACAGGTGCAATTTTGAAAAATAATTTTTTTTACTGTTTCAGATCAAAAAAGCAGTGGAACCACACATCGTTATCTTTAAAGATGGTGGAGAAACATGGCCAAGTTTTAGTTTTCTTATGGGCGCCATGTTTGTTTTTGACATTTTTGAAGGATTTTTCTTGCTTCTGTTTTACATATTATACCACACTTGTTGGGCTGTAGATTATTTGCAAACTTTTGTTATTGTTTTTGCAGTGTTTTGGAACTAAAATCAACATCCTCTTTTATTGAATTGAAATTATGACAGTTTGGTTTCACTTGTCTGACGGTCAGGCCGAAAAAAGCGGGAGCAACACAATCTATTCAGGGCTCAGGCTGATATTAGAAATGCTCCGCATTTAAAAATTCCATAAAAAATAAAACGGAAAACTTGGCTTGAAATGATGTGACATACCAAAAAAAAAAAAATAACATTCGTATCAAAGTAACAACAAGTGAGATATATCATAATTTAATCTTACGAAAAGACCACATAAAATGTTACAGTCAAACATGCTGCCCTTAACAAAAAAAGTTGGAAATGGTTACTCCATAATCTTTAAAGATAACTCAAGTATTGACACAATTAGATTTCTCTTTTTGTAATAGCTATTTTTTGGTAAAAACTATAAAAAGAACATACAAAATTTTGCCCTGTAGACGACAAAAACTCACCCTGTATACAATGCTATAAAATCTCTACTGTCCATTTTGATCAAAACAGGACAAATGTAATTGCCTATTGATTTTAATACACCTGTAATTTCTCATTAATTGACCCGATATTATCAGAAATCAGGGTTGTTATGTTTAAAGCACTTTGTTTTAAAACAGTGGTTTAACCATATTTTAAAACAAATATTTTGTTTTAAACTATTTTGTTTTAAACATCTTTTAAACAGTTTGTTTTAAATGTGTTTTAAATTACCGAAATTTGAACAGCATATTTAATTATTTAATGAGAGCTGTATGCTGGTCTTAAGATTTGTATGCATAGATCAATTAAAAATAAAAATTAATTATTTTGTATTTATTAGTTAAATAAAAAGTTTTTCATAAAATATAGTAATACAAGAACAGTGGTAGCAAGTATAATAAGGAATGAAGATACGTCGATCAAAATACTTTCAAATAAAATAATTGCTTGATTTAAGATATATTAAAACAATTTTTATTCGTTGTTTAAAACATGTTTTTTTTGCGTGTGAATTAAAACATTTTTTATTGAATGTTATAACATGTTTTTTGTGAAGTGTTTAATAACATTGTTTCGTAAAAAAATTCATAAAAAAATTACTTATAAAAAATCATGTTTGTTTTGTTTAAAATAAAAAAGAAGTTTCTATAACAACCCTGTCAGAAATGCTGCCTAGCCGAACATAAAGTAAAATAACATTAGATTGAAACCTTCTGTTATTGCGAATTTGTTATGGTTTTAATCTTCACAATACAAGCAATCCTTTCTTTTAAAGAGATATTTGGATTGACTAAGTATTATTAGAAAAACGACCGCTTTTTTGCCCACAATAATGATCAAACTGTACTGAAACTTACGTATTTACAATGCAAAATCATTTTATCAAGTAATGTGCTAATGTCTTTAAAAGCTTCTGCAGTGCTTTTCTGCCAAGGGGCCTCCACAGCTTTTCTGCCCAGGGGCCCCAACAGTCCTAAATCCTGCGCTGAATCAGCACATAAATTTGAGATAAGAGTAAAGTACTTTTGTTTTCACTACTTCCCTAAAATGTTGTTCTCCCTTAAGAAAAATACCCAATGGTAAATGTTGCTTCGGCTATCCATGGTATTTTTCTGTTATATTTCTGTTTCTATTTTCTCTTCAAACCATATGCAAAGTCAAACCTGATATAAATAAAGAAATAAAATGTAATAAAATTATCAACTATAAATTAGTATTACTAACGTATTTATAATCAGCAAGTAAATTAATAAAATGTCAATTATTTTCTTGCATTAGTTATTCGATGATTTTAATTATGTACAGGGTAAATATTTATTTTGCATCAAGAAAATGAACAGTTTTGCTCTAGATCAGTTAAACCGCTAATCTGAGAAAAGATCCGAAATACGAAATATCATACCAATATCACGGGTCACATGAAGAATTTTATGAAATTAAGATAAGATAGACTTTGTGAACATATGTCTTCTGTTATGGGTTTGAGCTATCTTTCTCAATACAATTTGCTGATAAATGTCAATTTAATAATCAAAATAATTTGGCAAATGCTTCTTTGATGTCAAACCATGTCAAACTGAAATAGAATCTCAGTATATCATTTACTTCGTTTTTTTCAGACTAGTTCTCAACACGTTTTTTCCATCAATTCAATTTCAATTCACTTTCATTCATCCTATCTTATCACCAAATGTGTTTTTTTCTAGTTACTCTTTCTCTAAATAAAAACAAGTGAGAGGACACCTAGGCCAGGAGCCTTATTCTGCAGCACTTAGCGATTTCGCAATACGTCACATCGAATACTTAGCGACATCGATAGCCGTATTCTACCGTTTTGGTCGATATTGGTCGATATCGACTGACGTCATGACTTTCCGACATGTCGCTAAATTTAACGACAGCTTCGGAGGTGCCGATAAGTTGATTCGATATCGATATGCACATGTAACCTCACTTTACGTTCATTGTGTACGGAATGCGTGAACCCAGTGACAACCAGTGTGTCAAAGGTGTAGAATATCGAAACAGCTAATAATGGTTCAGCAGTGTGTGCGTATGGTTGCAGCAATGATCATACTCCAAGACAAAAAATTTCATTTCACAAGTAAAAGACGACCAGCGTTTTAGTTAAATAGTATTATAATAGGTTTGTTCGAGCAGCACCAAAATAAGTGCAGAAAGCACTTATTCCTTCCCTTGCGCATGCGCAATGGAGATTTTGCCTTTCGAAAACCTGCATTGCGCCTGCGTAGAAGAATACCTAATTGTTTTGATTGTTGCTAGAACAAACCTAATAATTCTGAAAAGGTTGAAGATTATCAGTATTGTAATGAATTTACTATTAAAGTCTAATATTACATTCAAAACTATATTATAGGTTCCCGCCTAAACGTCAAGAAGTTTTAAAACGGTGGATTATAGCTATCCGAAGAGATAAGTGGTATCCTTCTAGACCCAGTAGAACAACATTTTTTAGAAACTGATTATCAAATCAAACAAAGATGTAGCAAGAAATTTTTGAAACTTGATGCTTTGCTAAGTGTTATAGATCAGTGCTCCGCAAGAGCCTTCCGATGTCCTTCTCCCGCACACGGGAGACTCATAGCTGCGTTTCGCACAACTGTGCCGCGGCACAGTGGTTGCGGAGCACTGTTATAGATGATAGGTGGTATTGCGTCGAATTATATTGTTGATAAGAACATTGCTTTTTATATTGTTAAGTAAGTAAGTAATGTAGTTTTAAATAACAACATTTCGAATAAATAAAAATTTTAAAATGTGAAAAATAATTTTTCATTAATAATTAATATTATCCAATAAATATAATCAGCATCATGTGGACTACTTTTTATATGAGAATGCGTTTCCTTAATTCAGTAATACAAAGAGCATTTAGTCATTGGATTGAACTAATAATATATAATTTAAGAGTACCTATATGTAGACAGTAAATTTTATTTAGCCGGAATATATGAATAAAATATGCTTTTTATTAAATCTGCTATTATTATCTAGTTTATTGAAGTCTCTGCAAAAGTTAAACTTGGTTAATTTGTTGCAATTTAATTGAAAAGGGATATCTAATTCGGCCGTAGTACTGAATGAAATACAAAATGGCGAGCCCACATCCCTGCGAGTTGCATACCAAATGCATTTGCCTTTGCCTCACTTATTGACCATTACGGATCCTTTCCAGTAAATACGTAGTATATAAATTTCACTGCCTCAAACGTACAACATAACCTCCTGACCGCAAATCACCAGGAATCGAAGTGCTGTTACATCTGACAGCAAATGTACTGTCAGTAAGGTATTTTTTTTTATCGAATTTTAGCGATATCAATACCCGTGACGTCATGTCGAATCGAAACGGTATGGCGATGTCGCTAATCGCTATAATTGTAGAATAAGGCTCCAGGTATCCACCGGATCGGGCCGATAAATATCGTCCCACTCTCAGTCGTGCGATATATATTGTGCACATGCATATTTATTGGAACCGGTCTATTGACACGTGCGTCGTGCCCGACAAATATTATCTCAATGAACGGGTTCCAATTAAAATTGTGCATGTGATTGGTGGACACCGGCCCTAAGCTTGGCATTGAGGCATTAAGATAAATAAACCGTGTGAACTGAATTAATTCTGCTTATTAATTGTACGTATTATTCAATGTTTGTCGCTTTACATAAACAACAGTCAAACTTCTTTCAAACTTTAATTAGGTTATGTAAACAATTTAACTCTTTGCGTGCAGTACAGTTTTATACAGTTTATATGGAGCGGCAAACAAGAAACTTTTACATTTGGTTTCACACTGTATGTCATAACACATCTAGAACAAAATATAATTTATATATAAAATTGTAGAAATCTGTGATATTAGAAGATGAAATTTCTTTTAGCTTGTGACCCAAAACTCATGCCAACATTCCCACAACATAGAAATATTAAAGGTGGAAAGTCATCCACAGCTCCTGAAAGTGGAGTGAACACAGGTGCTGGGGATCAAACTAATAATTTGCCTGCAATTTCTGATCTAGTAAGTAATAATAATAATAACTATCCAATAACTATATTGCACTAATTCGATATTTTTTGCAGCTTGGATCATTGGTGAAGAAAAGACGAGTAGAGTAAAATATTTTTGTTTTTCATAATGCGTAACAACAAGAGTGAACTGCTTAGGTTATGTTATTATTTCTAGTGTGTTTTATATTCACAATTTGAAGTTATATTATTTTAAAATAATAATATTGTAATTGTAGTTTGGTTTTTTTATTTGTGATCGTTAATGACGATTTTTGTTTGTCGATGGACAAAGGTTACCAAAGACTGCCATTTTGTGCCATTTGTTCTTTAAAATTGTGACATGATAGAATTCTTTGAGTAGGCTCAAAACAAAGCTTCTTTCAACATTAAAGAAAACGTGTGCTACATAGATAACAAATATTCAGCTACATGGATAGCTTTACAGAATTAGCATTCTTTCAAAGTTTCTCATTTCATAGTTAAAGGTTCAAGCTTTCATTTTAGTACTCTCAAACTAGGGGAATGTGCAGGCCTAATAGGCCTGCTGGTCGACCTAGGTAGATCGCCGAAGCGTTAAGAGAGAGACAAAAAGCCCGGATGCTCTTACACGCGCGACGTGATTATGCTGGTACCTTCGGCGCGGTTACGGGGCGCCATCTATTGCTTCGTAGCGTAACCTGAACAGCGACATGACGATGTGTCGCCGTCTGGTGACCAACGTCGCGAAGCGCGCGGCCGTTGCCTAGCAACCTCGATCGATTGCCATGGCGACGCGCTGACGAGTACAGTCCCAAACGATAATCCATAAATTTAGCCGAATCGAGGTAAAAAATAACGAGAACTTGGCGGAAATTGGACGAAATCGAAAGCCTAAGCACTGTAGAATAAAATTTCAGGCGGAAAATCGGCGTCGATTTTCGCTTCTCCGAAGAGCAGACCTTTCCCCCGATTCGCCGATTTTCGTAAACTTCTTGCGCGGACTGTTTTGAACTTTTAGTATATAGTAGTAGACTAGGAGAATGTGCAGGCCTAATAGGCCTGCTGGTCGACCTAGGTAGATCGCCGAAGCGTTAAGAGAGAGACAAAAAACCCGGATGCTCTTATACGCGCGACGTGATTATGCTTGTACGTTCGGCGCGGTTACGGGCGCGCCATCTATTGCTTCGTAGCGTAATCTCAAGAGCGACATGGTGCGTCGCCGTCTGGCGACCGCGTCGCGAAGCGCTGGCGTGTACAGTCCGAAAGGATAATCCATAAATTTAGCCGAATCGAGGTAAAAAATAACGAGAACTGGCCGGAAATTGGACGAAATCGAAAGTCTAAGCACTGTAGAATCCAACTTTAGGCGGAAAATCGGCGCCTGCGGCGCCGATTTTCGCTTCTTTCAAAAGCCTTTCCATTGCCAAGTTTGAAATTTATTTGTAAACTCTTGTTCTGAGTGTGTTAGACTTTTAGTATATAACTAGGAGAATGTGCAGGCCTAATAGGCCTGCTAGTCGACCTAGGTAGATCGTCGAAGCGTTAAGAGAGAGACAAAAAGCCCGGATGCTCTTACACGCGCGACGTGATTATGCTCGTACGTTCGGTGCGGTTACGGGCGCGCCATCTATTGCTTCGTAGCGTAATCTCAAGAGCGACATGATGTGTCGCCGTCTGGCGACCGCGCCGCGAAGCGCGCGGCCGTTGCCTAGCAACCTCGATCGATTGACATGACGACGCGCTGGCGTGTACAGTCCGAAAGGATAATCCATAAATTTAGCCGAATCGAGGTAAAAAATAACGAGAACTGGCCGGAAATTGGACGAAATCGAAAGTCTAAGCACTGTAGAATCCAGTCTTAGGAGGAAAATCGGCGCCTACGGCGCCGATTTTCGCTTCTTTCAAAAGCCTTTCCATTGCCAAGTTTCAATTTTATTTTGAAACTCTTGTTCTGAGTGTGAGTCACGTTTAGTATATAGTAGGGATAATAATAAGCTTTATTAGATAAGGCACAATATAACAACATCAAAACTCGATAAAATACAAAAGAAAATACAGAAATTCTAACATAAGTGAGCCTTACCATATAGTAGGGACTAGGAGAATGTGCAGGCCTAACAGGCCTGCTGGTCGACCTAGGTAGATCGACGAAGCGTTAAGAGACGTGATTATGCTCGTACGTTCTGAGCGGTTACGGGCGCGCCATCTATTGCTTCGTAGAGTAACCTCAACAGCGATATGATGTGTCGCCGTCTGGTGACCGCGTCGCGAAGCGCGCGGCCGTTGCCTAGCAACCTCGATCGATTGGCATGACGACGCGCTGGCGTGTACAGTCCGAAAAGATAATCCATAAATTTAGCCAAATCGAGGTAAAAAATAACGAGAACTGGCCGGAAATTGGACGAAATCGAAAGCCTAAGCGCTGTACAATCCAATTTTAGGCGGAAAATCGGCGCCTGCGGCGCCGATTTTCGCTTCTCCGAGGAGCAGACCCTTCCCCCGATTCGCCGATTTTCGTAAACTTCTTGCGCGGACTGTGTTAGACTTTTAGTATATAGTAGGGACTAGGAGAATGTGCAGGCCTAATAGGCCTGCTAGTCGACCTAGGTAGATCGCCGAAGCGTTAAGAGAGAGCCCGGATGCTCTTACACGCGCGACGTGATTATGCTCGTACGTTCGGTGCGGTTACGGGCGCGCCATCTATTGCTTCGTAGCGTAATCTCAAGAGCGACATGATGTGTCGCCGTCTGACGACCGCGTCGCGAAGCGCGCGGCCGTTGCCTAGCAACCTCGATCGATTGGCATGACGACGCGCTGGCGTGTACAGTCCGAAAGGATAATCCATAAATTTAGCCGAATCGAGGTAAAAAATAACGAGAACTGGCCGGAATTTGGACGAAATCGAAAGTCTAAGCACTGTAGAATCCAACTTTAGGCGGAAAATCGGCGCCTGCGGCGCCGATTTTCGCTTCTTTGAAAAGCCTTTCCATTGCCAAGTTTCAAATTTATTTTTAAACTCTTGTTCTGAGTGTGTTAGACTTTTAGTATATAGTAGGGATAGACTTTTAGTATATAGTAGGGATAGTAGATAGATAGATAGTAGATATTCCCAACAAGAAATTCATCTGACAACTGTGTGAGGTGTTGTGGCACATATACCATTTATCTGGACGCATGTAAATTTTGCCCCCCCCCCCTGGATTTCGAACCTAACTACCGCTACGCGAAAAACGAAAAAGATAGGAGTGGTCAAGAAATTTGTGATCGATCTTTGATCACAATTGAAGACCGATAAATAGATCTGATCGATAATCGGTTATTATCATATTAGATGGATCTTTCGATCATAGATCAGGTTGATCTTTTTGATCAGATGTATCTCGCATATCAAACCGAATTGAAAGCTATGTACTTATTTAACAGACAGGTCAGTCGCTGCCCGGCCTGTGTGTAAAATATTTTCGCGCTAGGCTTGAAAGCTATTAACTAAACGCCTAGCGGGCAATTAGCATCTTTCGTGTCCCCACAAAGATGCAAAAATGACATTTACGTATAGTGAAGGAAGAAAAAAAATTGTCACCAATGTCAGTTTTATTAGATATTGCGATATAACTCGTAACAGTCGCGAAAGAGCCACAAGATGACAAGATACGGTATCCAAATTTTGCGCTGCAGTCCAAAATAAGTACCTATTGTTGTATACACTTTTATTTGATCGTATGTACTTATTAGTTTCCATTACTTCGCAATTTTTGGCACTGCTGAGCAGTTTATCTTAATTACACTGGGTGTTAAACTAATTAGCGTAGAATATATAGATAAGGTATAATAGTCAACTTTTGATAGTAGACCAAATTTTGATAACGAGCTCATGTCCAGATAGTCGCCGTTTAGGAACTGCAGAGAGCCGGAATATTGTACCAACTTTAGAAATTGCTTTAGTAAAATAGGTTGTATCAAGTATCATAGAATAACTATTTTAAAATCAAATAATTTAA
Organism: Aphodius sticticus; assembly: GCA_963966075.1. Taxonomy (NCBI): domain Eukaryota; kingdom Metazoa; phylum Arthropoda; class Insecta; order Coleoptera; family Scarabaeidae; genus Aphodius; species Aphodius sticticus. Next base: position 61,626,663 of record OZ014506.1, read on the forward strand.
AAAGATTTATAGATAACCCATTATTGGCCAAAATTGGTACTAAAATTACAAAGCTTTGGTTAATGAAATAGGAGTTTAAAAAACGTTAAATAAAAATTTCAGACAAAAGTTATTTGGTATTAAAAGGGCCATCCTATGATACCTACATGACGAAGAAGCAAATGAAGAAGTAGACCTAGATATGTTAAGCTTAAACAACATTAGTAGTAAGTTGCATGCACCTCATACAGTAAACGTTAATGTTAATGGTAAATTGGTATTGTTTGAAGTTGATACGGGGGTATGTAAGACAGTTATAACACGGAATAGAGGTAAACAGTTTTTGGGCAAGTTAGAGCCGGTAAAGTATAAATTCAATTTAGTTTCTGGAGAATCAATTAAGGCATTGGGGGAATGTGTAGTAGAGGTAAAGTTTAAGGGAAAAGTATTTAACTTACCAGTAACCGTAATTGATTCCTGTAAGGATTTTATACCATTGTTGGGAAGAAACTGGTTAAACGTGTTGTTTCCGGGATGGCAAGAAGGATTTCAGCTTATCAATAAATTGGACATTATAGGTCAAGTAGAAAAGTTTAGGGAGGCCTATCATAAGGTATTTAATAATAACTATTGTAGTCCCATAAAGGATTTTGAAGTGAAGTTTAACTTGGGAGATCATATAATTCCAGTAGTTAAAAAAGCTTATGCCATGCCTTATGCATTAAAACCAAAAGTTGAGCAGAAATTAGAACAAATGGTTAAAGTGGGGATTCTGAGGAAGGTTACGCATAGTGAATGGGCTTCACCCAATGTTGTAGTCCCATAGAAGGATGGGGATGTGAGAGTTTGTACAGATTTCAGATCAACCATTAACCGAATATTAACCGTAGATCAGTATCCGTTGCCTAAACCTGAAGATATATTTGCAACCTTGGCAGGGGGGAGAGTTTTTAGTGTGCTGGATTTGTCTGGGGCATACCAGCAGGTCAAGGTTCACCCACAGTTTCAGAAATTTTTGACTATAAATACTCATCTAGGAATGTTTCAATACACTAGACTGACCTATGGTATTTCCAGTGCACCAGCAATTTTTCAAGGCATCATGGATCAAATTCTGGGTGGAATACCGAATGTTAGTTGTTATCTCGACGATATATTAATAGCGGGGAAATCTTTAGAGCATGCTACAGAATTACTGGATAGAGTGTTGCAGCGGTTGAACAAATATAACGTAAAGATTAATTTATCTAAGTATAAGTTTTTTGAAGATGAAGTAATTTACTTAGGTCACAGAATTGATAAAGATGGCATACGGCCAACGGAAGAAAAAGTACGTGCCATAGCGGAGGCACCAGAACCAAAAGATATTACACAACTAAGGTCTTATTTGGGGTTAATAAATTATTACAGTAAATTTATACCAATGTTGTCTACAAAGTTAAAACCGTTGTACCAATTATTGGAGAAAGATACTGAGTTCGAGTTTGATCAGTCATGTTCCGAGGTCTTTGAACTTAGTAAAAATTTAATTAAGAATAGTGATATCCTGGTTCATTATGATCCTGACAAACCCATTTGTATTACCTGTGATGCAAGTTCATATGGTGTGGTGAGAGTTCTAAGCCACCGTGAACCAGATGGTACTGAAAAACCAGTGTACTATGTGTCAGGTACTCTATCAAAGACTGAACAAAACTATTCACAGTTAGAACGTGAAGCGCTTGCAATCATTTTTTCGGTTAAACGCTTACACACATATATATATATATATGGACGTAAATTTGTGCTGATATCAGATCATCAACCACTGAAGTTTATATTTTGTCCTGAACGTAGCATTTCGGTAATGACGGCATCAAGACTCATACCATGGAGCATAATTTTGTCTACTTATCAATATACTGTTGAATATCGAAAGGGAACTCAGATTGTTGAGGCAGACATGTTATCTAGATTGCCCTTGAAAGATCCATCAGAGGTAGATAGCTCGTTAAATTCATTTAATCTGTTGGAGGAGTTGCCTTTAACTCATGAGGATATTGCTAATGCTTCTAAGAGGGATGTGTTAATAACAAAGGTTATTGGTTTTGTAAAAAATTGGTGGCCACATAAGGTGGATGATCAGTTAAAACCCTATTTCAAACGTAGAACCGAATTGTCAGTAGAGAACGATTGTTTGATGGTAGGAATGAGGGTAGTAATACCAGCAGCACTACAAGATATGATTTTAGATCTAATACACAAGGATCATGTAGGAATAGTGAGAACTAAAATGGTAGCACGGTCTACTTGCTGGTGGCCTACCTTGCAACAGGATATCGAGTCAAAAATAGGAATGTGTAGAGTGTGTCAAGCCACACAAAATGAACGGGAAAATTTCTCATTTCATGGCCAAAGACTGAAAATGTATTCGAACGCATTCATGTTGATTTTTTTTATAGGAATAATATTCCATTGCTGCTGATTATTGATAGTAAGTCTCGTTGGGTGGACATACATTTGATGTCAAAGGGAACCACTGCTATGCAAACCATAGAAAAATTGAAGTTAACATTTTCGGTAATGGGGTTACCAGACATTCTGGTGAGCGATAATGGTCCTCCATTTAATTCGGTGGAGTTCACCAAGTTTTGCCATGTTAACGGAATTAATGTTCTAAAAACACCACCTTACCACCCGCAATCGAATGGTAGTGCAGAACGGTGTGTTCAAACAATCAAGAGAGTTTTGGATAAATACGTAGCAGAAAGAAGGAACTTAACACTGGGGCAACAAATAGTTCATTTTCTATTCATGTACAGAAATACACCATGTTCGGTTACGGGATTAAGCCCAAATGAAGTAATTTTTAAAACTAAACCAAAAACGTTGATAGATTTGTTGAAACCACAAAAGAACGGCAAAATCCGGGTTAGCAACCAGTATGATATTGTTAAACCCGAGATATTTTCTGTAGGTGAAAGAGTATTGGTAGGAAAATTGGGTCCTTAATCAAATGAAAAGTGGAGAGAGGGTGTGGTGTTGAAGGCGGTGAGCGCATTATCATATTTGGTTGAAGTGGATACTAGAGTGATGTACAAGCACGTGAATAGCTTGAGAAAACTGTTACCCCTTCGAGAACAAGTACCACATATACCGGAAGTGTACGTTACCCAAAAGCTACCTAATATTACAAAGAATTCTGATATGTTAGGTAGCCTTAAGAATTCAGTGTCAGAGGTAGGAACACCATCTAATGATTATCCTAAACATATCACTACAGAATCAGTTACTGCAGATGGTGCTCCTGCTCTAGACACCTCTAGAAATAATGGACCTGATTTACGCCGTAGTGAACGTTTACGTCACCCGCCTAAGCGTTTAGATTTGTAGTAGTATGTGTTGTTTTTTTATTTTGGTAAGGGAGAGAATGAAGTGTTTATTGTATTCCTTTGTATTTTATGTTAGATTGGCAAGCCTGCGTGATGTCAACGGAGTGCGTGGCTAGCTTCAGATAGACGCTATCGATTGAGATACGAATATATACGTAAGTACGTCTCAGCTGTAAGACATCGACAAGTGTACCTGTGTATTCTTTGTTACTCTAATAAACACTCAGTACCAGAAGACCCACAGTTTTATTAATAAACATAACAGCCCCATCTTCCCCTGAACAGAGTTTGGGATGTATGTGTTCGTGCTTTGTGTAATGTTTTGAGGGACGGTAGCACCGCTGGCTCAGGTCCCATATAGGGCGTCCTCGCAGCGTGTTGTGCCAGGCGATCTGCTTCCCTGTTCCCTTTGCTTTTACGTGACCCTTTATCCAATGGATGACTATCGTATTATTTGTTTGTGCTGCTTTTGTCAGGGCTTCGGTGTATGGTTGTACAAGTCTGAAGGTTGTGAGAGGTCTGGACATCGTTTGTATTGTTGCTTTGCTGTCTTTGCTTGTATAGTAGTTTAGCTGCAATTGTTAAGGCAATCGGCTCCGTTCATGCTATAGTCGGGTACCGTCTTAGTGGTAGACCGATTTTCATATTCCGTGCTCGGGAGAAGACTCCTGCGCCAGAGTGATGTGAGTATATCGACCCGGCTGTATATATGTGGAGAGATCCTGTTTTTTCCTTGAGTTAGAGGTATGAGATGTTGTGAATGATCTCCTGAAAATATAGCAGGGTGGAACATCATCTACCTCAAGAAGAACTTCAAGAAGAGATGTACGTAGGTCGTAGGACAACCTCGCGCCGGAGGTGGACGCGAGTTTTGCCAACCTTGCCAGTTTCCCGGAAACCTGCCGTACGAAGCCGGAGGATGCCAGCTAAGGCCACTTTCTGCACATGGATGTCGAGGAGCGGCAGACAGTGCATTGCCTCCACCGCGGCCGTCGGTGTGTTGTGCATGACTTCTGTTATGTTCAGGCGGTCCTTTGTATATCATTGAGGTCTTTGCTAGCCGTCTTAAGTTTGGTTCTGGACCCCCATATTACTACCCGTGGGTAGGCATAGGTCGTATGATGGCGGGGTATGTCCACATTGCGATTTTAGGCGAAAAACGTCTATCGTCTTATCGCTCTGCGGCACTGCCAAAAGGATGTGTGCTTTTTCTGCTCTTTCTTCCAGATTGTCTCTCCATCTTAGGTTGCTGTCAAAGGTTATGCCCAGGTATTCCACCTTTTCAGCAAAAGAAAGCTTGGTGTTTCGGAGCGTGGGTGATCGTAGTTGTAATATTTTTCTTTTCCTGGTGAAGAGTACCATCTCAGGGTTGACTGAGAGTAAGTGATCTCTCCACCATGTTGTGATTAAGTTGAGGGTGCATTGCATCCTGTCACATATTCTATTCAAAAATCTTTCTGTAAGCAGAATTGTTAGATCGTCTGCGTAACCTATATTACTACCCGTGGGTAGGCATAGGTCGTATGATGGCGGGGTATGTCCACATTGCGATTTTAGGCGAAAAACGTCTATCGTCTTATCGCTCTGCGGCACTGCCAAAAGGATGTGTGCTTTTTCTGCTCTTTCTTCCAGATTGTCTCTCCATCTTAGGTTGCTGTCAAAGGTTATGCCCAGGTATTCCACCTTTTCAGCAAAAGAAAGCTTGGTGTTTCGGAGCGTGGGTGATCGTAGTTGTAATATTTTTCTTTTCCTGGTGAAGAGTACCATCTCAGGGTTGACTGAGAGTAAGTGATCTCTCCACCATGTTGTGATTAAGTTGAGGGTGCATTGCATCCTGTCACATATTCTATTCAAAAATCTTTCTGTAAGCAGAATTGTTAGATCGTCTGCGTAACCTATTTTTACCCTTCTTGGTTTAAAACCTTTAGTAGGCTGTCTAGGATCAGGTTCCATAGCAGAAGTGAGAGAACACCACCCTGGAGGCACCCTTTGGCTACAAGACATCTTGCAGATTGGGCACCTACATTGACATTTACTGCTCTTTTCTGCAGCATATTACTGATCCATTCGGTTATTAACGATTCTACGTTGTGTTCCATAAGGGAGTTTATAAACTCAGTATCTCAGTATCGTTTCAGAAAGTTTTTCCCGTTGATGTCTGTCACGTAACTTTTCCATGATTTTCAGGAGAAAGGATGTGAGGCTAATTGGTCGATAAGATTTGGTGTTAAAGTAATCTTGTTTTCCTGGTTTGGGGATAAAGATTACTTTTACTTCTCTCCATTTTCGGGGTATATAACGCAAGACTGGCCCTCAAAATATTGATAATGTGGGGACTGACGGTTTCCAGAACCCATTGTAATAGGGCGGGAAATGTCCCATCAGATCAAGTAGATTTGAAGGGTGAAAACGTTGATACGGTAAATTTCTCCAGGTCCATTAGGCGCTCTGTCAATGCCAGTAGTCTACTGTGGGCTTAACCTGGGCAACACCTGGGTATATCTAGAATATTGCTAACTTTAAAATCATGCAGCAGCTTAGCTCTGTGGTTTATGTTGGCGTTGCCCCATTCGACGACGTGGGCATTTGCTTCTTACTATAAGTTTCATACCATTCCTCGTGCAATACTTAAATCGGGCTTCCAGTGTTACCATCCAAGATAAGGGTAGGTGAAGTTAGCCGAGCGGTTAGCTAATTGTTTTATGTTAAATAAACAGATGACTTAAAGTAGAGCCAAAGAGAATGGAAGATTTATCTCTTGCTATATTAGATAGCACTTACCTGATAATTCTTATTTGTCACACTAAGTATTTAGAACCAATTTTTATTCACTGGGTAAATAAGAAACTAATCTTGAAATAATAAAAAAAAACGACTTAGGGTCGATCTTACAAGTGTACATATAAGTAGTGGAATAGTTATTCTCAGTATAAATAGTGCTATTCCGCCTCCCATTGGCTAAAATATTTGTGTTGTCATAGTAATAACAAGTTATACTGGTATTTATACCAATATTTAGTTATACCATAGTATAACGTGCTTTGTAAGATCGGCCCTAAGTCAAAGTTCAAATTAGATTAAATATATTAAAAAGAATTAAAAATTGCAAACAAATGCTGAAATCGATACAAAGTTAGTCGTACCAAAACTTTTGCACAATTAAAAATAGTAGGTATGCCATAGAAGGAAAATATGCCTGTACAAGTAATATATAATAATATCCGACAGTCGTTAAAATAACAACCAGAACAATAACATGTACCAAGTTAATTATTTAAAACTGATGTCCATAAAATATTCCAAAAAGTTACTCACTCCAAACCAACTTGGTACATACATAAGTCCCTCAAAAATACTCTAACGAAATATCTCAAATATTTAGCAAGAACAAAGTAAGGCAATAAGAAGAACAAAATAATGGCAATGTGGTAAACAAGATTAATAAATCCTATCAACCGAACGGGCAAACGGCATTTTTCTCTCAATCGAGGTAAACATAAATTTATCAGATGACGATACACGAACAAGACAGTTCGACAATTTTTAGCAAAAAACAAAAATACAGAACAGTCAAAACTTAGGACTCACCAGGTGTTTCTGCGATCGGAACGGGTAAACGAAAATTTTGGGCACAGATTAACAACGCCAAAACGATCCTCGAACCACCGAACGAAACGACACCCAATAATTACACAAGGTCCAAATACTGATTGGTCGAAAAAGTCTAAATGCAAGCACTCCCGTAATTAAGCTTACCGAACCGACGCGAAGCAAGAATTAGCGGGTTTTTACTAGTCAAAATCAAATCAAGAATGACGCTTCGGCGCCATCGTCCGCGGGTTTTTGGGTGCTTCCCCACTGCCCAGGAATTTTCGGGCCAGCCACCAAAAAGCCGCCATTCATGAGTCCAGCACGAACGACAAGGCGGTATTTTTCCACGTATTTTCCGCCGTGGCAGCACGAGAGAAACTGTGAGTAGTTCAAGATGCAGTCGGCAAAAACTGCCAGCTCGGCTTCCCAAGCTTTATCTGGTAAAATAAACTAGATTTAAAATACATGGCTTTTAACCCAACCATAACACGACTCTATTGAAAACGTTAAGATAATTAGAGCAAAATCGTAAGTTACGCCCGCCGCCCAACGATAACCTACGGCAGAGTAACCGTGCGGCCGTGCCCGTTCGAGCGTCGCTTAACTTAAATAATCAAAATCTTAGAAATAATTTTCAACGATCAAATACCAAGCGTCCAATTTCCCATACTTCATAATAATCCGTAACCCGGATTGTTACACTGCCTGGGGATAAACCAGCTGAGTAGCTGGTAGCGAGCTGGCGGTTTGGTCGCCCGCTGAAAGCGAGCTAGGGTTGTCGAGCCGCAAAATGCCCGCAGTTGTCACCGGACGCGGACGGTTCCATGGTGACGGTATGAGAAGTGTTTCGTCCTTGGATGGGTGCTTCTTGGATAAGTCCCGTTGGATCAGCCAAAAGGTGAGCGAGTTTCTGGTAAGAGTAGTAACAGTAGTAACATGCATCCACAGCCCAGGGTACGGTATAGATGATAACCATTCAGGAAGGTGCCCAGGATGCTCTCCACCAGGCGAAATATAAGGAAGACTCCAAACAGTCCACTCATGGCCATGCCGAAGTAGGTGAACCATCCCCAGAAGTAGGATAAACTTTCTCGAACCAGACGTGCCATCTCCCCCCGTGTTAAAAAGGGCGTTTATCTCGATTCCTTGAGGATTGGCTGCAGCACCAGAAGGCTTGAGGGTGATGGTGTTTTGTATCGCCACTCGATACGTACTAAAGACCAGAACCTCTGAACAGCAGTGGGTAGGTGTGGTTAGCCGAGCTGTTAGCTAATTTTTTGATGTTAAATAAACAGGTGACTTAAAGTAGAGCGAAAGGAGATGAAAGTTTTTTATCTCATGCGAATTTTGATGTTAATATTCGAGATAATAGACTGCACTTACCTGATCTTTACCTTGATCTTTATTGCTCACACTATTTAGAACCAATTTTTATTCACTGGGTAAATAGGAAATTAAACTTGAAATAATAAAATAAAACAAGGCAAGATTCAAATTAAATTAATTATATTAAAAGGAATTAAAAATTTCAACAAAGATTCAAATTAAATCAAATACATTAAAAGGACTTATAAATTGCGACAAAGATTTAAATTAAATCAAATATATTAAAAAGAATTAGAAAATTCCACAAAGGTTCAATTTAAATTAAATATAATAAAAAGAATTACAAGTTCAAACAAAGGGTCAAATTAAATATATTGAAAATAAATATTAAACAACGGTTCAAATCAATATACACCCGCTAAACAAAAGAATATTACCGCAACATTTCTACACTATATTTCGGTGATTTGGTAATATTGCTTTTATGTATTATTTAATATAACTGTTATATCTAGACAACCTCTTATATCCTACCGCGGATACATAACAATCAATGTTACTGAAACATCAAAGTTACATATTGCACACATTATTTGTAACATTTAAAGAACGTTATAACGTTGTTTAAATATTACAAATGTCAACCGCTGCCGATCAATATAAACTACTAATCTCATAAACTACTAAGACTGAAATCGTAAATGGCTATTGGCATATACTGGCAAATATGATGAGCGGTTTAGGTTATCAGTCGTGTATTAATACCTATACAAGAGTTACTGGGAACTCGAAAACCTGTATTGACCGTATTTTCGTTCAAATGAGCGCTGACACTGCTTCTACACGTGCCCTCACGCCGTTTGTGTTGAGAACAGCTTCACCAGGGATGTAAAATAGGGTGACCAACTTTTTAAAACTCCAAATCGGGACGCTAACATCTTGCCAATAACTGAAACATATTTTTATCATAAGTATTGCAAGGCTTTTTGATTAGCGGGAGATAAATGGAAATAAAGTTAAAGCTAGGTCTTTGTTCTTCTTTATTTTTTTAGGTTTCTTTTTACATTTTTCTAAGGATACAATTGAAAAGATTGTAGGACATTCCGTAAGGGCCATTGGAATTAAGTAGAGTAAGCGCAAAAGTGGTTGACACTCGTATTTGATTAGCATTGAATTTGAATCAGGTTTTGGCTTTAAAAATTGTTAATTCTATTTAATTTAATGTTTACGTCCTGCTCATGTCTAGGGCTTTCAATACCGGACCAAAATCGCAATACCGGTATTCGGTATTAAAAAGTTCTAATACCGGGATACCGGTATCAATACCGGTATTAAATATTATTTTCAGAAAATTTACTTACTTTTTAAATTTTTACCTATTAATACACTTTGTATTCAGTTAACATAACATTATAAATAAAAGAAATAAACAAAAATATACCAAATAGTCAAAGTTTTGACTGTTTAGAAGTACTTTGTTCGTTAGTGTTTCACACTTTCTTTAAACATTCAATCCATGGATTGTTTTTAAATGGGTATGCAGGCCGCTGGCCTCACCGCATATTATTTGTTTCGAACACTTTTTACACTTTGCCAAATGCCCACTTTGGTCTGTTAGATTTTTTTATGCATTTCGCTTAGATTTGTTTATTCGTTAATTTAAATTCGCATTTGTGCAACGTATTTCCAGCGTGCAGCAGCTCCGATGAATAGTTGACATTTGGCGCTTGTTTTAAATTTGTTTTGGAAGTGTTTGTTGATTTTGAAGTATGAATTATTTATGTACATGTTTTTATTATTTTTTTAATAATGCAATAATTTTGATAACATGATGCATGTGTTGCCTATTTGTATGAAAGTTTATTCGTATTAAAATAAGTTTATTTCAGATTTACTTATATTTCATTGTGTCATTCAGTCAGTTTTATTTCTGGTCTAAATCAAAGTTACTAATAATCTAAGCCGGATATTTATGAAAATATCATAAATGTTTTTAAAATGCGGAAAGGAGCATTGAGTTATCATATAAGTAAATATCTTTAATAAAGGATAGGAGTTAAATAAAACACTCTTAAAACCCCCTTTTGCAAGAATGTTTACTTAGGTACAAGTTTCGATCAAAAAATCATCATTAGCCAAAAGCTAGAAAAACACAAATTAATCATAAAAAACAACACAAAATTGTAACATAAAAAACCACGGACGCGTCATTCTGTTGCCTGATGTCTGATGCGTTGTGCCTCTTGCACTTGATTTTGACTGTAAGCTTACCATTTTTATACATGTTTAAGACAACTCCTATCTTTTACTAAACATTTACAAATATTTATTCTCCACTGCACACCTTATGAACAAATGCACCGCACGTCACTGGTTGCATACTCTATTATTCTGAGGGCTATCACCAGGATCACAGAATGCGTATACGTACTACTTCACGCGCGCCCAAGTCGCATCACGCAAAATTAAGTTTTTATAGTAATGTTAATACCGAAATACCGGTATTTTTTACATCAATACCGGTTTTCAATACCGGACAAAATTCGTCCGGGATCCCGGTATTCGGGATCCCGGGATCCCGGTATTGAAAGCCCTACTCATGTCTCATCATTTGCTAACTAATCATACTGACATAGATAATGATTAGAAATGTACCTGGAAAATGTTTCTTCCAACAGTTTCACCTCCACCGCCAGAATATTATCAATTTTCAAGACCTTATAACTTTAAGACATTATATGTACTTATTAGACGCAATATGTTTATTGCATTTCACTGTCTTCGCCGCTAGAAAACTACACCAAAGCACGTGATTTTTTTCCATCTGATTTCCAATAACGGAGTTTCTTCTCGGAAATGTTCTTAAATTTTTGTTTCTTTTTAACTATTTATCCAGATTGTGATTATTTTTAGATTAATGAAATATATCTGTAAAAATATGTGATGTTAATTACAAGGGGATTTAATTTTAAATTTTGAAAGAAATTTTATGAACAATAAAGTAATGATGTTTTGATTTGAGCCGAAATCTGTTACTTAATAATATTTTTCATTATTACAAATAAATATCGATTAAAATTATAAAATTAATCAAAATCAGTTTGCCTAAATTGCAAACACAATACACGTTTAAAAATCGTTTGAATAAGTTAATTATTATTTTTGTGAAAATGTTGAATTTCTATGACTATAAATTGCCATTTATTCACCCAATCAGGAGCTCAAAGTAGTACGTTGTCCGCCAGCAATATTTAATATAGAATTTGTCAATCCTAACTGGCTGAAATTTGTTCTTTTACAGAATAAAGAGTCGATTCTCTAAACAGAAGGTGAATCCGTATCCCCTATATATTCTACTCACAAAACACGTAAAAGTTCGGAGGGGTTTTCTGCGCTATTAGTTCACAATCATAAAAGCTATACACCAAATTAAAGATAACAGGTATACATTTTTCCGTCTAGTGATAGATTTTTGAAATTTTTAATCGTTTTTGACAAAAAGTTGCTGACTCTGACTGCGATTTTTTGTACGGATCGAGAACACAACTTAAAATTGAAAAAAGTATCACATAATCTCTCTCAGTTACACCTTCCTGTATAAGTATGCAAAATTTCGCGTAGAAATATCAATATCCCATATATCAAAATTTCACGTGTTTGAGTACATGAGTCAGACATACTTTATCACATGGCATGGATACAACAATAACAATTAATACATATACATTACTACAACAAGTAATACACCTTTATCTATAATTCGAGGTATTACATACGATCATTGATACAAAATTAAGCTCACTATGGATGCTTCTTCTATAGGACGCACTAGCTCAAATGATTCCTCTTAACTAAATACGCTAATGTTTTCAAAATTGGCTAGAAAATATCTCAGTTACCTACATTTTTCTTAGATCCGGCTGGGTCATTTTGTTGAGAAAAGTAAGGTACACTTCAATATGACAACAAAATCATTACTTTGATGGCTGGTGTCTGGGAAATTCTGGACATTAGAATAAAATTTTAAAAAATCGGGACAAATTTTGGGACGTTTCATCAGGCGGGACAAGTGCTCAGAATTCGGGACTGTCCTTCCAAATCGGGACGGTTGGTCACCCCAATGTAAAAGCGTAAATTACCGAATTAATTACCGTAATTAATGGTAATTTGTAAATTACCGATGGTAATTTACCGTCAATTTAAATTACCGTTGGTAATTTACCGACAATTTTAATTACCGTTGGTAATTTACCGAAAATTATAAATTAATTTCAATGACCTTCCATCAGTAGACGCATGAATGCGCCCCACCCCTCCTAAGCAGTCGACAAGTGCACTGTTGTTTGCGTTTGCCTGGGAAGTACCTAACAATCCGCGTGGTGCATGGTCGGACTCGTGCGTGACTATGTTATTCAAGGTGTCATTTAGCCAATGGAAATGGATAAAGTTAACACATCCAATGACAGTCCCATTGCCCATAAACGTTATATATTTACTATTCCAAATCATCCGACATTACTTGAGAAAATACAGAACTAATATTTTGTATTTAATGAATAGAGAAGTGGAAAGCCCCTTCGCCAATGGCGACCAATCCAACAAATCCGATAATGCAGCTCTGAAATCAGAAGCCATTTATTATCAGAAATTTTTGTTTATTATCAGACTTTAATAAATATGCCAGTGTTAGAAAAATGACAAAAGACCCTCTGTGAACCGGAGAGTTATTTTGTGAATGTGGACAGAATTAAATTGTTTATTTTCTACTATTATCATTCTGTTTGATTTTCCTGTTTTTGTAGTAGTGCTATAAATAGTATTTCTATGTAGTATTTGCTTTGGTTTTAGTACTATCAAGTCAGGCAAAAGAGCTAGTTATCCACAAAATAATTATTTAAAGTTTTACCGAACATTTTGATTAACATTAGTAGTAATCATAACTTACAGTGAACTGTTTAATTTAACATTTTGAATTTTTAATTACCCGGTAATTTAAATCAGCGTAATTTAACATTTTGAAATTTTAATTACCCGGTAATTTAAACAGGCGTAATTTACCATTTTGAATTTTTAATTACCCTGTAATTTAAACCAGCGTAATTTACAATTTTTAATATTTAATTACCCGGTAATTTAAACAGGCGTAATTTACCATTTTGAATTTTTAATTACCCGGTAATTTAAACCAGCGTAATTTGCCATTTTGAATTACCCGGTAATTTGTGCCATCGTAATTTACCATTTTTAATTAATTAATTTTAATTTCATTTTAATTTAATTTAATTTCAACGGTAATTTACGAAAAAAATTAATTACCGTAATTTAACATCCCTGGCTATCACAGATTATTATATTACCGGAATAAGTATTGGAACCAGATGCAATCAAAACACTACTAAATCAAATTCATATATACACATTAATAACGTGAATTATGTCAAATTAAATTCTTTATTACCAACCCTTGACTGGTCCAAGGTATAGCAATCAGGAAGTTATAAATGATGCAACACATGCATTAGTTGAACTCATAAAAATAGGTTTAAAATCATGCAGTGAGACCAAAGTTGTTAAATGTAATGCCAAAACTAAAAATCTTAAGCCATGGGTAACAGCTGGTGCCTGGTTTGATACAAAGCATCCAGCATCGTGATGGTCTTAAGTTTGAGATTAATAAAAATCCGAATAATGATCAGCTGTTGCAGCAATATAAAAACTACAGAAACTTTTTGGGCAAACTTTTGCGTATCACTAAGGATAACTACTATAGAAATAAAATAAACGGTGCTTGTGGGAGCTCTTCTAAGATGTGGACTATAATAAATGATATGTTCGGTAAATCGTAGAATCAGGGTAAAAATCTAAATATCATTGATACGAACGGAGCTGTGTTAGATAGCCCGGGCACCATTGCTCCGGCATCAATTACTATTTCACGGAAAATGTCGAAAAATTGGCAACAAAGATTTTGACTACTCACCCTGCCTCTATTATTGATACTATAAAGCCAAATAAGAACTCGTTATATCTAGAGCCTGTTATGGAGTATGAAGTAACTACGTACATACGTGAGTTAAAGGCTAATTCTTCACCTGGCATTGACGGTATAACTTGTAAACTCTTAAAGGAGGCATCTTCATGTTTGGTGGGACCTTTGACTCACCTGTGCAATAGGACTCTCTGTAAGTGCGTTTTTCCGGAAATCTTTAAAAAAAAGTATCGTAATTCCCGTACATAAGGCTGGAAAAAAGCCGAATTAAGCAATTATAGACCTAAATCGTTAACAATGGGGAGGGTTTTGGGGGTTCAAGCCCCCCCCTCCCCCCGAAGAGTTAAGATATATCTTTAATATTTTTCTTATAAATTAAGTTATTTTATGTATACTTTTAGTCGTTTTATTTTCTTGAACCCCCCCCCCCCCGAAACTAAAACCTGGCTACGCCCGTGTCATTGGCGTAGCCAGGGGAGGGTTTTGGGGGTTTAACCCCCCCCCCCCCCGAAAAGTTACCATATTAATTTTTTTATAACTTTAATCTTTTTCTTATGAATATAACTAATATAAGGGTTATTTTATATATTTTTAGTCGTTTTATTTTCTTCCTCCCCCCTGATAGTAAAAGCTGGCTACGCCCGTGGTTGAATGATTTCAGATATATTTAAAAAAATAACAAATGACATTTTGTAATTATAATGTAATTATGCTCATACCCAGGGATGTAAAAGCGTAATTTACCACGTAAATTACCGATATTATTACCGTAATTAATGGTAAATTACCGATTTTTAATTACCGTAATTTACAGCGTAAATTACCGATGGTAATTTACCGTCAATTTAAATACCGACAATTTACCGACAATTTTAATTACCGTTGGTAATTTACCGACAATTTTAATTACCGTTGGTAATTTACCGGAATTTATAAATTAATTTCAAAGACTTACCATCAGTAGACGCATGAATGCGCCTCACCCCTCCTAAGCTGTCGACAAGTGCACCGTTGTTTGCGTTTGCCTGGGAAGTACCTCACAATCCGCGTGGTGCATGATCGGACTCGTGGGTGACAATGTTATTCAAGGTGTCATTTGGCCAATGGAAATTGGTCTATGGGTAAAGTTAACACATCCAATGGCAGTCCTATTGCCCGTAAACGTTATATTTTTACTATTCCAAATCATCCGACAATCCTTGAGAAAATACACAACTAATATTTTGTATTTAATGAATAAAGAAGTGGAAAGCCCCTTCGCCAATGGCGACCAATCCGACAAATCCGATAATGCAGCTCTGAAATCAGAAGCCATTTATTATCAGAATTCACTTTTTAATAAATATGCCAGTGTTAGAAAAATGACAAAAAACCCTCTGTGAACCGGAGAGTTATTTTGTGAATGTGGACAGAATTAAATTGTTTGTTTTCTACTATTATTATTCTGTTTGATTTTCCTGTTTTTGTAGTAGTGCTATAAATAGTATTTCTATGTAGTCTTTGCTTTTGTTTTAGTACTATCAAATTAGGCAAAAGATCAGAGATAGCCAGTTATCCACAAAATAATGATTTAAGGTTTTACAAATATTTTTATTAACTACAGTGTAGGATTTTTTTGCCCGTTGATATATAACGTAATGATGATATAAGTTTTTTTTGGGTTACCAGGGCTTAAACAAGCATTTTTATTAACATGAGTAGTAATCATAACTTACAGTGATCTGTTTAATTTAACATTTTGGACTTTTAATTACCCGGTAATTTATATCAGCGTAATTTAACATTTTGAATTTTTAATTACACGGTAATTTAAAGAGGCGTAATTTACCATTTTGAATTTTTAATTACCCGGTAATTTAAACCAGCGTAATTTACCATTTTGAATTTTTAATTACCCGGTAATTTATGCCATCGTAATTTACCACTTTTAATTTTTAATTACGTGGTAATTTAATATTTAAAATTAATAATTTTAATTTCAACGGTAATTTACGAAAAAAAATAATTACCGTAAGTTAACATCCGTGCTCATACCTCTTTTCATTTGTAGTCTGATAAATAGGCATATACAATAGACGTTTCTCGTTCTGGTTTTTGATCTCACGATGTGCGCGCGCATTTCTCCCAGGACCACCCAGGACTGAATTAAGTTGGCAACTGTGCTTTGTAAAAAGCCTAATTAGTATCAAATGAAGTGTAATTGATAAAAGGTAAGTGTGAGAATGACATGCATTCATTGAAAACTGAATAATTATATGGAACTGAACATGATAACCAAAATACCTACTGTGTTTTTAGGTTAGGACAGTTCAGCAAATTTTCCAAAGTACATAAAAACAGGTACACCCGCGGCAAGCTTCCTTGAGTTGGGACACGTAGGTACAGAACACTTCATGATTAAAGCCGAAATTGGTAATTTTACATGGAATGCGTGTTTTCTGGGGATTTTAGCAATAGCGTTTTGGGTCAGAAGTAGAAGCCCCTATTAGATTGTGTCATTTTCAAATTCTTTTGCCAACAAATTTGCTGGAATCTTCTGTTTTTCTTGTGGGTGCAGCATTGGTTTGTGAGTAATTTGATACGCATAAGCCATATGTTATACAATCAGAAAATAGATTACTAGTAGCAATTTAATTTATTAAATTTGTTTCTTGTTTTTCCTGGAAGTCCTTTTGTTGTAATTTTTTTATGTTGCTTTCTTGCATTATACTGCGTGAAATTTGTGATTATTTAGATATGTAAGAGATTGATACACACAATTATTTGAAAATCTTGTATGTTATTTTCCGGAGTCGGAGTCGGACTACGAAAAATATGAGTCGGAGTCGAGATTTTTTTACCGGCTCCGCAGCCCTGGTTTATGTACATGCAAACTAATATGTGTCACCAGTGGCGGATTTAAGGGCCGAGGCGTAGTGATGAGTCGTGATTTCAGTAACGTGATTTTGTAACGTTACTTTTATGTCACGTTCCGGAACGTTCCGAAGTCTCCCGGAACGACGTGACTCGGTACGGTTTGCGAGGCGATCGGGACGATCGTACCGGAACGTTTGCCGGAACGGAACTTTATGCGGGACGCATAAAATTCCGTACTGGCTAACGTTCCGGTACGGCTGCGGCTGCAGAGAATACTTGCAGTTTATATATGTAGTAGATGGTGTAAACGGTCACGGTTCGAAGCGAGGTAGAATGTATACTCAATGCGGAGCGCGGGCAGGTTATTAATTTCTAATCTTAAGTTATAAGATGATTAAGTACGCACTTACTTACTATAATTAGTTTGTAAGAATAAATGATCACGTTATAATACGTAGATAATATTACTTCGTACAGAGGGGGCGTGAACGTGAAATAAATAGGAATATAAGAATTGTTTACTCACGAAAAAATAAGATAATAATTTTTTAATTTAGAGAATATACAAACAAAATCCATAAAGCGTAGTACAGCCTATAGGAGTGAATTATAGTAAAATAGCAGCACTGGTGTAGGTACAATATTCTCTCTAATTTCCTCTATTATTTTTTATTAGATATAAACATCTCATTTTTAACCGTGGGAATATACAAAACACGAGAATTAATAATAAAACTTTATTATCATAAAATAAACAAAACAAAGTTTGAACATTTTTAACCAAAACTATATTCCAATAATATACATAAAATATACATATACATAAAAATAACAAAACTTTAGAAAAAATAAAATACGAACAACGAGATCCAATCTTATTTAAATGTTAAAGATTACTGTTGTATTGAACAAATAATAAGTGTTTGACTTTTGTGGATGTTAAACTATTGCGACGATCAGTCAATATTTGTCCTGACTTTGAAAACAACCTTTCACAAGGTACTGATGGCGTCGGTATCAGTCTTGGAGACAAATACTAGATCAAAAAGCCGAAATATATTGTTTCGATATTCTTTGTAGGCATCCACCGCTGCTGTGCAGACTAAGGAACCGCGCGAATATTTCCGCCGACCTAAACGTAGGCTTACTTAATAATAATAAGTATTTAGAAAATAAACTGCTTCCGGGTTATGCCGTGTGTCAAGATTTGTTAGTGCTGACGTTTCGCGAACCATGTTGCTCGCTTCTTCAAAGCTAATTGAATACTGAAAACCTACCAAGAAAGTCTCCCTTATATACCTGTATTTACACCTCACTGCGCACATCTGGAGCTACCGCTCCACGTGTTTTTCCACCTGACCGCGTTAGGATCGATTTCCAGACCCTACTAATGTCAGTACCGTCCTCGCGATTGATGTTGTCAGGATGTTTGTAAATTTCGATGGCTTCTCTAATAAGTCTTCGATGATAATTACCCACCCTTGCCAACATCTTCGCGTCATCGAAATCCATTGTGTGTCCCGACTCGTGGCAGTGTTGAGCAACAGCGGACTGTTGAATCTTGCCTAGCCGGGTGTCCCTACTGTGCTCCTTGATTCGACATTCGATGCTTCGTCCTGTCTGTCCTACATAGCATGTTCCGCACTCACATGTTATCTTGTATACCCCTTCGTTCTTCAGGAGTGGTGTGATATCCTTTGGGTTAGGCAAAAGATCCTTTACCTTAGCTGGTGCTCTGTACCTTACCGTGATACCCGATTTCTTCAGTACTCTACCGATTCTCTCTGATACCCCACTTACGTATGGTAAGCAAGCGAACCCCTTAGACTCTTGCGGTTCCTCTGGACTTGCGGTTTTCTTTGTGTGACACCCCGTATGTCAGACTTGGTGTATCCATTCTGACGTAGGGCCCACTCCAAGTGTTTTCGTTCTTCGTCCAAGGTGCTAGAGTCGCATACCTTCTCGCCTCTGTTGAACAAAGTGTTAATAACACTTCTCTTCTGTTGGGGGTGGTGGTGCGATTTGGCGTTCAAGTACCGATCGGTATGTGTCTTCTTACGGTAGACTGTATGTCCAAGTCTACCCGTTGACGTTCTGTATACCAGCACATCCAAGAAAGGCAGCTGATTATTCTCTTCTATTTCCATCGTGAATTTGATGGAAGGACTAACATTGTTCAGGTGGTTAAGGAACTCAGAAAGTCTATCTCTACCGTGTGGCCAAATCACAAAGGTATCGTCGACATATCTGACCCAGTGCTTGGGTTTGAAAGGACTTGACCTAATGGCTTTTTCTTCAAACAATTCCATGAAGAAATTGCCGATTACCGGTGACAAAGGTGATCCCATGGCTGCACCCTCTACCTGCTCATACATCGCTCCCGCCCACTTGAAGTATGTGGTGGAGAGACAATACTCTACAAGATCCGGTACATCGGTTGGTAGACCTAGGGGGACAAGTGTTGTCCGAAGGCCTTCGACTGCCTCCTTAACCGGAACACACGTAAAGAGTGATGTTACGTCGAAACTTACGAGTATATCCTGAGGGTCAATGGCAACTTCCTTCAAAATCTGAATAAAATGTTCAGAGTTCTTGACAAAAGATGTAGTTTGTCCTATAAACGGTTGGATGGTTTTCGCCAAGTATTTTGCCAACAAATAGGTTGGGGAGCCTATTGCGCTAACGATTGGTCTTAAAGGTACGTTATCCTTGTGGATCTTTGGCAAACCGTAGATCCTAGGTGCCCTAGGGGCTTGGACAAAAAGGCTTCTTTGTTCCTGTACGGGAATTGATGATGATTTAACCAATTCCTTCACTCGCCTTCCTATCTTAACTGTTGGGTCCTTGGAAATTTTACGGTACGTATTCGGGTCCAATAGATCGTTCATCTTCCTGTTGTAGTCCTCCTTGTTCAATATCACCGTTGCATTCCCTTTGTCTGCTGGTAGTACTGTGATATCTTTGTTGTCCTTGATGGTTTTCAGAGAGTACTTCTCTTCTTTGGTAATATTGCTCTTTGGCGGGGTAGCTTTCCTAATTATCCTGGAAACCTCTTGGCGAATGTCCTCTGCTTGTACACCTGGAATTTTGTACAATGCGGCTTCTACTTCCGTAATAATTTCCTCCTTAGGTATTCTTATCGGTGCGATTGCAAAGTTCAATCCTTTGCCTAGGACCGACAATTCACCGGTGGAGAGTTGGTGATTAGACATATTTATAACTACTTTGTCCACAGTAGTAGTTTTGGTCACAATCTTCTTAGCCTCTAACCTAACAAACTTCTTCTTGTGAGTTTCGGTTGCTTTCTCAAATTGGAATTTCTTTCTTTCTCCATGTGGTGGAATCAAGCTTACCCCAATCTTCGGCTGACAATCTATTTGCTAATTTGAGATGAAGTTTTAGCAATTTATCTGTAGTGTCCTGTAGAGATCTGTACGTGAAATGTACCCTTTCACGTAATAAGGCATTCTCCGTTCTCCTCAAAATCTTCTTGGCGGCAGCGGTGTTGATATGGTGCTTGGTACGCAGGAATGTTGGTACTAAACCTTTGTCCCTACACCTTCTCAAAAAAGCAAGATTGGATAACATCTTGCTTCGTTTTGTTCGTAAAGTGTCAAAATAATAATAATAATAATAAGTATATTTCAAACGATCTTCTACGTCTTGATCGTCTTTGCAGAATAGGGTATTTGACTGTATTAAAAATATGGCATGTATTATAGTCATCCTAATAGATTACAGTTTAAGAAAACTAATTGTTATTACTTTTCAAAAAAAATATGCTTTATTTCTATGAAAAACCAAAATTAAAATTGAATTTTATTCACGTTCTATCACGTGATTGAAAACGCCCTGTAATTGGCTCAGTCTCCAGTGATGTCATTCGTTAGTCCGCTTAGAGCGCGTTCGGGTTGTCAGGGTAGGGTATGGGGAGAGCAATGCTCAGATAACTTGGGTTGGCTGACTCTCTCTTATATGCAGATAAACGCCGTATGACGTTAGTCCGCCTATTATGCAGCGCGTCACTCTCACCGTACAATACCGGGTTATCCGCATGCGCTCTTATGCTTCTCCCGTTTGAATTTAATAGCACGAAGCGCCATGTAAGCATAACTTTGTAGGTTAGGATAGCCCTAACCTTAAGCTGTCAGATCAGATAATACCTGGTTCGAAAATACGATAGATAACTTATTCTAGTCAGTTTTACTTATGTCGAAGTAATCTTCACAACAGAAAACACTTGTATTGGCGGCTATTTATTTCATTTGGATTTCTACGAGCCAACCACTTTCTTCGCAATTTCAAATCTTGCGGAACAGCTACAAATAGTTTATCCGGAGTTTTTCTCTCTGCATTGTGGATTTATACACCATTTATAACCCATTTTTTTTGATTTTTATGAAATATTGAAGAAATAATTACGAAAAATAATGCATTTACAATGTAGAGTGAAGGAATAAACACACTAAGATGGTTTTCCAATAATAGTCAAATACCCTATTAGCTTACCCTTCGACTATGGTCGTAACAGTAAATGATAAATGAGCAGAAGTTTAGAAATTAAAATAAGCCCCATATATGTAATTAATTAAAATATTGTCACATAGGGTCATTAAAACACAAATTAACCTCGCGACCGATTATGTTTTACGCTCTGAATGACCCTATGTGACAAATTAATTGTATTTGCTACCGTAAGTATTTTATCTATTCACGTAGTACAGACAGGATATTCTTCTATAAAAACTTCCCAAAAAAATATGTAACTTATGTATCCATAGGGTGAAATGCGTATAATTTGTTATTTTGAGTAGCCATGCTTAGAAATTGCAAATCAATTGGCTAATTGCCAGCTATCTGCAACGGAACGAACGTCACCACCTGAACCGTTCCGAAATCACGTGATTTTGTACGGTACGATCAAGGTCTATAAAGTAGTAAGGTTATCCAAGTACAAGATTTCTCAGTTTGAGGGGTAAAGGGAGATCGTGACGTCACTAGAGTCGTGCGCTGCCACCAATTTGAATGCTCATTTCGTTGTATGATTAAGGTTAAGTAGGTGCATAATTATATTGAAAAAATAAATGCATCTTTATTGTGATCATTTTTAAATGATTAGGATGAAAAAAAAATTGATGAATGTGCTTATCACAACATGCTATTTCAATAATTTGTTAATAATGCTCAATAAGTACATTAGTATGTAATGTATGTCCGATTAAAGAAATGTGTTGTGCTAAGCCAGGTCTCTGCAGTTGGAATCAACATTTAGCAGAAATTCAGTGAGTGGAGTCAACCTACAAACAAAATCAAGAGCCGGAGTCAAAGGTGGTATAACGGCAACCACATATTTTTGCAACCATGCAAATTGGGGGTTGAAACACTAAGTCGAATGTTTGGTTTACCGACTCTACAGATAAATAAATAGAAAAACTATAACTAAATCAGTATTGGTACAACTTGCTTATTAAACCACTCATTGGCTTGTCCTGATTACAATATTTGGTTAGAACATACGTACAAAGAAAAAATCAGTAAGAAGCTTTATTGTACAAATTTTCTCATCTTTGTTGTATTTTTATTTTTAATATCAGCTACTCTTCGTTAAATATTTAGATTTTTTTGCTGTTGAAAAGTAAAATTTAAAAAAATTTATCCGTACATATATTCAAGGGCGTAGCCAGGGGGGGCAGGGGGGGGGGCACCTACCCCCCCCCCCCCCCTGGCGCTCAAAATCAAAATGCACAAAATTGTATTAATAAATTTACAAAGACACATAACATGTACTGTAAAAGCCAGTTGTGCTTATTTTATGAGAAAATGTAATTTAATAAATTACCGTCGAGTATGCAACTCAAATACCAGTACCTCCAAATCTCAATACAGCGTGAGGTATTTATTGTTAAGTTGATTTATTGGGAATTAATAGAGGAATTGTTTATGCAACCGACAAGTAAGTTAAAGTAAAAATTTCAGATTGCTTTATTACAAATAACCTTATGTAATAATATAATGTTATTTGTAATAAAGCAATCTAAAATTATATCTTCAATTTACTTGTCGGTTTGGCAACCAAAATCACATATCAACTTTGCATATTACTGGAGTCTGTGTCAATGGATATAAGAAAGTATTTTACTGAGTATTAATTATTATTTGCGTCATGTATTGCATTATATGTATGTGCGCATGCCCATTAGTTTGAACACAGCAGTACAAGTTTAACCTCGACAGTGTGAGGCAGCGGTCAACGCTACTTTAATAAATCTGTATGTTTACGCATTACAATAAACCTAACGCTGTATCAATATAATGTGCCTATTATTTAGAAGCCCTTTCGAACAATCAAAACATAACATGGTGACAGCTGGTAAACGCGACAGGTTAGGTTTGGTGCGGTAATCGCGTAGAGGTTATGTTTGGCCGGTTTGGCGCGGTGAACACGGACAAGTTAGACGCGGTAGAAGCGCGAAGTACGTATAGTGTTGGTGCGGAAAACAAGGACAGAGGTGCGGTATAAACGCGTGCGGGAAGAGTGCAGCGAAATATCGATCGGGAAATCGGTCGAGTTGAATAACGTTACGATATTTCGGTCAATTTGGACAGCAAATTGGAGAAAAAGAAAGTCGTGGACGGAATAAAAATGTCAGAACAAAGCAGGGCACCTGAACAGCTAAGTTTTAACGGAGATCTTGTTAATAACTGGAAACTATGGAAACAGAAATTTGAACTATACTTAATCGCGAGTGGAAAAAGTGAAAAAAAGGATCCGGTAAAAATAGCTATACTATTAAATTTACTTGGAGATGAAGGTATAAAAGTTTACAACACATTCGAATATGCGGAAGACGAGGACCAACAAAAATTGTCTGTAGTACTAGATAAATTTGAAAAGTACTGTAACCCTACAAAAAATTTAGTGTACGAACATTTTAAATTTTTTAAACGTGAACAATTAGCTGGTGAGTCAATCGATCAATTCATTACAGCTCTTAGACAATTGGCGTCGTCATGTGAATTCAAAGAAAAAGACATTTTAATCCGCGATCGAATAGTTTTGGGTGTGCGAGACGCGCGTATACAAGAAAAACTTTTACAATATCCGAATCTCGAATTAAACGAAGCAATAAACATTTGTCGGTCAATGGAAACGAGTGTTTTAACTCAAAAGGAAATTGCGAAAGAAAGTGTTTCAGTGAACGCAGTTAGGCGATTTGCTGGTGGAGGTGCTAGTAGCAGCCAAGGACAAAAACCTGGACACTCAGGAGGAGCAACCAGCCAAGGACAACGAACAGGACACCAAGGAGGACAGCTTTTTGGTAACTCAAACCAAAATAGAGGTAACATTCACTGTAATAAGTGCGGTTTGCGGCACTTGCCACATAAGTGTCCCGCGTATAATCGCGAGTGCAGCCTTTGCAAAGGAAAGGGACATTACCGTAAGTTTTGTAAAAATAAGAACAATAATGTGCATGAACTTGTCGAAGAATCTGACGAATGTGCGGAAATTGATGAAAATGATTCAAATAAAATCGTTTGGACAATCACTACTTCTGATATCAGCGCTATTGACTGGCTGGAGAACATTAAAATAGAAGGTGTTTCAATAAAATTTAAAGTGGACACTGGTAGTCAAGTAAATACATTAAACATTTCAGACTTTAATGCGTTAAAAATATCGCGTAACAGACTTACAAGTGTTTCATCAACATTAATGTCATATTCCGGACATAAAATTAAAGTCTTAGGACAAATTAATCTTAAGTGTTTATTTAAAAATAAGTGTGGAAAATTTCTTTTTTATGTACTTGAATCAGATAAACCTTGTTCAATATTAGGACTTAATGCTTTGCAAAAATTAGGTATAATACCTGATGTACCAAATAAAATTTGTGCTGTAAACCAAGCGCAAAATCAACGTGAAACACGTGACATTTTAAACCAATTTCAATCAGTTTTTTCGGGAATCGGTAAAATTAACAAAAAGTGCTCAATAACATTAACTGAAGATGCAATACCACATGTCAGTGCTCCAAGAAAAATACCACTTGCCTTGAAAAATAAGGTTAAAGTAAAGCTCGACACAATGGTAGCTGAAAATTTAATCGTTCCAATAACAGATCCTACTGATTGGGTACATCCAATAGTAGTTGTGCCAAAAAACAAAGATGATATTAGAATCTGTATGGATCCAAGAAGTTTAAATCAATACGTAAAGAGAGAAATCTTCCAGATACCTACACAAGATGTTTTGTTTTCTCAACTATCAGGCGCAAAAGTGTTTAGCCTATTAGATGCATCATCAGCTTTTCTCCAACTCCCTTTAACATATGAAAGCTCTTTGTTATGTACTATAGCAACTAGTTTTGGAAGATATAGATATTTGAGATTGCCGTACGGAATATCGTGCGCGCCGGAAATATTTCAAAGGTGTATTTTTGAGATTTTGGAAGGAGTTGAAGGTGTTTTGTCATATTTTGATGACATACTTGTCTTTGGGAAGACGACAGAAGAGCACAATAAAAACCTTGATAACGTACTTCAGAAAATTAAAAGTAGTGGTTTGACACTAAATCGCGAAAAATCTAAATTTTGTGTTACCGAAGTTCGATTTTTAGGACACATAATAAGCAGTGACGGAATAGCTCCGGACGATAGAAAAACGGTCGCGATTCGGGAAATGCAGTCGCCGAAAAATAAAAAAGACTTACAACGGTTTCTCGGTATGATCGTGTACCTCTCAAAGTTTATTCCAAACTTGTCTAGTGAAACATGTACTTTAAGAAAATTGTTAAGCAATAGTGTCGAATGGCAATGGTCATCAGTTGAAGAAAAATCTTTTGACAGGTTAAAGGACTTAGTTTCATCTGCAACAACCTTGTCATATTTTGATCCGCAGAAAGAAACTACCTTGTCGGTAGACGCTAGTCCTTTTGGCTTGGGTGCAGTTATTTGGCAAGAAAATCGTCCAATTGAATTTGCTAGTGTATCATTAACCCAAACGCAACAACGTTATAATCACATTGAAAAAGAACTGTTAGCTGTTGTTTTCGGGTGTGAACGTTTTAATTATTACTTATATGGACAGAACAATTTTAAAATAGAAAGTGATCATCGTCCTTTGTTAGGACTTCTGAAGAAACCCCTCGATGAAATGTCGCCACGCATACAACGCTTAGCCATAAGACTTTTAAAATATCGATTTACTCTCACATTTGTACCTGGAAAACTACTTAAAGTACCCGATACACTAAGTCGTGAACCAACAATGCAAAAAATTAATACAGACTACTTGGAATCCAATTTAAGAGTATTTTCGATTATAGCAGTCCGACCTGAAACTGAACAAAGAATCATCCAAGCTTTAAACAATGATCCAATACTCCAAAAAATCAAATATTACGTGTTGAATGGTTGGCCAACACATAAAAATAACATTTCACCAGATCTTAAAAAATATTGGGACATAAGAAATGATATTTTTCTACATATGAATGTATTGTTCTACGGCAAACGTTTAATACTTCCTGAAAGTTTGAGAGATGAATTTCTAAAGTTGATACATAAATATCACCAAGGCGTAGTTTCATGCAAGAAATTAGCTGAAGAATCCATTTACTACCCTGGTTGGTCGTCAGATATTGAAAAAATGGTCCTAGCTTGTCAGACATGTCAGATGTACTCAAGATCGAATCAAAAGGAACCTCTAACTCCACATGATATTCCTGAACTTCCATGGCAAAAAATTGGTATGGATTTTAAAGCTTTAGGAACCCAAGATTTCTTAGTGGTTGTCGACTATTACAGCAAGTTTGCAATAGTCAATAAGCTTCAGAACAAGACGGGAAGCCATGTCATTTCAATATTGAAGAATATATTTGTTAATCACGGTATTCCACAAGAAATATTTTCGGACAACGGCCCACCTTTTAATTCCAATGAGTTTCATCACTTTGCGAAAAAGTATGAGATTAAGTTGACGACTTCTAGTCCACATTACCCTCGTTCAAATGGAATGGTGGAACGCACTATACAAACGGTTAAAGGACTCTTAACCAAAGCGATACAAGATCAAGAAGATCCATTCTTGGCCATATTAAATTATAATATAACTCCGAAACAGAATATTCCTGCTCCCAGTGAACTGTTAATGGGACGTAGATTACGAACAACATTTCCTATCAATAAACAGTTGCTACAACCTAAATATCCTGTTGTTGGAATACAGGAGAAATTTCAAGACATTCAAAGGAGGCAAAAACAATATTACGATGTCTCCTCTAAGAAGATGCCGAGATTGAATTCTGGTGAACAAATTCTTGTTCAAGAAGGACTTCGTCGATGGAAACCTGAAACGGTACTAGGTGAATCTGGACCCAATGACTATAACATCCAAATTGGAGAAGCAGAGTACCGACGAAATAGACAACAGTTGAGACCTCTGCGTGAACCACTCCCACCGGATGGACAACAAGAAGACGTAGTGCAAAACAGTGTACAAAGTGCGACTAATAGTGACGATAAAATAAATAATGAGTGTTCAAATAAAATTCATAATGAGTATTCTCAAAATTATAAAACTAGTTTTGGTAGAACAGTTAAAGTCCCAGATAGACTTAATCTTTAATGTTAGTTGCCTATAAATGTTTTCTTTTTCTTTTAAAAAAAGGGGCGTGTCATGTATTGCATTATATGTATGTGCGCATGCCCATTAGTTTGAACACAGCAGTACAAGTTTAACCTCGACAGTGTGAGGCAGCGGTCAACGCTACTTTAATAAATCTGTATGTTTACGCATTACAATAAACCTAACGCTGTATCAATATAATGTGCCTATTATTTAGAAGCCCTTTCGAACAATCAAAACATAACAATTTGGAAACCAGTGTTATATCGTTGTATGATTGGGTGATTAGGATTACTGGTCCTAAGTCCTAAAGAGGTATTTCAGTTATAGGATTACGTCACTACAGTGTTATCACTGTATCCGTAACACTGTAATCACGTAATTATTGCGGTTTAAGTGCATATAGCTAAATATTACTTTAGATTAGTCTAATTTTGTTGAGTTTCGAGTTTGGTCTCGTTTGGCAAATGTCAACCCGTTTACCTATAGTTTGTCTTTTAAGCAATAGATGGCGCTATGGATTCTTGCATTAATTCGCTGTTCGCAAATATCTTGGAAATTATGATATATTACTGTTCTTGTACACTTATATGTACATTTTGATACATTTGATACATGTCCTCCAAGAATATTTGTGTCGGTAGCATGCTCAGCGTTCATCGCAACATTGCAAATGAAGACCAAGATCAATTCAAAGAATCTGTCCTGCAGAAGTTTTCCGAAAACAAACGTAAACTTAACATTACGTAATGTTTTATTGGCATATTTCATATTATGTACATACCTCATACATATATATTTATAAACAAAAAGATATGCGATAAGAAATATTTATTTACTTAAATTTTGGTATTTTTCTGACTCCTTGCCCCCCCCTGTAAAAACTTCTGGCTACGCCCTTGCATATATTCTTTGCTCGACAAAAGCTTTCAAAACTATGGTATCAATAATTGGATCTTGTTTTAAAAGTTCTCTTCTTAATTTACTGCTAATTCTTTTCGAATTATTAATCCCATCCCATTTAAATTCTTCCGACGGTTTTATTAGGCCGCCAAAAGATAAATGACGTATCCAGCATGGAAGGGAGTATGGGTGCTCTTGCTGGCCTTCGTATGAGTAATGTCCCAATTGTGGATGAGTTCTGCTTTAAACTTTGATCACGTGGAAAAGTAAAATATGATATTGTTAATCCAATCACTGTTGAAATGTTATATCTCATACCGCAACCCGGTACGGAGCAAACCATAGGCATCTAAAATTGATACATGATTTAGAATAATGTAATTTCCAATATAAATAAATATCTTACCTTTACTGACTTAATTACTTCATAAAATACTACACTAATAAAACAATCAATAACGTAAAACTATCAACTATTGAATATAACAATGGTTGCATTCAGCAGATCACTCCGGTTGGTAACTGTGAAGTAACAGGTTAGCGAAAATCTGCTATATGTCACTTTTGTTGACCGGTAGATACCAACTTACGGTGGATCAGACGCCATTTTTGGTATCATATAATTTTTACGGTTAGCGGTAGCGGTGGATTGTACCAGTGTTGGTTGCAGAACTGTCATTTTACATTTAAAATGGAAGAAAGAGAATATTGTTTTAATATATCATATATACGGTATGTGAGAGTCGTGAAAGCCAAATAAATGGCAAATAAAGCAAAATAACCAAAATAACGCGTACCTCTATGCGAACAATAAGGTTATGTTCAGCGTTTTTTCATATAGCGCCTCCTATTGGATGAAAAATAAACTTTGGTGCATTATAGCGCCATTCAGCAGATACGAGACTGTTCCGGATCGGTATCGTAAATCGGTTGGTATCGGTCCGGTACCGGTAGATTCTGCTGAATGCACCCAATATAAACGCAGAATAACGATTAAACACGAACAAAAGCAACCTTTCTAATTTACTAAAAAACCTATAACGAGCTGAGCTGGCAATAATTAAACGTATCTTTGAACAAACTAAACGAGCGATGTATGCGACGTGATGCGAAGTGTGCCGGGACTTAGTGACGTCACGAAAGTAGAGCATATAGGGATCTGAGGGGGTATATAAAGTGGACTATAGGAAAGATAGCAAACTGGATAACCTCTCTCTTTATAGACCTTGCGGTACGATAACATTCGGTACGCCTTGCACTATTGGCGCCGCGCCGTTCGTTCCGCCAATCGTTATCGTACCGAAAAATCACGTTCCGAAATCACGTGATTTCGGAACGTGATTTTTTCGGTACGATAACGTTCGGTACGTTCCGACAGAGGAACGGTTTTTCCCATCACTACCGGGCGAGGCGCCCCTAGGCACTATTTGTCCGAGCGCCCCGCCCAAGACCTTAAATTATGCAAATAGAAATTTCTCCCAAAAAAAAGCTGTCAAGTTTATCTTTATTTATTATATTCAAAAATCTATATGTTCGCTCTTGTATCTTTTCACTCATTTCTTTGCTATTATTCGCATAAACGGTAAACCTAAACACGGTATGCTGGAGCGCAGATTACTGGCCCAACCACTTGCATTCAAGTGACGTTTTTACCGTAGCATAGTCAACCAAATTAGCTCGCCTACATTTGAATCGACACCACGAGACGTCATGCGCAAGGAGAACTAGTTTAAGAATTTTGTCCAGCATACCGTGTCTATGGTTTACCGTGTTCGCATACGCGTATTGTCAGCGCCCGCGCCGCACAGTGGGACAAAAATGACCTTTTTCTACTTTGCATTCACAATGCACACATTGTAACACTGTTTTCGGTGTTACAATTAACGCATTGTAATACCGAAAACAGTAACATTTTTGTCTGATTGGTACACAGTGATATCAAATGCCATATGTCAAACGTACAATACATAACCCAACATAACCACACACTGCATCTTCTTAATCGCTTGCAATCACATAAACTGCGAAATATCAATATTCTATACATATTTAAACATGGGTGTAGCCTGCTATAGTATGGCCAAAGGATTGGGGCTTTCTTAGTTTTGCTGTGTTCATCAAAATACGACGTTTACGGTGATGTTTTACGACTCTAGTAAGTGATCGTTATCATTCTTTTCAACTAAACATCAAATCCCCTTTTCAGATATAATTCAAGGACCACATTTTACTTTAATAAGGTATTATGCGAAGATCAAACCTACATCGTAGATACGAACGATTTTAATTACTGCTGCGAGATTGTATATGCACAATAAATGGTTTATCAGCATACACGTACGAAGCTATAGTACATTTAAAGTGTAGAGGATTTCTTAGTTTATGTAACATATAAGTTTTCGGTAATATTTTGGACGCTTGGATGCTCGGTTCAATTCATATTCGTTTTTGTCCGTCGCTTTCGACTTTGTCTTAGTTCTGGTTGTGTGCAACGTATTTGTATTACCTCCCATCACATGTAATTTGACTAAGTATAATTTATTCTAATAAACTACTTTGCCGAAATTAGAATTGGGTTTCAATTATAAGTGCTTGTAAATATATAAGCCGCAACAGCTACGTAGCGGAATTAGGTAGACACCGCTATTAAACGTTAAGCGTTATAACAATTCTTTAGTAAGTTCTTGTTCTTCGAAGTAACTAATCAGTCACCGCCAAACACTTCTATTCTGATTATTATACTTATGAAACAACTATTTTAAAATTGTTAAAAGTTTCATGTATTTATCACAGTAGGGTTAAAAGTGTTGCCCCAAGCTCCATTATGATCATCGTTGCGACCTCGCTGAATATTTATTCAAACTTGTAGGCTAAAGTAGAGTAAAATTATTCACAATTAGATTTTGTCATGATTTTATCTCATCGATATCATCCTTAACGAAGTTGACAGTTACTACAGTGCTACCACGTGGTACCCGCAAAATACCCTAGATTCTAATTTAGCGCGATATAGTAACCACAATTTCTAAACTTATATAAAATTAATGACGCAAAGTAGAAAAAATAGTATATTACACTCGTTTTATAAGACGTATTGGCGCACTCGTTCCATTTGGGCACTCCTCGCTACGCTCGTCGTGCCCAAAACAACTCGTGCGCCAATTTGACGTCTTATAAAACTTGTATAATCCCTACTATATACTAAAAGTCTAACACAGTCCGCGCAAGAAGTTTACGAAAATCGGCGAATCGGGGGAAGGGTCTGTTCCTCGGAGAAGCGAAAATCGGCGCCGAAGGCGCCGATTTTCCGCCTAAAATTGGATTGTACAGCGCTTAGGCTTTCGATTTCGTCCAATTTCCGGCCAGTTCTCGTTATTTTTTAACTCGATTAGGCTAAATTTATGGATTATGCTTTAGGAGTGTACAGGTCAGCGCGTCGCCATGGCAACCGATCGAGGTTGCTAGGCAACCGCCGCGCGCTTCGCAACGCGGTCACCACACGGCGGCACATTATCATGTCGCTGTTGGCATTACGCTACGAAGCAATAGATGGCGCCCCGTAACCGCTTCGAACGTACGAGATAATCACGTCGCGCGTGTAGCAGCATCCGGGCTTTTTGTTTCCCTCTAAACGCTTCGGCGATCTACCTAGGTCGACCAGCAGGCCTATTAGGCCTGCACATTCTCCTAGTAATATACTATTTGGGGACAAAATTCTTTAACTTTGTAATTTTAAGATGAATTCTTATAAAATTTGGTGTGCATAAAAAGAAAGGACCAAGGTTTAATCTCAGTAACAAATCATTAAAATATTATTAATTATTATTCGCTAGCTCGCCGCAATTATTCTTTTAAGTCGGCTTTTTTTATGCTCGGGAATACTTGCAATTGCGCCCCTAGGCACGTGCCTAACGTTCCTTATGGGAAATCCGCCTCTATGTGTCACCATCACGGTATGTGTGAAATACTATAATTTCGTCTGCTACCACCGCATTACCTACCATTACCACCAATCGGAACGCACCTTAACTCTGTTGCGTGCGTACAACCGCATCGGGCGCTGGCCAGCGCTAGCTAAGCGGTGCTAGCGCTTGGTTAGCGCTGGCACCACGGGCGTTTATCTCCCATTACCCCCACCACAACCAAGTTATTCGTGTGTTGTTTGCACAACCAGTCCATAGAGGACGCTTTTCGCCGTATTTTTATAGAAATCTGTTTACTTTCGGTGGTTTACCAAACTTGACCAAAACATTACTATAACGTCAAAGTGGCTTTAGTTTTCAGTGCGTCGTTAGTTTAATATTGTTCCATTGCTTTTCTTGTTAATTGTTGTGTTGTTATTAGTGTTGTTAATTGTTGTGTTGTTGCTGTTAGTTGTTACATCTTAGCGTTGCGAATTGTTCCATACGAATTAAGTAGGTAAGTTATTAATTGAAAAGGATGATAGATGTAAAGTTTAGTCAGTGATCAAAATTACCAAAACTAAGTATACTACCAGTGAGTACGTGATATATTATAAATATGATAAGTATATTTAGCTTTACCAGTTCATTTTCTCTTCAAATTATGTAATTTATTTTGACGGTTGAAGATTTTCATTAGAACAAAAAAAAACGTTTATTAACTAAACTTTAGATAGACCTTATAAACAATAATTTTAGATTGAATTAATTAGAAAAATTAATTTTTAGAAAAAATGGTACTCAACAAGTGCTGTGTACCCACATGTGACGACAGAACTACTTCAAGGATTCGGTTACCCGTAAGCAACCCAACTTTGTTAGCAGAATGGATGAAAAGGATTGGCAATCCAAAATTAAAATCACCGATTGTTGTGTGGGGATAGAATCTGCTTAAGACATTTTGAAGACAGTTGGTATAATCGTGGAACTTTGTGCAAGTTGAAACATAATGTACTTCCCACTTTGTTTCTACCAGGGATGCATATATAGCTCATAGGTAAATAGCTGCTTTGGATTTGACTACTGGTGTATGACATCGCAATATGTCCATATATAAAAGCAAAGTGAAAAATACATCGGGTACATGCTGGCATGCACCACTTGTCAAATCAAAAGCATCTAATGTATTAATTACTAGGATTTGAACTAGTAGAAATACCGCAGTTATATCAAGTTATACTTACGTGTACAATAAATCTTTCTTAGCTATGTGCGGATATTCTAGACCATTTATACTTTGTTGAACATTTGCGGTGTCAAAGGTATAGAATATTTGAACACAGTTATTGCAAACTAGTGTATTGCTTTGTATTCTTGTTTCATCACTAGAATGTTTGGTTTTACTAGTGAAGTTGGATTATAATATATTATACCGTTTGCGATTTATACAATTTTATGCAGTCACTCGTTGCAATTCTTTAAAACCAACTTCACGGTGAACAGAAGTAGAAGAATAAAGAGAAGTTTCCAGTTTTCCTGATGGTAAATACCTCAAAATACCAACATTGGCAATGGTATTTATGATCAGGAAAACTGGAAACTTCTTTTATTCCTCTACTTCTGTTCACCGTGAAGTTGGTTTTAAAGAATTGCACCGAGTGACTGCATAAAATTGTATAAATCGAAAACGCTATTAGTTTCGCTATGAAATTCTCAATATTTTTCATCCACATCGTTTAAAAAATAATAATATGCTGAAGTTTGGTTGATGATATATTTAATTTGGTATCTCGCAAATCTGTTTGGGGTTTCTCTGTCTTCAGTGGAACATATATACATATTGTCAATATATTATGTGATTGTCAATACATATTGTCAACTATTTCAAACGGGGGCAGGAGCAATTGTGTCAAACGTGGTGTAAGAATTTGACGTTTGCACTGAAATCAGGGAATCCTGAACCTGTTTTGTCAGATACCAAATAAAATATTATCATCAACCAAACCTCAGCGTAACTATTATTTATATATTATATTAATCTGACTTAATAGTTGATCGTAGTAGATATATAAGGGCACTTCTCGGTCCGCCGCCCGCCGCCAATTTACATAGGAAGCTATCCCCTCCACTTTTCCGCACGAAGACGACCGAGGCCAAGTCAACCGATCTGCCGAGCGCGGCCGAACGCAGTAGTTCGGTCGTCCACCGATAGATGGCGCGTGAGCTCGCTCAGTACACGTAGTTCGGGAACTTCACCAATAGATGGCGCTACAAAATTTAAATTTACTAAAAATTTCAAATTTTCGCGTCAACCCCAGGTCCGCCAACCCCAGACGTACCAACCCCACGCGCTAAAACGGCATGTCGACCGACCGCCATATTTTAAACGACTCCATCTTCTTGAACACATTTATTTAATAAATTAAATTGTACCGAGAGCGCCATCTACCGACCAATTACCGAACTACATACTGAGGTTGTAAACCACGCTGAAATAATAGTTCGGCACTTCACCAATGAGGTTGTGAACCACGCTGAAATAATAGTTCGGCACTTCACCAATAGATGGCAGCCGATTAATTTAATATGCGAATTTAAAATGATAATCATTTATGCAAAAAGAAGAATTATCCATATTCTTCTGGTAATGGTTTTAACAACAGTAGGAAATTTAATTCAAATCATAATAATCGAGGTAACAGACAAAATTCTTTCACAAATAACTATCAAAGACAGAACCAAAATTACGGAAATGGTAATACGCCAGCGAACAATTATTTGCAACCTCAGCGCGAGTTTAGCAGAGGTCATCCGCAAGTAAATGCTGTGTCCGCAGAAACAGAAATAAATATTAACAATACACATACTTAATTGAATTGTCTTAATTGTGTTACTGTTTGAACAATAAACTGATTATTATTATTATTATTAATAAAAACTATAGAAATAATTATTTTAGAGGACAAACTCAGTTCAGATGTCAAAATAATTTTAGAGAGCAAAATTTAATATGCGAATTTAAAATGATAATCGCTTATGCAAATAATTGCATGTAAATTAAGAGTGGTTATTTAAAATTTTAGATGCATACAGACCCTGAATAAATTATACAGACCCTGTATACTTTGTACATGTTTGAGCACGCATACAAATGATGACGTCACCATCAGTGTTTTAATATACTTACCGTTCACTCTTATATTATCACTGCTTAATCTATGAAATAAAACATAAGAAATTCGTTTAACGCATTTATTTCGTTATAATGGTAAAGTTGACACGGCGGTGGACACCGGTGGTATAAATTATTTGGGAATGTTTTTTTAATATCAGTAACCAGTTAGCCGTCGTCATGGGTGTTTCTTATTATATACGATACGTTTTCTTCGATGACAACGGTACAAGATTGAAGCTGAATACTCTGGAGTCCTACAAACTCCAAAAGGTTGAACAGAATGTAATTATTCCTTCTGGCGCAACGACAATTAGAATAGTTGGTTTCCATGAAGAAGAAGAAGAAGAAGAAGAAGAAGAAGAAGAAGAAGAAGAAGAAGAAGAAGAAGAAGAAGAAGAAGAAGAAGAAGAAGAAGAAGAAGAAGAAGAGAAGAAGAAGAAGAAGAAGAAGAAGAAGAAGAAGAAGAAGAAGAAGAAGAAGAAGAAGAAGAAGAAGAAGAAGAAGAAGAAGAAGAAGAAGAAGAAGAAGAAGAAGAAGAAGAAGAAGAAGAAGAAGAAGAAGAAGAAGAAGAAGAAGAAGAAGAAGAAGAAGAAGAAGAAGAAGAAGAAGAAGAAGAAGAAGAAGAAGAAGAAGAAGAAGAAGAAGAAGAAGAAGAAGAAGAAGAAGAAGAAGAAGAAGAAGAAGAAGAAGAAGAAGAAGAAGAAGAAGAAGAAGAAGAAGAAGAAGAAGAAGAAGAAGAAGAAGAAGAAGAAGAAGAAGAAGAAGAAGAAGAAGAAGAAGAAGAAGAAGAAGAAGAAGAAGAAGAAGAAGAAGAAGAAGAAGAAGAAGAAGAAGAAGAAGAAGAAGAAGAAGAAGAAGAAGAAGAAGAAGAAGAAGAAGAAGAAGAAGAAGAAGAAGAAGAAGAAGAAGAAGAAGAAGAAGAAGAAGAAGAAGAAGAAGAAGAAGAAGAAGAAGAAGAAGAAGAAGAAGAAGAAGAAGAAGAAGAAGAAGAAGAAGAAGAAGAAGAAGAAGAAGAAGAAGAAGAAGAAGAAGAAGAAGAAGAAGAAGAAGAAGAAGAAGAAGAAGAAGAAGAAGAAGAAGAAGAAGAAGAAGAAGAAGAAGAAGAAGAAGAAGAAGAAGAAGAAGAAGAAGAAGAAGAAGAAGAAGAAGAAGAAGAAGAAGAAGAAGAAGAAGAAGAAGAAGAAGAAGAAGAAGAAGAAGAAGAAGAAGAAGAAGAAGAAGAAGAAGAAGAAGAAGAAGAAGAAGAAGAAGAAGAAGAAGAAGAAGAAGAAGAAGAAGAAGAAGAAGAAGAAGAAGAAGAAAGAAGAAGAAGAAGAAGAAGAAGAAGAAGAAGAAGAAGAAGAAGAAGAAGAAGAAGAAGAAGAAGAAGAAGAAGAAGAAGAAGAAGAAGAAGAAGAAGAAGAAGAAGAAGAAGAAGAAGAAGAAGAAGAAGAAGAAGAAGAAGAAGAAGAAGAAGAGAAGAAGAAGAAAAGAAGAAGTCTGAACCACGAATTTCTTGTTTTATTTAATAGATTAAGCAGTAATAATTTAAAAGTAAACGGTAAGTATATTAAACCACTGTTGATGGTGACGTCATGATGGTTTAAACTTTGAAATTTATCCTTAATGGCGCGAAAATTTTAATTTGGTCGGTTCGCGCATGCTCTGTAGAATTTTAAAATTAGACCGAATAAATTTAGCGCGAAAACTTGATTTAAAACTTTAAAATTTATACCGCGAGTAAATTTCAAGAGTTATTTTAACATAATCTACTTGTATTACTCTAAAATTCCGTAAGAAGTATAATTTTAACCTAAAAAGATGTCTGCTCAAGAAGATGACGTCGTTTAAAATATGACGGCCGGTCGGCATGCCGTTTTAGCGCGTGGGGTTGGTACGTCTGGGGTTGGTGGACCTGGGGTTGACGCGAAAATTTTAATTTTTTAAGGTTGGCGGGAAAAATTTGAATTTTATCGGTTCGGACGATCGGTGTTCGGTCATCGTCGGGTAAGATGGTGCGCGCGAAATTCAAATCCGAATAAATCTGATGCGAAAATTTGAATTTGATCGGTTTGCGCATGCCTTACGCTTGAAAATAAAAATCGCAGTGCGTTCTCTCTCTAACAGCGACGTGTGAGTCATACACTCCAGGTTCCAACGTTCGGGCGCGCTCGGTTTGAGTCGTCACGCATGCGCAGTATGGTGGCGTAGAATTTGGAGGGAAAATTTGAATTTTTTGGGGTTGGCGGGAAAATTTGAATTTTTTGGGGCTGGCGGGAAAATTTGAATTTTTTGGGGGTTGGACTAAATTCTGATGTATATCCGTATGATAATTTGAATGTAAACTTTAAGAAGAACAATTTTTCCATGCTCTATGAAATGTATGCACAGTTCCAGAAATCATATTATTATAAAAGTAGTGGGGTAGAACCGTCTCTCTCTCCACTTAATTATAAACAATTAGCTCCGTTGGTAGTCATAGACTGCAGTCATCAATCTGAAGCAACTAAGGCCGGAGCCGTTGATATTAGATTGGAATTTGAAACCAGTACAAACGTCCCTGCAAAGACAAGTGCATATTGTCTCACACTCTACGATCGTATAATCAACTACAATCCGTTAACGAGTGTTCTGAGAAATTTCTAAGCAATAATGTATATTGTGGATTTTCAAGGTTTCCAGTATAGGGATAGTGATTTTTTTATCAAAGAATTGGCTATTTGCAATGAGTACTGGTAGTAGTCTACATACACTTATTGAGCTCTCACATAAATTGGAATGGTACAAAACATCTGTGAGGGATCACATGCAATGGACCACCATGAACATACACTGCTTAGAGTGGAATCAAACGTCAGATTTTACCACTACAATACCACAAGAGGATATTTCGAGATATTTAAAAGACGCAGTTGGGAATGAAATTATCTTAGTTAAAGGTCTGAATAAGAAAACTATGCTTAAGAAATTTCTTTCTAATGTTATTATAGATATTGGTAAAATTGGATGTCCAAATTTTAAAAAATTAAGTACTTTAAATGTTAACTATCACTGCAAATGCCATTTATTGAACAGTGTTAAGCTAAATTGTGCTCTGCGAAATGTACATGTACTGTATAATTGGATTATTCAATAAAACAAAAATTATCAACTATATATGTCTTTATTTGTTTCTTCCTTATACTAAGATAAAATAAATATTTAAAGTAATATATTTTCTAAAATATTACTGTATAGTTTATTCAGGGTCTGTATGCATCTAAAATTTTAAATAACCACTCTTAATTTACATGCAATTATTTGCATAAACGATTATCATTTTAAATTCGCATAAAATTATTTTGACATCTGAACTGAGTTTGTCCTCTAAAATAATTATTTCTATAGTTTTTATTAATAATAATAATAATAATCAGTTTATTGTTCAAACAGTAACACAATTAAGACAATTCAATTAAGTATGTGTATTGTTAATATTTATTTCTGTTTCTGCGGACACAGCATTTACTTGCGGATGACGACCTCTGCTAAACTCGCGCTGAGGTTGCAAATAATTGTTCGCTGGCGTATTACCATTTCCGTAATTTTGGTTCTGTCTTTGATAGGGTTTTATACAGGGTCTGTATGCAGATCTGTATAATTTATTCGGGGTCTGTATGCATCTAAAATTTTAAATAACCACTCTTAATTTACGTGCAATTATTTGCATAAATGATTATCATTTTAAATTCGCATATTAAATTAATCGGCTGCCATCTATTGGTGAAGTGCCGAACTACTATTTCAGCGTGGTTCACAACCTCATTGGTGAAGTGCCGAACTATTATTTCAGCGTGGTTCACAACCTCAGTATGTAGTTCGGTAATTGGTCGGTAGATGGCGCTCTCGGTACAATTTAATTTATTAAATAAATGTGTTCAAGAAGATGGAGTCGTTTAAAATATGGCGGTCGGTCGACATGCCGTTTTAGCGCGTGGGGTTGGTACGTCTGGGGTTGGCGGACCTGGGGTTGACGCGAAAATTTGAAATTTTTAGTAAATTTAAATTTTGTAGCGCCATCTATTGGTGAAGTTCCCGAACTACGTGTACTGAGCGAGCTCACGCGCCATCTATCGGTGAACG
Source organism: Aphodius sticticus (assembly GCA_963966075.1). Classification (NCBI taxonomy): domain Eukaryota; kingdom Metazoa; phylum Arthropoda; class Insecta; order Coleoptera; family Scarabaeidae; genus Aphodius; species Aphodius sticticus. The sequence goes on from OZ014506.1 coordinate 61,666,483, forward strand.
ACCGAACTACTGCGTTCGGCCGCGCTCGGCAGATCGGTTGACTTGGCCTCGGTCGTCTTCGTGCGGAAAAGTGGAGGGGATAGCTTCCTATGTAAATTGGCGGCGGGCGGCGGACCGAGAAGTGCCCTTATATATCTACTGATCGTTAATTTTTTTTTATAGACAACCGACCGTTGGAGAACCGGTGCTCAAACAACAGTGAATTGGCAACCGTCATTACAGAAGTAGAAGATATCGTAACTAGTGTCCGACCGAACGCGATTTTTTGGGCCGAAGCCGATGCCGATGTTCGGCTTTCCCGCTTTACCTTCGGCCGAAGCCGAAGGAAATCTATAATGCTAAAGAAGTGACGAAATTAAGCACGTCGCAATTATTGTTACAATATTGATTTAACGAGGAGGGGGTTGTAAAACAAGAAACTGTTAAATTTGCTCAAGAGTAAACTATCAGTTTTTCACAATTAAATGTAAAATGTCAGAAGGAAAAATTTTATTAAATTTGGTCTGGTGCTCACATAAAATTTGAATATTTTATATGACTTAATTACGTTTTAACTATTGTTTTTATCGTTTGCTCTTATCTTATTGTATTATCAGTTGATGATACACTATTGCTACTGTTAACTTTAACCTGTACTTCAGTAAAAAAATATAATATCAGTATTTTATTATTATTTTTACAATATATGTTTAAGACTAATTGTGCTGATTTAAAAAAAAAAACATGGAAAGCAAAAACTTTTCCTGCAAAAAAACTCCTTTAGGGCTATTTTTTACTAAGTTCTGCTCTAGATAGATTTTCCGTATGTTCTATTTTTTAACTCCGTTTTAAAAAATCAAGTGCTGTCACATGTAAAATACTTTTGAAAAATTTCAGACCACTATTATTTGAAAATGTTTAACGACATACTTTGTCAATATTTAGGTTTTTCTATTATTTTTTATTAGGGAAGCCACTTCAGATTCGCCATGAACTGGTCCGATATCTGAGATTTAAGACATTTTTAATTTAAATGTAAAGCAATTGATAGTTTATTCTTGAGCAAATGGAACATCTTCTTAGTTTTCGTCATTTTTGTTCTATAAATGCTATGGCCATAGACTTTTCAGAGCACCCAAAACTGGTTTTGAAAAATGACATTTTCTCGAGAAATTAAAATGTAGGTCTATTATACGTGTAATACAGTCCATCTGGAGATACACAGTATTTTATTTATAAACAAAAAACTGGTAGTCAATCAACAATATTAAAATGCTTCAGAGGAAATGCTTTCTACTAGAAAAAGACATTGGTTTATATTACTTCAAATTCACCGGTGTGAACTTAGCGCCCGACTTTAAAAAGTCAGACTTCTTTAACGTAGATCGTTTGTACTTTGTTTGTACCTGTTTGTACCGCTATTAATTTCGTTTGTACCTCAAACATAAAAAAAATTATGAAATAATCAAAAATAGCCAGCACTCAACTTTGAGATATTCAAATTTGGTTAATGCCATTCGAAAGAGAATCGTTTGTACCTGTTTGTACCTCTCGTCAAATCATCTGTACCTCAAAGGAACCGGAAGTACAAAAGTCAGAATATCAAAAAATCGCCAAACAGCTAAAATCTGTATTTTTTGAGATATCGAAAAGCGGTTAACGCCATTCGAAAGAGCATGAGTAGCACCCGTTTGTACCTTTTTCCAAATCATCTGTACCTCAAAGGAACCGGAAGTACAAAAGTCAGAGTATCAAAAATCGCCAAACAGCTAAAATCTGTATTTTTTGAGATATCGAAAAGCGGTTAACGCCATTCGAAAGAGCATGAGTAGCACCCGTTTGTACCTCCTTTCAAATCGTTTGTACCTCAAAGGGTCCGGAAGTACAAAAATCGGAGTATCAAAAAATCGCCAAAGTCGTGAAATCTGTATTTTTTTAGATATCCAAAAGCGGTAAACGGCATTCGAAAGAGCATGAGCAGCACCCGTTTGTATCTTTTTTCAAATCGTTTGTACCTCAAAGGGCCCGGAAGTACATGAGTCAGAGTATCAAAAAATCGCCAAAGACGTAAAATCTCTATTTTTTGAGATATAGAAAAGCGGTAAACGGCATTCGAAAGAGCATGAGTAGCACCCGTTTGTACCTCTTTTCAGATCGTTTGTACCTCAAAAGGGCCGGAAGTACAAAAGTCAGAGTATCAAAATATCGCCAGAGACGTAGAATCTGTATTTTTTGCGATATCGAAAAGCGGTAAACGGCATTTGAAAGAGCATGAGTAGCACCCGTTTGTACCTCTTTTCAAATCGTTTGTACCTCAAAAGGACCGGAAGTACATGAGTCAGTGTTTAATTTAATTAAACAATTTATTTCTTTTACGTGAATAATAAAGATGAATTCTCACATCATATTATAAAATAGCGACATAATGTTAAACTTGTAATATAAACGTGTCTATTCCAAGTGCAATTCAGCAGAATCGGACGGTCGCACCACATTCAAGGAAATTTCGTGTGAACCAAGGCGATCACACGCGGAGTCAGCAAAATCCTCAGTCCAGCTTGCAATTGGAATCCAGTGGTTATCAACGTTACAAATGTTTTATTAAGAAAGTTTATTAGATTTTTAGTACCACTGTAATAGTTTTAAGACGACTATTTGTATATAAGCTCGAAGATTTTTAGAATAAACCAGTATGTAACCTAGCGTTTTCGGCTCACTAATACCATCCGCAAGCCACCGGACCGGAGTGTGAGGCTGCACTCCAATGGTATTTTTTAACATCAACCCATACACTATTGCCATCTAAGCCAGTTGGCAATATGGAGAGTGAGGCTGCTCTCCGGTAATGTTGCGACGAAGGGTACTTAAAAGAAAACAGTTTCTCGAACACTATTGCCGGTTTTCCGGTAGAGTTACTACGGAGAGAAATCTGTTGTAGAACTTTTAACTTAAAACAATTACTCGGACACTTTCCGGCACCCCGGTAGTGTTACCACGTAGAGTAATCTGTTCATGGTCCGTCGAGCAACAAGCCCTTGGAGAAGATATTCCGGCGTCCACGCCAGAGTCCACAAGGCAGAACACAAAAGCGGCCCTTGGGGAAGACGACCGGCATCCCAGCCCGGTTCCATCCACTCAAGGCAGTCCACACCAAGCCCTTGGGGAAGACGACCGGCATCCCAGCCCGGTTCCATCAACTCAAGGCAGTCCATACCAAGCCCTTGGGGAAGACGATCGGCATTCCAGCCGGTTCCATCCACTCAAGGCAGTCCACATCAAGCCCTTCGAGAAGACGACCGGCGTCCCAGCCCGGTTCCATCAACTCAAGGCAGTCCAGAACCAAGCCCTTGGAGAAGATATTCCAGCGTCCAGGCTAGAGTCTACAAGGCAAAATACAAAAGCGGCCCTTCGAGAAGACGACCAGCATCATAGTCCGGCTCAGTCAACTCAAGGCAGTCCACATCAAAGCCCTTGGAGAAGATATTCCAGCGTCCAGGCTAGAGTCTACAAGGCAAAATACAAAAGCGGCCCTTCGAGAAGACGACCAGCATCATAGTCCGGCTCAGTCAACTCAAGGCAGTCCACATCCAAGCCCTTGGAGAAGATATTCCAGCGTCCAGGCTAGAGTCTACAAGGCAAAATTCAAAAGCGGCCCTTCGAGAAGACGACCAGCATCATAGTCCGGCTCAGTCAACTCAAGGCAGTCCACATCCAAACCCTTGGAAAAGATATTCCAGCGTCCAGGCTAGAGTATACAAGGCAAAATACTAAAGCGACCCTTCGAGAAGACGACCAGCAGTATAGTCCGGCCCAGTCAACTCAAGGCAGTCCACATCCAAGCCCTTGAAGAAGATATTCCAGCGTCCAAGCTTGAGTCTACAAGGCAAAATTCAAAAGCGGCCCTTCGAGAAGACGACCGGCATCACATCCCGGCCCAGTCAACTCAAGGCAGTCCACATCCAAGCCCCTGGAGAAGAAACTTTGGCAAATAAACCAGAGTCCACATCAAGGCAAACCACCAAAATACCCAGCATCCACGATAGAAGAACTAAACAGACTTGCCCGTCAGCAGGAGGAGCTGGGACTGCATGACTCATGACTCTGGAGCTGGGACTCATGACATTGTTAAAAAACATGAAGAAGGATTCCCCACGAGAAAAACAGCATCGTATGCCAACATTCGGCAAACGACACCTTGTGGGAAGAAGCTCAAGTAAACCACACCAAGATGAAACACACTTATTTCCAAACGAATTACATGGCAGAAATTGAAAAAGCATATCGAGAGATCACCGAGTACCTAGCAGAAATAATACGCAATCTACAGAAAGAAGAAGCTAAACTCAGCAACGTAGATCCCAACAGATTTCGTGAAAATGCCGGTGACGAAGAGATGAAACCCAGCAACCCAAATCCCAACATATTACTCGAAAACGCCGATGGAGAAGAAAGAAGAAAGAATCCCACCATCGAAGACAGGGAACAAGCACGCAGAATAAAGAAGCAATCCATCCGATTACAACAACTACACTCCTCTCTGAACCAAGCTAATCAAGAATTGCCAAAACCAAAATACGCTACGAAACGTTACAGAAAAGGATCAATAAACAGTGGGAATCCATTCACGACCTACATGAAGAAATATTAGTATTCGAAATGGAATTTCAAACAGATTATTTTACCAATGATGAATACCGTAATGCAGAAGAAATTGTGGAGGAAGTCACAGAAGAAATTGAAATTAAACTTCACCATATGCAAGAAGTGCACGCTGAGACAAGACCCAATGTCATAGTTCTGCCAAAAATAAAGATCCCATTCTTTGATCGCGGTTACGAAAATTGGAACAATTTCTTTGATATTTTTCACAAGGTAATACACTTAAACAGCACCTTATCGAATACGGAAAAAATGCAGTATTTGAAAACACACATTCGGAATGAGCCAAGCAAATTAATTCAGCACCTACAAATTGGCGAAGCAAACTACACAACAGCATGGGACCTTCAAAAAAGATATCAGAATAAACGCCTTCTGTTATCAAAGATGATAGACAAAATATTGGACCTCCCATACGCAAAGGACGAAAACATAGAAAAGATCAAGCAACTACACGATGTCACGACTGAATGCTTGGAAGCCATCAATAATATAGGCATTCTAACTAAGTCGTGGGCACCACTCGTGAGTCGCATAATCGTTCGCAAATGGGATCCTAAAACGAACAAACTATACGAACAGTCTCTGAAGAATCCAAGTGAGGTTCAAGAATTTTCAACCTTGATGACCTTCTTGGAAACCAGGTTCCAATCCTTAGAAGCAATCTCAAATGACAAAAGGAAAATAAGCAGTAGTGCACCAATGACACACAAGTCAAGCTGGCAAACCAAATGCACTCATTGTAAGGATAATCACTACATTACCGCCTGTCAGAAATTCAAGGAGCTAACCGTGGCTGCACGTTTTCAATTGGCAAAAAAAATCACCTATGTATCAACTGTTTAAAACATGACGAGAAGGAAAAATGTCCCAGTTCAGGAAGCTGCTACAAATGTCATAAACGTCATCACACACTTCTACACAGGGACCAAAGACCACCTCCAACCGAAAAAAGAACCGTCACCCACATAAGTTCACATGAGGAGCTACGACAAGAAGAAAAGGTAGCTAGCTCCAGTCCGGAGATAGTGTTACTAGCCACCGCTCTTATTAAAACGGAATCACTAACTGGAGATCCAATTTACTTGAGAGCGCTGATTGATCCTGGCTCACAAGCGTCCTTCATAACAGAAATTGCCGCACAAATGGTGTCCAAACCAAGCGAGAAGATTCGTGCAGAAATTACTGGCGTCGGAAGCGGAGAACCAAAAGTAGCAAAGCACAAGATGCACTTACAAATATTTCCACGCTTTCCGAGTCATTTTACATTAGATCTAGATTTGTTGATCTTATCTAAATTGACAAAGTCGCTACCCAACAAAACATGTCACCTTCAAGAACCTCATCAATGGCAAAATCGAATTCTGGCCGATCCAACGTATAACAATCCAGGCCCGATAGATGTTATCTTAGGCGCCGAAGTATATGGAAACATCATCAACGAATGATTAGTCAAAACGCCCGACGGTATACTAGGCCAAAACACCGAATTGGGATGGATTCTGTCTGGTACAATAAGAAAAGGAAACGATACAAACATCAAGATTGTCAGCATGATCACGTGTAAGGAAGAAGAAGACATATCCAGATTCTGGGAACTGGAAGAAGTGAATCCACCACATTCCCTATCCACAGAAGATCAAATATGTGAAGAAATATTCAACAACACGGTGAAGAGGAACAAGAATGGTTCATATATCGTGCGCATCCCGTTCAGAGAGGATTCATTGAAACTCGGACATTCAAAAGCAAGAGCAGCTGCAAGACTACTACAGTTGGAGAAACGGTTAACAAAAAATCCGGAGTTAGAACATCAATACAAACAGTTCATGGCGGAGTACTTAGCTCTTGGTCACATGAGAAAAGTACGACCACAAGATGTGGCCGCAGAATACTACATTCCACATCAACCAGTCATAAGAGAAGCAAGTACTACAACAAAACTACGAGTTGTATTTGATGCATCGAGTAAAACATCTCTTGGGAACAGTTTCAACGACACAATGTATGTCGGACCTAGACTACAGCAAGAACTGTGTGACATTCTATTACGATGGAGAAAACACAAAGTTGCATTCACCGCCGACATCGAGAAAATGTATCGACAAATCCACGTCCATAAAGATGACCAACCGTTTCAAAGGATGCTATGGAGATTCGACTCATCTGAAGACTTAACAGAATATCAACTAACAACGGTAACATACGGAACATCGTCTGCCCCGTACTTAGCCGTGAGAACACTTCAACAATTGGCAAAGGATGAAGAAAGACGATTTCCCCAAGCTGCAGCAGTTGCTCGAAGAGACTTTTACGTCGACGATGTACTTTCGGGAGCGGAAAGTACACAAGAAGCACTTAAACTACAGTGCCAGCTAATTAATTTGATGGAATCTGGCGGCTTTCGTTTACGCAAGTGGTCAAGCAACAAAGAAGCTCTCTTACAATCCTTACCACAAGGATTAAAAGAAGATGCGGACACCGAAATTTCAGAAGATGACTTGAAGAAATCGTTAGGAGTTTACTGGGCCCCGCATAGCGATCCGTTTCGGTTTAAAGTAAACATAACACGAACCGAGAAAATAACAAAACGAAGCATTCTGGCTGAAGTAGCAAAATTATTTGATCCACTGGGCTGGCTATCACCAGTAGTAATACAAGCAAAACTGCTAATCGAAGAACTTTGGCTTCAAGACCTAACCTGGGATCAACAAATACCAGAAGATTCTAAGGAAAACTGGGTCAATTTCCATGAAAAGCTCCAAAGAATAGAAGAAATAGTTTTGCCAAGGTGGATCAACTATACAAGTAAGCATACGATGGAGTTGCACGGATTCTGCGACGCATCCGAAAAAGCGTATGGAGCGGTCATCTATGTTACAAGTAGAGATGATACCGGCCCGCTCAGAACCACACTCCTGGTCTCAAAGTCAAAGGTAGCACCCGCTAGAACAAAAACAACCTTACCGAAGCTTGAACTATGTGCCGCTGTGCTACTAACAAGACTGATAAAAAGGGCCACGACGGCATTAGACTTTCACAGCGTGCCAGTACATGGGTGGACAGATTCCATGATTACATTGGCATGGATCAAGGAAAACCCGTCACGATGGAAGACGTTTGTAGCCAATCGAGTGGGAGAAATCAACAGTCTAGTTCCAACTCTCACCTGGTTGCACGTCAAAACAGAAGACAACCCAGCTGATGTCATATCACGCGACATCAGTCCGGAAAAACTAAAAAACCATACGCTGTGGAATGGTCCAACAATAAAAATGACTGGCCTAAACAAATGGAATCAACTGACACAAAGGAAGAAACAAAAAGATGCCACCAAACTACAATTGAGCTAAATCAATGCAGCTACCCGAAGCAATTCTCCACCCTGGGAAAAATGGTACGAGTACTGTCATATTGCAAGAGATTCATTCAGAAAGCCAGACAATTGCCAAGTAAATGTGGATTTCTGACGGTCGAAGAAATGGACTTGACAATGTCCCAAATGGCGCGATTGGCACAAATGGAAGAATTCAAGAAAGAAATTAAACAACTACAGCAGGACAAGAGATTAGACAACAACAGCAAAATACTCAACCTCAACCCATTTATTGACGCACAGGGGATACTTCGAGTCGGAGGACGACTAGAAGAATCTCATCTGTCGTACAATGAAAAACACCCAATAATACTGGCGTACCAAAGCCACCTATCGAAGCTTATAGTGCTAGATGGGCACCATAAGACTCTACACGGAGGAAATAGTCCTTAGCATTTATAAGAAGAAAATTCTGGATAATAAATGGAAAGAATATTGTTCGAAAGACCATCAAGCAATGCGTCAAGTGCATACGTTACAACGCTCAACGTAATTACGTATTACGACATGTTTCAAATTCAATATAAAGACTATATAATTTTCTGCCTAATGATGATTTTCTTCATATTTGTATTGGTTCTTGATGATTATGCGGCGACAAAGAAGCACCAAACAAAATAATATTACAAACTTTTTTTTATAATTGTTTACCAGTCAAAGCAAAATTTCTCATATGTATTTTGTTAACGTCAGACTTGGTGAATTTATTAACTACTAATTATTTCTAATGTTTCCACTGTTGCGTTTGCAGCAAAGTAAGCAAACTATCAAATATTTCACGTTCCTTTCTCATTTCTTGCTACGGATGCGCTATACGCGAACCTTCGGCCAAATTTTGACCGAAGCCGATGTTTTGCCGAAGGTTCTATTTTTGGCCGAAGGTGGCCGAAGCCGAATGTTCGGTCGGACACAAATCGTAACCGAGCCAACTCCGAGAGTTATTACGTCACGTTAGTAGCTTTATTTATTAATTACTATTTTAGCAATTATTAAGGAAACATTTGCATTGATTGTATTAATGTGTAGGTAGCCACACGTTTTTTCATGCATATTTTTTTTATATTTATTTTATTTAAAACAGTTTATTATATTATATTATTTTTCTTTATAAATTTATTTTGTGAACTATAATTTTGTCTTTTATTTGTAACCATTTTACCAATAAATTTATAAATGACGATGTTTATGGTATAGATGACTGGTTGTTTAAGGAAGCAATTACTTTCTTAAACTACCAATCATTTATATATACATACAGTGAGATCAAAAATGATTGACCTGTCCGCTCTTATGAAATAGGGTTATATATGGCACATTTTTACTAAAACCCCATTTCATGAGAACGGACAGGTCAGTCATTTTTGATCTCACTGTAACATGACACCACTCTTCCATTCTAGTACCATATCCAGATACTTGAAGTGCTGCAATCTGTCCCCTATCCTCAGCCGGAAAGTTACCAGTCTATTAAGTATATAGTCTATGGCTGGCACTAAGCGGTCGCCATCCACTGAACTATATATATGGAATGCTTGAGCCTAGTATCAACTGTGACCACTGTATGACTTTGCGCAGGTGAGCACTGGACCTGCGCACTGCGCAAACTTATTCGTGGCATTTTAAATTTATTTCTATAGGTTATGGTTAATTGAAATATAACCTTCATCGAAAAGTCAATCATTCAGGATTGAATCCTTACGATTTTAAACAATAATAATACGTCAGGAAAATAACGTAAGTAAACACAAGCGGTGAATCAAAGATGGCGAAATCAACAAACCTATATGCAACAAACAAACCAGCCGGTTGATCGCAACGACGACAATAATACCGACCGCTCGGCTATCGCTATAGTAGCGCCATCCGTTGGCACATCTGTTATTGCGCTCACCGCACACAGCGCAATTCCAATGATGGCGTTCAAATGTGGGCCTATTTTCACGCGTATCCCTATCCATGCAGCATTCCATATATATAGTTCAGTGTCGCCATCTTGCGAGCGGAGATAATATACTTCTCGTGTAACCGTTCAGCCGGTCCGACGGCGCCGCTAGCGCTAGCGATTTCTGCTAGAAGTGGTTGTACAGTGTACACGCTGTACACTCTGGGGTGCGTTCACGAATCTACCCGGACGTCGTCCGGATGAGTCTTAACTCGTTCAGATATCATGGATGTGACGTCAGGATCCACCCGAGAGCGTTCAAATATCTATCCGGATGCGTTCGAACGTCGTCTCGGCATTGTACGGGTGTTACTCGGGGTTTGTCAAAGCCGTTCACATATACGGGACGTGACGTTACGGTTGGAGTGAATTTACTATTATAGGAAACTTAATTCATCGTTACGATACTCGAGGGTAACTTTATCGCCCTTCTCCCGAGTAGGGTAAGTGTTGGATGCGCGCACTTTTTAAATTGCGTGGGTTAAGAACAATATTGATTCGTTTATTAGAATTCTATTTTATATTGAAAATGTATCCTTTATTTTATGGATAAAAACTTAATATTTAAATAAGTAAATAACATATTTTTTAATAAATCATAAAGTAATAATAACAAAAAATAAAAACTTATGGATAAAAAATTTATGAAAATGTTTATTTTCTTACAAACCTTATAGAATTGTTTTTCAATAAAAAAATTAAAAATTATTAACAAAAACGGCAATGAAGCTGCTACTTCATTTCTTCTAAAAGCAGGCTCCTGTGCACCATCATCTTCGTCTTACAAATCTTTTCTCTGCCATTGTTTTATTTACTATACAAGCCCATCATGACTCCCCTTCATGTGCAGTCATACTAAATAGCAGTGAGCAAGAAAGAGGAGAATAGAGAAAGACGGCACAATGAACGCATGCAATTGCTTCGAGCCTATGAAGTGGCATTGCAGAACAGACATCTGGAAACTATGACAATTAAAAAAGCGATTTTGAAGGAAGTTCAAAATATTGCAAACTATATGCAAAATAAGTAAACTGTTATTATATATATATATATATATATATATATATATACATTAATGTTTGTACATTAGTTTATTATTTATCTATGTTTAGTCTAGTTTTATAGTTTTATTATATATATTTTCAATATTTGTAATAAATATTATTAAAAAAATTTAACTTTTTGCTTTTTTATTGATAACAATATTTAATTGTCATTTAATAATGAAAATAATGCTGTAGTGGTAGGGCGTTGTTGTACTGTTGCGCAGTGAGCTGTGGTCCCGGCAGCCAGTCAAACAGTGAGCGTGAGTTTACGGTGGGCCTATCAACCTCGCAAGGGAAGGCACGAAGGGAACAATGGGGCTCTAGGTATAGCGGAAACAACTGTACGAGCCTTTTCAGACGAGGACGGCGACGGCACGGTTTTCGCCGTCGACGGGTCGAAGTGTATGAGATTAAATGGAGCCTTTCAGAGCCTTTTCAGACGAGGACGGCGACGGCACGGTTTTCGCCGTCCACTGCCGTTGTGTAGCTTACACACAGGCACGGATTGCAAACGGCGCGGCGACGGCTGCAGCTGGCGCCATATATTATATATACACAGTCATATACAGTGTGCAGAGTTCAGCGGCGGTTTAGCACTATCTCATTCGCCATGGCGCGTACACGTATTATTGCGTTATTCCTAAGTTGATCAGACGACCCGCGGAGTTTTCAAAATGTCCCGCTTTTTAGAAAATGTTTACTATACTTGTTGGAGCGGTTCTTATTTGATCTAAACATTCTTCTTTAAATTGTTTGCCGAAAGGCAGTAACAGAATATCGTTATAATTTTCATAATTAATTTAATCAGGATATAAAAATAAAAATTATTTTAAAAGTTTTTCCGTTATCGTCTAAAAAATAGTGATTTTTGTACAAAGAAAAATATGAATATTAGGTAACTTACATATACCGCAATAGTTAACCTAATATAATATTGGTTAATTTGTGAACAAGACCTTCAGTTAAATTACTACAAAAGCAACTGTAACTTATTCCACTGTTACAATAACTGTTACAATTAATCCCGAATATCCACGTGTCTGCCGACGATCCGGCTTCGCGATGTTTGTATTTCTTACAAAACGTGTCACTTCATTGACAACTTATATTACGTATATATGCTCAAGGCAAAAAATTGAATGGTAAATACATATACCCATAAATGTTCTAAAGTTCTGTGACCGCGGCGAAATTAATAAACAAAATAAACAGAAATGAAAGTAGAGGATGGATAAATAAATATAAGCAGTGGATGATATTCCGAACATGTCTACAAATAATATTTTGTTCCGCGTTCACGAAACTTTCAAGTCAAATACCTCGAAAACAAAGGCAAGCAAATGAAGTTATTTCGCATTTCATCTTATTTATATTATTATTTTTTATTACTTTATTATACTGAGTATGGGCCCACATTTTAGGATAACTTTTAGGATACCTCCTTTATTGTATGATCAATGCCACTAAGTATGATTGACCTACACATACACATACTACTGGATTTTCATAATAAACTTACGCACAAAGTCCCATTTTGATAATTTTATGTTCAATTTAAGCCTCTATTTGAACAACATTATTGGAAATAGTGTTTCAAAATACTAGAGGGCATTAAATACGATATTATAATCTCTTTCGTCGTTGCACGAACACACGGTATATGGAACGTCAACGGCATTGCGCAGAAAACAGATTTAGAGAATCCACGCACATTGCCTGTGCAAAAAAAACACGCGCCATCCGAAAACCGCACGGCGCGTGTGGACGCTACCATTTAACTCAATGCACTACCGAGTGGACCGTCGCCGTGCGAAAACCGTGGCGACGGCGACGGCGCGGTACGTGTGAAAGGCTCCATTTAATCTCATACACTTCGACCCGTCGACGGCGAAAACCGTGCCGTCGCCGTCCTCGTCTGAAAAGGCTCTCACACGTACCGCGCCGTCGCCGTCGTCCGTCTGGTCGCCGTGCCTCACCACCGAAGCCACGGTTTTCGCACGGCGACGGTCCGCTCGGTAGTGCATTGAGTTAAATGGTAGCGTCCACACGCGCCGTGCGGTTTTCGGACGGCGCGTGTTTTTTTTTGCACAGGCAATGTGCGTGGATTCTCTAAATCTGTAATCTGCGCAATGCCATTGACGTTCCATATACCGTGTGTTCATGCAACGACGAAAGAGATTATAATATCTCTTAAATTGAACATAAAATTATCAAAATGGGACTTTGTGCGTAAGTTTATTATGAAAATCCAGTAGTATGTGTATGTGTAGGTCAATCATACTTAGTGGCATTGATCATACAATAGAGGAGGTATCCTAAAAGGTATCCTAAAATGTGGGCACATACTCAGTATAATAAAGTAATAAAAAGTAATAATATAAATAAGATGAAATGCGAAATAACTTCAGTTGCTTGCCTTTGTTTTCGAGGTATTTGACTTGAAAGTTTCGTGAACGCGGAACAAAATATTATTTGTAGACATGTTCGGAATATCATCCACTGCTTATATTTATTTATCCATCCTCTACTTTCATTTCTGTTTATTTTGTTTATTAATTTCGCCGCGGTCACAGAACTTTAGAACATTTATGGGTATATGTATTTACCACTCAATTTTTTGCCTTGAGCATATATACGTAATATAAGTTGTCAATGAAGTGACTCGTTTTGTAAGAAATACAAACAACGCGAAGCCGGATCGTCGGCAGACACGTGGATATTCGGGATTAATTGTAACAGTTATTGTAACAGTGGAATAAGTTACAGTTGCTTTTGTAGTAATTTAACTGAAGGTCTTGTTCACAAATTAATCAATATTATATTAGGTTAACTATGGCGGTATATTATGTAAGTTACCTAATATTCATATTTTTCTTTGTACAAAAATCACTATTTTTTAGACGATAACGGAAAAAATTTTAAAATAATTTTTATTTTTATATCCTGATTAAATTAATTATGAAAATTATAAAGATATTCTGTTACTGCCTTTCGGCAAACAATTTAAAGAAGAATGTTTAGATCAAATAAGAACCGCTCCAACAAGTATAGTAAACATTTTCTAAAAAGCGGGACATTTTGAAAACTCCGCGGGACGTCTGATCAACTTAGGAATAACGCAATAATACGTGTACGCGCCATGGCGAATGAGATAGTGCTAAACCGCCGCTGAACTCTGCACACTGTATATGACTGTGTATATATAATATATGGCGCCAGCTGTAGCCGTCGCCGCGTCGTTTGCAATCCGTGCCTGTGTGTAAGCTACACAACGGCAGTGGACGGCAAAAACCGTGCCGTCGCCGTCCTCGTCTGAAAAGGCTCTACTTCTGCTTCCCACGTAGTCCACAAACACACATCGTAATAGTAATCGATGGTCATCCTCCAATAGTTTTAGTGTACCACAATAAAGAACCTGCTTGCTCAGATATAATAATAGTAAATAATAATTTAATATTAATACCAGCCGTATCGGAACCAGCGCTCCGCGCATCAACCCTCTCCACCCCTCAATGGTGGGAAGGAGAGAGCGGGGTATAAATCCGCACTATTGGGAGTCATACGGTATAGACGTTTTGGGACTGTGGTCAATCCTCTTTGCTAGGGAACCTGAACAAACCAAAACCACCTTAGTGCTTTATTATAGAGTATGATAATAATATCTTTTATTGAAAATTTATTAGAAGAATAAAAGCTTTATTTTACCATTCTCCATTCTATTGAAGTTTATTTTTAAATAACAAGCTAAAATGTTTTACAAATATTAATATTCTTTCGCTGTTAATAAACCACTAGTACATAATATGTATATCCAGGCTGTTCCTAAATATCATGTAAATACGAAAAGGGGTAATTCTTTGGCTTATTTAATGACTAAAAATTCATATAAACATAGGTCCGCAAACGCTTCGTTGCCGATCTACAGGGTGTTGAAATTTTTTTAGTTTTTTCTTATAGCTCTTGTATCCTAGTTTTAATTTTTAACAGTTGGTGGCGAATAAAATGTCAAAATAAATACAAACAAAAGGTTATCTAAATCAAGCCAACGCATACTAGATCAATTATTTAAAAAAAAAATAATTTTATCTAGCGAAACACAGAAAAGCTTTTATTTGTTTTCTCGATAACGGTGGTAAATACGAAAAAACTACAAAAGATTAAAATGCTTTAGAACAAAACAAAAAATGCATTTTGTATTTTAGAATCCACCAGCGGCGCACCGAAAAAAAGTCATGGGGAGAAAAGGGGGCATAACACCTGAAAAATATCTCCCTGTAGCTTCTTAAAACCATTTGGTATGCCCAATGATGTAAGTCCTACAGCGTAAACCATATTCCAAATTAGAGCTACATATCTCAAAAACTACTAGAGCTATAAAGAAAAAACTAAAAATATCTTGAAATTTCAACACCCTGTAAATCGGCAACGAAGCGTTTGCGGACCCATGTTTTTATAAATTTTTAGTCATTAAATAAGCCAAAGAATTACCCCTTTTCGTATTTACATGATATTTAGGAACATCCTGTATATAATGATTAAATATGCTCACTTGCTGATATTTGATTGCTATATCGTATTATTAGGTTTTAAGCGTTAGTATACTCATTTAAATCAAAATTTTGCGCGCTCTAAATGTTAACCGAGTCGTTCCAATTCATCGGATGAATACGTCACAACTTTGAGTCGTGACGTCATTACCTCGAGACGACGTCCGGATAGATTCGTGAACGCACCCCTGTGTATGTGGATGTGGCTGGGTCTGACCGTTCAGCCACTGCGGGCGCTTCAGTCTCAGCGCCGGTAGCACAAGCAGCTTTCGCTGGACTAAGCTGAACGTAACCATTAATCAGCTGTTTCTACAACGTTATTTGTCTGTCTTCTTTGTGTCACTTTGTGTGCTTTCGAATATTTTGGTTTATATTTGTTGTAAGATGCAAATGACTCATATGTGATTGTCAGTCATTGCATTGTCAGTATTCAGGGAATACCGCTACTTAGTTGTACTGAGGGTCAAAACTCTCGTTTAAGCAGCGCGTTATTTATGGAATAAGGTTTGTTAAGATACATACAATAATTACACATTTTTTGCATGTGATGCTTTTCTAGGTTAATGTAACAATGTTGCTTGAAAACAAAGAGAAGTGCTTGGTTTCGTTACCAAATTTTATATACGATGAGGCCTGCCTAGACATAATTAATACGCTAAATGAATCCGTAGTAATAACTGGACAATATGTTGAATGTACAGGCTGCGATTTTCAACAGTACGCTAAATTATATCCATTTCAAAATACGTCCCTGTTAATAAATACAAAATTTTCCATGAGGTTACAGGTTTTATTAGCTAGTAATATGTCATGCAAGTAAGTATCTATATAAGTAATATCACTTGATTACAAATATCATTGCTTATTTAAAAAAAAAAGGTGGAGCTCAGAATTATTGGAGCATTATCGATATGGTTGGAACATCACTAATCAATGCTCTGATTTATACATAAAGGAATCTGCGGATAACTCATATATTCGTAAGTATATATTTCATTTTATTTTATTTGTCTTCACAAAACAATCATAATTGGTTAGTCAAAACCTGAGCACAGCATGTTGGTTACTTTACGGCATATTGGTTAAATAAATACTGGCACACAAACTACAACATAAAATAAATAACTCATTAGCAAACCGGACTCTTACAAGGAAATAGACTAATCCATAATTTCACCAACAAGCAATATTCTCCAATGGAGAAGTTCATCATACAGGTACCAAATGGGCTTGCATGAACGCAAAGCAAAACATCGACTAACTTTGGGCATACAGTGTGCAACTTTGTTTTCATGAGAACAGCTGCGAGCATTACTGGAATCCAGCAAGATAGTAAAAAGGACGACTTTTTCTTATACAGGAAGCCGTTCGTGAATAATGTATAAGGATACCGTTGCTGGCAGTATGTGCAAGCGTCTAAGGTGCTAGAAACATCCATATCGATGTCAAAAGAATAACACAACCTGACAGAATTTTGAACATTAAGTGTAAAGCTATGAAAAAAAACTCCAATGACAACTCTGTGAGGTCGTTTACTATTACATACCAGACCACAATTCAGTTACACCGGTCTGCTTACGCGCATCGGCCACACCTACAAGTAACGTCAGTGCGAGAAGGAAGCGGAAGCAGCGTTAATATGGCCTTAATTCCCATAGCTGCTTTAGCAGCTAATTGTTGTTCATACGGTTGTAATGACATTTATACGCCGACGTCATTGCGAGAATTAGCGTTCGTTGCCCTGGTAGCTAATACGTTGTGACGTTCAAGTCTTTTAAGCAATTTAAGTGAATTGGCATGGTTGTCGACTTGTTAATAATAATACTATGGTTACCTATAGCTAGTGGATGACGTAATAGTAGGTGTTTTCCAATTACATGTATTACGCACTCACTACGTTTAACTCTAGCGTGCGCTGGGGCAAATAGCGCTGGCCCGTTCAGCATCGTAATGGCAACGCGTCGAGAAAGGTCGGAACGCAGCAACGTCAAGTATAGCGCCACACTTGATGTGACAACTTAAAAAAATAATAGAAACCTTCAAGGGCTTCGTTAGTCTTGTTTATGTAAATATATCAAATATGTTTCAGTCGTTAAAGGTCTTTTAACAATAATGTGCAAGATTGATTGATTAAATCCATTTTTACAATGAGTTTTACATTGTTAGCAAGCACCTAACCTATTACAAAATGACAAATGTAACTGATGTCAGTTGATCGGTGAAAGGGGAAGGGAGACTTTTGGCAAGTTGCACTAACTGCAAATTGTAATAGGAACGCTCTTCCATTGACCCTAGAGTGTGCCAGGGTTAATCAGAGCATAATTGGTAAACAGCTCATTTGCTTACTTTCGGTTACATCGCAAGAATACGAATAGTTAGTTATGGCAAGTTAGTTATGTCAAGTGACAAATGTATGGATGGTGTAGGATCGGTGTAAATATAGTAACGTAACCTAAATCTTCATACTTCATAGCAATTGTCAGCCTTAGATGAGAAGGGTGGTTATCTTTGCGTGCATAAATAAAATGTTGCACTTAAGCAACAAACAATTTGCAATAATGTATAAATAAAAACCTCTTTTCCTTTGTTTTGTGGAATTATATTAATTTTAATACAATTTTCAACTTAGTCCAAACTGGACACACTCAGAAAAATCCTTATTTGCTAAATACCAAGTATTACATAAAAACTCTTAAATGTATTGCAAAAAACTATAGCAAAATATAGCTTTCTGTTACTGAAGGTTATTTTTCATGTAGGTTTTAAATTTGCCAATCCCATAGAAACTCTCCCTGACCAGCATATGCTTCAACTTTCTTTTGAAGGGCCCTAGGGTTGTTTTAGCCTGTTCTTTGGAAGCTTATTAAGGACCTGATGATACGTCCCTGGTTGGCGTTGGTTTGGTTCTATGGTACGGCCACCCAGTGGAGTCTCATGAACGCAGAATATATTACAATAGTAATATCTTCTGCGTTCATGAGACTCCACTGGGTGGCCTCACTTTTTCGTGTCTGAGCTGAGAGCTCTTTTCTAGCTTGTAGAAGTTGTTGGTAAATGTACGACTTCATAAAAGTAATGACTTTGTAGACCGGTGTATCACTTCACTGAGTTGTCGCATGGTTTTTCACATGACAGAAATTGGCAATCTTTCATATGCTGCAAACAAAATAACGGGTCCTGACCGAGTACTACAAGTAGGCTGAGATAATGGCTTTAACCTTGAACGTTATAGCTAAGAAGGTAGAAACAGTTAAACTCTGTAAAGCGGCATTTTATTATTGTCAAATTTGTACCAAAATTGCCAATATTGTATCCTCCAAATAAGTAACTCGACTTGATAGTATTCGCAGAGCGGGCTGAAATAAAAACTCGAACTCAAAGGTAGTAAAAACTGTGAAGTGGTGTTTCATTACTGTCATATGAGGCACATGTTTCTATACAAGATGTCCAGAAATTAATGGTACCCAGCTTAATTGTCACTTCCTGATGGCAAATGGGACCAATCCTTATGAAGTATTTTTGTGTTAATATTTTGGTAGTATATATATATATATATATATATTTTCAAGGGGCGTACTATGAAAGGGTGTTGCCTCGTATGCATAAGGTCTCGTCTCAGCGAGGCCTGAAATTTTCAATTTTATTTTTATATGAAAATTTGTCTGGCCAAACTATACATCCTCAAACTTCAACCGCTGCTGCATGAAGAATGCGTACAAGGTAAAGCCAGCGGCCCTAGCAAAAAAAAAGGGTATACATATTTCACAAACAAACTGGTCAAGCTAAAAACTGATAAGGCCAGGTTTGAATAGCTGAGCTGAGTTTTTTTCTCTCTCTCTTCCTCTCACAAAATTTTAATGCAACTGTCTTTTTCTAGCCCATAGCTTAGCTTTGCTCGCTATTACCAATAAGTTGACATATTGTGACGTAGATGTGACATGGCCATGCCAAATATGCCCTTTATTCATGATTCACATACGGCCCGGCGCAGACACCAAATTACCAATCACTATTATCCTAGGGTAGCCAAACGTGAGAGTATTAGCATATCTTCATTAGGGTTGACCTTAGTTACTCTTAAAATAAATTTTATTTCCAAAATTAGGTCCGCCTCACCCCTGAAATTTGTTCTACATACTGAAAACCTAATCCCTACAAATTTTAAGTTGATTGGATAATGGGAAGGGCTTTGTTTATGCCAAAAAATTAAACTAAATAAATTTATATAAAAATTTCACTAAAAATTTGTCACCGGAAATCTATCCACATGCAAAATTTCTACTCGATTCGACTTTGTGACGTATGTAAAATATTGATTACAAGATTTGAACTAACAAATGAGAAGTGCAGTTAAGATAAGCGTAGTACTATACGCATTTTTCAATCAGACAATCAATGCCGCTTTGACAAATACGCACAAGTATCAAACTATCAAAACAGCACTAAAAACTAAAAGAAAGTTTTTTCGGTAAAATGTCAAAAATAAGGCATATCTTGTAAACTAAGGCCTGTATCGAAAATCTAATTGAAAATTTCTCCACTGCATTGAACCCTTTCTCCGCTTTGACGAATACCAACAAAGATGACGTTCTAAAAATTGTAAAAAGGCTCAAAATAAAAATTTTTTTTGGCGAATTTAAAAATGGTATGTTTCTCATAAGCTGTATTGAAAAACTGACGAAGATGTGATTCTACTGATTTACTCTAATATTAGTAATAGCAAAAACAACTCATTGATCAATAGACAAAAATTTAAAAATTTATGTTTTGGATATTATGCAGTTCGGTATTAATATTGAATCTTATGATTGTATAATATAATCTTCATTGTGAAGATTTACAATACTTTTGATGTTTGGTTTATATTGTTATTTTCTTGCAGTTAGTTTCTGATATATTTTGCAGGGGTTGCACCTTCGTTCTTTGTAACGAGAAATGTTAGTATCGAAAAAATATAGCGTCGCGATACAAATATGACAACAGATACCACAAATTGTTTTTTTTGTTAAAATTTAAGACCATTTGTAGTGTTATTGCAGCCACAGGGGTGCGAATCCACTCTTCAACATACAGGATTTATATAGGGTAAAGAATATGAGATAACTTGTTTCCCAAAAAAGAATTTTTTTTTGTGTTGGCATATATAGGCCTGTTGATTTTGGTAATAGGGTATTCCGTTCATGGCAAAATTTAAGCAGATATTCGGTTTAACCTATTGTACAATTTATGAGAATTCATAAAGTTAAGCTATGAGCTTTTTGATTTAGTTTTTCTATGAGATAATTGCAATTAAGAGTGCATTTCGTTTGAATTCACCGACCACCCTCGGAAATACACGATGATTACCGATCCCTAGTAGCGCTGGCAACAGCGGACAGCTCTCGAACAGGTGATCGGCTAAGTTGACGGTTGGCGACCCTGTTGTTTGACAACGAATGAAGGTAACTTTTTGGAGAGATGATTTAGTCATTCCCAAAGCTTGTAGCCAAACATCTCTCATCTCGCTAGTCGGCAATGTAAACAAAATCTTATCAGGAGTTACTGTTCTACTGCTGTTACAGCCCAGCACAGAACAATGTCGGCGTTGGAGTTTATACATTTTGAACAAGTGTTTGATATAACCTCGATAACCAAAGTAGGTGTCAACAAACGAGCGATTCTAAACGTTGACACAACAGAAGACAAAAATTTACTACGTGCACCCTAGATATAGCAACGTTGTCAAGTCGCTCACTTTGAGCTGTCTTTGTGACGTCACAAAGACCAATCCTAATTCAAACTTCAAACGACGATTTCTCTTAATTTAAAACAATGTTTGATATTTTACTTTTGAAGTAGCAAACAGTAGCACCCATAGTTTGTAAAAAATGACAATTTTAAAAATACCGGAATACCCTATTATAATTGGAACAATTTAGTAAATGTGGTGGCAACATGGTAAATGTAAAAGTTTCTTTTCCATGTTTTGTTCTAACATACAACAAACACACTATTTACACAACGCGGTTTGGAAAATTCTAGTCTCGAATAAATTATTGAAATGTTTAGTAAATATTGTTATTAGGCAACCAAAGGCTATATTAATAACTTTCTTATTTAAAATGTTTATAATTAGATTTATATGTCAAATTAGAAAGAAATACTGAAATTTTCAAGCTTTAAGTCCATTGTGGCACCTCTTCCCGTTATCCAATTGAGTTTCTTTTTGCAGGACTTATTTTTATAAAGACTAGAACAAATCTAGATGGTGGCATGAAAGAAAATCTATGATGGAAAATCAAGTTCCACCCTAACCTACATATTGTAGAGCAGGGATGCACAGACTTGTTGGGACCAAGGGCCACATCGATTAATTTCAGCTTATGGAAGGGCCGCAAAGAAAAATCATATTGTTCATTTTTATAAGCATATATACATATTTTTGTATTTTCATATTTATCGAGTATTGCACAAAAATAGGTAGATATGTATCCAGATAATTTACATCTTTATACTGTGGTATGACATTGCAGACATTGCCGAAGACTAGTGGCGAATAAAGCCACAATAAGTTTGGCAGTCAGCTGCTGTGAGTGAGGCTGGCCACCAGTATAGCAACAGAGGGCCGCATGCGGCACGCGGTCTGTGCATCCCTGTTATAGAGGATACTATCGGTATATTATACAAAAAAAAAATAGTTATAGTTAAATAAAACTAGATCTTAGAAAGTACATTATAATAATCTTTTATTCACTTAAACCCGCAAAAATTTATGATAATTGTTAAGTATGTTTAAAGAATAACTATTTATATGTACTCACTATAAATTAATATTACAAGTAGTGTTTTAGGTAAAGCAAAAAAGTTACATGTATCTGGGTATCCCCCGAGTACATGTTCTATGGCACATAATAGAGACAAATATTTCTTTTTAAAGCAAGAGTTATTCTTTAGCGTTTCATATTTCCTTTGTTTACTTTGTGTAGTGTAAAATGTTCAAGTTCTTTCTTGAATTTTATCCCATTTTAAACACTTATTGTGATGTTCAGGACATTTTTCTGAATCTATTGGTATTATTTTCATAGGTAGGCGAATTATTTACGATATCAAACCTAAAATTATTGTACTAATAGTAATGCCTTGAATTTCATATAAATTGTTTTAAAGTAAGGTTTTAAATCTAAATAAGTAGGTAGGTTCTGTAAACAGGTCCACTTGAAAATATCCTGGCATAAAAATATATGAATTTGCTGAATGTGTTGCTACACCACTGGCTACCTTGTCAGGAATGCATCTAGTAACTTTTCTAGTTACCAGATTTATATGCTATATCAAAAGTTATGATACAGCTGTTATTTTTAATAATAATGAGCGGCATAAGAAACGCAACACCTAAAATGATGACCAGTTTCAAACTGCAGTAACTTTAGAACGTATTGCTCGATTTGAATGAGGTTTTTTTTTATTTGAAAGGTCCACTTTTTGCCAATATTTCTGTATGTGTGCTACCCGTTTTTGCGCTCTTCCATTTCAGCAATGGTGAATAACGTTAATGCTTGTTTTCTTCCTACAGTTTGAAGCTTGCTGTGGGGTGCACCGACAAAATAATTTAACTTTAAACAAAAGGAGCTTGTAGTCTCGTCTGTTCTGATCATTTATGTTTTTTGTTCAAGTTTCTGTTGTTTTTAACGTCAAAGTTACAAGATCTTAAAGATAACACTGCTTCTTCGGCAGCGCCATCAGAAATTAAAGCTAGCCATGGTAATCAACAAAAACATTTAGTGATGTTTAGTGTTGTTAACGTCATTGATTGTTGCTAGACAATTAAAATGCCTTTAAGCCTTGCAGAAGTTGCTCAGGCAGTAGCTTTGGTGGAAGATGGACGCAGCATTCGTTATGCTGCTCTTGTTCTTGGCGCGATAACGAGTACAGTTTGTCGCGCCTTTCAAAGATTTCGCCAGACTGGCACCTTCAACAGACGACCTGGGTCAGGAAGAAGACGCATCACTCAAGCCCGTGATGCGTCGTAATGACCGTGTTACGAAATCGACATACCACAGCAGTTGAGACAAGAAATCGTCTGGAGCAAGTGCGTCGGGTGAACGTGAGTGAATGCACAGTAAGACGGCGATTTGAAGAAGCGGGGTTGAGAGCACAGAGACTAGCAACTGGACCACAGTTGCTACGAACATTGTGTTGCACGATTACAATTTGCACGAGATCATGTTCAGTGGACCAATGCAGAGTGGCAAAACGTACTCTTCTCAGATGAGTCGAGGTTCGGCTTGTACTCTCCAGATGGTCGAGAGAGAGTTTGGAGAAGAGCAGGAGAGCGTTATTCTCAGTGCAACTTCTCTGAAAGAGTACAGTACCAGGGAGGATCTGTAATGGTTTGGGGAGGAATCTGCTTCGAAGCACGTACGGAACTTTGCTTTATCAACGGAAACCTAAACACAGCTCGGTATGTTGAAGAAATTTTGGCGGAACACGTGGTTCCCTTTGGGCCATTTATTGGTGACAACTTCTTGTTCACGCACGATAATGCACGCTCCCATACAGCCCGCATAGTGTCCCAATACCTGGATGATTTGGATATCAGCAGAATGGAATGGCCTGCACGTAGCCCTGATTTCAACCCCATAGAACACATGTGGGATATGCTAGGGAGACGAGTTAGAGCCCGTGGTGCCGCGATACAAACGCTAGATGATCTCCGAATAGCGCTAGAAGAAGAGTGGAACCAGATTCCCCAAAATGAGATTCAAAACCTAATTCGAAGTACGCCTAGAAGGATGAGGAATACAATTCAAGCGAGGGGAGGCAATACTCACGCAATACTACACGCGTGGTGTATTTTATACACCATCACCAAGTTCGCCAACAAACTCCAGTAAAAGGTATTCAAATTCAAATTTAAATAAGCTTTATTACTGTTCAGTAAACGTCAACACATGATACTGGTAGTAAGTAACAACTGATTTCAAAAAGTAATTTCTTCGACAGTGTAGGGTGGTGCTGTTAGTAGATGCTTCTTAAGTGTTCTTTTGAAGTCGGGTAGATCTTTTAACTTCCAGGATTCGGGACATCTGTTGTATACAGAAACCCCCCTTCTCAAATACTCGGCCGACTGAATTCTGATTTCCGGTGGTTGTAGATGTAACCTGCTTCTTGTGTTGTACTCATGGTAGTCTCCACTGCGAGGCAACTCGAAACGACGCCGTGCGTGGCCATCTACCAGGACTCTATAAATATATTCAGCTGGTGCTGTCAGTACACCATACTTTATAAAGAGTGGTTTGCAATGTTCATAGTAGCTCCAACCCTCTATGCTACGAATTGCTTTTTTTGCTCCAGCGAGACAAGACAGACCCCAGATGCTTTGTGTGCCCCCAGATTGGTAATATTTGTTAATAAAAAAATCATAGTGTATAAAATTATTTATTATTCATGAAATATGACAACAACAACAAAATATTATTCGAAACTAATAGTAATAAAATAATAGTATATTATAATATTATAATACAACTTTTATAAGACAAAAATTGGCGCACGAGTTGTTTTGGGCTCTACGAGCGTAGCGAGGAGTGCCCGAATGGAGCGAGTGCACCAATACGTCTTATAAAACGAGTGTTATATACTATTTGTTGAGTGTTATACATTAATTTTACATAAATTTCGCAAATTGCAGTTGGCATTTTACAATCTAGAGTAGTTTTATATTCATCAGTTGGTAGTTGTGGCAAAATTCACAAATACGATTGACGCAAGCCAATAGCGATAGAGGTGTCACCCTTATTTGACACTTGACGTCAATATCATCAATTTGGAGAACTAAAAGTTTGTGATCTAGTGTTTTCATAACGACACCGAAAGCGGTTTCGTTATGAGTTTATAACGAACGCAAAGTAGAAAAAAGTCTTTTTATGTCCAAATTCTTCACTGCCTTCTTGTACAGAGTGCAATCATCGTTTTCTTCCATATTCTCTTCCTCTGATGTATCTGACTCTCCTCCCACTTCTTCTTGTTCAGGTTAATAAATAATAAATAAATAATAAATAAATAATCAATAAATAATAAATAAATAATAAATAAATAATAAATAAATAATAATAAATAATAAAAAAATAATAAATAAATAATAAATAATAAATAATAAATAATAAATAATAAATAATAAATAATAAATAATAAATAATAAATAATAAATAATAAATAATAAATAATAAATAATAAATAATAAATAATAAATAATAAATAATAAATAATAAATAATAAATAATAAATAATAAATAATAAATAATAAATAATAAATAATAAATAATAAATAATAAATAATAAATAATAAATAATAAATAATAAATAATAAATAATAAATAATAAATAATAAATAATAAATAATAAATAATAAACAATAAACAATAAACAATAAACAATAAACAATAAAACAATAAAACAATAAACAATAAACAATAAACAATAAATAATAAATACTAATAGTAAATAGTAAATACTAATAGTAAATAGTAAATACTAATAGTAAATAGTAAATACTAATAGTAAATAGTAAATACTAATAGTAAATAGTAAATACTAATAGTAAATAGTAAATAGTAAATAGTAAATAGTAAATAGTAAATAGTAAATAGTAAATAGTAAATAGTAAATAGTAAATAGTAAATAGTAAATAGTAAATAATAAATAATAAATAATAAATAAATAATAAATAAATAATAAACAAATAATAAATAAATAATAATTCGTTAATAAATCTGTAAGAAATAAATACGGGAGAAACCCAACAACTAACCGAAAATACTTGCATAAGTCCACGCGTGGTGTACCACTCTAAACTGCCGCTGAAAAAATTACCTGTAACTCTCTTACCTATAATGTTATCACTCCACGACCGAAGCTGGTGGTGGTAGACACTTCACTCATAGGTTAGATTTTTTTTTTTTATTAATAAGCATAAGATGCTTAACATATTGAACCTAATCTAAAAGATTAACCATCAATTTAAATCTGAATTCTTAAAACTAGGTACTTGTCTCTAATAGGCTATCTACTGATGTCCCTATATTTACTTTGTCCCAAACAAGAAGCACTAACACTTCACTCACTGTGCTCTGCTTTTTACACATTTCACTGATTCACTAGTTCGAAGGGTTTAGTTCTTTTTAGTCTTCTCACTAGATTCTGGTTGTCCAGTAGCTGCAGGGCCTCTACGTTGACGTGATGGCTTAGGCGAGATTCATGCATAGTGGCGAATCTTTTTATCTCTTGGATGACTTGTGGGACACCAAGATCTCGGTGCAGGTCACTATTCCGTATGTACCAAGGAGCGTTAACCATATTCCTTAGTACTTTATTTTGGAAAATCTGGATTCCTTGTATATTGCGCAGCCCCAAAGCTGGATGCCGTATAACCAAATCGGTTTTAGTACTTGGTTGTAAACTTGTAGTTTGTTCTGTACTGACAACTGAGAGTTTCTTCCCAGAAGCCAGTACAGTTCTCTGTATTTGAGGCCAAGCTCTACTCTTTTCTTTTTAACATGTTCTTTCCACCTTAGTTTTGTATCCAGTGTCATACCCAAATACTTTGCAGTGTCCCAAAGCTGGATGCCATATAACCAAATCGGTTTTAGTACTTGGTTGTAAACTTGTAGTTTGTTCTGTACTGACAACTGAGAGTTTCTTCCCAGAAGCCAGTACAGTTCTCTGTATTTGAGGTGAGGCTCTACTCTTTTCTTCTTAACATGTTCTTTCCACCTTAGTTTTGTATCCAGTGTCATACCCAAATACTTTGCAGTGTTCGCATATGGAACTATGGCGTCGTTAATCTTGACATGAGGTATGTCCTCGATTCTTTTGTTTGTGAAGTTAATGTGGACAGATTTCAGTTCGTTGAGCTTGGTCTTCCATTTTTTGGTCCATTTATATGACATGTATATGATATATTTTGTTAGTAGCTTGTTGAAGACTCCTGGTAGATTCACCAATAGTTGATCCCACTGCCATTAGAGCCATGTCATCTGCAAATGTGGTGACTGTTACATTTTCCATCTGTGGAAGGTCGCTTGTATATAGTAGATAGAGAATTGGTCCCAATACACTACCCTGGGGTACCCCAGCATTGACTTCTTTTAGTTCCGAGTATTCATCGATGTTTTATTCTGAATAGTCTATCAGATATATAGGATGTTAGCAGCTCGACGTATTGTAAAGGTAGCATACTCTTTAGTTTGTGTATCAATCCTTCATGCCAAACCTTATCGAAAGCTTGTGTCACATCAAGAAAGATTCTTGAGCAAATAAGCTTTTCTTCTAATGCTTTCTCTATGATATCTGTTATTCTATGGACTTGATCTATAGTGGAATGCTTTTCTCTAAACCCAAATTGGTGATTAGGAATTAGTTCTTTTCTCTCAATGATAGGTTTCATTCTCTTTAGAAGCAACTTTTCAAAGAGTTTCGATATCATTGTTTCCAATGATATCGATATTGGGCGATATGTATTGGCCTCGGTCGGTGGTTTGCCTAGTTTTGGTATCATGATAACTTCTGCTACTTTCCAGACATGCGGGACATATTTTAATCTGATCCAGGTGCCTTCTTTGGATTCAGGTTTGTCTTGATTTCTCTGGCAACTTCCTTTGGAGTAACTAGCTGTATGGCTTCTTCATCATAGGTTATATCTTCATTCGTGATTGGCTCTGATTTGATCTTGTGGGGCTGGAAGATTTCTGTTAGATGTTCTGCAAAAATTTCAGCCTTCTGTTTATTGTCTCTTGCCCAGGTACCGTCTCTTCGTCTTATAGGTGGGAGTAGTTTTTGAATTTCGCGTTTAAGTTGTTGGGATTTATTATTAAGTATGGTTTTGTCACCTGGATCTCGTGACTGTTGCAATCTTCTTCTAGCTTGTCTTTTTTGCTTGACCATTTCTCTAATTTCCATAGGATAATTATTTCCAATAGTTCTGTGGGTGATTTCTTTAGTGTTGTTCCAAGCGGCTTTCTGGATGGTGTTGATGAATTTCTCGGCTTCTACGTCGAGCTGATCTCTGGTTTTAAGCTGGATATTTAGCTGTATAGTGTTTTCAAGCTCTATTTTAAAGCTTACCCAGTCTGTAGTTTTATTGGTCAAGGTTGGGGTACATTCCTTTTTGATTATGCTTTCGCTTAGAGTCATTTTTATTGCAGAGTGATCAGCCAGATCAAAGTTCTCCTCAATATCAATGAAGTTCGGCGAGAATTTTCTTGTTATAAAGAAGTCTAGAAGATCCGGGGTTTTGTCCTGGTCAGTAGGTCAATAGGTTGGCTTACCTGTGGAATGGAATCGACATCCTCTTTCTTGGATTGCTTTTCTCAGCTCTCTCCCTTTTGTGGTTATCAGTCTGGAGCCCCAGTCTGTATGTTTGGCGTTATAATCACCACCCAGTAGAAACCTTTCTCCGAGATGTTCTAAGAATTTATTATAATCTGTTTTTTTGAGATTAAACCTTGGGGGGCAATATATCGCACCCACAGTAAAATTCTGTTTGGTTGATTTTATACCAACGACCGTAAGTTGTACTTCTGCGCTCTTGAGATGGCACTCCTCATAGTGATTTATGCTATTACTTTATCATACGCAGCATGTAAATGTATTGTAATCGTGCCAAAAAAAATTTTTGAGATTTTATCGGAAATATGTCTTTTTGGGTCCCCTGAACATTTTTGACCAAGGTACAAAAAAATGTCTGTGTGTGTGTGTGTGTGTGTGTGTGTGTGTGTGTGTTTGTGTGTGTGTGTGTGTGTGTATGTGTGTGTGTACCCGTTTTTTTGTGGCGACGATTCCGGAGAAACTACTAAAGGTATCTGGACGAAACTTCATATTTAGAAGTTTCATAACCAAACTTAGAGCTGAAAAGCTTTCTTTTGAAAAGGGTCCAAAGGAACTGCAGGTTTAGTCTTAGAATTTTTGAAACATTTTGTAAATAAGCCGCCATTTCTGGAATTTCGTCGAAATAGTTAAATAATAAATTAAAGAAGATGAAATTCTGAATAATTTATCACTATGACATTTTTTGGTACAATCAATAGTTTAGCTGCATGAGCAAATTCTATTTCATCGAGATCGGTCGTACTCCTTTAAAACTAGTAGCCAGGATATGTCAGATATGATTCGAATGACAGTACGTAGTGTCAAACGCAAATGTTTTGACAATCTACTGTCAATATAAGCTGCGTTCGGATATAGTATACCGTACACTTTTTACACCCAATAACACGTGTGTCATTTGGACAGTGTACCCTGTGTCAGCGGAGTACAATATCCGACCGCAGCTTTATTCGACATATCTGTCTAGTTCTATTAGTTTTATTTTAATGCAGACATAGCCGATCTCGATCAAATAGAATCTCATGCAGCTAAACTATTAATTTTATATATATAGTATGATAAAGTCATGTGCCTGGCCACATCAGATTTTTTTTTATTATTACGGCACTTCCTCCTCTAGCTTGGTTATCCGGATGACATACTTCGTACACCTGATATCCCTTCAGCTTTAGATATGTCTGATTTGTTGAAAAATAGGTTAGATGACGTGAAATGGGCGGTGTCTGCTATGAGCAACAAATAGCAGCTGATGCAGTGAAAATGGTGTACTTTATACACCAGCACGTGTAGTTAAAGGTTAATTAAATTTTGTCGTTATCCATGGCTTCTTTAATTTCTGATGGCGCTGCCGAAGAAGCAGCGTTATCTTTTAGAGCTTGTAACTTTGGCGTTAACAACAATAGAAACTTGAACAAAAAACATAAGTGATCAGAACAGACGAGACTACAAGCTCCTTTTGTTTAAAGTTAAATTCTTTTGTCGGTGCACCCCACAGCAAGCTTCAAACTGTAGGAAGAAAACAAGCATTAACGTTAGTCACCATTGCTGAAATGGAAGAGCGCAAAAATGGGTAGCACACATACAGAAATATTGGCAAAAAGTGGACCTTTCAAATAAAAAAAAACTCATTCAAATCGAGCAATACGTTCAAAAGTTACTGCAGTTTGAAACTGGTCGTCATTTTAGGTGTTGCGTTTATTATGCCGCTCAGTGTAGTTTGTAGGGCATTACCTTTTCGGGTGTTGTATGTGTGATAGTCTGCAGCTCTGTGGATGTCTCTCATACATCTGTAGATATATGAGGCGTGCACGGTTAATATTCTGTGCCGTGTAAAGAGTGGTTTGGCATGAATCATGGGAGTTTCAGCGGTGAGGCTGCGTTCTGCTCTCTTTTGGAGTGTTAGAATGGTTTTGGTATGTGCGCTGTATCCCCAGGATTCGATTCCATATACCATGCCTGCGTGGAAGAGTGCCCATGTATCTGGTTATTGCGGCTTGGTACCCTGCCGTTTGTTCTACTTTCCGTATTGCGTACATTGCAATGCTGAGAGTTACGGCTAGTTTGTCGATGTGGTCGCTCAGGATAGTCGAGCATCTATTGTAAGTCCCAGGGGTCGAACCGGTTTGTCAGGTTTCTTCCATCTTTCCATCTGAATGGTGATTTTTTCTGTTTTTTTCCTCCTGTAGCTGTAAGTTATTTTCAGCAAACCATCTCTTTACTTGGTCCAGGTGTTTCTTACAACTTGCTTCTGCTTCCTCTTCAGTCTCCGCAGTTGTGACTAGTGTTGTGTCATCTGCATAGATAACAGTGGTAGCTTCAAGCTGTATTGGTAGGTCGTTTATGTATAATATGAAGAAGACGCCCCCTAGGATGCTTCCTTTTATCTGCACTTTTTGGATTATGTTTGTGAGGTTTGACTTTATCAGTTTCAAGGCGGTACCTCTGATACCGTAGGCTTCCATCTTCTCCAGGTGCATGTGGCATTGAATCGAACGCTGGGCCTAGGTCGCATAGTTCCACGACACATCTCTTCCGTTCCTCTAGTACCGCGCTGATGGTTTTCATTAAAAACTTCATTGCATCTTCGGTGCTTTTGCCTGGTTGATAGGCGAATTGCGCAGGCGTTAAAAGGTGGTGTTTTGTTAGATGTGTGTACAGTCTTTTGAGTATGAGGTCTTCTAAGATTTTGGAAATTGCTGGTAGTACCGCAAAGGGCCTATAGTTTTTACATTGTTTTGTCGCCTTTCTTGAATATTGGTGCAATTCTGCTTACTTTCAGTTTGTCCGGAAAGATTCCTTGAGCGATGGCTCGGTTGAAAATGGTTACAAGTGGTTTCGCGATGTAGGGGGCCGCCCATTTCAAAGTGCGGGTGCTGATTCCATAGATGTCTTCTGTTTCCTTGGTTTTCATTTGGATGATTGTATTTTTGACTTCATGGTGATCAGTAGGGAAGAAGAAGACTGACTGTTGACAGAAAATATCCCCTGGGATGGTGTTTCTTTGGTTCGGGTTGTCTTTTAATGGGCTTGTGAAATACTTGTTGCGGTATTCACATGTTGGTGTGTTGGTTTCGGTGTTTGGTTTTCTTTGTTGACCTGTTTCACGATTTATTACTGTCCAAATCGCCTTACTTTTGTTTTGTGCATCATATATTTGGTTGTAGTTTCTTTTTTTGTGTTCATCTTCGGCCAGCTGTGTGTATAATTGCTGATATCTTTTTACGGAGTTTGCACTGTGGTTGTCTTTCCTATCGTCATTCATTCTTCTTAGGAGTCGAAGAGTTTCCCGGAGTTGCAGCAGGTTCGCTAGGATGTTTGGCCTGGCTTTTATTTTTCTTTGTGGTACTTTTGGAAATGCGTTTTTGTGGTGTTTGCAAAGGAGCCACTTAAATTTGTCCATCATTTTGTATGCGTCTTCATCTTCTTCAAATATGTCCCAGCTTTCTTGAGCAAGCAACGTTTCAAACTTATGTTTGTTTACGGAGTTATATTTCTGGACATATCGGAGTTCGGGTTGTAAGCTTTTTTCGTTTGGTATCTGGAATTTTAGGACCATAGTTTGGTCCGATTACCTTGCTGTGTGTTTGTATTATATCTGTGAAGATATTGTCTATACACGTTCTGCTCGATGTTGTTATTTGTGTCGGTAGGTAGAAGATGTGTGCTAGGCCATATGAGTGCATAGGGTTTGCTATTAGCCTTTTTCTGAGGTTGTCTGTGTAGAAATTGATATTTAGATCCCCTGCTATTATGATTTTTGTGTTTGGTTTGTGCTTATTTAATACCAGTGTCTTGTCTATTGTCTGCATAAAGTGATCTAGGTTTCCAGTGGGTGGTCTATAGACACCTATTACGATTAAGTTTTCAGTCGGTATGGACACACCTGCCAGCTCGCAGTCCATTTCGATGGAATTTTCTCTGATGCGGTTCTCTTTGATGGCTCGGATATTATTGGACACAAATATGCATACCCCTCCATGCTTGTGATTTATTCTGTAGAAACAGCTGACCTTGCTGTGCCCCTATAGATGGTAGATGTTTACATTTTGCTGTGATAGCCAGTGTTCATATACATATACATGATATGAGTGCCTTCTCAGAATCTGACAGTATTTGTAGGGCTGCTGTCTTATTTGTCATACATTGTATGTTGGTAGCTATGAGCGTTATTGAATTGTGGTTGTCGGCTGGTTTGTTTGCAGGAATTTCGATCATCTTTGTGGCAGGTCTTTGGGTCTTAGTCGAAAATTTCTATTTTCCTTATATGGACTTATGATGGTATATTTTGGCCATATATCTGGGTTGAAGATCTCTTGGAGCTTTGAAGATTCCAATATGATCTTGAATGCAGCAATCTGCGATGATTTGATTTCAAGTTTTTCTATGTTAATAAAAATAATAATAATATTTATTTAAACACACTGTACAGTATAACGTCAAAATTAAGTATATCACAATAAACAAAATTCAATATGGTTTTAAGTTATTCTCAAATTCCTCAATGTTATATGGGGGGATCCTTAAGAGGTGATCGTGCAGCGCTGTTTTGAAAGCGTTATTGCTTTTTGTTTTCCAGCTGGTGGGTAGGGCGTTGTATGTCTTTACCATTTTTGAGGTGCTTCCTGTGGTACTAAGTCGGGTAAAATCAGCAACCAGGAAGTTTTTGTTGCGGGTGTCATATTCATGGCAGTCTTGTCTTCGTAGGAGGGTGGAATTCTTCTTGTGTATTGCAGTGAGGCTCTTCATAAGAAAGATGGCATGCACTGTGAGAATTTTCTGTTCCGCAAAGATGGGTTTCGCATGGCAGCAGGAGTCCTCGGCTACCAGGGCTCTGATGGCTCTTTTTTGTATTGTCAGTATGGAGCTCATATGAGTGCTGACACCCCACACCTCGATGCCATATGCCATCCTGGAATGAAAGAGGGCCATGTACGCTACTCTTGCGGCTTGTTGTCCAGCGGTTTTCTGTATTTTCCGGATGGCGTAGGTTGCTCTGCTTAATGTTTTCCCTAGATGCTGTATCTGTTCACACCACGTCAGGCACGAGTCGATGGTGGTTCCCAGAAAACGTACAGGGTTCACAGTTTGTTGCCATCTGTCCATTTGGAAGACCAGTTCTTCGGTTTTTGTCTCGTTTACGTGGAGAGCATTGCACTCGAACCACCTTCTTGCTTCTTCCATGTGTACCTCCGATACAGATGACAGCTCAGCATCCGATTGGGCAGCAGTGATTAGGGTAGTGTCATCTGCATAGATTATTGTATCTGCATTTATGCTTTCTGGAAGATCATTCATATAAATAATGAAGAGTATTCCCCCCAATAGCCTCCCTTGCGGAACTCCAATTGTGGACTGCCAAAACTCACTGACCTCCCCGCCGCACCGGACTTGATGTATTCTGTCTGTTAGATACGACTGGACTAGCTTCAGGGCGATTCCTCTTACTCCACACCGTTGCATCTTCTGCAGTAACCTTTCGTGTGGCATCAGGTCAAAGGCTCTGGTCAGATCACACAGCTGAATCTTGCACTTTTTCTTATCTTCAAGGTGTTTGTGTATTTTGGATATTAGTGACTTCATTGCATCCTCGGTTCCTGTGTGCTTTTGATATGCAAATTGTGCCTTTGTGAGCAGTCTGTTTCTGGAGAAGTGGTCAGTGATTCTCGTAAGAATTATCTGCTCCAGTATTTTGGATATTGCAGGCAGAATCGCTATCGGTCGTTAGTTCCCACATCTCTGTCGGTCTCCCTTCTTATAGATTGGTGTGACTCTAGCAATTTTCACTTTTGATGGGAATATACCTTCGCTTATGCAGTGGTTGAAGATTGTGGCTAGTGGCTTTGAAATATATGGTGCGGCCATTTCAGCGTTCGCGTGCTAATATCGTATATGTCCCTGGTCACTTTTGGAGAGATGTTGTGGATTATTCCGTGCACTTCTTTTTCGTCTGTTGGAATTAGAAATAGGGAACTGTCGCAGTACTTCACTGATGTTTCATCTGTGGGTGGAGGAGCGACCATCGAGTCCTGTTCCATGTAGTGTCTTTTAAAGTGGTTACATGCAGGTGTTAGCGGGTGGAATTTCATACTGAGTGCTCTTCCCGTCTCATGATTTATGGTTTGCCATATGGGTTTTGTTGTGTTTTTGGCATTCGGTATTGTGTTGAGCTTTGCTGTTTTGTGTTCTTGTTCAGCTTGCTTCACGTAGAAGCCCTTGTATTTGTTAACGATGGTGTTGCTCTGGTTGGTATTTGTGGTATCTGCCCATCTACGTAGGAACTTGAGGGTATCTTGGATTGCTAGCAGTGTTGGTGAGGTTTTTCTTCGGTTAGTTCTCTTCCGTTTGACTTCTAGCGGGAAAGCGTTGTGGTGGTGCATGTTGAACGTGCGTATGACGTTGTCCATCATTTTTTCAGGTTTCTCGCTGCTAAAGGTCCTATGCCAGGCCTCTTCTTGTAGTGAACTAATGAAGCGTATTGTGTTGTTTGCGTTGTAGGTTCTTCTGGAAGTAAATGATGCTGATGGTATCTGTACTTGTGATATTATTAAGAGTAGGGCTTTGTGGTCTCCATAGTTTGGCTCCAGTATTCTTGGTTCTGCTTCGTTGAGGTTGGTGAAGATGTTGTCTATGCAGGAGCTGGTTTCCCCCTGGACTCTCGTAGGTTCCCTGAACATTGGCTTGAGACCGAAGGAGGTCATCAGCTCTGTCAGCCTCTTCTTGTTTGAGTTTTCATTTTGGAAATGTATGGTCATATCACCTGCCACGATTATTTTGGTGTTTGGTGTAACTTCTCTTTGGACCTGATCAAGCGTTGACTCGAGTGTGCTTAAGAAATTGGGTAGGTTTGCCGTGGGTGATCTGTACACACGTAGCACCACCAGGCTCTCCTGTGGTATGTGAATGCCAGCGAGTTCGCATTCTTTCTCCACTGAGTTATTGATTACGCTTGACATCTCAATAGCGGTGAGGTCATTTAAGATGAGTATTCCTACTCCTCCGTGGATGTGCCTTCTTCTGTTAAACCAACTCAATTTTCTATAGCCTCGCAATTGGTAGAGATCTGTGTTGTCCTATGAAAGCCAGTGTTCAGTTATGCATATTATGTGGGCTTTTTGAGCATCTGCGAAGGTCTGGATTGCTAGTACATACATTGTTTGTTAGCATAAGAGTAATGCTTTTTCGAGGCATTTCATGGTTACACTTTGCAGCACTTGTTTTGGCATCAGTTTTCTCTGAGCCTTGTCCTATTGGAGTTGGCCCACCTAAAAATATAAGGTGCCACCACTACATTGCTAGGCCAGTTCTCTGCTAGCAGAATCTTTTCTTTTGCACTGAAACCCACTCCATTTTAAAACTTCCTTTTTTGCTCTGAGTTTCTATCTTTGTACATTCTGCGTCATCTGTTTTTGTGACTTCTTGTATGTAATTTTTTATTTGTGCCTCTGTAACATCTGCATTAACTCGTTTCACAAAAAACCACGCTGTTTTCTCCGCTCCTTTAAATTGGGAGATATTGGCAGTAACCGTTATTTCCTGCTTTTTTGTTCGTTGTTTTCTTTCGGCGGTCTGCCACTGTTCATTTTTCTGGTTAGGGCATAGGTCGATAATTTCATTCATCTTGTTTTTTTGCATTCTTTGAAATTCCATTAGATTAGTTTTGTTGTTATTGGCAACTCCTGTGTCCTCAGGTTTTGGGATTCTGTTTGATTTTTCCACTGTTGGTTTGTTTTCTGGTGGTTTGTTGTTCATTACATTTGCAGTTGCTGTCAGCTTCTCCCTGTATGTTGGGATTGGTGGTTGTGGGGTTCCAGCCCGTTGTTTTTCTTCGTCCTTCAGACTATTCTTTAGAAAGGAGTTAAATTCTTCGAGGATCGTGTTAAGTGTTTGTATTTTAAAATTGTCGAGGTGTTCCTGTAGTTGTTTTGGCATCGTTGTTAGGCTTAGTCTTGACACGAACGCTGTTCTTCTGCTTTCAACGGCTGATATATTTAGCTCTGTTTTTGTATATGTTCCTAGTATTGTTGTAGATCTTCGTGTTCCTCTTTTGTATGTCACTGTCTGATATTCGGTGTCGTTCTGGGGTGGTAGATCATTGGGCATGTTATTTTATTTCTGTATGAGATCTTTGTTGATATTAATAACTGCCGCCATAACTTCTTTATAGGATTTCTGCCATCTCTCAGCACTTGCCTTTTTTGCTTCCGTGTTGGTGTAAAAGGATGTATTTCCGTTTCATTGTATTTGTTTGTCCATTGGAACCATTTTAGTGTTTGACTTTTGACTACTTCCTTCCATACGGGTTTGAAAATTGAAAAGCTTATTTATTTTATATTCATAAAATGCACAGTTTTCAGAAAAACGCAATTAAATATTTCAGTGTAATGCTAAAAAAACTGTCATGCAAAAGAAAACAAATTTAAATTTCACTTATTCTTGCTAACTCTGTATAAGATGATGCAAAATGTAGAATATGTATAATCACTATTTCTGTAACGTCACATATTTCTTTTGTTTTTTTCGAACTTTTTTTGGACAAGCATAAAAAAGTACAGTATAGAACTGATAATTACTTTCTAAGCAATACATATACAAGTATAACATATAACATATGTATCAAAACATCCCTGGGAACCCCTCTTACACATACACCACCAGTATATTAAACTAAATAATAAAGTGATCAGCAAGTTCTTGTATTTTCCAGTCAGTGGGAAATGGGAGCAAAGCTAAGCTAAGCGAATGGTTGCAAAAAAGCGATTGCACTAATTTAATAAAAAATAATTAGGAGCGAGCTAGAAAGTAAATAGTTTTTCTTAGCTTTGTTTCCAGTTGCCCATCAGCCTATAACGTAACTTATTTTCATTGTTGCAGCTATTCTAAGTGCTTTTATTATATTATTTATGTTTGGAACCATCTGGTATATGGTGAAATGTATTTACAAATGCACAAAAAACAATGATATTTGGCAAAGATATTCTATATTTACTACACTTCGAGAACACGTACGTACATATAACATCTACATATTTATTAGGTGAGGTTTATATTTGTTGTTGTAGACTGGCCTTGTTAATGAAAGTGCACCACTAGTAATGGAGCAACCACCCAAACAGATTAAGCATCCAAACCGTATCAAATCAGTTGATGTATTTCGAGGGGTATGCATCATTATAATGATTTTTGTAAATTATGGTGGTGGCCAGTATTGGTTTTTTAAGCATTCTGTTTGGAATGGACTGACTGTTGCAGACCTTGTATTTCCATGGTAAGTAAACTTTTTCATTTATTGTAAGATGTTACAAAACGTAAATATACATAAAGAGCAACCAATTTTATATTAATTTTGTTATTCATATAGCCTCCATATAAGCATTACATCAAAATGAGCGACTTTAAAAGCACATTTTCAACTAGCCGTATAGCAAAGCTACCTGAAAATAACCACTTTTTTATGAGAGATTAGCAGGGGCTAGATTTTTTTTCATTTTACTTGGACCATATAGTTCACCACAGGAATTTTCGTTTTTAAAGATCTTTGTGGGTAGCTGTTGGCAGAATGTAGTTTCAAAAAAGTTTTATCAAGTATGTTCTATGATAAAGTTTTAATGGAAATACTTGAACATTATGGTATAACAGCCATTTTGAAAATTATGATTGCATATCCTTTTTAAATGCCACCTTAAGAGTTGACAGAGGTTACTCTGAACAATTTTTGTACAGTTTTGTTAGATTATTTGCTTTTGTTTAATAATATGTCAGCCTTTTGTATATAGTTGTTGATGCAAAAGGGTCTATTAATCTGGCCCAGCCATTGATGATATAGAATAGACCAATCTCTAACAGGAACCTACTGAGTTTTCATAATTTGAATGTAGAAAATGTTAAGAGTTTGTCATGGTTTTCAGGTTCATTTGGATTATGGGATTGTCATATATGATATCCTTATCAAGTAAATTGCGCAGAGCTGTACCCAGAAGACAACTGATAATTGAAGTTCTTCGTCGTTCAGCAATTTTAATCATTATTGGAATTATACTAAATTCACATGGACAACCCACATCCATGGCAACTTTACGACTTCCAGGTGTACTACAACGTATTGGTGTAACATACCTTATTGTTGGGTTGATAGAATCTGCTTTCGCAAAAAGGGTGCCAAATACTGAAGGCGTAAGTAATTTTGTGTAAGTCTAGCATTGTACTAGGTACTATAAGTGCATTTAATTTTTAGTTTGGCCGATTAGGCATCATAAAAGATTTAAAAGCATCTTTTCCACAATGGCTTATAATACTCAGCTTGGCAATTTTACACATTTGTGTCACATTTCTTGTCAACGTACCGGGCTGTGGAATAGGATATTTAGGACCGGGTGGTTTAGATGCTCATGGCAAATATATTAACTGTACTGGTGGAATTGCAGGTTATATTGACCGGCAGGTTTTTGGTGACCATGTTTATCAAAAGCCAACGTGTCATCAAGTTTTTGAAACCAACCTACCATTTGATCCTGAAGGTAAGCTGTGCCTAATCATTTTTATACCCCCCACATTTACTGTGGCGTGGGGTATATTGAGTTTGCCAAAAATGTCCGTATGTCTGGGTACACGATAACTGCCATAATTTTGAAGTTATTGATCTGAAATTTGATATACAAGCTTATCAATTAAAAAGGAAGAACAAGTTTATTAATGGGCAAAATCGGTTCACTTTTTTAAAAGTAATTTACTTTTAACTTCAGCATGGCTGAAGATAATTTTCTTACTAGTTTTATATTTGAGATGATATGGGTCACCAAGTTTCTTATTCTTATCTTTCAAAATTAAACATTACCTCTGACTTTGACTCTTACTTTTTGTTTTGTTTTTAAATTATTTTAATTTACGCATTTAACTGAGCTTACAGTTGAATTTAGCTTATTAATATGAAATTCTCCATCCGTAACTTGTAACCTTCAGATTTGTGAAGCTACTCCACATCCACTTAGGCATTGTTCAACCAGTCTCAATTTTTCATACTAAGATTAAGTTTGGTTAAGTAGTGGAAGTAGTCAAACTTCATGTTAAAACTTTACAATGTATGATACGGTATGTCCGTATATTCATTTCTAGCTATATTACAATATATAATACACATAACTATATATTTTACAATACAGAATTCTCTCTCTTTCATGACGGAATGATACTCTATGGTGCTCTTTTTAATTAAATTTTGTGTATCGTATTTGTTACTTGATAATGCTAGATGTACTATAGTGTGAGTTGGCTGTCAAATATGGATAATTGTTTAAAATTTTTAGGTATATTATCAACGCTTACCTCAGTATTTTTGGCATACATGGGTATTCAAGCTGGGCGCATTCTTTGTATGTATGCCAGCCCAGAAGAAAAAACTATACGATGGATAATCTGGGGCTTAATAATGGTAAGTCAGTATCCCATATACTATTTTTGAGCCTATGTTTTCGCTTTCTTTAATCTCATAAAAACAAACAAACAACCCTCATTTTTGAAAGAACGCAGCCCGAAAATATGCTCCCAAATTGCTTTTTTTATTTAAATTAAACTAACGTTTAGAACATTAACAAAGAACCGGCGTTTGTGCTACTTTATGACAAAACGTTCAGGATAAGTAAAAAAAACATGTTTTAAGGTTTAGTTTAAGACCAATCTTAAGTTTGTAGCTAATCGAGTTTGCCAGCTACACATTCAGAAAGATGGGATATCATACTTATAGATTTTTTCAAGTCCGTTAAATCGGAAATATCAAAATTAAACAGTTCAAATTCCTATATGTATGTATTCTGTGCAAGCTCGGACATGCTTTTGTTTATATGTGTGACATACTACTTTGCGCGGCGCCCATATATAAAGCATGCGCGCGAATTGTTTTGTTTTCAGTTACTTCCCTGTTCCCAGTCTTATTGTTTGTACTTTCCTATTTATTATGTAATAATAAATATTGGACTTATTTTTAATCATATATATATATATATATATATATATATATAAAGGAGAAAGGTATTTGTCGGGCAATTCCGTCATACGAAGATCGAAGACGCAACCGTATACACGTGTTTCGTACTATTAGTCCTCATCAGTACGGTATAGCCAAGGAGCAAGAATGACACTTAATGGAAAAACACTCAAATGGTTCCCTACAGGGAGTGACCAATGTCGCCAATTTGGTGCTTCAGTCCCAACATCTTCAGGATTCGAAGACAAGAAGTGACGTCGCGCCGGAGGTGACTGGTACACCCCAGGTACACCATAGCCCATGGAAATTAAAGGAAAGCTGGTTAATCGACGGTAAGATATAAAGGAGAAAGGTATTTGTCGGGCAATTCCGTCATACGAAGATCGAAGATCGAAGAAGCAACCGTATACACGTGTTTCGGACTATTAGTCCTCATCAGTACGGTATAACCAAGGAGCAAGATGGACACTCAATGGAAAAACACTCAAATGGTTCCCTACAGGGGGTGACCAATGTCGCCAATTTGGTGCTTCAGTCCCAACATCTCCAGGATTCGAAGATAAGAAGTGACGTCGCGCCGGAGGTGACTGGTACACCCCAGGTACACCATAGCCCATGGAAATTAAAGGAAAGCTGGTTAATCGACGGTAAGATATAAAGGAGAAAGGTATTTGTCGGGCAATTCCGTCATACGAAGATCGAAGATCGAAGAAGCAACCG
This sequence comes from Aphodius sticticus, assembly GCA_963966075.1. Classification (NCBI taxonomy): domain Eukaryota; kingdom Metazoa; phylum Arthropoda; class Insecta; order Coleoptera; family Scarabaeidae; genus Aphodius; species Aphodius sticticus. The sequence continues at coordinate 61,708,091 of OZ014506.1, forward strand.
TATACACGTGTTTCGGACTATATATATTTTTTCGCGAAAACATGGCGATTGCTTGTGCAATTTGTTCAAAGAATATATCAAGATACGATGACTATGTTAGTTGCAAAAATGAGTGCAAGAAGAATTATCATATAAACTGTGCCTTGGTGTCAATGGAAGAGTTCGTAGCAATGAAGGAGGAAGGTTCTGTGAAGGATTGGAGTTGTTCAGCATGTGCGACAGACCTAACCTCAGTTGAAGACCAAAAACATAACCAAGACGTAAAGATAGAGATGAAAGAGCTCGAGAAATTGATGCGGGATGAAATTCAGGCGCGCTGTAAGTGCTATTACTGAGACTTTAAAAACTACTATGGAGAAGGAAATCAATAAAATTCTAAAGGATAATAAAATGCTGAAAAGCGAAATACAATCATTGAAAATGATAATTCTAGAGAAGGGATCTGTAGTAAAAATACAGGAACCTGTACCATACAAGCATACGAACCAAAATGTAAAACAGGGTTCTTCGCAACACTTAGAAAAATCACCAATAGGTGGCGTTGTAAACGATAAACGTAATGTGAATAAAGAAAAGTTATCAACTCTGCCGGTTGCAACATCATTAACAACCGCAAACTCAATACCATCATCGCCAACTACAACAATAACTTACGCAGAAAAAACAAAAACCACACCGCTTGAAGCTGTAAAAAACCTTAAAGCCAATGTTGGTAAACAAAAGCCGAAAAGATACATTTTTAATGGAACAGGTGAAGATCAGCAGCTACCTACAGCTAAAAAAATTTCCTATAAGTGGCTTTTTGTCAGTCGCGTGGGAAAGCATGTATCCACCGAAGATGTTGTCCAGTTCCTTAAGAAAAAAGAAGACGCTCCCTTCGTTGTCGAGAAAATAGAACCTAAAATTAAAGAGGCTAACTATACTTCCTTCAAGATCGGGGTTCCAGACCAGGTCCATGAAAAGGCGAAGGAGTGTTCCTTTTGGCCAAAAGGTGTGCTTGTAAATCGTTTCTTTTTTAGGAAGAATAATGTAAATTTTCAGAAAGTACAGCCAACTCAGGGAGGCTTATGATAGAGAAATTTTGTATAGGGTTTATCAACATACAATGTTTAAGAAACAAGCTTTGAAATATTTTTATCTGATCTTAATGCTGATGTAGTGTGTGTGGCCGAGCATTGGTTAACCAATGATGAAATTTTAAGTGTAAATATTCCAAATTATGAGCTGGCTTCTCAGTTTTGTAGAAGTACTTATATTCACGGAGGTGTATGTATTTTTGTAAACAATAATGTGCAATTTGAGGGCTTGGATTGTTCACATTTAAATCAGGAAAAAACTATAGAAACTGCCGTAATTAAAATACCATCATTAAAAATGATAATTGCTACTTGCTACCGTTCACCATTGGGTAGTTATGAGCATTTTATATTAAATTTAGAGCACCTGCTAATATATTTAAGCAAGTTTAATTTTAACATCGTGTTAGTTGGAGACTTTAATGTTAATTTCTTGAGAAAATCAGCAGAGTGCAGTAGTCTGGTGGATCTTTGTCGTTCCTTCAACCTCTCACACTATGTGCAGACGGCGACGAGAGTTACTTCAGAAACTTCCAGCTGCCTAGATAATGTATTTACGTCTATTCCTAAAGAAGATTTAATAGTGGATGTATTTGATCCGATGTTGTCTGACCATCATGCTGTGAGCGTCAAGTACTTCACAACACAAACACACACAAACACTGTTATTTCAAAGAGAAATACCAGCCAAAGAAATCTTGAAAGTATGTCAGATTGTTTGAGGAATGTCGACTGGACCCCTGCCGTTGGTATTTGTTCGGCGTTGGATGGTTTCGACGTTTTCTTCCGAAAGTTTGTCGGCATCTTTAATGAGACCTGTAGCCCACTCACCTACCGAGCGGCTACCAATTATGGCAGGCCAAAGTGGTTCTGCGCAAACATGCAAAAAGCAAGAAACCAACTATCAGCGCTGCAAATCATGTTCAATGTAGCAAGAACTAAAGAAGCGGAACAAATCTACAGACAGTATAGAGCAGAATATAGAGAAATGATACGACAGCAGAAACTGAACTATAACAAGAAATTTATAGAATCATCTGAAAACCGCTGCATAGCAGCTTGGAAATTAATTAACTCTACAATTAAATTAAGGAAAAAGCAGGCTTCTAATGAACATCTAGACCCGGAAGAGGTAAGCAATTTCTTTGCTTCCATACCGGCAACAACACTAAATAGCATTCCATTGGCAGATTCTACACCGGAACAACACCTGCGGAAACTGTCACACAATAGAAGTGCATCTTTCTTTCTTTCGCCAACGAATAAGTACGAAGTACAAGACATTATATCTAGCCTTAAGTTATCCAAATGCGAAGATATTTATGGACTGACAGCAAAAACATTGAAATTTACGTCTAATACTATTTCAGAACCACTATCGTCGGTGATAAATAAATGCTTGGTTCAGGGAGTGTTTCCGAATCAACTAAAAATTTCGAAGATTGTTCCACTGCACAAGAAAGGCGACAGATGATCCTAACAACTATCGTCCGATATCAATATTGCCAGTGTTTTCAAAGATTTTTGAAAAAATTTTGATGACGAGGCTGGTAAATTACTTGGAAGCTACACAGGCACTGTGCAAAGAACAACATGGTTACCAAAAGGGTCGATCAACGGTGAGAGCTCTGGTGGGCCTTCTGGAGGAGGTGCTTGCTGGAATGGATGGTGCATCGAGGTCTTCGGCAATATTTCTGGATTTGTCCAAAGCCTTCGACTGTGTTAGTCATGACATACTCATAAGCAAGCTGGAGTATTACGGAATAAGGGGAAGTGCGTTGGATATATTCAGGAATTACTTACATAATCGAGAGCAGATAGTAGAAATTAATGGTAAAGTGTCATCCAGTAAAGTAATAACGCAAGGCGTACCACAAGGATCTATTTTGGGCGGAATTTTGTTTGTGGTGTACATAAATGATTTGAGTTGTTGTGCCCCATCGTGCAGCATGACCATCTTTGCCGATGATACAACCCTGTACACCGAGGCAAGCACGGAAAATGAACTAAGGCAAAGGGAATTAAGATCTATGCAGGAGGTAACTGAATGGTTCAACTCAAACAAACTCAAGCTGAATGCCGAGAAAACAGAAAAGTTAACCTTCAGTATTCGATCCGACACTAACAAAGAAGCAGTGAAAGTACTTGGAGTATATTTGCACGACGGACTAAATTGGCAAGAGCATATAGATGACCTATGCAAAAAACTGAGCATCGCTACTTATCAGATCCGTAAAGTTACTGAAATGACTGATACCAGAACTGCAAAACTGCTATATTACTCAAACTTCCATAGCAGAATTAACTATAGCGTTATCCTCTGGGGAAGTACCACTTTTCTGCAGAGAGTTTTTATTGCGCAAAAAAAAGGTCCTGCGAATAATGGCGGGAGTAAGTCATTATGAGCATTGCAAGCAAATTTTTGTGGGGATGAATGTACTGACTGTTCCATCGATGTTCATATTTAATTGCGTGATGTACATTAAAGAGAATCTTTCCACGTTTGAACGTCAGGCAGATATACATTCTTACCTAACGCGGCAAGAGCATACTTTGAGAATACCTTACCACAGACTAACCACGACCCAGCGTTCTGCTGTGTATCAAGGAATAACGTTTTACAATAGTATGGGAAATGACATAAAGTCTCTAACGACACGTAGATTCGCACACAGGTTTAAAGACTTTTTATTACGAAATGCTTTTTATTCAGTAGAAGAGTTCATGAACTCACCGGCTATAAAAACCTTGTAACATGTTTTTTGTGGGATAATGTGATTTCATTTTTGTAATTTTTTTTAATTTTTTTTTTAAAACATTTAAAACCACAAACATTTATTTGTGTGGTTTTTGGATTTGTAACCGAGTTGTTATTATTATTACTTATTATATTTGTCTGACTTTCTGTAAACGTATTGTTTTTGGGAAAGAAAATTATTATTATTATTATTAGTCCTCATCAGTACGGTATAGCCAAGGAGCAAGATGGACACTCAATGGAAAAACACTCAAATGGTTCCCTACGGGGGTGACCAATGTCGCCAATTTGGTGCTTCAGTCCCAACATCTCCAGGATTCGAAGATAAGAAGTGACGTCGCGCCGGAGGTGACTGGTACACCCCAGGTACACCATAGCCCATGGAAATTAAAGGAAAGCTGGTTAATCGACGGTAAGATATAAAGGAGAAAGGTATTTGTCGGGCAATTCCGTCATACGAAGATCGAAGAAGTAACCGTATACACGTGTTTCGGACTATTAGTCCTCATCAGTACGGTATAGCCAAGGAGCAAGATGGATATTCAATGGAAAAACACTCAAATGGTTCCCTACAGGGGGTGACCAATGTCGCCAATTTGGTGCTTCAGTCCCAACATCTTCAGGATTCGAAGACAAGAAGTGACGTCGCTTAACCAACCAATCGAACCAACCGTCGATTAACCAGCTTTCCTTTAATTTCCATAGGCTATGGTGTACCTGGAGTGTACCAGTCACCTCCGGCGCGACGTCACTTCTTGTCTTCGAATCCTGAAGATGTTGGGACTAAAGCACCAAATTGGCGACATTGGTCACCCCCTGTAGGGAACCATTTGAGTGTTTTTCCATTGAGTGTCCATCTTGCTCCTTGGCTATACCGTACTGATGAGGACTAATAGTCCGAAACACGTGTATACGGTTGCTTCTTCGATCTTCGTATGACGGAATTGCCCGACAAATACCTTTCTCCTTTATATCTTACCGTCGAGTAACCAGCTTTCCTTTAATAGGGTCCTGCAGCTCAGCTCCCGTCATCTGTAGCTCAGTTACTAATTAAGCTAAGAGTTTGACATTTTGCAAGCTTACCCTGTACTTCAAGGTACATTTCAAGAAATTATTTTTGATAATACAGGCTGTCCCAAAAATGTGCAACGCCAACGTGATATATTTTTTTTAATTGCATGCTATATATTTTTTTACACATTTGGAAGCCTGTTATGGTTGCCTACATACCACCAAAATTTTATTGAAATCGGTTGAGTGACTGCAGCGCAAAAAAATAAAAACAAAAAAAAATTGATTTTGCATTGTTGGCCTTAAAAATCAATAAAAACCACAAATTGCACCTCGCTAATAAAATTTTGCGACGTCCTTATTAAGTTAGATCTAGTACTCTCGTTAACCAAGTGTCATTGATCCAAATTAGACAGGATGACCAAAATCTAGTGTCAAACTTCAAAGCGTGTTATTGTTCTTATTTTAAATCGGAACCCATACATTTTTTTAGGTGAAACGATGCAGAACTAAAAAATAAACATTGTTTCTAAATACAACCCCATCACAATTCCCAATATTTTAAAAGTTATTCGCCAAAAACTCATTTTTCAACGTTTCCAACGGCAATTGTAGGTAATAAATATCGTACGTGGCGTTGAAAAACAATTTATTTCATAAAATATAACGCAGAGAAATATTTTAGATTTGAGTTGTTCAATTGCCAAATTTACTTAACAATTTACCTATAGCGGTAAGGGTGGAAATGTGGCTGCAACATGATGGAGCTCCAGCACATTACTCGTTACATGTCAGGCACCAGCTCAACGAAATCTTCCGAAATCGGTGGATTGGAAGAGGAGGACCAGTTGCGTGGCCTCCTCGATCACCGGACTTAACGAAACTAGATTTCTTCCTGTGGGGCTACGTTAAGGACATCGTTTATGCTGAACCTCGAACAACACCAGAAAACATGCAAGAAAGATGCATTTCTAACTATTACGCCCGACCTATTAAGAGCAGTGGCGAGGTCATTTCATACTCGTCTTCGTTTGTGCCTCGAAGAGCACGGAAGACATTTCGAACAACTACTTAATTAAGTACACTCAAATCTAAAATACTTCTCTGTGTTATATTTTATGAAATAAATTGTTTTTCAACGCCACGTACGATATTTATTACCTACAATTGCCGTTGGAAACGTTGAAAAATGAGTTTTTGGCGAATAACTTTTAAAATATTGGGAATTGTGATGGGGTTGTATTTAGAAACAATGTTTATTTTTTAATTCTGCATCGTTTCACCTAAAAAAATGTATGGGTTCCAATTTAAAATAAGAACAATAACACGCTTTGAAGTTTGACAAGTTTGACACTAGATTTTGGTCATCCTGTATAATTTGGATCAATGACACTTGGTTAACGAGACTACTAGATCTAACTTAATACAGACGTCGCAAAATTTTATTAGCGAGGTGCAATTTGTGGTTTTTATAGATTTTTAAGGCCAACAATACAAAATCAATTTTTTTTTGTTTTTATTTTTTTGCGCTGCAGTCACTCAACCGATTTCAATAAAATTTTGGTGGTATGTAGGCAACCATAACAGGCTTCCAAATGTGTAAAAAAATATATAGCATGCAATTTAAAAAAATATATCACGTTGGCGTTGCACATTTTTGGGACAGCCTGTATTATCAAAAATAATTTCTTGAAATGTACCTTGAAGTACAGGGTAAGCTTGCAAAATGTCAAACTCTTAGCTTAATTAGTAACTGAGCTACAGAAGACGGGAGCTGAGCTGCAGGACCCTGTATATATAGAGGAAAGCTGGTTAATCGACGGTGAGATATTAGAATTGAATTGCCCGACAAATACCTTTCTCCTTATATATATATATATATATATATATAATAATAATAATAATAATAACTTTATTCTGATCTAAAAGATTTATAAATCATAGACCATTGTTAATTATATACAGTGGGTCTCACGGGACGTTGGATTGTATGGGTACTTTTGTTATTATTAAAGATAGAAAGTCGGTTAAATGGGCAAAGTAGTGCATATTTATGTGCTCTTTCATAATCTGTTCAGAAAACAGTTGAATTCCAAATGGTTTCCAAGTTATTTTGAAAAAACAAAAAATGTATTTTTTTAATTATGGTCATAACTTCTTTATTTGTGATCCCATCAAAAAAGCGTTTTGACATTATAAAGGAACTTTTTTGTCTACAATTTGATTATGTAAGTTTAAAATTTTTTTCGCCAATGAATTCGTCAGAAACAAACTAAACTTTTGTTTTTCTTATGGACGCCATATTGGTTTTATACATGTTTCGATTCAGAATTTTTTTCTGAGTAATTTAGTATGCCACATGACATATTTAGAACACAGTAACAGTGGCGGCTGCTGCAGGGAGGGCAGTGGGGCACTGCCCCCCCTGATAAATTTATTCTAATAGATATCTAATTTGTATGGTTTGCTGATAAGTTTGATAACAAACGGTAAGTTTTGTATGTTTTTAAGTAAGCAAACGTATGTTTTTAGAAGTAACAATAGCTAATACCTCGTCAGAGCCAGCGTCAACTTCGAAAGTTGCGAGCCGGGGCATCTCGCACATTGCTCCGCAACGGCTATAGCGGAGTCCACTCAGACGGCGGCTGGGTGGTGGGGATAGAACGCGATTTTAGCCTGCCAGCGGGACATTTGCTAATTTGCCCCGTTTAACGCTTAGCAGTGTGAAGTGACTTGCGTGTGTTTATTTCCCATTGCTTTTTACCGGGGGGGAAGTTAGCCATAAAAGTTATCCATAAAACTTTTTTTCAACCGATTTTAATAAACGATACATTTTTGGAAAGCTCACAACGTGCCGAGTCTACAGTAGTTATGGCAACAGGATCAAATCATAATTACTACCTTAAAAATGGAAAAGAAAGTATTTTTTTTCATAAATTTGCACATTTGTCAAACCTCATAACTCCGCAAATAGTTGACGAATTATATCAGTACTTGCAGCAATCGAAAGCCCAGACGTCGCTTTAACTCCTATAGTTATGGCAACTTAAGATTATACTAATTAGTGATGTAAAAAAATTTACGAACTTTTAACGTTTTTACAATCGGATGAGCGCCTAAGCAGAACAGGGCTTCATAAAAAATACTGCATAAGTCATTTCTTTTCACCCGATCGTGACATCAAACGGTAGAGGAAGGCTGCCCCTACCTACGGTTGTTATGGCAACTCGAAATTATGTTAATTGGTGATTTAAAAAAAATAACAAAGTTTTAACGTTTTTTACCGTTGTATGGTCGTCCAAATGGAACAGCGCTTCATAAATCTTGTTGCATAAGTCATTTCTATTTCCCCTGGGAGACAATATGTACATCAAACGATAGAGGAAAGCCATCCCCACCTATGGAAGTTATGGCAACTCGAAATTACGTTAATTAGTGATGAAAAAAAATTAACAATCTTTGATCATTTTTACCTTCGGATGCACGCCAAAGCAGAACAGCGCTTCATAAAAAACGGCACATAACGCATTTCTTTTCACCCGATGGTGACAATATGTACATCAAACGATAGAGGAAAGCTACCCCTACCTATGGAAGTTATGGCAACTCGAAATAATGTTAATTAGTGATGTAAAAAAATTAACACACTTTGAACGTTTTTACCTTCTGATAAACTGCTCAACAGAACAGAGCTTCGTAAAAAACGGTGCATAACTCATTTCTTTTCACCCGATTGTGACAATATGTACATCAAACGATAGAGGAAAGCGGCCCCTACCTATTGAAGTTATGACAACTCGAGATTAGGTTAATTAGTGATGTAAAAAAATTAACAATCGGTCGAGATTCAAACAATTAGCGGGCAAGAATAATTAACAAATTTTGTGCTCCGGAGACATTGAGAAACGATCATACATGGTATACCGATCACAAACTATTTTATTTGTATTCCTGGCACATGTAGATATTTACGACAAATTACATCGAAGCTCGTCATACATTTTGTGAAATGCGAATATGCAATTCGCGAAGAAGTGAATTTTAACAACTGATTTAATGATTTCAGTGAATTTTAATAGTATTTGTTATTTTTGATAATTAAATTTAAATTTCAATTGTTACGCTGATTGGCGCTCTTGTTTTGGCGCCGTAGTGGGCCTTGGTCGAACGGCACACCAAGTGACGCCGGCACCGAATGCCGACAAAGATACAAAGAAAGTGCCGACATTGGCGCTTTCGTTTGCTAATATCAAAGGGTGCCGGTAGATCGTTTTTGTCAAGTTCTTGCGGGTAGTTATTGAGTGCAGTCGGAACTTTTGATGTCGTTCTTGGGACCGCGGAGAAGTTAGCCATAAAAGATAGCCATAACTTTTTTTTTCGAATTTTGTTATGAAACATATCAAATGATAAGTTATGATAAGTTCAAGTACTATACGCCAGAGTTTTGCTCCGAAAATTCATTAAACGGTGTTGTCGGAAACTTGATTTATTTTGTTACGCGTCACCTTATAAGAGCACTTGTCATCTCAATAAAGAATTGCCCATAACTTTTTGCAACAACCCCATAGAGAAACAAGTGATACAAATTCGGAAAGCGCATAAAATTTTGCATTCAATTATGGTATTGGGAAGGCGCTACTCGTAATATCACCTACCCCATCACACCGCGGAGAAGTTAGCCATAAAAGATAGCCATAACTATTTTTTTCGAACTTTGCTATGAAACATAATATATATCAAATGATAGGGGTGTTCAAGTACTATACGCCAGAGTTTTGCTCCAAAAATTTATCAAACGGTGTTGTCGGAAATTTGATTTATATCATTACCCGTCACCTTATAAGAGCACTTGTCGTCTCAATAAAGAACTGCCCATAACTTTTTGCAGCAACCCCATAGAGAAACAAGTGATACAAATTCGGAAAGCGCATTAAATTTTGCATCAAATAATGGTGCTACCCCTAATATCACCTACCCCAATACACCTATAATACAAGAAATTGGCGCGAGTTAAGTATTTCGAAAACACTTGTAGTTTTTAAAAAAGGCTTTATTAATCCCACTAATTAACGTACAAACGATTTGGAGAACGTACAGAGTACAGAGAGCGATTTAGAGCTAAATGAATACTAACTACTATGATTACAATTACAACTTATATACTATTGATTATGAGGTGTCAGCATGTCAGCATAATAATTGCTGATGGGTAACGACTGGGCGATCCTAACACCTCCCTCATCAGTGGAGAAATCAGGGTTGATATTTGAAAACCTGATTTCAGAACGATATGTTATCGACAGATAAGTCCTGGTTTGTTGGTTGGTCCTGGATGGGTAATTGGACTGGTTCTGCTATCCTGGGTTTCTTCACTCGAATTGATCTAACTATAACATATATTATTAAAGACAATAATGCAACATATAATACTAGTGTGTGACCAGTAATTTTATTAAAATTTAGAACTTTAGGTCCTGAATAATCTTCTTTTACGTGGTTCATTTGGCTTTCCAAAGATTGGAGCTCATCTAATTTGATTTGTTCTAGATTAATTGGTTGGATTTCTTCGTCTTTCTTGAATTTGCCGAATGATAGGTGGGGTAGTTGGATAATTGGGGCCGCTACTTGTTTGGTTGTACACGTCCTCAGGGTATGTTCTTCCATCTTGATTTGGCATTCTTCGTCCAGTGTAATGATGTAACTGCCTTCCAGGGCTTTGTTTTCTTTCTTTCCTTGGCATTCTTCTGAAACGACGACTTCCTGTGGGAATACTGCTAACCATTGGTTCCTGCTGATCTTCTGAATCTTCTTTTCTTCTAATTGGATGCAATGTCCATGGCAATTCTGGTAATTGTGGGTGTATCCCAGTAACTGTACTTCGCATGGGGGGGTTTTCTTGATGGGGTTCATATCTTCTTCGGTACAGATGAATTCTTCTGGTTTTACTTCCAGGCAACGTGTATCACTTAGTGCGTACTTTTGTTCGTTAAGGATAAGAAATTTAGTTCTGGGTATTATAACTTGGAAGGAATGATTTTGAGTTTTTACGGGAAGAGAATATAGGTGATAATGTGTGTATTTTGTCTTCTCAACGATGGGAATTTCGAGGATAAATATTAAATTTAGATGTTTGACAAAGGCTTTTATGTTTATTGCAGGTTCCAAGGCAGGAATGTTTTCTAATTTAAGGTCGATGGGAAAATTGTTATTTTTCTGTAATAAGGGTTTAATTGAACGTAACTCTGTTAGGAGATCATTTGGTTGCATGATTGATGGATGCATTTGTTTTAGTTTGGCAAATGTGACAGCGTCTTCCATGGTATCCAATACTCTGGTAATGATGTTGAATCCGGCCATGAGTTGATCCGTTATTATGTTTAGTAGTAGTGCGTTATGAGTATCAGTTTGATTCCCTAAGGCCCTGGTTAATTCTAACATCTTTTGTTTAAGAAATAGTTGATTTGTTCTTAATTTTTGTATGGTAATTTGTAGACTATGGTCGGCTGACCTTGAGAGTGTTATTTGTTGCTTCTGGAGATGTTTTAATTTCTTATCGGATTCCGTCAGTTGGTTGATAGCTTTATTATACCGGATGGCGTTGTCTTGGTCTAAATTTCCCGTTATTGTTTTTATTATGGATCCTAGAGCATTGATTAGCCCTCTTTTGTTTTTTTCTCGGTCCTGGTGCTATTTGTTGAAATTTATTTTCTATTGTTCTAATGGCTTCTTCCAAAATTAATTTGTAATTCCAAAATTCTTGTTTGAATTGGGTTTCCTTACTGTTGTTGACTCGTGCATCATATAGTTGCATGTAGTTGTTTTTTAGGTTTTCGTATTCGTCTTTAAGTTTCGATAAGTCCATTGATTTAATTATGGTCCAATAATCTATCGTATTTTGTGCAATTCCCAGTCTTACTGGCAGAAGTCCCGGATTGTCGGTGATTTTTTCGATGTTGGTTAATCCGCGTCCCCCGATGTAGAAGGTGCATCTGAAACAATGGGTTTTCTTAACTGTCTCAGATGTATCTTTTTTGTTTTGTTATTTCTAGTTATTTCTGCAGTGTTGTCATTATTTAATTTTGTAATCTTGAATGGGCCCATGAATTTTTCTGTAGTTTTGTTTGTTTCCACTAGTTTTTTTTTTTTTTGTACACCGTTTGTCCCACTTTGAAGGTTGTTTGTTCATTTTTTCCATTGTTTCTCTTCTCCACAGTTTTCCTCTTGTTACTTAACATGTCGTCCTTGATTCTTTCGTAAACATGTTGTAGTTTCCTCTTGTGACTCTCTACGTACTGCTGATAGTACTGATTATCGTAAAAGGTATCGAATATACTTCGTGTGTTTGTGTGCCCAAATGTTAATTCAAAAAGGGGTGAGCCCGGTCGCCAAATGTATTGAGTTGTTATAGGCGATTATAGCATATCGCATTAAATTTCCTATTGGCTCCTTATAATTTTGTTTTTACATCCGTATGTGTTCGATTATGGTTGAGTGTAATCTTTCGACCATCCCGTTGGATTGTGGATTTTTTGGAGTGATAAAGTGTGGTTTGATTTTGTGTATTTCCAATAGTTGTTGTACTGTGTCGTTTTTAAATTCCGCTCCGTTGTCTAGTGTAATTTTATCCGCTGTTTCATAATATGTAAAAAATTGTATAAAAGCATTTGTAATTTCGGTAGCATTTTTCTTGTTACAGGAATTGCTTGACCTAGTTTTGTAAACGCGTCGACTAATGTTACAAAATTGCTGCCGCCAATGGTAAATGTGTCGGCGTGAAGATGCTGAAATGGCTTTTCTGCGGTGTCGGTTAACATCATTGGAATGTTCGGTGGACTTCGTTCATACTTGTGTGTTTTACAAACACTGCAATTGTTTATGTAACTCGTAACACATGTTTTCATATTTTTCCAGAAATAAAGTCGTTGTAGATGTTTAAGCGTTTCTGTGATTCCTCTATGATTTGTTTTACCTTCATGGTAATTTTTTAATAATTCTTGTTGTTCCTCTGGGTCAATTACGGCAGTTATTCTATTAGTACATCGAATTAATTTTGGTCCATCATCATTGAAATGCTCGGTGTATGTTCTACAAAAATCTTTGTACATTGCTTCCTTGTCAAAATAGATAAAATATTTCTTCTTTGGTTCAGTGTATTCCGTCAAGAAATCTAAAATTTCATCTTCGTTGTTTTCTTGTGGTATTATTCCTGGCCACATCAGATTATTTGTATATTGCAGGAGCAATAATATTATTAACGTGTCGACGGTTGCTTCTTCGTATGACGGAATTGCCCGCTAAATTGACTTTCTCCTCCAATATCTCACTGTCGATTAACTAGTTTTCCTAATATTATTATATTCACCAGGTTTCACAATATTAAAACTAAATTAATATCTAAAGCACCCTCAAAACCCACCCCCGGTAATTTTGTTTTACATTTTTTTTTCTGTAATTGCAGATATAATATCATTCTCTTATGACAAGATTATAGTTCTTGATCTATAATCTTGATGCTAAACATATGTTTCAAACCCTCTCAACACACCTTCCTCTTAGCAATAATGCTAAGATGGACTGCAAGAATGGACTCCAGTTTCTGTTGCTCAATCACTCTTTTCTGTATTGAGAAGGCTAGCTCCAGCGACAGAGGCATTTTTTTACTGAACGCATTATTATAGACAATTTAGTACAGTGAACATCAAAATTAGCTATGGCATATTATTAATTACATTACCTAAACATACAACAACCAAATATCGTAGGGAACGAAAAGTTGCAATAACAAGAGGGCTACTTGTTCAATACCAACCACCAGCCGTTAATAAATCTTGGTAAAAACTGGAATGCCCAGAGCGTGTTCTTATAACTATTTTTTTAAAAGTCTACGCTAATTACACAGTGATACAAAATGGAGGTTCATGTCTCCGTATTTGATGAAACCAAAAATAAATTAAAGTTTACAGCTCCCATAACAAAAACCCCAAAAGGATTTTTCGCCTATAGATCTGGTTTTTTTAATAATAATAATAATAATAAATGACCTTATTGACCACACAGAACATACAAAACATACAATCAACATAATACAAAAAAAAAATAAAAAATTTTAATTTACATATTTATAATAATGAATTTTATAATAATGGGTTGAAAGATTTCTCTTTGATCTTCCACCCAGACCTTGTTGTAGTACAAAGAAAAAAAAACCAATCAAAGTAGCATGGGATACGCGTTCGAATACCGTAAATAAAACGCAAGCATGCATTCTGTACGCGCTGTATTCTATTGGAATATTCAACATCCAAACATGGTCCATACACACATGAGCAATAATTGAAATGACTGATGACGACCAGATCACCCAGGAGTCGGCGCGAGTTAACATTAAAATATCTCCTACCTGCGTACAATTGCCTCAGGTTACCGAACGCTATCTGTATCTTTCCGGCAACATGGTCGTGGAACCTAAGACCCGAGTCGATAACAACTCCCAAGCTTTTTGCGGTCATAGTAAGGGGGATCCTGGTACCACCAATGAGTACATTCAAAGCATTCGAAGCCTCCAAAACAGATCGGCCGCCCAGGAGCATGACAGATGATTTTGCCGGGTTTATGAGCAGACAATGATCAGTTGAAGCCACGGACAATCTATAAAGATCGGCATTTATTTTCTCGCAGGCATCACCCACATCACCTGGAGGAAAAGAAAAATAAATCTGACTATCATCAGCGTAGAAATGTGAGCTATGTACATGTGTGAAGTGATTCTCGCAAGAATGATGTATAAATTACGCAAAGCAACGGACCACATATACTCCCCTGGGCAACTCCATTTTTAAGTAATCTGGGATCAGAAATGCTACCACTCAGCCTCACACGTTGCATCCTATTGCGCAAGTAACCGTCAAAAAATGTTATAGCAGTGTCACCGAATCCAATATAGTTTAGAATTGCAAGCAATAGATTGTGGTTTAGGGTATCGAAGGCCTTTGAGTAGTCCAGGAGCACAAGAGCCGTCACATGTCCACTATCCATCCCAGAAAAGACATCGTCTGTTAGATCCATAAGAGCAGTCTCGCAGCTGTAGCCCGCTCTGAAGCCAGACTGATTCTCAGGCAAGATATCAAACTCCTTGAGGTATGCATTCATTTGCGACACAACAATCTTCTCCAGTAACTTACACAGTGATGGCAAAATACTAATTGGTCGCAGGTCTCCGTATGTAGTGGGCGTCGAGATCTTTGGTACAGGAGTTACAAGAGCCTCCTTCCAGGATTGGGGAAAAACACCATCCAGGAGATAGGTATTAATGAGGTGCGTGATTATCGGAAGTATGTGTGGACAGCAAAGTTTAATAAACGAAATATTCAGCTGATCAGATCCCACCGCGCCAGAAGTAATACCACAAAGAACCGAGAACACTACGCCCTCCGTCACCGCCACAAAAGAAAACTCACTCGTAATGCTGGGCAATCTGTTGCGCGCATAAAAGGAGAGCAATTCAAAATTAGGAGAGAGTGAATCCACCGAGTCGACAAAATGGTTAATAATTTCATTAGGGTTTGAGATTGATAAGGGAACTGAACCGTGGATACGTCCAACACCGCATAAATTTCTAAACTTACGCCACGAGAGCTTTGGATTGTTGGGAAACTCAAAATTATAGTATACTTTCTTCTCGTTTCTAATAGCTGCGTTGACAGTATTCCTAAGTTGCCTGTAATAATCTCCATCACCTACACGCCCGGTTCGTCTAAACCTTCTCAACGCTCCATCACGCAACCGCATCATCTCGCGAACAGTTGGAGTAAGCCAAGGAGTTGGGGGTCGCGTTATTCTGCACACTCTATGCGGGACGTATATAAGCATTCTGTTAACCGCCACGGCACCACGTAAATTGACTCCGCCTACATCGTGCAGCGGTTGGACGGTAAGCGGGCTGCCTTAAGGGTCGGCAACTGATTAAGCACACAGAAATCAAGTAAAATCAATATGTCCAAGGCGTTGGTTAGAGACAATTAAATTAATATCTGAATTGGCAAGATTGTTAATGAACATCTCATTTTAATTACCTCTATTTATTGATGATTTCTAAATATCTAATAATCGCTTAAAATAGACACAATGGAGATAAAATAGAGGTTTACCGACCGTTAACTGTTTCGGCACTTAAGTGTAAATACTGCTCTCGCGTTGGTCCGAATAATAAAATATAATAAAATACCGTTTCAGTTCCCATATGTTTTTTTTTTAATTTACTACTAAATATAATAATAATAAAATAAAATAGTAATATATTATAAACTCATTTATAAAATTTATATTTGCCGTGTTATTATAAGAGTTTTAGTAAAATATCGGCAACAAAAACTTATTCTCTTTTTTTTATTTTCAATATTTCGCCTTAATCAAAGACTTCATCAGGAAATTAAATAAACTATAAAAATCCTAACTTAGTAAAAGTTAAACAAAAGTTCATGTGTTCACTTAGTATAGTATTTTTAGAGTTTATTTAATTTTCTGATGGTCTTTAATTAAGGTAAAATATTGAAAATTGAAAAAACTATAGAAACCTGAAGAAGTTATTGTTGCCGATATCCCAAAAATTACTGCTACTATTAATATACCATATAATGTAAAAAAAATCTGGAAATTACTATAATACATTTTTAATTTATTACTTTATTTTAACTTATTTAAGGCATGTTAACTTTTGTATAGGAGTTCTTTAAGATAAGTTATGTGCATTGTTTCACTCACCCGTGACGTTGCTTATTCTCGACAATCGTAACGATTATAATGTTCATCATATTATTATTATTAATTTTTAATTTATTTTTTATAACACTAGTTTAAAAATCGTAAGTATATATAAAACTTTTAGATAATTAAAACGAATTAATTATTAAAATTAACCAAAACTAGTAAAAATTAATACGAACCGCCAGCAAAGCACCGAAGTCGACCACACCCGCGATATTCGGACCAACGCGAAAGCAGTTTTTACGCTTAAGTGCCGAAACAGTTTAGGGTCGGTGCAAAACAAAAAGATACGCGTTTTCAAGAAGTTGGCGATATACTACACGATACTACCAACTACTGTCCACGGTAACCTTGCAACGATTTTCATCACTTTTTACCGTTCATTGCAATCGTTTATTTTCAAATATTTCGCATTCACGTAATGAAACGAAAACGAACAAAGATCACACCATAGCCTTTCTAAACTGTAAATACATAATCAATTTGTAGTGATAATTTGCACGACAAGATGGCACCAAGTGCCAACAAACACGATTACAGTACATTATTTAAGTGATTAATGTACAAGACGTGTTAATGACAATATATTTTTAGTATGGTTGTATATACCATTTGGTTTAGGAGAGCATGGATGTAAAAATCTGTATTTTATCTCCATTGTATCCACATGGGTTTGATCTTGTGCCCTGCTGGTAATTTGATTTTTGGTCCTATCTATTTTATGCGGTTATTAGTTATTAGATACTTAAAAATCATCAATAAGTAGAGGTAATTAAAATGACATGTTCATTAACGATCTTGCCAATTCAGATATTAATTTAATTGTCTCTAACCAACGTTTTGTACATATTGATTTTACTTGATTTGTGTGCTTAATCGGTTGCCGACCCTTAAGGCAGCCCGCTTACAGTCCAACCGCTGCACGATGTAGGCGGAGTCAATTTACGTGGTGCCGTGGCGGTTAACAGAATGCTTATTGCCTCCGGGACGTGCCAATCCAACAGTGCAAGCAAGCTAGAATTAAATCGAGTCATTCTGTCATCAATGTTCTCCAGATAAACTATCTCTCGCCAGTCAATAGATTCTAAATCCCGGTGAAACAATTGAGGGGGGAAGGTGGTGTAGTCTCTGTAGACTTTTGTAAATGGATATTTGCATTGAACTAGAATGTTTAAGGTGCAAAAGATAGGATGATGATCAAATGGTGGCCCGACATCCCTTACACAAGTCTCAACATCATCGGGACTAAATGACAAAATTATGCGATCGATAAGACTCGCAGAGAAATCAGTGACCCGAGTAGGAGACTCAAATAGCCTGAGCAAGTCCATGACTTAACTAGCGAAAGCAATCTCCTGGCAGCCGCATCGCCAACTCCCAATAGATTAACATTAAGGTCCCCTTGCAAAATGAGATTATCACATTCAAGAAGATGGGTAATGAGTGTCTCTTCCAATGATGACAGAAAAGCACCGACATCACCGTTCGGCGGCCTGTACACCGAACCCACGGCAACACTAGTATGCCCAATACGAACCCTGACCCGTGTGCGTTGGTGATTTTTAAATTATCCTGTATACAGGTAAAATTTTGTAAAATTCGATCAAATAATGGAATTATTCTGGAAAGTTGTCGTATATTACTGTTTTTTGGGTCGAGGAATTCATTTTCGATGTTTAATTTTAACTAAAACCTACGCTAGGTGCCGCTGTGGTACAATGATTGCTATTTTTATGGTTTTTGATGGAAAAATAATATTTTTACTGTTTTTAAGGCTAAGTAATCCATTTTTGATGTATGTTTCATTGTAAAACTTATGCTACATGATGTTACAGACATCATTTCATTATTTTTGTTAAAAAATGCATTATCCTGAGAAAAAAATCTTTTAAATGTTTTATGAGAAAAACTCTGATGTGGTCAAGCACATGACTGTATCATACTAAGTAGTCGACAGCAGTGTCAAAACTGACGTTCTGACAATACTGTCAACGGTTACAAAATATCTGTCAAATGCTGGCTAACTAGTTTTAATGCAGACACGATCTCGATCGAATACAATTTGCTCATGCAGCTAAACTATTAATTTTACAACAAAATGTCATAGACATAAATTATACAAAATTTTCTCAAATTTAATTTGTTATTTAACTATTTTGAGGAAATTACAGAAATGGCGGCTCATTTGCAAAATCCTTAAAAAATGCTTAGAGTAAACATCTAGTTCCTTTGGACCATTTTGAACCAAAACTCTTTCAGCTCTAAGTTTGGTCATAAAACTTCTAAATATGAATGTTTGTCCCACACACACGCACACACGCGCACACACACGCACACAAACACACACAGACCCACACAGAGACACACACAGACACACACACACACTCAGACACACACACACAGACACACACACACACACAGACACACACAGACACACACACACACAGACACAAACACACAGACACACACACACACACAGACACACACACACACAGACACACACAGCCCCACACACACACACACACACGCGCACGCACACACGGACACACAGACAGACTATTAATGAGATAAACTTCTCCATTCCACCGGACTCAGTTTAATAAATAAAAGATGTAGATATTTCCAATGTTATTTTTATTTTGTTCTTGTGGCTACATGTTACGAGAAACCATATTCTCGTCTTCAGGCCGCGCTACGATAAATAGACATAGTTTTTACAAATTGCACTACATACGGTTCGAACGGCATCGATATCGATAATTACCGCCAGTTGCTGTGTTGAAAATTAAAGGGGGCGTCATGTGGTCAATCTTTGGGGTTATGTGCAATGTCGATGAAATATTTCCTTATCACAGGTCTAATTATCTATTCTAAAAATAAGTTATATAAATAAATAACATTAAGTTTACGAACATACTGAGGACATTACCTTAATCAAACTTAACAATTAATCAATTTCATGCGTCTACTGGACGAGATAAATGCGTAAGCGTAACAAGTAAAATATATCAGGTTATGTGTGCGCGTCAGTTACAGCGATAGTACACTAGTCGCCGGAAGATGGTGCTGAGGGCTCTGTATAGCGGGTGTTTTAAAAAAACACAGAAACATTCCATGTGGATTTACTTCAATTATTTGATTTAACAGCAGGTCTGGTGCCTTCAGGTAGTGTTTTGTTATCTGAAGTTCCTCGTATAGGTTCATCTTTTGTGATTTTCTCATATGGTGAAGTAACGTGAGATTGTCAATTAGGATTTTATGTTGTGTATCTTGGATATGCTTGTAGACCTAGGAATTGCGGTCTCTAAGATGTTCTTTGAATCGAGCGCCCACTTGACGTCCTGTCTGTCCGATGTAGTGCATATTACATTCTTGACAATTAATTTTATAAATGCCACTGCGTGCTAATCTTTCAATCGGTCTTCTATTATTTATAATTTGGTTACTTAACTTTTGGGGGGCTCTAAATGAAATTTGAATGTTGTGCTTTTTCAGAATGTTTTGCAATAGATATGAAGTGTGTCCTTGATAGTTAAGCGAGATGAATCTGGTATTAATCTCAAAGTGTGGATATAAATAATTTAATATATTTTTTTGGTGGACTCTATTGTAGATATTTTGCAAAAATTGAATGTTGTAACCGTTGTTTTTACCTATTTGATATATATTGTAGATCTCTTTGTCAAAATTACATTTATTAAGGGGGAGTGTAGAAACACGATTGAAAAAATAGCGGAATGCTGCTTGTTTATTGGATGTGGAGTCAAATGAGCTGCAGGGTATGACAATGTCAGTGGTAGTGGGTTTTCTGAATACTTGCAAAATCAAGACTGTTGGAAATCAAATCTTTGCTAATGGTAATGTCGAGGAATTGTAATTCGTTGTTTTGTTCCATTTCAAGAGTGAATTCCAACTTACTAAGGTTATTAAGGATATTGTGGAGGTCTGATATTTGTGCCTTATTCCCGTCATATATAACAAAATAAATAAAATATTTATCGTAGCGCGGCCTGAAGACGAGAATATGGTTTCTCGAAACATGTAGCCACAAGAACAAAATAAAAATAACATTGGAAATATCTACATCTTTTATTTATTAAACTGAGTCCGGTGGAATGGAGAAGTTTATCTCATTAATAGACGAAGCGGAGCTATCCGACATCCTCAAACACCTGCAGAAAACGATGAGACAACGTCATGATAATTCCGAACATATTGACTTCCTGCAACAGTCCCTGAAACACAGAGTCACACCTCAAGCTTTTAGAATCAAAACCCCGAAGAACTTTAATCACCACAAAACCTACCTGGAAATGCGCCTAATAACTATTCGACTTAAAGAACACTGGCGAGAGAAAGACACCATAGATAAGAAACTAAAATATCTCCACAGAGTCCTAACGCAAATGCTCCACTACGCGGAATACACTAGTATTATTGAGAAACTCGAAGGATATATTACTAGAAATTTGAGGAGAGCCAAAAAAGAAAAAGAAAACTGCACAGCCTTATAAATCGAGAGGAACGAGGACATGTCCACACAGAAAGAAGTCTTTCATGTGAAGAGAATCACTAAAGAAGAGACCAAATATACACTGGACCTGAATACTGACCAGTGTGACCATCAGTTTGCAGCACGATACACCAATATGACTACAACCATATTCGACGAAGAAGAGGAAAAACTGCTCGACATGGGCCATACATTTTGCGTAAACCAGAATAACTACAACAACATAGACACTGCCATATACCTCGAAACACAACTGTCCAGACACCAAGATTTCCAACAGATAAAAAATGAAGTAGTTACTACCTTGAAGAAGACCAATTCCCGAGACCACACAAAGAGACAACAGCCCATCAAGGAGAAAGAGACTATTCAACGAATTAAGAATAAGATCTCCCAGAACAACATAACCATCACTCATGGTGACAAAAACGCAGGTGTGGTGCTTTTACCTACTAATTTGTATATTGATAAGACACTTTTGTTTTTTGAAGACAATAACATCACTAGCCTTGATAAGAATCCCATGAACAGACTCACTAAATGTGTCAGAGATATTTATAAAGAAACCCTCCCCACCTTAAAGAAATTTAAACATAATACCTACAACATAACTATCAAGGACACACTTCATATCTATTGCAAAACATTCTGAAAAAGCACAACATTCAAATTTCATTTAGAGCCCCTCAAAAGTTAAGTAACCAAATTATAAATAATAGAAGACCGATTGAAAGATTAGCACGCAGTGGCATTTATAAAATTAATTGTCAAGAATGTAATATGCACTACATCGGACAGACAGGACGTCAAGTGGGCGCTCGATTCAAAGAACATCTTAGAGACCGCAATTCCTAGGTCTACAAGCATATCCAAGATACACAACATAAAATCCTAATTGACAATCTCACGTTACTTCACCATATGAGAAAATCACAAAAGATGAACCTATACGAGGAACTTCAGATAACAAAACACTACCTGAAGGCACCAGACCTGCTGTTAAATCAAATAATTGAAGTAAATCCACATAGAATGTTTCTGTGTTTTTTAAAAACACCCGCTATACAGAGCCCTCAGCATCATCTTCCGGCGACTAGTGTACTCTCGCTGTAACTGACGCGCACACATAACCTGATATATTTTACTTGTTACGCATTTATCTCGTCCAGTAGAAGCATGAAATTGATTAATTGTTAAGTTTGATTAAGGTAATGTCCTCAGTATGTTCGTAAACTTAATGTTATTTATTTATTTGTATAAATTATTTTTAGAATAGATAATTAGACCTGTGATAAGGAAATATTTCATCGACATTGCACATAACCCCAAAGATTGACCACATGACGCCCCCTTTAATTTTCAATACAGCAACTGACGGTAATTATCGATATCGATGCCGTTCGAACCGTATGTAGTGCAATTTGTAAAAACTATGTCTATTTATCGTAGCGCGGCCTGAAGACGAGAATATGGTTTCTCGAAACATGTAGCCACAAGAACAAAATAAAAATAACATTGGAAATATCTACATCTTTTGTTTATTACACACACAGACATTTTTTTGTACCTTGTTCAAAAATGTTCAGGGGACCGAAATGGACATATTTCCCTAAAATCTCAATTTTTTTTTCGGCACGATTACAATACTTTATCATACTGAGTATAATAAAGTAAAAAAATGGTTTCGCATTCTCAGAACATAGGCACGTATGATAAAGTAAAAATAGGGAATTTTTATAGGAAACACTTTCTGAAATAAAAAATGATATTATTGAATACAAAATGGTTTTTTTTTTATTAATTTTTAAAAAAGTTATGATATGCTAGCTTCAGATAATTCGTCATTAGGATCAAGTAATTATTCTACCAAATTTGCAGACCATCTAGAAATAGTACTAGAACTTGGTGGTCGTGGTACTTGAATAGTATCCGAATGTGGCAATGGTAGTTTTAAGTAATCTGTTCCAACATATTTCATTGACCTTCGCGATCTTTTAGTTTTTCCGTTTATATTATTCAATCACATAACAATTTTCTTCATCATGCTCACCTAAATGCACACGATATAAAATATAGAATACATACATATTTATGTATGTATTAATGACATAAAATTAGAGATGTTAAAAAACCGCGGTAATTTACGGAGCCCATGTTAATCTTATGGGTAATATAACTGCGTAATTTACCGATATATTACCCATAAGATTAACATGGGCTCCGT
Source organism: Aphodius sticticus (assembly GCA_963966075.1). Taxonomy (NCBI): domain Eukaryota; kingdom Metazoa; phylum Arthropoda; class Insecta; order Coleoptera; family Scarabaeidae; genus Aphodius; species Aphodius sticticus. The sequence goes on from OZ014506.1 coordinate 61,731,436, forward strand.
AAATTACCTCGGTAATTTAACATCTCTTGCATAAAATAAAACAAAATTACCTGGATCATTCCAAATCATTGGAACACCAAACTTGATTGATGTTTTTTTCCTTTTATCCAGAGACGTAAATCATCATAGCAAGTTCTACACATTTCTTTAGGTACCCACTTTACTTCATGTATTACTGGCATTCCAAAATATTGTTCATACCATTCTTTCGCACTGTTGCTTATACCAGCCAAACTGCTTGCTATATTAAATTTTCCACAAACATAACAATAATGTCGCAAATTTTGCAAACAGTTATTCATTTTTAATTTAGTTTATTTCACAATATAAACCAATATATAACAGTTTTGTTTTGCTACAAAAGTAAAAGTCATACGTTTAATGCTACGAGAAAGGTATTTGTCGGGCAATTCCGTCATACGAAGATCGAAGAAGCAACCGTAGACACGTGCTTCGGATGAGGACTAATAGTCCGAAACACGTGTCTACGGTTGCTTCTTCGATCTTCGTATGACGGAATTGCCCGTCAAATACCTTTTTCCTTTATATCTCACCGTCGATTAACCAGCTTTCGTTTAAGGCTCCCGTCTCCTACCCCCAAAACGCCAAAGTAACTCACGCTATTATTATTGCGCCAATCCTGAAATGCTTGCTACCATTCGATTCTGTAGATCTTTATGCTACTGCCATCGAAACGGATTTTAATATTTATGCAGATTATTTATGCAAATTTTAGTGTTAAAAAAATGTGGACTTCAAATATAGAAAAGCTTTCCGATGGCAGTGGCATCTGATTATTGTCTGCTGTAATACATTATAAAAGTACATTAAATGTTAACTATAAGAGCACAAGTTACTTTCTTCCGAACTTCTCTAGAATTGCATTCTGGTGCATTCTAGTAAGGTGGCAAAAATGATTACAGTAGCGACAGTTCAGGTATCCAAAACTAGATGGCGCGGCCTAAATCCGCATTTTACTAGTGTTTTTTTATGTGATATGTCGATTGTTAAAGTACTTGTTAAAGTTTCAATATTTATACAAATAGAAAATAATAATATATTTAATATAGGTATATATATTATAAATATATTATCAATAATATATTATTTATATTTGCAAATTACATATATCCACATATGGAAGACAACTTAATTGGTTTCCTGTATTAGTAAATTACTATGGTTTTCCAATTAGTTTAATGTTATTAATGGGTAAATCTATTCGATTTCTTGTACGTAGTATGTTCAAACCACGTTCAAACAAAATGCATGCTACTTGCTAAGAAATAAATATTATATTAGTATAAATTATATTATTTACCAAATTTTGGAACCCACTAAACAAGTAAATATATCTGCAACATGTCTACAACAAATTTCTTTGTCATTGTTAAATGCAAATAATGTAATATATTTCATTGTAACATTGTTACTACTTCTTATATAATATTTTGACTATGTTATAATAGGGTATTTGACTATTTTTGGAAAACCATCTTAATGTGTTTATTCCTTCACTCTACATTGTAAATGCATTATTTTTTGTAATTATTTCCTTAATATTTTATAAAAATCAGCGTTAAAAATTGAATCACAAAAAGTCCCGCCAAAACGATACTTTCTGTTGTGTGACGTCACCGGTTAGTGATGTCAAGATGTCAAGATGATGTGATGTCAAGATGTCAAATCGGCCCATATGGTCTGTCAGCATCGGCATCGTCGCCGTTTGGTAATTGTGTTGTATGATGTGTTGTTTTCACAATTTCTACATAAAAATGGGTTATAAATGGTGTATAAATCCACAATGCAGAGATACGTCAAGAAAAACTCCGGATAAACTATTTCTAGCTGTTCCGCAAGATTTGAAACTGCGAAGAAAGTGGTTGGCTCGTAGAAATCCAAATGAAATAAATAGCCGCCAATACAAGTGTTTTCTGTTGTGAAGATTACTTCGACATAAGTAAAACTGACTAGAATAAGTTATCTATCGTATTTTCGAAAGGTATTATCTGATCTGACAGCTGAAGGTTAGGGCTATCCTAACCTACAAAGTTATGCTTACATGACGCTTTCGTGCTATTAAATTCAAACGGGAGAAGCATAAAAGCGCGTTCGGATAACCCGGTATTTTACGGTGAGTGTGACGCGCTGCATAATAGGCGGACTAACGTCATACGGCGTTTATCTGCATATAAGAGAGAGACAGACGACCCAAGTTATCTGAGCATTGCTCTCCCCATACCATACCCTGACAAACCGAACGCGCTCTAAGGCGGACTAACGAATGACATCACTGGAGACTGACCCAATTACAGAGCGTTTTCAATCACGTGATAGGACGTGAATAAAATTCAATTTTAATTTTGGTTTTTCATAGAAATAGAGCATTTTTTTTTTTGAAAAGTAATAACAAATAGTTTTCTTAAACTGTAATCTATTAGGATGACTATAATACATGCCATATTTTTAATACAGTCAAATACCCTATTACAAGAACGCAAAATTTTAAAAAATATTTGAAATTTATATATTCTTTTTGTAGTAGGTATTCTGTTGTATTAATGTACTCCATAATATACTTACCTGACTGTTTTTGAAGGAGGAACTAGGGTTTAGGCAATAACTGTACAACTCACGTATATACAGTAGAGCGCCGATAATCCGAACGTTCCCTAATCCGAACGCCCCAAAAATAAATAATAAAACTATAAATCACCGAGTAACCGAGTAGAAAGCTATTTTTGTCGATTTCTTTTTACAAACATTTATTGCTTTTGTTTTATAGCTTGTATCCAATACTCGATATTTGATAATCCGAACAATTTGATAATCCGAACCACCCTCAGTCCCAATTAGTTCGGATTATCGATGCTCTACTGTATATGAATTATTTTAATAAATACGAAACTCATATGAAACTTTTTACTCAGTATGACAATTACTACCTGAAAAATAATTTTGTGGGAAAAAAGTGGGACACCTGTATATAAATTATATATCATACATCACATACAATTTCCGGGGGGAATAGTGGAACAGTTACATTATACGTATAAAGGTGAACGTTTACTGTCTATTATACATGTTAACAGACTGAAAAGTCATGACGAACTTTCTGGAAAAAGGGGAAAAACTTGACACTTATGACACTATTCTCTGCAGAAACTGTACAGCATATTTGACAAAGACTTCTTATTCACTTCGGAAGGTGTCACTGTAATCTTCCACCGCTTCCAGTGATATACATGTGTGTATAATAAGAAACAAACATTTCAACATCCTCGTTTGCTCCCCACGCATTATCAATAGTCAAATTCACACTGCTTTCTCGCATCTCCACAGGAGAATCTTCCACAGTATGCAGTGACAACGGTTCCGGAGAGTTCAGCTGTACATCACCATATCTAAAATAATAATATTTAATTTATAGCATACCTATTTGTATAAAATAAAACATACCGTAAAACCTCTTGAAATCTTGCCCACCTTAGTTTTGCTGCCGCACTTCGTGAATTTGAGCCCTTCTTTTTCAAATAACTCCTTCGAGAATGGGATAAGCGACCCATTATTCCAACCAATGACTGGTAAATTCCCAGAGAACAATAGGGTATTTGACTGTATTAAAAATATGGCATGTATTATAGTCATCCTAATAGATTACAGTTTAAGAAAACTATTTGTTATTACATTTAAAAAAAAAATGCTTTATTTCTATGAAAAACCAAAATTAAAATAGAATTTTATTCACGTCCTATCACGTGATTGAAAACGCTCTGTAATTGGGTCAGTCTCCAGTGATGTCATTCGTTAGTCCGCCTTAGAGCGCGTTCGGTTTGTCAGGGTATGGTATGGGGAGAGCAATGCTCAGATAACTTGGGTCGGCTGTCTCTCTCTTATATGCAGATAAACGCCGTATGACGTTAGTCCGCCTATTATGCAGCGCGTCACTCTCACCGTAAAATACCGGGTTATCCGAACGCGCTTTTATGCTTCTCCCGTTTGAATTTAATAGCACGAAAGCGTCATGTAAGCATAACTTTGTAGGTTAGGATAGCCCTAACCTTCAGCTGTCAGATCAGATAATACCTTTCGAAAATACGATAGATAACTTATTCTTGTCAGTTTCACTTATGTCGAAGTAATCTTCACAACAGAAAACACTTGTATTGGCGGCTATTTATTTCATTTGGATTTCTACGAGCCAACCACTTTCTTCGCAGTTTCAAATCTTGCGGAACAGCTACAAATAGTTTATCCGGAGTTTTTCTTGACGTATCTCTGTATTGTGGATTTATACACCATTTATAACCCATTTTTATCTAGAAATTGTGAAAACAACACATCATACAACACAATTACCAAACGGCGACGATGCCGATGCTGACAGACGATATGGGCCGATTTGACATCTTGACATCACATCATCTTGACATCACTAACCGGTGACGTCACACAACAGAAAGTATCGTTTTGGCGGGACTTTTTGTGATTCAATTTTTAACGCTGATTTTTATGAAATATTGAGGAAATAATTACAAAAAATAATGCATTTACAATGTAGAGTGAAGGAATAAACACATTAAGATGGTTTTCCAAAAATAGTCAAATACCCTATTGTGCAACGCATAATGATGCAATTGCGACCGCACGTGCCTTCATATGATCACGCAGATGCGTCATCAATGGAGGTTCATATCGCCCGCATTCTTACTCGAGTGGCGATATGCGGCGCATATCGCTCGCACACGTGCGTTTTATTCGTCACGGACGACGCACCGTGCCGAATGTATGACGAAAATCAGCATATTGACACGCATATCGCTCGCACGCGTGCGTTTTATTAGTCACGGAAGACGCACCGTGCCGAATGTATGACAAAAATCAGCATATTGACACGCATATCGCTCGCACGCGTGCATTTTATTCGTCACGAACGACGCACCGTGCCGGACGTATGACGAAAATCAGCATATTAACATGCATATAGCTCGCACAACACGACGAAATGCACGCGTAATGGCGCAATAAGAACAGATTTCGCCCTCACACTTGCATTGAACGTGCTAGTGTGACGTCACGGCTTATTTTTATAAATGAGAGTCAATTATTTCTTTTAGTAATATTTATTTTATTACAAAACCAGGTATAAACAGGGTACATAACAATTTTTTATCAAAAAATGCGACTATTTTAGGCGTGCAATATTTGCATAGAAATTGTTTTAAATTCAACACTATACGAAAAATCATTATCCGTCAGAACAGGAAATAAAGATACATAAAGGGCTCAATCATGCGGGTATATACTACTTACTAGTGTGGGTGTGAGATTTCGTCAATGGTTGGGGGTGGAGGCCTTTGCGGAGGCAGTCATGTTCGAAATTTACAAACAGCGGCATCAAGCCAGTACAAACCAGCGACATCTAGCGGAAGTGGTGGCCACTCGCCATTACTGTTATAGTGCGTATGTGTCTAGCGAAATTGAAATTAGAATTAATATTGTGTATGTCCACCAAATTATGTTGTACTGGCTTGATGCCGCTGTTTGTAAATTTCGAACATGACTGCCTCCGCAAAGGCCTCCACCCCCAACCATTGACGAAATCTCACACCCACACTAGTAAGTAGTATACACCCGCATGATTGAGCCCTTTATGTATGTTTTATAAAAGAATTTTATAATTTTATCTTGTTTATTGCCGAACTGATGGTATTGTATTGTTTTAATCGTAGGCCCTGAAGAAGCCGAAGACATATATCGGCGAAACGTAGGCAAATGTGAATAGCCCAGAGAATAAAATATCAAGGACTGATAAGCTTTTTATTGTACCCTCCTCAACACTTCACACAGTCGATAGCCCCTCAACTAGGAAATAAAGAAACTGACCAAATTGCTTTCAGTCACTACGGTCACTTGGGTCCATGTCCTCAGCCCCCCCACATTCGAAATTTCAAAATTTCTTTATGTCAAAGTTTTGTGCTTGTTTTGTGCTGTTTTGTGCCGCAAACTAGAAGTTTTGTGCTCCATTCGTTTCCGAGTTATAAGCATTTTTCTGAAGGGGGGCTGTGGACATGCCAGCCCCCCCACTTCCGAATATCGATTTTTTTCTAATGCTAAAGTTTTGTGCTAGTTTTGTGCTGTTTTGTGCCGCAAACTAGAAGTTTTGTGCTCCATTCGTTTCCGAGTTATAAGCATTTTTCGGAAGGGGGGCTGTGGACATGCCAGCCCCCCCACTTTCGAATTTCGATTTTTTTCTAATGCCAAAGTTTTGTGCTAGTTTTGTGCTGTTTTGTGCCGCAAACTAGAAGTTTTGTGCTTCTTTCATTTCCGAGTTATAAGCATTTTTCTGAAGGGGGGCTGTGGACATGCCTGACCTAACTTCCAAATTCGTAATAAAATCAAACTTTTTTCGATGCTAAAGTATTGTGCTAGTTTTGTGCTGTTTTGTGCCGCAAACCAGAAGTTTTCTGCTCTTTTCGTTTTTGAGTTATAAGCATTTTTCTACTTGGGAGCTATCCGTCTCTCTCTTTCGTCCGGGCCCGGGCTCTCGCAGGCAGCGCGAATATTGATAATGCATACGTACGAGTTTAACGGCACTGTTTAAGACTATATAACTCAAAAACTATTCACCATTTTTTTATCGGAGTTTCGCTGAACTTTTCTTTGTACTTGACTAATGGACACGTGGAATTCCGATTAAATATTGTTAAATAGTTCTTAGTTATAACGTCACAAAGATTTAATATTATTTCTTCATATTATGCATTCTTTTTAGTCTCACAATGCCAAATCTCGCTACAATAAATAATCATTGAGCAATTATCACTTAACAAATATTTACTTGTCACAGATATTTGATAGTAATGTGTTATTCATTTAGAGGTACTTTTACAAAAATAAAAAAATGTCAATTTTTTCGGGTAATCTTTGTTATCATACAAAAGAACCATTCTTTACATTTATTCTTTACAGATTAGTTCTTTCAAATGTTCTCGAGCATTTCGAGTGGTATTTGGCGAATGACGCGAGCATGTTGGCTTCCAATTCCTCAATCGTAGCCGACTTATCCACGTACACTTAGGACTATACGTAGCCCCAAAGGAAAAAGTCTTGAGGGGTGATATCAAGTTATCTAGGCGGTCAATTCACCAATCACCAAAGGTTTACTACACACTCATGCGGAGATAATGTCTGTTCCATTTTCAAATACTTCTAATTCTTTAATCAAAAAACTGTTTTTTTGTTATTTGTTATTATTATTATTATTATTATTTATTAAAAGATTGTAGCCGAGAACTTTTGTTCAAAAGGGTCCAAAGAAACTGGAGGTATACTCTTAGCATTGTCCAACGATTTCGCAAATGAGCAGCCATTCTTGCAATGTCGTCAAAATAGTAATAATAAACTAAAGTCTAAGACATTGTTTGGTAAAATCAATAAATTAGCTGCATGAGCAAATTCTATTTGATCGCGTTCGGGCGTGTCTGCATTAATATAAAACTAGTTAGCCAGGATTTGACAGTTATTTTGATTCTATTGACAGTATTGTCAATATCACGTGTTCGACACTCCTATATAGTATGATAAAGTCATGTGTTTTTTTTTGTTTTTGTATATATATACTTTTTTTTAGGTTTTTGTTTTTTGTTATTTTTTTTACTTTTTTGTTATTTTTGTTTTGTTTTTTTATTATTTTTGTTGTTAACATAAGTAAACTAACTAATATTTTAATATTTGTTTCCTTTAAAACTATAATGAATGCGATTAATTTAAACAGTGTAAAGAATCATTTGAACGTTACCCATTTCCTTGCGGTTTAATGGTTTCGTGCATAAATCGTCGTACTTTTGCCACCCCAAGGGCCTTCGACAAAAAGCAACAAAATGTCCTATATTATCTGACGAATAATCACCATAATATGCAATGTTTCCTCTTAGTATATATCTCTTATCATTCACCGTCAATACTTCCGCCAACTTAGAAATTTCTATTTGGGCACAAGAAAAAATTTCAAAAATTAGGTAATAGTCATTTAATGTTATGCTTTGGTGTGTGTTATTACCGCAAGTACAAGTCGACGATCCAGGATATTGAGATATTGCTTGCAATTGCTGTTGTTGTATAGACTCAATGGTGCGCTCCTCTAAATCTGATTATAGTATAAGGGGGTGTTGCGAAAGTGTCGTTGTTGTGCAACAGTTTTGGCAGGTTGCTGAACATTTCATTGTTTTTGGAAAATAACATTCCAATCGATCCAATAATTGCGAAATTGTACAAGCAATGTTGTAGAGCTGATTTCCCTGGGGTTGAATAGTTGATGAAAATTTGTCCATTAAAATTCTAGCTCGGAGCGTGTAGATATTTCTTGATAGGCCGTTCTTTGCTAATTTTATTATAAATTCACTGAATAAATTATTACTGCCGTCAAGGTAATTTTGAAAGTTGGAACTATCGCAGTATGCCGAACAAATTATTTGTGAAAAGCTGTCGAAACCACATGTGTTTGTCATTATAAGTTTAGATTTCCCAATACTTATAGGTCTGAGTGTCAGCTGACTACCATTCCGCAATAATTGTATTGGTACATATTTCGTAATATCATTTAGATCCATAGTAGACCACTCTGGCTGAGGATTTAAGTAAGAATGTAATTTCCGCCTTTTCGGAACACCTTTGTTTCTCCAATTTTCAATTTCGTTTCGTTCCTGTAATTCTTCGTCCGTCTCTTCTTCGTTTGGTGTTGTTTGTATCGAAGCCAGTTTAATTGATCCATCTAATTGTTTGATATGTTCAAACACAAATCGGTCAGCACGCATAGGCAGCTGTGTATTTGAAAAAATCTATTTTTTACATTTTGAAAGTTTGACTCCACAGCTGCGCTGGTAGCATGTACACTGGCATTTGGAAAATAGGCAGTCATAACTGATGACCACATTGGTAAGTAAGTTATTAATTTCTTCAGAGGTACAAGTTCTTCTAAAAATTGGGCGTTGTCTCTATTACCTTCAGTTAGGTCTGTTCTGCAACTATTTTCTATATCGGATAACCAGTCAAAAAAGCTACTTGAATCAATGTCCTCGTAAATGCTGTCGTTATTCTCATTTTCATTCGTTTCGGCAGTGTCGTCAACTACATCGACAGTGTTTGTGCCGCTGATGGTAGCTTGTAGCATACGCTTGGCTTTTTCGCAACTGTTGTCGTTGCCACCACTGTCAGTACCTTCTGTAGGACTGACAGCAACGGTTATAATTGCAGTAATTACCGATTTTGCTTCTACAAGGGTTGTGGCTTTTACAAGAAGAGCTATTGCACGAATGTAAAATTGACGGATTCTGACTTTTTGGTGCTTCAAACATGGTAACCTTGTTATTAATTTAATAAAATGAGCAACATCACATCTTACATAACATTGAGGCACCAAGTTTGAACAATCACCCGTTGTCAACAACGAGAAACATGCATTCAAGTAAGACTTGATCGAATTGTACTGCGTGAAGCAACGTACTATTGCAGATATCAATGCCAACGACATGTCCGAAACGATTTGAGAGAGTTTCTTGTCAACAGCTCTCAACCAAAAAGAGAGCCAGTGCAATATCGAATCGCTGTCATGTCGTTCTGATAGCATGGAACCGACTGAAAACTGAGCTGTATTGTTGATCACTATGTCGTACAGAAATATTGACCCAGATTTAAGGTGATTCGGTCGATACATTTTTTTAACTAAACCTCCGGTAGCGTCAATACTTATGGAGCTAGATTTACAACTCTGAAAATAAGTGCGAGCGACGCTAACTTGAAGAGAGGAAAAATAATGGAGAAAAAATTTGTCAATGCCGATATCTTGAATATAATTTGAATAAAGAATTTCGTACTTAGCCTTCAATATGGATTGAATAGGATCATTGTCAAATTCAGAGTTCTTATTAAATTTATACTTAGCAATGCGTAATGCATTTAGTGACTTTAGGTCTTTCGGAAAACTTTTTCCACATATTGCTTTCTGTGCTTCTAAGGTGCGTATACGGTAAGCACTTTCACCACTATTTAATCTTTTAATAAAGTCTTCCCGTTGTTTACCACTTAATTTTCTTTGATCTTTTCCGTCGTTGTTGTGAAGTATGTCGTCAAATTTTCCAGATAATTTGCAACGAACCACAACATATTCTCCGTCGTTTGGACAGTTTTGTACCTGTCCTAAAAATCTGGAAAGGCAAATTGTACACAAACCGGTGATTGTCAAGTAATTGCTGCCACTGCTATAAACCTTCGCTCTCTTGAAGATAAGTTTGCAGCGAAGATCGGTTGTTTCCCGAAAAAGTCGATATATAGTATTGGTCCAATCTTTTTGCAGGATAGTGTAGGTACGATATAAAGACTTGTTCTTGTAAGTAGTGTTAGCAGGAGCTATTTTCTTCCAGGAATCGTTACCTACCTTTAATATAAAAGAAATCGTCTTTTCCGAAAGGGAATCTGATTCTGATTTAGAAGAATCACTCGAATATGCATCCATGTTGCCAATACCTTGTGTACATCGTTCTTCAAATTTTTGTTTAGGAAATAGATATTCCAAAATATTGTACCTGTTTGTACGTACAATTGTGTACGCATACTTCGTTGATATTGTTAATAAATTGGCCACTTCCTTCCAAACTTTAGCAGTTGGTGGTGCTACTTTGCCACCAACACGTAAAACGTTCTTAAATGGTTGCAATGTGTTACACAACTCTTGTACATTGATTTTAGCTGGTCGTGGCATATTAACAAAATGGAATTTCAATAATAGAAAATATTGACAGAGAATTATAGTAAGCAATTTATTATTTTCTAGAGATTGAAAATAATTGCTTAAGGAGCTGGGATATTAACTGCGCGCAATATCCCTAGAAACCAGTTGCGACAAACACTGTTATGTAGGTAGGTAGGCAGTCTATCGGGTGCCACACCGTCGGTCGGGCGCCAGACCGCTATGTGGAGCGAATGCAAACGCACGTCGTATACCTAATACGTGGTAATTTTTCAAATTACTGCGTTACATTTTTTTTTGAAATATTAAGAACCTTGATTGTCATTATCATGTTAATAGATACCATTACTTAACGACTGTAGAAGCACGTCAGTATTATTCTGTAAATTTTATATTTGGCCTGGTACGACTGATAGTCTTGGCTTATATTTATGTGGCGTTATAAGTGATATAACTCAAAAACAAAAATATTTCACAAATACAGTACAAAACATCCCCATCAAAAAGTTTGATTTTAATCCAAATTTGGAATTTAAGTCCAAAGACGCTGCACACGAAAATTGCTAATAGCTCGGAAATGAAAGGAGCACAAAATTTCTGGTTTAGGCCCAAAACAGCACAAAACTAGCAGAATGCCTGCCACAAACCAGAAGTTTTGTGCTCCTTTCGTTCCCGAGTTATGAGCAATTCTCGGTTGGGGCTTCTATGAACTTTGAGCCCATAGACTCCGGAATCGCAACCAAAGTTAAAAAAAAATTAAAATTTTTGTTTATGCAGAAGTTTTGTGTTAGTATTGTTTGTGTAAAAAAACAGAAGTTTTGTGCTCCTTTTGTTTTTGATTTATTTGCAATTTTTGGTTGGAGGAAATCAACAATAGAAATCTTTATTATAATATATACAGAAAGTGCCAAACACGTTGTTTACCAACTATTGATAATTTATATGTGCAATCGGGATTGCATATTCATAAATTACGTACTTTTATAAACCCAATCTTGCTAAACAATAGACTGTTAGTTTTAGAATACCAGAATGCCAGTAATACATACCAACAGATGAAATATTGCCTTAGAGATTTATATTATAATTATAACAATATTAATATGTGTTACTTATACAAGTACTGTAAAATATCTGTGACAAGTAAATATTTGTAAAGTAGAACCCAGGTCATTCACTGTTCAGAAATAAATTTTATTTTAGTAGACGACTAGTTTCGTCCTAACGGACATTTTCAAGTCTACGCTAAAAACAGTAAAATACAAAATCAAACCACAAACTCAACACAAACTATACTAGACTTACTGTCAAAAACCTTAAAAAATGTACACGATGATGTACATAACGACGGAAACAAGACTATATCAGCCAAAAACCACACGACTGCCAGCAGAGATTAAAAATTAACCTAAAAGATTAATTAGTCAGTACAGAAACACAACATTATCAAGGAGCAACAAACTCACTAAAGTACAAATCACCAAAACAACAAGCTTCAAAGTACAATCATATGAGGAGCAAACAAAATCAAAGCGAGACAATTTGTAAAGCGTCAGGAACCAACGAACAAAATGGCGAAAAACGAAGGCAAACAAACCCGAACGCGAAAAATCGAAAATCTACAAAATACGAGCCGGCAGCACATGCAACCCAACAAACAGGGAAGCACAAACGGAAGTCAAACAAAACAAAATGAAACATCAAAGCCAAAAACACTGTACAATGCAATAAATGACTAACAGTTACAAGCCTTAAATAAAGGGTCGAAATTGAGATCGACCTGTTCGTTAAGTAGAAAATCGGAACCACTCCTCCTCCAAATCTCGTAAGCCTCCATCAAAGTCAATTTAAATCCCTTTCTCTCCACATGCAAGATCTCTATATTAGCATCGTCAACACTAAGATGTCCAGTATTTAGTAGATGCCTTCCAAAAGCAGAGCGAGAAAATAAACAACACCCATTATATACAAAACCTAGCAAGAGAAATATTAATAAGTGGGTTAGTTTAACATATTTTCCAGGCAATTGTTCCATTTTGAGTAGAACACTTGGTGCAAAAGGAATTGGGATCGGTTTTAAGACTAGCCACAACATAATGAGTGCTTTACAGGAAAGGAGAGTCATAGATGACATGACACAGAGGGGAGTTTATTTGGTAAGGTGTGATTGCTGCGAATTCTTCTATATTGGTGAGACTGGCAGATCTATCAGAACTAGAATAAACGAGCATCGCAAGTGTAAGCATCGCTCTGCTTTTGGAAGGCATCTACTAAATACTGGACATCTTAGTGTTGACGATGCTAATATAGAGATCTTGCATGTGGAGAGAAAGGGATTTAAATTGACTTTGATGGAGGCTTACGAGATTTGGAGGAGGAGTGGTTCCGATTTTCTACTTAACGAACAGGTCGATCTCAATTTCGACCCTTTATTTAAGGCTTGTAACTGTTAGTCATTTATTGCATTGTGCAGTGTTTTTGGCTTTGATGTTTCATTTTGTTTTGTTTGACTTCCGTTTGTGCTTCCCTGTTTGTTGGGTTGCATGTGCTGCCGGCTCGTATTTTGTAGATTTTCGATTTTTCGCGTTCGGGCTTGTTTGCCTTCGTTTTTCGCCATTTTGTTCGTTGGTTCCTGACGCTTTACAAATTGTCTCGCTTTGATTTTGTTTGCTCCTCATATGATTGTACTTTGAAGCTTGTTGTTTTGGTGATTTGTACTTTAGTGAGTTTGTTGCTCCTTGATAATGTTGTGTTTCTGTACTGACTAATTAATCTTTTAGGTTAATTTTTAATCTCTGCTGGCAGTCGTGTGGTTTTTGGCTGATATAGTCTTGTTTCCGTCGTTATGTACATCATCGTGTACATTTTTTAAGGTTTTTTACAGTAAGTCTAGTATAGTTTGTGTTGAGTTTGTGGTTTGATTTTGTATTTTACTGTTTTTAGCGTAGACTTGAAAATGTCCGTTAGGACGAAACTAGTCGTCTACTAAAATAAAATTTATTTCTGAACAGTGAATGACCTGGGTTCTACTTTACATTTTGCTACCTGTTTTTCTGCATTTGATTATAAGTAAATATTTGTTAACTGATAATTGCTCAATGGTTATTTATTGTAGCGAGATTTGGCATTGTGAGACTAAAAAGAATGCATAATATGAAGAAATAATATTAAATCTTTGTGACGTTATAACTAAAAACTATTTAACAATATTTAATCGGAATTCCACGTGTCCATTAGTCAAGTACAAAGAAAAGTTCAGCGAAACTCCGATAAAAAAATGGTGAATAGTTTTTGAGTTATATAGTCTTAAACAGTGCCGTTAAACTCGTACGTATGCATTATCAATACTCGCGCTGCCTGCGAGAGCCCGGGCCCGGACGAAAGAGAGAGACGGATAGCTCCCAAGTAGAAAAATGCTTATAACTCAAAAACGAAAAGAGCACAAAACTTCTGGTTTGCGGCACAAAACAGCACAAAACTAGCACAATACTTTAGCATCGAAAAAAGTTTGATTTTATTACGAATTTGGAAGTTGGGTCAGGCATGTCCACAGCCCCCCTTCAGAAAAATGCTTATAACTCGGAAACGAAAGAAGCACAAAACTTCTAGTTTGCGGCACAAAACAGCACAAAACTAGCACAAAACTTTGGCATTAGAAAAAAATCGAAATTCGAAAGTGGGGGGGCTGGCATGTCCACAGCCCCCCTTCCGAAAAATGCTTATAACTCGGAAACGAATGGAGCACAAAACTTCTAGTTTGCGGCACAAAACAGCACAAAACTAGCACAAAACTTTGGCATTAGAAAAAAATCGATATTCGGAAGTGGGGGGGCTGTGGACATGCCAGCACAAAACTAGCACAATACTTTAGCATCGAAAAAAGTTTGATTTTATTACGAATTTGGAAGTTGGGTCAGGCATGTCCACAGCCCCCCTTCAGAAAAATGCTTATAACTCGGAAACGAAAGAAGCACAAAACTTCTAGTTTGCGGCACAAAACAGCACAAAACTAGCACAAAACTTTGGCATTAGAAAAAAATCGAAATTCGAAAGTGGGGGGGCTGGCATGTCCACAGCCCCCCTTCCGAAAAATGCTTATAACTCGGAAACGAATGGAGCACAAAACTTCTAGTTTGCGGCACAAAACAGCACAAAACTAGCACAAAACTTTGGCATTAGAAAAAAATCGATATTCGGAAGTGGGGGGGCTGGCATGTCCACAGCCCCCCTTCAGAAAAATGCTTATAACTCGGAAACGAATGGAGCACAAAACTTCTAGTTTGCGGCACAAAACAGCACAAACCAAGCACAAAACAAGCACAAAACTTTGACATAAAAAAATTTTGAAATTTCTTATGTGGGGGGGCTGAGGACATGGACCCCGGTCACTTTCCTCACGCCAGGTCACAGCAAAACGCCCTAACCGTGCTAGACAGATAGGTCGGTTTCTTTATTCCCGGTGACATATGTTTGCTTATTCTAGTCAAGCGAAAGACTAGACATCCTATAAGACGCAACACTCGAAAAGGGAACCACGTTCCAAACGTGATGGAGTAAATCAAATGTCCAGTCATGAAAGAAGCGTCAGTCAAAAATAGAACCACTTTTCGAGAGTGAGATACAGGGCTAAACCTATTTAAAAGGATTTCTGTGTACTCGGGTGGCTACGGCAAAAGCGCTTGTCTACAGCCAACAATGTTAAATGCAGTTGTCTCCGCTATTTCTAACCGCTACACACCCCGCCTAAAACCAAAACAGGCAACCGTTCATGGTTCCTGAGAAGGACTACCCAAACAGTGACTATTTGAAGTTCTTGCCGAGTTCAGCCACCAGTACCGTGAACTCATCCAACGCCAACCAACAATACCATCGCTGTACGCTTCATGGAGGTTGATATTCTATATAAAATTGCAGGCTTTCAATGATGAAACGGGTCACGAGTTATGGGAGGTTTCATTCTATTCTGTGTATCATTCCATATTCCATATCAACCTTCACACTCTTGTTTATTATTGTTTATTCGGCTTGAGTTGTTTCTAAAAAGAATCATAAAACGCCCGTTAATTATTATAAATATGAATCAATAGCCAACAGATACTTACCACGTATTTGATTTATTGTTCTTTACTTGATAACAACTAAAGAGAGGCAAAGGCCAAAGCAAAATGGCTGTTCTAGTCTTTTCCTTATTATTCCCACAGCGCCGCGCCGCGCGCAGTTGCAGAATGACCACCTTAATTTCTAAGAACTAAAAAATTACCATAACTTTGTAAGAAATTATTGAATAATCGCAAATAGGTTACTTTTATTGTGAAATATACTATGAATATGATATTATTCACTAATCTACGTTTATCTTCACTTCCGTTTATTTGTTACGTTCAAATCTAGTAATTGATATTTTACCTACTTCTCAATGCCCAATCGAGTTGAAATTTTGCATGTGAACAGATTTCCGGTGCCATGAATACGTTTATAAAAAAATGGAAAATTTTGCATGTGGACAGATTTCCGATGCAACGCATGAATCAATAATAAGAAATGGAAATATTTTCCAAATTTTGTTTTCAAACTTTGGAAAATGGTCCAATCGAGTAGATTTTGCATGTGGACAGATTTCCGGTGACAACGACGGACAAAAAAAAATTTTGAGAATTTTCCAAACATTTTAAATTTTTGCAGTCGAGTTGAAGTTTTGCAATGCAATTACTAAAAAAAAATCTGGAAAATTTTCCAAAATTTTTAAAAATTTTCAAAATTTCGAAAATTTGTCCCGTCCAGTTGAAGTTTTGCATTTGAACAGATTTGTTTCTTCAGATTTCGAATGTATAAATTAATTGTTATAAACAAAAATTGGAAAATTTGGCATGTAGACATATTTCCGATCGCAATGCATGAATTAAAAGAATTGGATTTTTTATTATAAAGCGTACTTTATAAAAATATATATATATTTAGAAAAACCTAAATTTATTTTTCATCATTTATTTGCTAAAATTATAATAATAAAACAAAAGTACGCTGGCATTGTTGCTAGCATGATGCCTTCATCTCGTCGTCACCGATGCTTCTTCGCGGCCCTGTTTACCGGGATTGTGTGCGACGCATTGTGTATTGTTTTGATCGGCACTCATGCGTGTGGATACATAAACGCACGCGTGCGAGCGATATTGCACTCATCGCACCGAAAAATTACGCGTGATGATTTCGTGCGTCGCACGATTGTTATCTGGGTTTAGTATTGTGGGCAGAAAATATATGTATTTGTCACACGTCACACAAACGAGTTGTTTACAACCTAACCTACTAAATCTGTTTATAACTTTTATAACTGCAAACTATATAATCACCACTCAAAAATAATATAATACAAACATATACTACAAACTCCCACACACTTTATAACTCTAGAACACAAAAACTCCTCTATAAATAGAAAACAAAGACCAAAACGTGAACTGTTAATTATAGTAGTAGCACTGACACGGCGTCGGGGTTCCCCTACTACGCCGAAAACATACGTTAAATCGTCAAATGTGGTAAATACGAAATAAATTCAGAATTGGTTATATTGGCGCCATCTACATCTGGTAATTTTTCTATTTCGAAGCTTTGGAGAAAAGCGCGCCATTTGAATTGAGACGGGAGCCTTAATGTTACGTTAAGTTAGGTAGACAGTACTAATTTTTTTGTTTTTTTTCTTCACTCTTTCTCCCTTTTTGTACTTTCATAACATAATTTTTTTAAAGATAAATAAAAAAACTATTTTGTATTAAAAAATATTATTGTTTAATGAAGAAACTGTTTTCCCTATAAAAATGCTATTTTTTCTCATAAAACATTTTTTTTTTTATTTTGTTCAAACACAGAGTGTTTGTGACATAACACCTAGTCAATGACTAACAAGTTATTTTCACTTAACCTAAACTGATAAAATAATGAGTGTTTCTACAATTTTGCCCATTGGCCCAAGTTGTTTTAGTCTGACAGTTTTTACCACTCAAGTAGACGGCGGTTGTTTTCACCTACACTATCACTGTGAATACACTACGGGTGCTCTGCTTTTAGTCACTCCCGCACTAGTTCGAATGGTTTAGTTCTTTTCAGCCGACGCACTAGCGCACTGTTGTCTAGCAGCTGGATGGCTTCAATGTTGTCGTGGTGGAGTAGACGATCCTCGTGCTTCTTAGCAAATTTTGATATTTCGCTAGTTACCATCTCCATGCGAAGGTCCCGATGAAGATTGGTGTTTTTGATGTACCATGGTGCACCAACAATGGCCCTTAGAACTTTATTTTGGAACCTCTGAATGAGGTTGATATTGGACTGCTTAGTGCATCCCCACAACTGTATTCCATACACCCATACTGGCTTTAATATTTGCTTGTATAGTAGGAGCTTATTTTGCACTGACAGGGCTGACCTCCGTCCCATTAGCCAATACATTTTGCGGAATTTTAGGTCGAGTTCGTCCCGGTTTTTCTTGACATGTACTTTCCATCTAAGCTTGGCATCCAGTGTCATGCCAAGGTATTTCGCTGTATCCGCGTATGGAATATCGTTCCCATTCATGGTTACTGGAATATAGTTAACTCTCTTATTAGTGTAGTTTACATGCGTGGATTTTCCTTAATTTAGTTTGATGCGCCATTTCTTTGTCCAAAGGTTGATTTTGTTTGCAGCTATCTGTAATTTTTCAGTTGCTTCTTCGACACTGTCACTAATCGCCAAAATAGCCGTGTCGTCTGCAAATGTTGCCACTGTGCTTTCTCCCGGAACAGGAATATCATAAGTATACAGTAGGTACAAAAGTGGTCCCAATACACTTCCTTGTGGTACTCCGGCATTGATATTGCGTAGCGAGGAGTATTCGTCATCTTGTTTCACCCTGAAGTGACGGTCCTTCAGATATGATTTTAACAGTTCTGTATATTCAGTAGGAAGCTGCTGTTCCAGTTTCTCAAAGAGTCCATCATGCCACACCTTATCGAAAGCCTGAGCCACGTCTAAAAATATTGCTGAGCAAATTTTCTTTTCCTCAAGAGCCTTTTCTATAACGTCAGTAATTCGGTGTACCTGATTGATTGTTGAATGTCGAGCTCGAAAGCCGAATTGATGAGATGGAATAGTTTGATTTTTCTCAAGAATTGGGTATATTCTCTTGATAAGTAATTTCTCAAACAGTTTTGAAATGGTTGGTAATAAAGATATAGGTCTATAGGAGGTTACATCATTTGGCGGTTTACCGGGTTTGGGTATCATGATGACCTCGGCCACTTTCCAGAATGAGGGCACATATCTTAACCTAAGTGCAGCGTTGAACAAATTTAACAATTTTATTACGGCTTTTCTCGGTAGCTGCTTCAGCAGGGCTCCTGATATCAGATCAAATCCCGGTGCCTTTTTCGAACTGAGGTTGGTTTTGATTTCGGTGATTAGTTCTTTTGGTGAAATATGGGGTATAGGCTTTGACTCCAGTGCTGTCCAGGTGATAGACTCGGGAAGTTCAGGGGTATGAGTTTCATTCGGTGTAAATGTCTTTTCCAAGTGATCGGCAAAGAGATCGGCCTTATCCTTGTTACTTCTGGCCCAAGATCGATCTTCCTTTCTTATCGGGGGAATTTGCATTATCGGTCGCTTTATGTTTTTGGTGGTTTTCCATAGAGAGTAGTCCGTAGCAGAGTCATTGCTTAGCCCCTCCAAATACCGACCAATAGTTTGCTGTTTGATTTCTTCGGTAAGTTTGCGAAGTTTCCATACCATATTATTTAGTTCTGTCTTAACTATGGGGTCTCTTGTAGTTTGCCAACGTTTGCGAACTTTTCTCTTCTTTGCTATCAATTCTCTGACTTCTAAAGGATAAATGTTGCTATTCTTGATATGGTAACTTATTTGGGGTGTAGCTAACCACGCAGCTTCCTGTATATCGCCGTGGAATCTCTGCACTGCGTCTTCCAATTCTTCGGGAGTTTTGAGTGAAACTGACAAGTTGATGTTCTGCTCTAGGCTTGCTTTGAATGCTTCCCAGTTTGTAGCTTTAGTTGTCAGAGCTGGTCTTCTTTCTTTTCTAATTACCGATTGACTTAGAGTTAAGATAATTGGTGTATGGTCAGAGTCAAGATCTAGTTCCTCGGTGATATCAATGAAGCTAGATGACAGATTTTTTATTACAAAAAAGTCGATTAGATCTGGAATCTTGTTTCTGTCAGTAGGCCAATAAGTTGGCTTACCTGTTGAGTGGACTTCGCATCTGTAGCTTTGGATTGCATGTAGCAATTCTCTTCCCTTTGTTGTAGTTAGCCGTGAACCCCAATATGTATTCTTGGAATTAAAGTCTCCCCCAAGTATGAACTTCCCAGAAAAAGTCTGCAAAAGATCTAGATACTGTGTTCTCTTAATGTTGTGCCTCGGAGGTGAATAAAGAGCTCCAATCGATATTACTCCACATTTTGTTTTAACTCTAACGGACGTAACTTGAAATTCTTCTTTTTCGATTTTCTCGTCCTCATGATGAGATATATTATTTTTAATTAATACTGCGCTTCCTCCTCTTGCGCAATTGCTGGGGTGAATAGCGTGATAGAGTGTGAAGTCTCGAAGTTTTAGGTAGGATTCTTTTGTGAAATGAGTTTCTGATATTAGGCAAATATCAATTTTATGTTCAATTAAAAATGTGTGTAGGGTATTTCTGTGTTGTAATAGCCCGTTAGCGTTCCAGGAAAGTATGCGAAGACAATCAGCCATTTTTATGGAATTTTTCAAGCTTGTCGAGTCTGGCAACAATGGATTTTGTAACATTTTCCTGTTTATTCAGTTTTTCCAGTATTAATTGCAGTGTTTTGCTGATTTCTGGAAGATTGTTTACGGTTTGGTCCATTTTTACCTCATTGCTTTCTATTTCTACTGGCTTAGAACTAGAGGTCGACTTACCATTTACTATGTTGGCAAAAGACTGCTCACCAGATACCTCTTTTGCCTTGATAATTTTCCTGTTTATTTGCTTTGTTTTCTGCTGTTCCGGGGGAGAGTTTTTCTTAAAATTGGCGTTTTTAATCTTTTGAAGTTCAATCGGAACTACACAACCCCTGTAGTTTGCAGGATGACCTTTACCGCAATTATAGCATTTTGCGGGTTCCTCTTTTGCCTTTGTGCAGTTCTGGGTATCGTGCTCTCCAGCACATTTTACGCATCTTGGGTCTTTGTGGCAGTATCCACGAGTGTGACCCCACGGCAATTCTTACATTGTGGCAACAATTTAGGTTTTTTCAGTGGAGATATTATATGGAGATATAAAACATTTAATGAAATGATCTCTGTAACATCATCTGGCATCTAGTTTTATAATGAAATATACATCAAAATAGGATTATTCAGCCTTAAAGACTGTAAAAATACATTTTTTTTTTTATGAAAAACCACAAAAAATAGCAAAAATTGTACCACAGCGCCACCTAGCGTAAGTTTTAGGTAAAAATATAACATCAAAAATTAATGCCTCGACCTAAAAAACAGTAACATAGCACAACTTTCCAGAAGAATTCCATCATTTGATCGAATTCTACTTAGTTTGTCCTGTTACAGGGTATTTTAAAAATCACGCATTAAAAAACCCAGATCTATAGGCTAAAAATTCTTTTGGGATTTCGTTATGGGAGGCATAAACTTTCATTTAAAATACGTAGAATATTGTTGCACTGTGTTATACATTCTAGTTTTGGAAAAAAAATCAAATGACACGGTAGGCGTTTATACATATACTATTGATGAATTCCTCCATTTTACATCGGTCAATGTGATTGGGAAAAATAAAAAGAGTTGTTTTTTACTGATGTAGTTCTTTATTGCACTTATGGCTTAAGTGCACTTATAGCCATAAGTGCAATAAAGAACTACATCAGTAAAAAAGATCAACTCTTTTTATTTTTCCCAAGTTTATACATACAGTGCTTCCCAAAAGTAACGGATAAATTCTATAATATCTTAAATAAAAATATTTCAGAAAAGTGCTCTGACACGTCGATTTTTATTTTTAATTTACTATCCTGACATACACTTTTCAGGCCTGCACCCCTTCACCCCTAAGGGGTGGTAACCCCAACTTTAAAAATTCAAATAGCAAAGTACCACTTGCGATACCTCAGTTGGTAGATTTTTTTATTCTGAATACAACAAAAAAAAATTGTCAAAATCGGTTGATAAATAACGGCGATATTTACCAAAATATATTCAAAGAAGAGTAGGCGCTGGTGAAGCGGGCATAGCAATATCGTTAAAACAATTGAAACAGACTACTATAGACGGTGCAATGGGGTTTAGATGTATGCCTGCTGTCAAATATTTATGTAGAGGCGCTGTTTACGACTGTAGAAACCGTTATCCACTGTACCCTAAGTTACAGACCCAGTCATAGATGGTGCTAAACGCACTCGACATTATTTCTGACACTGGTGCTTCACAGAAATCAACTAAAGTCTTTGTGCGCAGGTTTGCAGGTTATGTCAAACACAATTCAGAGGTTTTCGTGATTGAAGAAATAGTGGCAAAATGAGACTTACTGAAACGAAAGATTAATGATGATTGGGTTTGGAGATAGAAGCGACTAACTTGTGAAGCGACCTCCACAAGGGTTGAATGTGGATTTTCTTGCATCATTAAAATAGCATCCAATTGTAGGTTTTCATTTAAGGCCAGTGGACGTCCTGTCTTGGGCTTATCCCGCACATGACCGGCATCGCGAAATTTGTTTTCGATTCGACTTACTGTAGATTGCGATATTGGCGGACGGTACGGGTACGTTTCATTGAACAAAACAAGAACTTCTTCATGCGTCCGGCTTCTATCTCCAAACATCATTATTAAAATTTCGATTCTTGCGGTTTCAGTAAGTCTCACTTTGCTACTATTTCTTCAAACTCGAAAAACTCTGAATTGTGTTTTACATAACCTGCAAACCTGCGCACAACGCCTTTAGTTGATTTCTGTGAAGCACCAGTGTCAGAAATAATGTCGAGTGCGTTTAGCACCATCTATGACTGCTTCTGTACTTAGGGTACAGTAGATAACGGTTTCTACAGTCGTAAACAGCGCCTCTACATAAATATTTGACAGCAGGCATACATCTAAACCCCATTGCACCGTATATACTGCCGTCCAACGGTAAAACGCCGTATGTACACACAAAAAATCACTAAATTTTTTCTGTTTCGCGCATTTTTTACATTTTAAGGAATTTACCTTAGTCTAGCATGTTACCTAACTATTTGTACGTAAAACAAGCTAATTTGTTTTAACTATTAATGTCATATTTAAGAGAAAACGGAAAATATTTCAATCAATGTCATTTTTGTACATACGGCACTTTACCATTGGAGGGCAGAATAGTAGTCTGATGCAATTGTTTTAACGATATTGCTACGCCCGCTTCAACAGCGCCTACTCGAATATTGACGGTCTTCTTTGAATACATTTTGGTAAATATCGCCGTTATTTATCAACCGATTTTAATAATTTTTTTTTCGTTGTATTCAGAATAAAAAATCTATCAATTGAGGTATCGCGAGGGGTAGTTTGCTATTTGAATTTTTAAAGTTGGGGTTACCACCCCTTAGGGGTGGGGGGCTGAAAATTGTATGTCAGGACAGTAATTTAAAAAAAAAAAAAAAATGTCAGAGCATTTTTCTGAAATATTTTTATTTTAAATTTTATAGAATTTATCCGTTACTTTTGGGAAGCACTGTATAAATGTTTTTTTTTTGACAATATATCTCAGAAATCTCCAACTGTTGACTACATGATTATTACACTTGGAGTGGGCCCTACGCCAGAATGGATACACCAAGTCTGACATACGGGGTGTCACACAAAGAAAACCGCAAGAGTCAAAGGGGTTCGCTTGCTTACCATACGTAAGTGGGGTATCAGAGTGAATCGGTAGAGTACTAAAGAAATCGGGTATCACGGTAAGGTACAGAGCACCAGCTAAGGTAAAGGATCGTTTGCCTAACCCAAAGGATATCACACCATTCCTGAAGAACGAAGGGGTATACAAGATAACTTGTGAGTGCGGAACATGCTATGTAGGACAGACAGGACGAAGCATCGAATGTCGAATCAAGGAGCACAGTAGGGACACCCGGCTAGGCAAGATCCAACAGTCCGCTGTTGCTCAACACTGCCACGAGTCGGGACACACAATGGATTTCGATGACGCGAAGATGTTGGCAAGGGTGGGTAATTATCATCGAAGGCTTATTAGAGAAGCCATCGAAATTTACAAACATCCTGACAACATCAATCGCGAGGACGGTACTGACATTAGTAGGGTCTGGAAATCGATCCTAACGCGGTCAGGTGGAAAAACACATGGAGCGGTAGCGCCAGATGTGCGCAGTGAGGTGTAAATTCAGGTATATAAGGGAGACTTTCTTGGTAGGTCTTCAGTATTCAATTAGCTTTGAAGAAGCGAGCAACATGGCTCGCGAAACGTCAGCATTAACAAATCTTGACACACGGCATAATCCGGAAGCAGTTTATTTTCTAAATGATTATTACTGTTTTGTTATCATAAAATATATGATGCCATTTAAAATGCCCCTATACATATAAGGGGCCTACAAACATTTGCGCAAGGTGGCATTTCATAATCCCAAAATGCAGGCTCCATTGCATTAACTTCTCTACTATGGTGGATATATGGTATATATTATTTACTTGCAATTGGTAGTTCATTACGACAGTGGCGAGCTGACCGTGGTCAGCGCCTGTGTGCAGGGCCGGCCCTAGGCGGTAGGCACTGCCTAGGGCCTGCGGCGGCAAAATAAACTGAACTACAAAAAAAATATTTTCTGAATCTAGAAAATAAAGGAATAATAGTAAAATAAAATCAAATACAACGGGAATTGACGGGCTTCTAGTTATTCCTATATTTTAAGATGCACACAGCAATAATAGACAAGCTTAAATAAAATAGCTCATTAACTTATTTAAAGAGTTAATATCGGATGAATGCTTTGACAACATTATCTTAGAAGCTGAAAAATTAACTAACGACATTAAAAAAATCATATGAAAGTTTAGACGAACCCATAGTCATAACGACTCTTTTGAGTTTTCATACGATATCCACAAACTAAAGAAAATATTATAAGTAAAAATAAATTACTGGCATATTGGACAGATATGGAAAACGTCTTAACAGATGGTGATTCCTCCTATCTTAACCCTTTAGAATTGACTGACGAAATAGTACTCTAGTAATTTTAGATTTGAGTAGACACAATTCGCCCGCTTATGAAAATAATATCAAAATTTTTGCTGAATATTTGATGATATTATTATTAAAATTAATTAAAAACTATCAGTGATTAAAAAATTCGACATGAAATCAAATCAACATCTCCGAAAATATTAAGCAGAACAAATTATACACCATATTAAAGATGAAATTTTGATGAAGATTTGGTTACATGATAAACAAAGATTTTTTTTTATGTTAGTTCTATAGTTTATCATGTACCTTCGTTTTTCTTCTTTAATATGGTGTATAATTTCTTCTGTTAATTCTTTCGGAGATATTGATGCAAGCATTTCATGACTATTTATCTAATCACTGATAGTTTTTAATTAATTTCAATAATATCATCAAAGATTAAGTAAACATTTTGATATGATAAGGTGTTATTGGTATTATTTTCAAAAGCGGCGGGCGAATTAATTGCGATATTTAATGATTTTGCGTCTAGACTGACAAGACTATAGACCTTGTCCCCTGAAGACCCAGCTGACGTTTTTAAAGTCATTATATCCCTTAACATTGGGCTAAATTTAAGCGTTGCTTTAAGAATTTTGCTACCGGCGCGGGCGATAGATCGTTTTCTAAACTAAAAATAATAAAATATTACTAGCAATGTTGGCCATGAATTGACATTAGATCTGAATGAAGTTGTTTGCGATTTTGCAGAACAAAAAAGGTTCGATAGAGATTATTTTAATTTAGCTTTTAACTTTGTATATTGTGGTAAGTAGTATTCATAGTTTGTTGTTTTAAAAGTATTGTTTTTACTAGTTTTAGTTCCAAAGTTTTGTGTTTTTAATATATAAAAATTTCGTAAATATTGCATGAGTGTAGACCGTATTTTTCTGGATCATGTTCTTTTTTTATATAAAACTGTTTTCTTTTAATTTTTGAAGTTTTTGAAGTTTTGGGGCGGCACTTTTGAGTCTTGCCTACGGCGGCAAAAACGGTAGGGCCGGCCCGCTGTGTGCGAAACCAATAAGGCGCGCCCCTTTGATTTTGTAAATGACTGGAAAAATTTCCAAAAAAACATCCATAATACATAATAATAATTTACCCAGGGACGCCTCGCGGCGCCCCTGGGTACCTGGCGCCGCATACGTTGCACATATGGGCGGCGCGGGCCTGCATTACGATCGCTCACACAAAAATAATATGAATATCCTTTCTTGTTGAGGATATTATTGAGGATAGTCTGATGTACAATTTTTATAATAACTATTTTCACTGTACGAGAGAAGTGAAACTAGCTAAAAGTGATAAAAAAAACCCACCTTCATACCCTTCGACTCTTATAATAATAATTTCGCTCTGGACAACATTTTCATTTGGGTAACGATTTATATTAAGTCAATCCAACAAACTCGTGTGCAAAGTGTTACATAATGAGAAAGTTCAAGGAATTGTCGTACTTTGAGGCCTTTGTTTTTACCCGGAAAGAAAAAGGTCCCTAGAACTCTAGAGCCATTCGTATGCAAATTCAAATGCAAGTGAATGAATTTTGCGCACTATGTCACCGGAAACACCGGTTTTAGGTTATGCCATTGTAGTACAGATTTATTGATATCTTTTGTTGTGTAATTTGTTTTCTGTAGACTTATGTGTACATAATATATTTTAATATTTTCTTTCTATTTCAGGGATTGATTGGAGGTATTTTATGCAACTTCTCAAAAAATGGTGGCATCATCCCAATAAATAAAAATCTGTGGTCATTATCATTTGTATTAGTACTTGGGGGTTTAGCTTTTATTATCCAATCTGTTCTGTATATCATTGTCGACATCCAACGTAAATGGGGTGGTCGGCCATTCTTTTACCCAGGAATGAATTCAATAATCCTGTATGTCGGGCATGTAATTTTTAATAACACTTTTCCATTTGTTTGGGTGCCCCATGATAAAACCCATTCGGCGTATCTTGGTATGAATCTTTGGAGTACTGCATTATGGATAGTAGTATCTATAATTTTATATAAGAAGAATATCTTTTTTAAAATATAATATATTTGTATTTTGTAAGCAATTTAACTAGCAGTATCTTTATTATTTATATTATTGACTGTGCTCATATCTTGCAACTATACCAAAATATTATAATACATACAATATAATACAAAACCCAAATTAAATTGTGAAAAAGGGCATTTTTTTGTTGATTATATTATTTTTTTAAGATATGATGTGTGATGTGTTCCACACCCATTATTAAGACAATGTTTTGATGTTTTACATCCAGCTTTTTAACAACTATGATTTTTCTAATCATTTTCCTACTGGAGGATTCAAATGCATGACTGCATGCATCTACCGACATGGGAGAAATGAACTTTCTAAAGCCCAGCCCAGTAGCCAGAAAAAAGATCTGTTTGCTGCAGCACATATGTATGTGCTGCAGTTTGCTGCTATTATGTAATATGGGGGGCAATAAGGCCCGGCTGTTTGGACCAGGCCCGGGCTAAAATTTCCAACTGTATTATGAAAGAATAATTAAAGTAGTAAAGACGTGTGAATTACAAACAAAAACACCATGGATTGATATGATCCAATGGAAGTTATAACGGGTCATTATAAATGGTTATAGTCGAAGCAGGCCATGATATTAAATGTTTTCTGTTTGCCACTTTATTTGAGTAAAATACCACTGTTCCACACGTTAAAAGTTAATTTGTTTGCATAACCTAAGATGGACAGCTGTTTGTGTATAGCGGAAAAAATTCATTAACATGGGCATGGCCTACTTCCACTACAATCATTTATAATGACCCAGTATATTATATGTACTGTAAATATAAAGTAATAAAGATTTATTTTAATTATTATTGAGGTCTTTGTTTTGATTTCCTGACGCGACTATGGGCGACACGGCGTCCGATGTCTTTGGTTACTTCCCAGTTCCCAGTGGTTCCCGGTCGCACGAAAACACTACAAAAAAGGCTTCGCTTAGTGAAGATCAGGAACCTATTTATTATGTAATAATAAATATTTCGCCTTTTTTTAATATTGTTGTTTCCTTTTAACAATGTTAATATCAATATTTAAACCTAAACTAAAAAGGGCAACCTTCTAAAAATGTTAACTTCTAACTCCAACCACCTTAGTTTATCTTTTCGATATCTTTTGTAAATCTTGCATCTCGCAATGTATTTTTTCTACTCCTATTGATGAATGCATTCATTATCATGGCAATTTATGATAAGTAATACTAACCATTCCCCACACACATGACAAACATTTCATTTCTGGTTCCTCATACCCCGCGAGCCGTGAGAAATATTTCATTTCTCACGGCTGTAGAACCAATCATAGCGCGGATTTTCATTTCCACCGTGTTTAGAGAGACTGCTTAGCAACGTTGACAACGTCGCTAAACGACGAGCGCTACAAACAATTTTACCTACGACCGTATGTGTAAATGTCCCTTACGTCACGGACTACTTAGCTCGTATATCGCTTATAACATACGTGTGCCTTTGGCTGTGCGTTTGTGTTTTTAACGCACGACCTAATGTCATAATGACAGATGTCGCGCGAATATTTTGATTATTTATTTGTAATTTTTGATACAATTTATATTTATTGAAATTTTCGGTCGTAAGTAAGTGCAATACTCGAGCTGTAACATATTATTACTTGCACGTGATAATTTATGTTGAATTTGTACTGAAATTTTCGATCGACACTTCAGACAAAGTTCTCCGTAGTTGCAATAGATGTCGCGCGAATACATTGATTGGTTAACCGTCAAATATTCTTACCTGTATGTGTTTGTCATTTTTGATACAATTTATTGAAATTGTCGGTCGTAGGTAAAATTATGTACAATACTCGAGCTGTAACGCATATTACATACTCGTGGAAAATAACAAAACTCGCCGCTTCGCGGCTCGTATGTTAAATTTCCACTCGTACGTAATATGCTAGTTACTGCTCTTGTAATGTAATATACTATTAATCTGTCAGATATTTTAACGAAATACACTACCACATACCACCACATACGCGTGGTATTATTATTAGAGGTATGCTCATACTCATGTGGAGTGGGGATGAGAATCTGCGAGAATCTTCGTTACGTTAATATCCGCTGGGCGCGCTGCATGGTTGAAGAATAATAACATAAACATAACTAGTACCATTGTTTATATAGTATACTAGTTGGTCAACGTACCCCCACCACAGTGCTGAAACCCTCTCTGCAGAGTATCGCCGCCTATTATCCAAAAGTAGAATTAAATTTGTCCATCTGTACAAGGGACCTAGGTATCTGTTATACCGGCGTCATTTATGTACGACTCGCATATAATAAGTTCATTGAATGCGTATCGATCGGTGTATAATCCCTACCATGATATACACCGATGATTATGATCGCTCGCATGTTTACATGCTCGGGATTTATATCCTTAAATTATGTGCTCGTCAAATAATGTACTATTAATCTACTTTAATCATTTTAATACTGATCCAGCTAATATAACCGTATATAATGCAAATAAAACCCAGCTATTGTTGCCAGTTGCGAGACGCTAATCAGAATATTCTATCGCTATATCGTCATACCAAAAAAATCGTTATCTTTGAAATTGCAAGGTGCACCCTACACTTTGTATGCGAATATAAACAATAGGGATGATATTCTAACATAAAACAACGATTGTCAATTTGTACGGCTTCCAGTTTTTCCGGAATGGACTCATCTTTAAAATTTTTCTACACGCTATAGTTTTCTATAGCTGCAGTTTAAAATCTAAAAAGACAAAACCGGAAAATTTTCGGAAAAACCGGATGCAGTAAAATTGTCAATCGATGTGTTTTGTTTTTGGAATATCAGCCCGATTGAAATCATCGTAAAAAGTACCTATAGCGTACTGTTTAAAATGTAAAAGATCACGTCATTAACGAAAAAAAAAACGGAAACTGTAGAAATCGATAATGATATTTAAATATTTTTATGTAAAGAATATCTATCTATTGAAATTAAGTATAGCGTGCAGTTCAAAATTTGAAAGTTAACGTAATTTTTGGAAAAAAGAACGAATTGGGAAACATCAAGTATAACTCAAAAATTTAATTTTTAGCCTAATCCAAATTTCATTCGTCTGTGTTCTAGTACATTTCAAAACCGTTAATCGCCAGTTTGACCTGAAACATGCATTTACATACAAGGTTAAACTAGTTTGGCCTAGCATTAAACTAGTTGCGCCTAACGCGCTTCGGCCAAACTGGTTTGACCTAAGACAAACTGGTTCTGCCTGAAAACAGGTTTTGCCGGTAACATATACACTAAGGCTTCCAATCCCGGACAATATCCCGGGTTTATGAGATTAAAGATTTTGTAATCCTGGGATCCCGGAATTCATGAAAAAAAGCGAAAATTGCCAAATCCAGTCAGTAAGGAACCCCTAAAATATACTTGGTTGGACAATATCTTTTACCCCGAAACTTGATAATTGTTTTCAAATTTTACATTACAAGTAGAAAACCAAACTTGTTGGTTTGAAAGGTAAAGGGTGTCTAAGTATTGACAACAATAATAAACAAAGATTAAACTCTATTATTTTACATTATAATTTTACATTTTTTTAAAATGTTTCAAGAATAGTCACGGCGAAACAAATTGTTTGATCGAGTGAAATTTTCAATTTTTCATATTAACCCCAATCAAACATTTTTAAGAATTTTTGTTTTCTTCTTTAAGATAAAATTGGATAACTTTAGAATTCATACTTCATAGATGTTTATTATGCACGTAGTGCCTAGACTAACTGTTTGCATTTTAAATAAAACAATTATTGTTTATAAAGAAAAGATAGGTATAATGACTTTAAGACCCAGTTCTAAACGCGTTTTCAAGCAAAGAGATTTATTTATTCTTCAGAATTGATGAAATATTCAGTGCAACTTCTTACAATATTAAATATTCAATTTTTTGTCATAAAAAAAATTAATACTACTTGTGCGTCTTTCGGTTTTGTCAAATATAATTCAAATAACCCTACCCACATTATAAAAATAAATTTTTATCTAAGTGCACTTTTTCACAAAATTTGTTCACAAAAAAAAGCGAAGAAAGCGATAATTGTGCGATGAAGAAATACAAAAATGACCGTATTACCGGTGTCACATCACGAACTCGAGATGCTTTAATAACTGCGACGCAATCTACGGCGTAGACGCAAGACGCATGACAGAGAAACATAATTTAGATTTAACTTTTTCGCCATCACGGGATTTCGATTTATAATCTCTGGACCCCGGAAAAGCTCATTCTTTGTCGGGATCCCGTGATCACGGGATTGGAAGCCCTAATATACACCACTCGAAAATCTTGCACTCATCCACAGATTATATAGTTATATAATCTAGACTCATCATTCGATAGTTTTCCGACTGTTGTATTAGCAAGCCTTGATACATATTTTGATTTTTGGCAGAGATGCTGACAGATTGTATAATCGGTGAGGATTGTATTTTGTGAATTCATGCTAATAAAAGTTCAGGGTGATACCGCGGAGAAGTTAGCCATAAAAGATATCCATAACTTTTTTTTATCGAATTTTTTAATGAAACATATACCAAACGATAGAGCTGTTCAAGTAGTATACGCCATAGTTTTGCACCGAAAATTTATCAAACGGTTTTGCCTAAAATTTGATTTAATTAAGAGAGCGTTATCTAATAGAGCGCCCGACGCTTAATTAAACAATTGCAAATTACTCCGTCCACCGACATCACAGAGAATCGCCGTCAGCCAATTCGTAAAGCACATGAAATTCTCCATCCGACGACGGTATTAATAGGCTACTACCCTTAAGACATCCTACCCTAATGCGTCTGTAAAATGAGAAATTGCTGCGGAATTCGCCAGGTGGATGCTATAAATATTTACAACTTCTACAAATATTGTTGCATAACTTTCTTTCATACATCAAATTGTAGGTATTTAGAAGGGCTAGCCACCCTCGACCGATCGGAGTTTTGCACCGTTGCTAACAACCCCTAAATTGCGATAGTATGTAACCACCCATATAGTAAAAATTCGCCGGCAGTCAGAGATAATTGTTTATAACTTCTACAAATATTATTGCATAACTTTCTTTCATATATCAAATTGTAGGTATTTAGAAGGGCTAGCCACCCTCGACCGCTCGGAGTTTTGCACCGTTGCTAACAACCCCTAAATGGCGATAGTATGCAAACACCCATATAGTAAAAATTCGCCGGCAGTCAGAGATAATTGTTTATAACTTCTACAAATATTTTTGCATAACTTTCTCTCATACATCAAATTGTAGGTATTTAGAAGGGCTAGCCACCCTCGACCGATCGGAGTTTTGCACCGCTGCTAACAACCCCTAAATGGCGATAGTATATAACCATCCATATAGTAAAAACTCGCCGACGGCCAGAGATAATTGTTTATAATTTCTACAAATATTATTGCATAACTTTCTTTCATATATCAAATTGTAGGTATTTAGAAGGGCTATCCACCCTCGAGCGCTCGGAGTTTTGCACCGTTGCTAACAACCCCTAAATGGCGATAGTATGCAAACACCCATATAGTAACAATTCGCCGGCAGTCAGAGATAATTGTTTATAACTTCTACAAATATTTTTGCATAACTTTCTCTCATACATCAAATTGTAGGTATTTAGAAGGGCTAGCCACCATCGACCGCTCGGAGTTTTGCACCGCTGCTAACAACCCCTAAATGGCGATAGTATATAACCATCCATATAATAAAAACTCGCCGACGGCCAGAGATAATTGTTTATAATTTCTACAAATATTATTGCATAACTTTCTTTCATATATCAAATTGTAGGTATTTAGAAGGGCTAGCCACCCTCGAGCGTTTGGAGTTTTGCACCATTGCTAACAACCCCTAAATGGCGATAGTATATAACCACCCATATTGTAAGAATTCGCCGGCAGCCAGAGATAATTGTTTATAACTTTTCCAAATATGTCAATTAGCAACAAATCCCGCCCCATTATCACTGATTAACCGTAACAAAATAGTACCTTCAAGTATATTTCTGTTCCCAATCTTCCACGAAGATATTCGGCACTGGTCAATTGCGTATGCGAATCTCAACACTCACGTGTTAGTTTATATGGACATATGGACCCAATGTCAAAAAGTGAAAAACCAGCTGTCTCATATTTGGAGGTATATGAGAAATTTTTAAAACCACTTTCCAAACCACACCCATTTGTAAAATACACTACAAAAACAATAGACTATCCACTGCAGAAAGATGGTTTTAATTGTAGGGTATTTATAAGTTACTATTCAGAGTTCGTAGTAAAGAACAGTAACATAGAAATATTTGATCCTAAACGATAGAGAACGACTATAATGGAGAACATTTTACAAAAATCGGATAATTTAAAAATAAGTGTCTTTACTGCTATCGCCATTTAGGGATTGTTAGCAACGGTGCAAAACTCCGAACGCTCGAGGGTGGCTAGCCCTTCCAATTACCTACAATTTGATGTATGAGAGAAAGTTGTGCAGCAATATTTGTAGAAGATCGCTCTTTGCACATTCATATGTCACTGCAGCAACCACTTGATATGTAATTGCCCGTCGTACTGGTTCCGTACGGACACTATCGCCATTTCAGGGTTGTTCGCCGTCGAGCAAAACTCCGAGCGGCGAAGGGTGGGAAGTCCTTTTAATTACCTACAATTTGATGTATGATAGAAAGTTATGCAACAATATTTGCAAAAGTTATAAACATTTTCCTGCCACAACCACCCGACATATGATTGCCGGCGGGAGCGGTCGGGTACGGACATTATCGTCATTTAAGGGTTATTCGCCATCGAGCAAAACTCCGAGCGGCAAAAGGTGGGAAGTCCTTTTAATTACCTACAATTTGATGTATGATAGTTATGCAATAATATTTGTAGAAGTTATAACCAATTATCTCTGACTGCCGGCAAATTTTTACTAAATGGGTGGTTACATACTATCGCCATTTAGGGGTTGTTAGCAACGGTGCAAAACTCCGAGCGGGCGAGGGTGGCTAGCCCTTCTAAATACCTACAATTTGATATATGAAAGAAAGTTATGCAATAATCTTTGTAGAAGTTATAAACAATTATCTCTGACTGCCGGCGAATTTTTACTATATGGGTGCCGGCAAATTTTTACTAAATGGGTGGTTACATACTATCGCCATTTAGGGGTTGTTAGCAACGGTGCAAATCTCCGAGCGGTCGAGGGTGGCTAGCCCTTCTAAATACCTACAATTTGATATATGAAAGAAAGTTATGCAATAATATTTGTAGAAGTTATAAACAATTATCTCTGGCTGCCTGCGAATTTTTACTATATGGGTGGTTATATACTCTCGCCATTTAGGGGTTGTTAGCAACGGTGCAAAACTCCGAGCGGTCGAGTGTGGCTAGCCCTTCTAAATACCTACAATTTGATGTACGAAAGAAAGTTATGCAATAATATTTGTAGAAGTTATAAACAATTATCTCTGGCTGCCGGCGAATTTTTACTATATGGGTTTATATATAATATCGCCATTTAGGGGTTGTTAGCAACGGTGCAAAACTCCGAGCGGTCGAGGGTGGCTAGCCCTTCTAAATACCTACAATTTGATATATGAAAGAAAGTTATGCAATAATATTTGTAGAAGTTATAAATATTTATAGCATTCACCTGGCGAATTGCGCAGCAATTTCTCA
Organism: Aphodius sticticus; assembly: GCA_963966075.1. Classification (NCBI taxonomy): domain Eukaryota; kingdom Metazoa; phylum Arthropoda; class Insecta; order Coleoptera; family Scarabaeidae; genus Aphodius; species Aphodius sticticus. Next base: position 61,766,190 of record OZ014506.1, read on the forward strand.
TTTTACAGACGCATTAGGGTAGGATGTCTTAAGGGTAGTAGCCTATTAATACCGTCGTCGGATGCAGAATTTCATGTGCTTTACGAATTGGCTGGCGTCGATTCTCTGTGATGTCGGTGGACGGAGTAATTTGTAATTGTTTATATAAGCGTCGGGCGCTCTATTAGATAACGCTCTCTTAATTAAATCAAATTTTAGGCAAAACCGTTTGATAAATTTTCGGTGCAAAACTATGGCGTATACTACTTGAACAGCTCTATCGTTTGGTATATGTTTCATTAAAAAATTCGATAAAAAAAAGTTATGGATATCTTTTATGGCTAACTTCTCCGCGGTCAGGGTGATCTGTCTTTATTATATGTACATATTTATCTGCAATAATTTGGAGTAACGAGTCAAAAATATCCATCGACAGCATAAACTAATAAAATAAGAATGCGCTATGGGCCATCCAAAATTCCCAGGCAAGAAGAGAAGCAAGTTTCCGAAATACTTTTTGTTCTTTTTGTTTTGAATTTAGGATACAAATTTAAATCATTTTTATATTATTGTGTATGAATGTTTAGAAATGTTAATGAATGAGAGCACAAAATCGTTTACTAAAGTGTTACTTACATGCATGAACAATATGTGCAAAATATTAATCAAAATATTCGCATATTTCTTTTTGTTAAACTATTTAATTTAGAACCGCCAATTGGTCAAAAATGATGTTAGGAAACGTCATAGATAATAAAATAGAATAATAAAGTATGCTTTATAATGTTATATAAATCTGGAAATGGATCTTTCATAGTTTGAAATATACGAAAACTAAAACTTTGATATTTAATTACCATATACCGTTGTATTTTCGTATTAATTCGTTTTTGGTGTTGCTAAGAAATGCGTGGTAATATTTTTGAGCAAATCATCTCTATCATTGAATTTTAAAGCAAAGAAATTGTTTTGTTACTGCGTTGCCAGCTACCAACTTATACTTATATAAACAATGCTAGTACCATTGTTTATATAAGTATAAGTTGGTCAACGGTGGGTTAGTAAGGGGAGAAGATCTCCAGGGGGCGGCATTGTAGCAGGGAGTTAATCTCTGGCTCCTCTGCGCATATAGTTATGCTTCTCGATAACAGATGGCGTATTTCGCGTAAGAAATATTTATGATGAATTAATGTATTTTGAGACAGTTAATAATTAAAAAACGACTTACAAAGTATACTGATCTAAAGAAATAAGTTTTGCAGAAACTTAATTTTAGGCCACAACATTATTATTATTACTATTTGTCCCTCACATCTCCGAGGTTAAAAATGTTTAAAGTTCATGAATTTTTTAGACAACTAATATGCGTAATTTTGAGTTGATATATCTAGCATAAATGCAGGTAAGATTCTTCTTTGACTTGGTGTACATTTTGTCACAATCGAATGAAAAAAATGACCTTTTCGATTTGTTTTTCTTTAACTGTACTCGCATGACAGAAGTACCAGTATTCATATTTTTTAGGCAATGATGTAGTTCGTAAAGGTTTTGCGAATATATAGATTTCTAAAAATCCGTCAAATTAAGCTAATATGTACTTTCTTTTCAATTTTGTGCGTAGTAATTTAAATTTGATACATCTGCAATAACTACTTTAAACTCAACACGTTGCGGGCTTTCCAAAACCGTATCAGTTATGAAAATCGGTTGAAAAAAAAGGATAACTTTCCCGGTGTATTTCTTACGCTGTGCCGCGGCGAGCCAAGCGTACAACAGCAGATCGCATACCCTCAGACTCAGAGTGTAAAATATGAAATAACGAGGAATAGGTCAAATAGGTATCGAAATAATACCTACCACTAGCGCGATGCACAGCCTCGGTATAAAGCAGCCAGCAGCGAGCACGTGACAAATACGTCATCCGAAGTGGCGCGCTGGCCGCTGCCGTTCAACGACGTTGAAATAAGTATAATAAAACAGAAAAATATGCATGTAGGGGAGATGTAGGGTGGGTGGCGCCATCACGCGGCCTATGCTAAGAGTCGCCCGGTTTCCGCACCCTTAAAATTAAATAGTTATTTAAACAGTCTTCAGCGGACCACGTATGAAGTGATTGCTTGTATAGTGTTGCGGATATAGTCCAATGAGTCGGTCAACTGTACGTGAGTACGTGACCTTGGTCAAACTATTTTGTGGAGTATTTGCAGACTACAGTATTTAAACATAAATTCTCGTTCCGCTAATGCAGACCAGGGTGTGAACTGAGAGTAGGCAACGCAGTAACGCGTAGTTACGTTCATCTAGGCATTAGCCGCATTAGGTTACTTATTCCCAAATCGCGGCGAATGGTCGACGTTTTTATTTCGTTTCAAATATAGGAATTGGCGCCACAACACTGGAATTTTAAATGTTTAGTTCCTCTTTATTTTTGGAGATAGTAAATAAGTAAATTTCAGAGGAAGTAAAAACAATTTCTTTGCATTAAAATTCAATGAGAGATGATTTGTTCAAAAATAAAAAAAATATTACCACGCATTTCTTAGCAACACCAAAAACGAATTAATACGAAAATACAACGGGTTATGGTAATTAAATATCAAAGTTTTAGTTTTCGTATATTTCAAACTGTGAAAGATCCATTTCCAGATTTATATAACATTATAAAGCATACTTTATTATTGGCCGGTAGCGGAATTTCTCGTTCAAGGTAGCGGCCCACTACGGTTTGCTGGTGGCATCACTGAATCTGTTTACTTTCGGTGGTTTACCAAACTTGACCAAAACATTACTATAACGTCAAAGTTGCTTTAGTTTTCAGTGCGTCGTTAGTTTAATATTGTTCCTTGCTTTTCTCGTTAATTGTTGCGTTGTTATTAATGTTGTTAATTGTTGTGTTGTTGTTAGTTGTTACATCTTAGCGTTGATCAGGGATCAACATTACCAAAACTAAGTATACTACCAGTGAGGACGTGATATATTATAAATATGATAAGTATATTTAGCTTTACCAGTTCATTTTCTCTTCAAATTATGTAATTTATTTTGACGGTTGAAGATTTTCATTAGAACAAAAAAAAACGTTTATTAACTAAACTTTAGATAGACCTTATAAACTGTTGTTCTAAAATTGTTATTTTAGATTGAATTAATTAGAAAAATTAATTTTTAGAAAAAATGGTACTCAACAAGTGCTGTGTACCCACATGTGACGACAGAACTACTTCAAGGATTCGGTTACCCGTAAGCAACCCAACTTTGTTAGCAGAATGGATGAAAAGGATTGGCAATCCAAAATTAAAATCACCGATTGTTGTGTGGGGATAGAATCTGCTTAAGACATTTTGAAGACAGTTGCTATAATCGTGGAACTTTGTGCAAGTTGAAACATAATGTACTTCCCACTTTGTTTCTACCAGGGATGCATATATAGCTCATAGGTAAATAGCTGCTTTGGATTTGACTACTGGTGTATGACATTGCAATATGTCCATATATAAAAGCAAAGTAAAAAATACATCGGGTACATGCTGGCATGCACCACTTGTCAAATCAAAAGCATCTAATGTATTAATTACTAGGATTTGAACTAGTAGAAATACCGCAGTTATATCAGGTTATACTTACGTGTACAATAAATCTTTCTTAGCTATGTGCGGATATTCTAGACCATTTATACTTTGTTGAACATTTGCGGTGTCAAAGGTATAGAATATTTAAACACAGTTATTGCAAACTAGTGTATTGATTTGTATTCTTGTTTCATCACTAGAATGTTTGGTTTTACTAGTGAAGTTGGATTATAATATATTATAGCGTTTGCGATTTATACAATTTTATGCAGCCACTCGTTGCAATTCTTTAAAACCAACTTCACGGTGAACAGAAGTAGAAGAATAAAAAGAAGTTTCCAGTTTTCCTGATGGTAAATACCTCAAAATACCAACATTGGCAGTGGTATTTATGATCAGGAAAACTGGAAACTTCTTTTATTCCTCTACTTCTGTTCACCGTGAAGTTGGTTTTAAAGAATTGCACCGAGTGACTGCATAAAATTGTATAAATCGAAAACGCTATTAGTTTCGCTATGAAATTCTCAATATTTTTCATCCACATCGTTTAAAAAATAATAATATGCTGAAGTTTGGTTGATGATATATTTAATTTGGTATCTCGCAAATCTGTTTGGGGTTTCTCTGTCTTCAGGGGAACATATATACATATTGTCAATATATTATGTGATTGTCAATACATATTGTCAACTATGTATGTATGTAAAGTGGGAAAATCTACCTGGCTGTCAGCAAGCTAAGGAAGGGCTCCCCCCTTCCTCCAGCTCCGCTGCTAGGAAATTTACACAGCTGCCCAGAAACAAGCTACGTTTAGTTACGGGTATTCTAACGGGTCACTGCGGTTTACGGAAGCATCTTCACGTGATGCATCTCGCTGAAACGTCTATATGCCGAGCTTGTGAGCTAGAGGATGAGACGGTAAAACACATTTTATGTGAATGCCCAGACCTGGTCGAATACAGGGAACGCTTGCTGGGGGATCCATGGCCGACCATGGACGGAATCAGGAACGCACCTCTGAGCTGCGTCCTAGCCTTCGTTAACAACCTAGGCTGGTTGACATAGCTGGAGAGAGCGCAGGGGGAGGCACAAGGGGCCCAATGGGGCCTGGGTGCCACGAGGATTTATCCTTGACCCCCAACACCCTACATACATATTGTCAACTATTTCAAACGGGGGCAGGAGCAATTGTGTCAAACGTGGTGTAAGAATTTAACGTTTGCACTGAAATCGGGGAATCCTGAACCTGTTTTGTCAGATACCAAATAAAATATTATCATCAACCAAACCTCAGCGTAACTATTATTTATATATTATATTAATCTGACTTAATAGTTGATCGTTAATTTTTTTTTATAGACAACCGACCGTTGGAGAACCAGTGCTCAAACAACAGTGAATTGGCAACCATCATTACAGAAGTAGAAGATATCGTAACTAGTGTCCGACCGAAGGCGATTTTTTGGGCCGAGTAAACTATCAGTTTTTCACAATTAAATGTAAAATGTCAGAAGGAAAAATTTTATTAAATTTGGTCTGGTGCTGACATAAAATTTGAATATTTTATATGAATTAATTACGTTTTAACTATTGTTTTTATCGTTTGCTCTTATCTTATTGTATTATCAGTTGATGATACACTATTGCTAGTGTTTTAACCTGTACTTCAGTAAAAACATATAATATCAGTATTTTATTATTATTTTTACAATTTATGTTTGAGACTAATTGTGCTGATTTAAAAAAAAAACATGGAAAACAAAAACTTTTCCTGCAAAAAAACTCCTTTAGGGCTATTTTTTACTAAGTTCTGCTCTAGATAGATTTTCCGTATGTTCTATTTTTTAACTCCGTTTTAAAAAATCAAGTGCTGTCACATGTAAAATACTTATTGAAAAATTTCAGACCACTATTATTTGAAAACGTTTAACGACATACCTTGTCAATATTTAGGTTTTTCTATTATTTTTTATTAGGGAAGCCACTTCGGATTCGCCATGAACTGGTCCGATATCTGAGATTTAAGACATTTTTAATTTAAATGTAAAGCAATTGATAGTTTATTCTTGAGCAAATTGAACATCTTCTTAGTTTTCGTCATTTTTGTTCTATATTTTTGTGCTATGGCTATAGACTTTTCAGAGCACCCAGAACTGGTTTTGAAAAATAACATTTTCTCGAGAAATTAAAATGTAGGTCTATTATACGTGTAATACAGTCCATCTGGAGATACACAGTATTTTATTTATAAACAAAAACCTGGTAGTCAATATTAAAATGCTTCAGAGGAAATGCTTTCTACTAGAAAAAGACATTGGTTTATATTACTTCAAATTCAATATAAAGACTATATAATTTTCTGCCTAATGAAGATTTTCTTCATATTTGTGTTGGTTCTTGATGATTATGCTGCGACAAAGAAGCACCAAACAAAATATTACAAACTTTTTTTTATAATTGCAACATATATAACTTTTGTAACATATTTTTGTTACGTTATTACAACATTGTTGAAACATTGGCAACACAATGTTTTATTGACAACATTGTATATATGTTACGGTCATAGTGATAAATAGGTTATTATTAATAATTACCGGCTAATATTAATAATACCCAAGTGGCGAGGTTAAAGTGAAGAATTTATCACATGAACCGGCTATTATTAATAATTTCCAGCATGCTGTGGTCAATGTGATATATTTCAATTCGATATTGCATTAAGGTGATGCTACAATATATAATAGAGCTTCTGATTTGGAATTCTGTTAGTATTTACATAATCGCCACACAACGAATCTATTCACTGGGTTTTCAGTGTTGGGCCTTTAGTGACGTTAGTCCTGACTAACTTATTTAGTTACTACTCATGACTAAAATAAGGAAGATTATCAAATCGAGACTAAAAATGCCAATCGATGCCAATCCATCGAAATTGCATGCACGAGTGTGTAACTCTTTGGGGCATGCTTATTTGCGCAATTCTTAAAAGCTAAGTAAAGCCTCAATTACAGTGAGCGAGTTTACACGCTGCTAGTTGGCGAATTCACTAGTTGCTAGTAAACTCGCCCAGTGTCATCATGTTCGCAGATAGTTTACAAGCTACGAGTAACGTTGTGAACACGATGACACTGGGCGAGTTTACTAGCAACTAGTGAATTTGCCAACTAGCAGCGTGTAAACTCGCTAAATGTAATTGAGGCTTCAGTAATAAATTAGAAACTCGGTTTGTATTATTCTGCCAGTGCATACGTACATAGTGCTTTTGTATTTTGCAATTTGTGGCAAGAAAAATTATTTTTATTAATAACTTATTATTTATTATCTTTTTAAAACAAAACTTCAAAAATCAAAAATCCTGCTAGACCTTTTTTTGTGGTAGTACAACAATTACACCATTTATATTGTAAAAATAAAGCAAGATAAAGTTTGTAACAATAGGACGTCGTCTTCTTTTGTTTTGTTCACAAATGTGAACTGTACATGTATTTTATTTTTATTTAATTATTTTCTATGAATATTATTTATTTTTGATTTGCAAGTGCACAAATGTGATACAGATTTTATTTTAGTTACCTACTGTTAAATTTATTTATTAAGAATATATTTTATTTTTAAACTGATTCCTGGACTTGAGAATTATTTTGTGTTTTTGTTATTGTTATATTTTTTCATGTATCTAAATAAAAAATGTATTTAAAAGTCTTTTTTTTTTGGTGATAAACACTTTTATAATAACCGCCTTATAAAACAGATTATATCCGTGATATATTAGATATGCTTACGGTAGGCATAGGTAATGGACAACCTAATGTAGGGAAGATTGGGGCAAGTTGTTGATCATTTATTTATAAAATAGTACTTTATTGTCAAACACCAAAAGTAAAAATACCGTGTTAGGAACAGAACCATACAAAAATGTTTGCATCATTTGTGCAGTGCAATTTATGTAAAAACATCTATGTAAACTAGTCTCGCCTATTCTTGCATGTATTTGCATGAAAATACAATATTGAGAAAAATATTATTAAATGCGCAAAATTTAAAGATAATTGGGATTTGAGAATTTACTTAATAAATTGTAATTGTACATTTACATAAAACTACCCACATGCATTAAAAATGGGTGCTATCGATGATAAAATGGTTAACTTTTTTGAACACTCTGTATAAAATGTTCTTTTTATGTTTTCGTCATTGAGCCGTCCTTGGGTGTATACCAAATATCATTACCAATTATATCCAGTAGTTTCTAAAGGACAAGGGATACAAAAGAAAACATTCTGTATTATCAATGTTTTGTATTATTCGTAATTTTGGTCATTGGGCTAGCCGTACTGATGATTTGCGTTGAGTAAATAAATATAATAGCTTACATAGTAATCAAAATAACTTAGCTAACTTCTTTGAAGACTGTATACAAAAGATCTTTAGTAAAAAGTAACGTTTTTATCACTTTTACCGTACCCGTTAGGAATTTATTAATAATAGCCGGTCCATGTGATTATTTAAGTGTTTCTAATCACATTGACCAAATGATGCGGTTATTATTAATAATAGCCGGTAATTATTAATACAAGCCACATTTATCACTTTAACCGTAACATATACATTAATACAACATAATAATTTAATTGAGAACAATAAAATGTGCATCAGTTAGGTAGTACGCCTAGCGACTGGTAGATGGCGCTGGTAAGTGCCAATCCCAATTCACATCACCTTTTAGTATAAATACTCAACCTGAAAAGAGTGTTGTTTAATGATAGGTTCAGTTCTATCGTTGACAAACGGATACGCTTGTCGTTGTTGGAATTCGCAATTGTCACTTTGTACAGTAATCAATTGCGCACTGGTGTGTCTCCTGTTCATTCCGCCAAGGAGAATCGTATTCTCCCTCCGTTACGACCGGCAGAACCGTAGAACGGGGTGTGTGTGTGTGCATGGGTGTGTGTGCGCCTGGGTGTGTGTGCGCGCGCCTGTGTGTGTGTGTGGGTGGGTGGTGCGCGTGTGTGGGCGGGCGTGGGCGGGCGTGGGCGGGCGTGGGCGGGCGTGTGTGTGGGCGGGCGTGTGTGTGGGCGGGCGTGTGTGTGGGCGTGTGTGTGTGCGTGTGTGTGTGTGTGCGTGTGTGTGTGCGTGTGTGTGTGCGTGTGTGTGTGCGTGTGTGTGTGCGTGTGTGTGTGCGTGTGTGTGTGCGTGTGTGTGTGCGTGTGTGTGTGCGTGTGTCTGTGCGTGTGTGTGTGCGTGTGTGTGTGTGTGTGTGTGTGTGTGTGTGTGTGTGTGTGTGTGTGGGCGGGCGGGCGGGCGGGCGGGCGCGTGTGGTGCGTGTGTGTTATTGGCAGTTTTTGGACATTTATAACTAATTTGGTAATTGTTTATTAATAATATTATTTTGTTTAATATATATTGTTACGGACATATTTTTTTATATTTATTGCAGAAACTATTATTAAATTATTGGCATTTATTAACCAATTTGCAATTCTTGAAACAATTACCAATTTTTTGAACAAAGATTTACCATGTTTTTTTGTTTTTCCTCCTGTAGAAATTATATTGTTACATTGTTGGCAAGTTTCTTGTAAGTTGTTACTTAGTTGTTACTTAATATGCAATTGTTTGTTTGTTTGAACAAAACAATAATATTCAATGTTGGTACGTATTTCTTGACAAAAATTATTAATAAGTATTAATAAGTGTTAATAAGTAATGTTGTTGCAACACTATTATAGGTTATAATTGAAAATTTTGGCAAGAAAAAAAAGATAAGAAATATAATAATAATTTTCGTCAAAAAGTTATGTCAGTACCATTGTATATTTTTGTTTAAACAAATGGTATTTATTTAAACAATTGCAAACTAGTTAGCAAATGACCAAAAAATGCCAACAATCTAATTATAATTTCTGATAAAAAAAGAAAAATGTGTCCGTAACATTGTATATTTTTGTAAACAAATGGTATTGGTTTATACAATTGCAAATTAGTTAGCAAATGACCAAAAAATGCCAATAACCTAATAATAATTTCCTTTAAAAAAAATAGAAAATATGTCCGCAACATTGTATATATATTTCTTTAAACAAATGGTATTTGTTTAAACAATTGCTAATTAGTTAATAAATGACAAAAAAGCCAATAATCTAATAACTTCTGCAAAAAAACAATGGAAAAATATGTTCGTAACATCGTATATTTTTGTTTAAACAAATGCTAATTGTTTAAACAATTTCAAATTAGTTAATAAACGACAAAAAAATATGTCAATAATCGAATAATAATCACTTCTGCCAAAAACAATAATAAAACACGTAACATTGTAAAATTGAAAATTTGGAGATACTTTTGTCTCATATTTAGGGTACTATGGGGAGGGTGGGGGGTGGTGAACAAAAAAATAGTGGTTGTGGATTTGTTCCTTGGAGTGTTCTGAACAATTTCTGATAATCTCCCGCAATTTTTTTTCTAAATCCGAAACGTGAAAAAAAAACGGAAAAAAAGATGCATTTTTGCAATGTATTTTAAATGGGAATTTTGAGGTGCTCGGTGGCACGTGTTAACGTTAACCGATTGTTCCCAAATTTGGGGGGAATTTTTTCTTCTAGAAAAGGAACAGATTGGGGGGGGGGTCGTTGCCCTCAAGCGAAAAGTCCGTTTTTTGGACCACCCTAATATACATGGCTAATATATACACGGGCGTTTATCTCCCATTACCCCCACCACAACCAAGTTATTCGTGTGTTGTTTGCACAACCAGTCCATAGAGGACGCTTTTCGCCGTATTTTTATAGAAATCTGTAATCAGGCTATAACAAGACAGTGTGGACAAGAGCGGTCGTCGTTTTGATTGGCTGTTCGGTCACGTGGTACAAATCCGCCATTAGTGTGCCAGTTTACCCAGTGTTTACATTACGTTGTTTGGTTTTTCTTAAAGTAATCGAGGAAAAACTGTCGTACAAACGAAATAACATGTTAATCATTAGTAGACTTGTACTAAATATATAAAGGTATGTAATAGCAATTTGTTTACTGTTGTTAAGTAAAATAAGACGTAATCAGTTGCTCCACATAGGTTATCTAGTTCGTATTATTATGTTGTATAGTTTTATTTGTTAGTTAATGTAATGACTGGTCCCCTTTTTAGGTCATAAAATAGAAACATGTCTTGTTGTGCTGCCATCAACTGCTCTGTCAACTCAATCAACTCCATTAACAGAGCTGAGAAAGGCCTTTCCAACCGATCCTCAAAGAAGGAAGGACGTTGAGATTTACACAAGATTGCTTGGAGAATTTATTCACTAGAGAACGAAAATCACAAATAATTCCAACAGCACTTCAATATAAGGATCAATCTAAGGTTAAGGTGTATCACAATACCTGAAAGACGTATCGTGTCAAAAGCCAGTTATGAAACGAATGACCGATTGTTCCTATCCGAATTGTTCGATTTGTAGATTCCACACGTAGTAAAGAACATACTGATGAAGAAGATCTTGTGGAACTTAATAATGAAGAGCTCCGAGCGGAAGTTAATTTTAACAACAGTGAATTAAATCGTATCGCAGTTATGAGACGGATGACCGATTGTTCCTATCGGAATTTTTAGATTTAGTAGATTCCACACGTAGTAAAAAACAAACTGAAGAAGAAGATCTTGCGGAACTTAATAATGAAGAGCTCCGAGCGGAAGTTAATTTTAACAACAGTTAATTAAATTCATTGTATCGCAGGATATTTAATAAATAGTATTTCACGAATGTCCAGACCATGCCCTTTGTGCGTGACTTTAGTGGAGTCAGAAAGTTACGATGAAAGCTATAAGTATGCCAAATGATCTAAAATAAAACTTTTCAAAGATAATTCATTATTTTTCTGTAAAATGAAAGTTTTGAGTTATTTATTTCTTTGGAAAAAGTTTTTCAAACATTCCACAGCTGTTTCATAAAAAAAAAAATAATTTGAAAATGTTTATATTACCTTAATTCAAATAACTGATGCACAACATAATTTTTCAGTGCCACAAATTAAAAGAAAAAATAATATCTCGATTTGTAACTTTTAGATTAAAAATATCACGCAAGAAAAAAATTGCAAATATCGTACAGTAGCAGATCAGCGGCAACTCATTATTAAGATATTTATAGTTGTTAATTTTTATCTATATTGGTGTATAGGTTTGTAGATTGAATAAAGGATATCTCTTCTTTGTATACTTCCTTTATCTGTATGTAACAATAAAATATATGGATTTATAAATATTCGAAATTTAAGTTTCCAAAGGTATTTTTATTTCAGCCACTTTAATTAATCTTTATGAAGTAATCCTGTTATTTAAGGTAAGTAATATTCCTATACAAAGATGGTTCCCTAACTACCATATTTAGAGTACAAAAAATATTTTAATCATATTGTTAAATAAATATGAAGTATGTATTTAAACTTTATAGTTTATGTATACTCGTATATATAAAGATTATATCTATATTTTACATAATAATGTGTCGGCGTAGGTTCAGGAAGCATTTATGTGGTAATATACTGTAACACATTGAAGAAAACGACTTTAAATAACCCAAAAATCGTTTTTCTTCCAGTAAACCTATGCATGTTTCAATCCTTTCAATCATTTGCTCTCATGGCCACACCACACTGTCTTGTTATAGCCACTGTAGGTGGCATCATTGCGCACCGCTCTTCCGACATTACGACGTGCTACAGCAATCCAGTAACACGTATTCCATTGTTATACATTTCACAATTAATTAATATCATTGTTTATGTAAGTATAAGTTGGTCAACGGTGGGTTAGTAAGGGGAGAAGATCTCCAGGGGGCGACATTGTAGCAGGGAGTTAATCTCTGGCTCCTCTGCGCATATAGTTATGCTTCTCGATAACAGATGGCGTATTTCGCGTAAGAAATATTTATGATGAATTAATGTATTTTGAGACAGTTAATAATTAAAAAACAACTTCCAAACTATACTAATCTAAAGAAATAAGTTTTGCAGAAACTTAATTTTAGTTTAAAATTAAATAGTTATTTAAACAGTCTTCAGCGAACCACGTATGAAGTGATTGCTTGTATAGTGTTGCGGATATAGTCCAATGAGTCGGTCAACCGTACGTGAGTACGTGACCTTGGTCAAACTATTTTGTGGGGTATTTGCAGAAAACAGTATTTAAACATAAATTCTCGTTCCGCTAATGCAAACCAGGGTGTGAACTGAGAGTAGGCAACGCAGTAACGCGTAGTTACGTTCATCTAGGCATTAGCCGCATTAGGTTACTTATTCCCAAATCGCGGCGAATGGTCGACGTTTTTATTTCGTTTCAAATATAGGAATTGGCGCCACAACACTGGAATTTTAAATGTTTAGTTCCTCTTTATTTTTGGAGATAGTAAATAAGTAAATTTCAGAGGAGGTAAAAACAATTTCTTTGCTTTAAAATTCAATGCTAGAGATGATTTGCTTAAAAATAAAAAAAAAATATTACCACGCATTTCTTAGCAACACCAAAAACGAATTAATACGAAAACACAACGGTATGGTAATTAAATATCAAAGTTTTAGTTTTCGTATATTTCAAACTGTGAAAGATCCATTTCCAGATTTATATAACATTATAAAGCATACTTTATTATTCTATTTTATTATCTATGACGTTTCCTAACATCATTTTTGACCAATTGGCGGTTCTAAATTAAATAGTTTAACAAAAAGAATTATGCGAATATTTTGATTAATATTTTGAACATATTGTTCATGCATGTAAGTAACATTTTAGTAAACGATTTTGTGCTCTCATTCATTAACATTTCTAAACATTCATACACAATAATATAAAAATGATTTAAATTTTTATCCTAAAATTCAAAACAAAAAGAACAAAAAGTATTTCGGAAACTTGCTTCTCTTCTTGCCTGGGAATTTTGGATGGCCCATAGCGCATTCTTATTTTACTAGTTTATGCTGTCGATGGATATTTTTGACTCGTTACTCCAAATTATTGCAGATAAATATGTACATATAATAAAGACAGATCACCCTGAACTTTTATTAGCACGAATTCACAAAATACAATCCTCACCGATTATACAATCTGTCAGCATCTCTGCCAAAAATCAAAATATCAAGGCTTGCTAATACAACAGTCGGAAAACTATCGCATGATGAGTCTAGATTATATAACTATATAATCTGTGGATGAGTGCAAGATTTTCGAGTGGTGTATATTAGGGCTTCCAATCCCGGGATCATGGGATCCCGACAAAGAATGAGCTTTTCCGGGATCCAGAGATTATAAATCGAAATCCCGTGATCCCGAAAAAGTTAAATCTAAATTATGTTTCTCCGTCATGCGTCTTGCGTCTACGCCGTAGATTGCGTCGCAGTTATTAAAGCATCTCGAGTTTGTGATGTGACACCGGTAATACGGTCATTTTTGTATTTCTTCATCGCACAATTATCGCTTTCTTCGCTTTTTTTTTGTGAACAAATTTTGTGAAAAAGTGCACTTAGATAAAAATTTATCTTTATAATGTGGGTAGGGTTATTTGAATTATATTTGACAAAACCGAAAGACGCACAAGTAGTATTATTTTTTTTTATGACAAAAAATTGAATATTTAATATTGTAAGAAGTTGCACTGAATATTTCATCAATTCTGAAGAATAAATAAATCTCTTTGCTTGAAAACGCGTTTAGAACTGGGTCTTAAAGTCATTATACCTATCTTTTCTTTATAAACAATAATTATTTTATTTAAAATGCAAACAGTTAGTCTAGGCACTACGTGCATAATAAACATCCATGAAGTATGAATTCTAAAGTTATCCAATTTTATCTTAAAGAAGAAACAAAAATTCTTAAAAATGTTTGATTGGGGTTAATATGAAAAATTGAAAATTTCACTCGATCAAACAATTTGTTTTGCCGTGACTATTCTTGAAACATTTTAAAAAAATGTCAAATTTTTGAGCAAATTTAAGATGAAGGGCTATCTAATAGAGTTAATCTTTGTTTATTATTGTTGTCAATACTTAGACACCCTTTACCTTTCAAACCAACAAGTTTGGTTTTCTACTTGTAAGGTAAAATTTGAAAACAATTATCAAGTTTCGGGGTAAAAGATATTGTCCAACCAAGTATATTTTAGGCGTTCCTTACTGACTGGATTTCGCAATTTTCGTTTTTTTTTCATGAATTCCGGGATCCCAGGATTACAAAATCTTTAATCTCATAAACCCGGGATCAGTATATTGTCCGGGATTGGAAGCCTTAGTGTATATGTTACCGGCAAAACCTGTTTTCAGGCAGAACCAGTTTGTCTTAGGTCAAACCAGTTTGGCCGAAGCGCGTTAGGCGCAACTAGTTTAATGCTAGGCCAAACTAGTTTAACCTTGTATGTAAATGCATGTTTCAGGTCAAACTGGCGATTAACGGTTTTGAAATGTACTAGAACACAAACGAATGAAATTTGGATTAGGCTAAAAATTACATTTTTGAGTTATACTTGATGTTTCCCAATTCGTTCTTTTTTCCAAAAATTACGTTATCTTTCAAATTTTGAACTGCACGCTATACTTAATTTCAATAGATAGATATTCTTTACATAAAAATATCTAAATATCATTATCGATTTCTACAGTTTCCGTTTTTTTTTCGTTAATGACGTGATCTTTTACATTTTAAACAGTACGCTATAGGTACTTTTTACGATGATTTCAATCGGGCTGATATTCCAAAAACAAAACACATCGATTGACAATTTTACTGCATCCGGTTTTTCCGAAAATTTTCCCTTTTTGTCTTTTTAGATTTTAAACTGCAGCTATAGAAAACTATAGCGTGTAGAAAAATTTTAAAGATGAGTCTATTCCGGAAAAACTGGAAGCCGTAGAAATTGACAATCGTTGTTTTATGTTAGAATATCATCCCTATTGTTTATATTCGCATACAAAGTGTAGGGTGCACCTTGCAATTTCAAAGATAACGATTTTTTTGGTATGACGATATAGCGATAGAATATTCTGATTAGCGTCCACTTTGCATCTCGCAACTGGCAACAATAGCTGGGTTTTATTTGCATTATTTACGGTTATATTAGCTGGATCAGTATTAAAATGATTAAAGTAGATTAATAGTATATTATTTGACGAGCACATAATTTAAGGATATAAATCCCGAGCATGTAAACATGCGAGCGATCATAATCATCGGTGTGTATCATGGTAGGGATTATACACCGATCGATACGCATTCAATGAACTTATTATATGCGAGTCGTAGGTCCGTTGTAAAGATGGACAAATTTAATTCTACTTTTGGATAATAGGCGGCGATACTCTGCAGAGAGGGTTTCAGCACTGTGGTGGGGGTACGTTGACCAACTAGTATACTATATAAACAATGCTAGTACCAAACCAATTATTGTTTATTTATGCTTATTTCTGCGTACATAATGCAAATGCTTGAAAGTTTTCTTTTTATACAAGTACATTTGTCTGTTATATTGTATAAATTGTTAGTGGCATAACCCCTAAGTTTGACATATGCAATGTTGGTTGTCTACATATCACCTGCGCAGTAGCGGTCGTAAATTCGTCCAAAAATTAATCATACCTTTATATTCATACCACGCACATACGTACAGTGTACAGTAATTACTGTAATTCGTTAATCATAATTATAAAAAAGTGTATTCTGAATGTGTACTCCACCTGATGTAATACAAGCCCCGCAAAACCGCACATTAAATTTATTGCACGAAAAATCGAGGACAAAATACGAAAAAACCTACAAAGCGTTTATGGATTGGCGAATCAGAAAAAATGTAAGCTCATTTTCCGAAAATGTTTTGATAGCCTATTTTGGTGAGCTTGCCGACAAATTTAAGTCGACCAAAATGTATAATAATGTGACTTATTTAATACATCAATACGCACCAACAAGGGATAATAATTATCTGTCATTTTGTAGGTTAGATACTTTGTTATCTTTTCTTCGCTGTCAATATTTGACACTTTTAGAAAAAAATCTGTAATACCGACATAATGTCATACATCAGAATACCTATACGTACCGCCGCGCCGCGCCGTCCCAATACGGACTAAATTAATTTAAAAAAAAAATTGTATAGTCGTAGAAAAAGTATAGTATTCCATTCGCAAGTAATGGCAATTACACACTCGAACGTTTTGCAGCACTCGCCTACGGCTCGTGCTGCAAACTTCGTTCTCGTAAGTAATTGCTTACATTACTTGCTCATAGAATAATATCGTTGATTGTCAATGAATATAGATAGTCAGCCATGGGTTAGTTGGGGCCTTAACATCCAGAGGGCAGGGTTTTTTGCAAGATTCATTCACAAATTATAGCGTTTTCGACTTATACAGTTCTATGCACGCACTTGGTGCGAACTAGCTGAGGTCGAGCATAAATATATAATAAATATATGTCAAAAAGGCTATAATTTGTGAATGAATCTTGCAAAAAACCCTGCCCTCTGGATGTTAAGGCCCCAACTACCCATGGCTGACTATCTATATTCATTGACAATCAACGATAATATACTATTATGTTTTATGCAAGGTATTTTAGTTACCTTGGGTGGCTTTGGCCACTGTTAGAAATTTGTTTGTATTGTTCAGATTTTGTTGATATTTCAAACATTGAGTGTATTTTGGTTGTTATTAATGTTTTGGATACTATACTGTATACAAATCTGCTTCATATAGGTTCGATGATAATTTAGAACTATTAGCGGTATCATTACCACTATAGCTAGTTTGAAAAACTCCTCAGGTAATTTTAACTTATGCAACCGAAGTTATTTGGGTTGCATACTCACCGGCAGATCGGCAATCAACAAAAGTTTGTTTGTGTAAACGATTAACGGTTTACCTTAACTTCCGTTACATTTGTAACAAACTAACGGACTCGGTTAACGAAGTTAACTTTTTCATTAACGGACTAACGATTAACGAAGTTAACTTTCTGATTAACTTTGGTTACTGAAATAGAATTAAGAAGTTTTTAAAATTTATTTTACGATTTTGTTTTATTTTTAATATAGGTAGTTTTATTGTAGCCTTATAATTTAATAAATACTGAATTAATTATAATGAAAAATGACTAAAAAAACTTGTTTAATAAAGTTCTGTTTATTCCAAATTGTACACTTGTTTTCAAACGCAATCTAGATTTGGCAATGTTTGCAATTTCTACTGTGATGTTTAAAAATTGATTTCAGTAGGTACAAGTACATTTTAGGTATAGGATATTGTACACAAAGTTGATCTAAAATTTTCCATAGAATTGAGAAATGTAGGCATATGTCACGGTTGCCATTTGATAAAATCGACTTTTAGTACTTTTCTTGAATTCAACTTTGATCTTATAATTTGAACACCCTGCCTGTATAACTTTTTGAAGAATTCTACCGATGTGTCGATAATACGTTACCTTTACAGCAATACTGCCGGATAACTTTTGTCGACACAGAGGATAATCTATGAGTAATTGAAAGTAACAGCAGCCAGTGGCGGACTGGCCAGGTTGCCCGATGGCAAGTGGGCCCCCCCTTAAGTGGGCCCCCCTTAAGACAATATGTTGAAAATATTAATAATATATTTATTTATACTGAAACTTGCACGTGACCGCCTTAAGAATTTATTTTTGTTTGGCAATAAATAAGAACCCAATAAGAAAATTGCATGGTGAGTTTTTAGAAACCCACTTTGGGAAACAATAAAAATTCTCCAAAAGGCCCTTGTTAAGAGAACTTGTTAAAATGTATTACTATTTGAACTTGAAACTGTTTACTGGACGTTTATCTTTCATAAAAAACAAGTTTTTTTTTTAAATTTGGTTGACCAGGTTCTGGCAAAAATATTATTCATCCGAAATACTAATACGTCACACAGTACAGAATTGTTATGGCATGACGTGGTAGTTTTTACCAAGAAAAATTAAAAACTTTGTGGAATATTTCCTGAACATATGAAAGGGACCAAAATAAATCAAATAAATAAAATTTTACTTGGGTACAAAAATGAATCACTTATACAGAATGTGCTTTTAAACATGCCAATAAAAACAAAATTAAATTTATTTATAGAATAAAATATGTAAATTAAAAAAATACATAAAAAAATTAGAAAAAAAGTTGCGCATTTTGGTGTTTGATCAATGATATAAAAAGTAATATACCCTTTTCACTTTCGAAGATATCATAAAATTGATGTACAGAGTGTTATAAAAGTTATAGATAATCATTCGCCCTACAGCCAGAAAATATTTTCATGTTTACAGAGTGTCCCACAACAACGTACCAACAAACTTATGTTTGTTTAAATGGAACACTAGGTATATTATTGCAATTTTTGATGAAGATTTTTAGCCTAATTGTTTTGACTTCAACTTGTATTAGGCTATTATCAACTGTTTCTGAGACATTGTGAAAGGATTGTCAAAAATGGGCATTTTCAAAAAATTATTCTATGGTAACTATCAAGAATAAAGAAATAAAAGAACTCATTTTGGATAGTAAACGTATTGCATTTTTTACAGTTATTATTATTTTGCTAAATAAATTAATTCTAATATGACTTATCCGGAATAACTGGAGATTTGCTAAATGCCAAATAACAAGAATTTTAAATGGAACACCCTGCATATCTTGACATACTTCCAAGTAGGGATGTTCGATACGATACGATATTTTTAAGTACCGGTACTTTACATTCCGATACCCGATATTTTGTACCGGTACTATAGCATCCTATACGGTACGATACGATACGTTTTTGGACGATATTGTATCGCGGTATTTGTTGTTACCAACAACTAGCGTACTCTAGCGGCAAACCAATATAAGTTTATTTTACAATTGACACTGATCGTAACGAAGGAATTTGTATTTGTGTTCTTTTACAGTGTCAGTATGCGATCAGGGAAATTCCGACCAAAATTTAATCAAATTTTGGTGTGCAAATCTTTGAGTACGAAAGTCATTAAATCCATGAGCCATACTGCTTTTTACAAGCAAAATATGTACATTGTACATACAAACATGCCACGTTCGTCGAGTAGAGTATGGAAAGTGTTTATTAAAACAAGTTGGGTGGAAAATGCAAACTTTGTAACACTGACGTTAAAATTGCGGAATATGCGACAAACGTGAAGAAAAAACACCTTCAGCGGTGGCATCCAACATACAGATTAGAAACAAAGAAAACACTGATGGTTCTGTGTGTGGTATCATGGTGAAACAAGTAGGTAGTTCCGTACAGTGGCGGACTGGCCATAATGCCAGGTTGCCCGATGGCAAGTGCCCCCCCCCCCTTAAGTGGGCCCCCCTTAAGACAATATGTTGATAATATTAATAATACATTTATTTATACTGAAATTATCACTGGACCGCCGCACGAAAAGATATCAGGCAATAAGAGGGCCCCACCTATTTGCAATAAATTCGGTAAGAATTTATATTTATGTTTGGCAATAAATATGAACCCCATAAGAAAACTGCATGGCGAGTTCTAAGAAACCCACTTTGGGAAACAATGAAAATTCTCCAAAAGGCCCTTGTTAAGAGAACTTAAAATCTATTACTAATCGAACTTGATATTTTTTAATAGACGTTTAAATTTCATAAAAACACAAGTTTTTTTAAAAATTTTATTGACCAGTTTCTGGCAAAAATATTATTCATCCGAAATTGAAATACCAATACGTCACAGAGTACAGAATTATTATGGCATGATGTGGTAGTTTTTACCAAGAAACATTAAAAATAGAAAAATCAATGCTATGATGAACAAAATTAAAACTTAATCGGATAATTGATATAGGAAAACATTATAGAATATTGGCTGAACATATGAAAGGGACCAAAATAAATCAAATAAATAAAATTTTACTTGGGTATAAAAATGAATCACTTGTACAGAATGTTCTTTTATACATGCAATAAAAATAAAATAAAATTTATTTATAAAATACAATATGTAATTTAAAACAAAATAAATTAAAAAAAAAACATGAATATAGAAAAAAATATTAGAAACAAAGTTGCGCATTTTTGTGTTGATCAATGATATAAAAAGTAATATATCTTTTTCACTTTCGAAGATATCATAAAATTGATGTACAGGGTGTTATAAAAGTTATAGATAATCATTCGACCTACAGCCAGAAAATATTGGCATGCTTACAGGGTGTCCCACAATAACGTACCAACAAACTTATGTTTGTTTAAATGAACACTAGGTATATTATTGCAATTTTTGATGAACATTTTTAGCCTAATTGTTATGACATCAATTTGTATTAGGCTATTATCAACTGTTTCTGAGATATTGAGAAATGTTTGTCAAAAATGAGCATTTTCAAAAAATTATTCTAAGGTAACTAACAAGAATAAAGAAATAAAAGAACTTATTTTGCATAGTAAAAGTATCGCATTTTTTTACAGTTATTATCCATTTGCGATTCAAATATGACTTATCCTGAATAACTGGAGATTTGCTAAATGTCAAATAACTTAAGAATTTTAAATGGAACAGCCCTGTATATCTTGACATCGAAAGATCGATAAATCAACTTTCCTAAAATGTCTAACTCGGTAAGTCTATCGTCAACAGCTAAAAGTTATTAAGCATCTAATATAACAATTATACGCATGCAAAATATTTCATAAATTAATACA
Organism: Aphodius sticticus; assembly: GCA_963966075.1. Lineage (NCBI taxonomy): Eukaryota > Metazoa > Arthropoda > Insecta > Coleoptera > Scarabaeidae > Aphodius > Aphodius sticticus. The sequence goes on from OZ014506.1 coordinate 61,787,452, forward strand.
AAATATCTAGTTGTCACGACGAAATTCAGCAATCGCACAAATGTAAAGATTCTTCTGCAGCAACATTTAGTAATTGAAAACTGCTACTATGAGTTACACAAACGAACAATTTATGATCATCCAAGAATTAGTTTTATTAGTACCAGTCGAAACTTATTTAAAATTTTTATTATTTATTTACGTAATATTCTAAATTATTTAAAGAATTTTAATGGATCCTTGTGTTGGTTGTAGTGGTCTAACGCCTTAGCCAGCTAAATCGCCTGTTCAATTTATTTATTTCGGGACATGTTAAGGAATAAGTTTATAGGGATGTTCCAGTTACTACTGATAACAAAAACAAGGAGTGCTTTGGTAGCAATGTGGTGTTCTTCAGACATCCAAACATTTCTGTACTCTCATAAGAATAAATAACTAAATAAATGGATAATTGTAAACTGAATAAATAATTATTATTTCAGTACGATTGTCAATATATCAACCCTCTCAGGTCAATGCGTTTCAGTCTTGCTTCAAATTCTCGGTGGAAATCCTTGGTGGAAATATTACATTTTCCATGGTTTCCACAAAAACATTTTGACGCCTCCTTATTTCTATTCTTCATGTTTGCTATCGTAGGTAGTTGTAATATTCCCATAAATGTTTTCATCAATATGTCTTCAGAGTCACAAATCAAACCCGATTAAATCAGGCGTCTAGTTTTCCAATGCGTTGGACCACCATAAACAATTTAATGTCTTTGATAAGTATTATTTAAACAATTTTAGATTGATACATAAATTACTAATTCTTAATCTTTGAAGAAAATAAATATCAAAAATTATATGTTTGTATAAATCAAACTTGCAAAATGCTATTACTAAAAGCTGCTGCATGAAAAGAAGAATTATTATAATTGAGAGATTGTTGGATTTCATCGAACAATCGGATATTTAATAGTAATTTGGGAATATTGTGCATAAGTTACAAATGTAACATTAGATGCTTAATATATTTTTAGCTGTTGACGATAGACCACCGAGTTAGACATTTTAGGAAAGCTGAAAGATATATAAGATCGATAAATATACATTTATGATATATTTTTAATATTTTTATGTTTGTTTATTTGTAAGAATACTATTTATTTTGTTTGAATATTATTTTTTTTATATTATTAAAACTATTGTACACCAAACACAGTTTTACTTTACCTCCATAATATTTAGTCGATCATTTTATTTCATAATATTTTTGTAACTCTTTCATTTTTCACTTTTTTCTCTTGTATAGTAAATGAGATACTGTGTAAAACGTTTTATATCGACTTATTATTTTTTCAATTTATAACAAAGTTACAACCGTTTGAGTTATTAACAAAACCGTATTTTAACCGGCTCTAACTTCTTAAGCAAAACCAATAAGAAAACCAATAAGTCCATATGATACTTTTTACTCAAAATGACATTTGTTTTCTAGAAAAAAAATAATAGAAAGCTTCATATGAATTTTTTGGTTCATTTTGATTCAATTTATGTCGATTTTCTCTTAAATATTTTTATTTAAATTTATTTACTTTCTATCGTTGTAAGGTGTAGTGGGTGTGTTCAAACGGCTGAAACTTTTCAAGGAATTGAGAAAACAAATAAGTCCTTATAAAAAATTTATTCAGAATGACATTTGCTTTCTAAAAATAATTTTGCGGGGAAAAAAGTGGGACATCTGTATATGTATATACCGGCAGCATGAACAAAAAAAAATGTGGGCCCCCTCCTGGCTTCCTGGCAACCAATATTTTTGGACCCAGTCCGCCACTGGTTCCGTATATGTGATAATATAGCAGTGTTTAATATTTTCTTCGGAAAAATACATTCATAATGCATTTATATATTTTGTACATCATAATTAAAAAGCCCATGAATTTATGGAAAACACTGGTGGTACCATAGTGAATCAAGTAGTTACGATACATTACATATTCCTGTACTTTTAAGGCCAGAGTTGGCCAGTGTTATTTTGACAATTGATAAATTGTTGCGTTTTTTTTCATTTGGCATGTATTATGAACATTCTATTGAATGCACATGCCAACTCTGGCTGAAAATACAGTATAATGAATGATCTTCCTTTTCTGCATTGTAAAACATTTGTAATCCCTTTCTACAATAATAGAAAATAATAGAAAAGAAATAGAATTAGATGATAGACCTCGGATAATCGGTGCTGCACTAGCATTGCTACCATAATAAACTATTTGGTTACTTTTTATGTAGGAGGCAAAAACGCAGTCAATGGGACCAATGCAATAGTATACAGGGTGAGTCACTAGAGTCGCGGTGGTAGGTATAGCAATTATCTTTAGAGATGGAAAAAAATATTTAATACAAAAGTTGTTTGGCACATCATTTTTTACAACGTAAAATTATTTTCATTTATACTGGGTGTTGCATTTAGGCGTAGCAGAAAATAAATTAACTTTTTTAAATGGAATGCCCTGTATATTATAACATATTATGATTGCGAAGAAAATTGTCTTACTAATTGTATCAGGTGATATTGACGTAAAGCCAATAGTTTCTGCAATATTCAATTTTTTATTAAAAAAATGGCCGTTGCAGACCTTTTCCGAAAACTACGTAATAGCGTCATTTTTGCAGATATTTTCTTACAACTTTGTCAGAAAATAACGATACTAATAGGGAGGTGATAGTGCCCAAAGAAATTTGATGCGCTATACAGGGTGTTCCTAGCACCTAATCAATTTTGATATTTTTCAAATGGCTTTTTCTTGAGTTTTTTAAATGGAACTCCCTGTATATTATTTGCTGGTTGCATTTCCCATTAAGTTGCCTTTAATTTATATTAAGTGTGGCATATACATATTTGTACCCGTTTTCGTGATATTTGGAATTTAAAGAAAATGTGTAATAAAGTATACCAATACAGTGCTTTAATATTACACCCTGCATAACATGGTTCTTTTTTAATGATTTTTACTTTATCATACGCAGTATGTAAAGTATTGTAATCGTGCCAAAAAAAAATTTTGAAATTTTAGCGGAAATATGTCTTTTTGGGTCCCCTGAACATTTTTGACCAAGGTACAAAAAAATGTCTGTGTGTGTATGTGTGTGTACCCGTTTTTTGTGGCGACGATTCCGGAGAAACTACTAAAGGTATCGGGACGAAACTTCATATTTAGAAGTTTCATAACCAAACTTAGAGCTGAAAAGCTTTCTGTTGAAGAGGGTCTAAAGGAACTGGAGGTTTAGTCTTAGCATTTTTGAAAGATTTTGCAAATAAGCCGCCATTTCTGGAATTTCGTCGAAATAGTTACATAATAAATTAAAGATGAGGAAATTCTGAATCATTTATCACCATGACATTGTTTGGTACAATCAATAGTTTAGCTGCATGAGCAAATTCTATTTCTACGAGATCGGTCGTACTGCATTAAAACTAGTAGCCAGGATTTGTGAGATTTTTTGATTCTAATGACAGTAGGTAGTCTTGGTGTCAAACGCTAATGATTTGGCAATAGCTCCTGTCAATATAAGCTGCGTTCGCATATTGCATTACACTTTTTACACCCAATAACACGTAAGTGTCATTTGGCCAGTATACCCGGTGTCAACGGAGTACGATATCCGAACGCAGCTTTAATCGACATATCTGTTTAGTGCTAGTAGTTTTATTTTCATGCAGACAAGGCCGATCACGATCAAATAGAGTCTCATGTAGCTAAACTATTAATTTTATATGTAGTATGATAAAGTCATGTGCCTGGCCACATCAGATTTTTTTTTGTAAAGAGAACATAGAAAGGAAAAAAATACTTTTGTTGAATTAAAAAACTGACAGAATTGCTCAAAATAAATTGAAAAGTACATGGAATTACCATTTAGTTACTCAATATGAAAAATTAATATAATTTGAGACAACTAAAAATTAAATAAAAACAAATAATTAAGAGAAACCACAACTAATAATATTTATTAAACTATTTTTTAAACTTGATAAGCATTAACATAAAACTAGTAAAAAACTATAACAATTAAAGATAAAACAACAAGTAGTTATTGATTTGGTAGGTGTTCAAAATGCCCTCCATTTTGTCTTCTACAAGCATTAATCCGATGGGTAAAAGATCTCGAAGTATTTCTTAACATCTCTCTCTTATTTTCTCTGATGTCAGCAAAAACATTTCTTATTCTAATCTTCATATCGTCTTGTGTGGTAGGTGGTGTCTGGTATACTAATTCCTTAACATGACCCCACAAAAAAAATCCAACTTATTTAGATCAGGAGATCTTGGCGGTCATAACGTAGGGCCTCCTCTTCCAATCCATTTGTTGGGGTATTGGTTGTTCAAAAATTGTCTTACGTTCAGACTAAGGTGGGGTGGGGCTCCGTCGTGATGGAAAATTAAGTTTTGGCGAATATTAAGCGGCAAATCATCTAAATATTCATGTAGATAGTTGTTAAGAAAATGTAAGTACCTTTGACCATTTACGGAACCCTCAAAAAAGTAAGGCCCTAGCAAATTGGTACCTACTATTCCACGCCATACATTGAGTGACCATCTATGTTGATGGTCCAAAGGCCTGATAACGCGAGGATTTTCTGTTGCATAAAAATGGAAGTTATGTTGGTTAACATACGCATTTTTATGAAACGTAGCTTCATCAGTAAAAAGAACAAAGTCAAAAAAATTTGCTTGTTGTTGAATTTTAGCAGCTGCCCAATTACAAAAATTTAATCTCTTTTCTAAATCGTTTTCGCTCAATTCCTGTACATGTTGCACATGATATGGATGATACTTGTGTCGCCGTATTATTCTGGACACAGATGATTGGGTTATTCCTTGATTTCTTATTTGTCTAGTGCTTGAGTATGGATTTTCTACCACACTAGCTGTAGTAAGTTCAAATTTGGGCGCGAACAAGAGCGTCCATATACCGTAACGGTTTTTGGAGAGGGCGTGAGTGTCGCATTCAGGGGGTGCGTGTGACGGTTAAAACGCGGAAGACTTCCTTCTATTTCTAGCCATCATGGGGTAAAGTCGTGTTTTTCTTATGAGCAGGGGCTCTATAAGATAACTGTGGTGTCTCGTGTTTCTTGTGCTCACCGAAATATTAAGGTATTTATTTGTTGTCTGTACTTGCTGATTTGTCCATCTCTGCCAAAGAATATTTTTGTTTAGGATTAACATATTCAAATTCCATGTAAGCAGTTCTGCATTGTTGTATATATTTTTGTTAATAGATTTTATTGTGGTTTTCTTCGGTATATTCATTTTAGAATAATAATATAAACCTGTCCCTTTTATAGTAAAGTATTTAGCCCTGCATATGGTGATTAATAATTAGTGAGTTCAAACGTCTCTGACAAAGTCTCAGAGAAAGAACTCAGACTCCGTAAGAGCCTCCGTAAGAGAGATAATTGATTCACGCTACCGTAAGATTAGTTTGTTTAAATCAGTTAGTACCTGTGATTGAAGATGGCGGACCAAGCGTCGCTTGAGGCGAGTTACCACAGGGGCCCCCTTCAGTTTAGAGTTGATTAAAATAATGGTAAATATTGAGAAGGGTGTCCGCCCTATTACATTTTTGTTGGCTAGCGGTTGGGATAATTTAAGACATTTCAAGTGATTATTCGAGTAGATTATGAAGAAAGCACTCTAGTTAGATTTGGTTGTGAATTTTAGAAGAAAATTGGGTGACGCATTTTAAAGAATGCATTGTAGACTATGGTTAAAAGCAAAGTTAGGCAAACGACCCTTTAGAGAAAGTGGTGTAAGGGCTAGCTTAGGCGTCCTTGTGGATATTGCGCGTGGCATTCCAGGAATTTTGTTTGTTGCTTTAGAGGTGGACATTTTGTGTGATAGATGTCGATATATAGTCGTGAATTTGAGTAGGAAATGTACTGCTGGTGGCAGCATAATAATTAAATATTTGCAGTATAATTTCTTTTGAGTGTTGAAATTGTTTTTGAAAGAAATGTCTTAATTCTCGAGACCGTTCGTTGGAGAAAGTTTGAACCAGATTGTGTTAGATAGGGCTTGAGTTATGATTTATGGCGACATGCAGAACAGGTAGTTTGAAATTGAATTCTGAGGAATTTTTTTTTATTGAGTAAAAGAAAGATGGCAGGTAGAGATGGCAACAGTAAACAATAAACAGAAAAAAATCGAACCGTCACAGGTCGATTTAGTGAAAGTAAGGATAGGATAGAAACAAAGCCTGAGTACTTTGTTTGGTAAATTTTGAGGAAATTGAATTGAATTGAAAGATTGAAACAAGTTGAGTTTTTATGTAAGCATTTTTGAAAATGGTGGCTCTGAGCGGAGAAGCACGAAACACACACACACGCGGTAATTAATTAATAATTAATTAAAGTTAAGGGGTATACTCTTGCAACTGTATTTATAAGTTAAAATAAAGCAGTCATTAAGGGAAGTTGCAGAGTATTGTTTTGTAAGGGAAATGCAACGGCGAAACAGGTAGCAGAAATTCCGAAGTGACGGGTGTCCCAAGTATCCGGCAGGCAGTCTGAAATGGAGACCAGAAGCTCAGGTACTCGGAATTCCTAAGAAGTCCCCAATGTCAAGCAAAGTGGTCTACATGTGAAGCCAGCTATCGTCCCGTTCCCGGAATCGAAAATCGTCTAGTGATGGAAAACGCAGCCCGCGCGTGTCGCAAAAGGGGCAAGGAAAAATTACAAATTTGCAGGCAAATATACTGCACTTTGTACGTCGAAGGTAGTGCCGGTAGATTTACAAAGGGTTGTAATCTACAGCAAGTGAAGCCCAGTGCGCTTCAAAAAAATGGTGTGACCGAAAAAAGCGTCCAGAGAGACGTAGGGTCAAAAAACTACAAAGTGACAGTTGACAGAATTCCTGTACTTTGTACGTCGATGGTGTTAGAAGAAAAATGACTACACGGACAACGCAAAGGGATGTTTTACCAGGGCCTAAGTGTCGCTGGACAACATCCACACGTCGTGTAGGTCATCTACGAGGTATACGATAGCTTTCGAGGAACGTTGGACGTCGCTGGAGATTAAAGGACCGCCGATGACGCTAGGAGGGAGGATGGACGGAGAAAAACCGAGGCGAGGGTGGAGGCGAGTCATTTCACGATTGCGGCTGTATTTGAAGATGGATAAAAGATAATGTAAGTTATGATGTAATCGGACTGCTATGATGCTGCTTCAATGTTGTTTTTCTTTTGTTTCATATGACCAATGGCCCGGGAATGAGGACATTCGCTTGGTTTGGAGAACCGAAGTCAAATCAACACCGCCGGACTCCTGGACCAAGGCCGAATTCTTTTGGGTTTTTATTGGGTCATATCTGTATTTTTATTTCAGGAAATAAAAAAAATGTACAAGAAGAAAAATTTGCATGTCAACATTGTAATTAGCAATTAAGAGAATTGTTTTGTAAGGGGAGATGTTACAATCAGCAATTTGATTATTTAGTTTTGTTTAGGGATAAATAATTGGTCAAATAATTATTTATCTTAACGTGGAAGGGATGTAGTAAGTTCAAATTTGGGCGCGAACAAGAGCGTCCATATACCGTAACGGTTTTTGGAGAGGGCGTGAGTGTCGCATTCAGGGGGTGCGTGTGACGGTTAAAACGCGGAAGACTTCCTTCTATTTCTAGCCATCATGGGGTAAAGTCGTGTTTTTCTTATGAGCAGGGGCTCTATAAGATAACTGTGGTGTCTCGTGTTTCTTGTGCTCACCGAAATATTAAGGTATTTATTTGTTGTCTGTACTTGCTGATTTGTCCATCTCTGCCAAAGAATATTTTTGTTTAGGATTAACATATTCAAATTCCATGTAAGCAGTTCTGCATTGTTGTATATATTTTTGTTAATAGATTTTATTGTGGTTTTCTTCGGTATATTCATTTTAGAATAATAATATAAACCTGTCCCTTTTATAGTAAAGTATTTAGCCCTGCATATGGTGATTAATAATTAGTGAGTTCAAACGTCTCTGACAAAGTCTCAGAGAAAGAACTCAGACTCCGTAAGAGCCTCCGTAAGAGAGATAATTGATTCACGCTACCGTAAGATTAGTTTGTTTAAATCAGTTAGTACCTGTGATTGAAGATGGCGGACCAAGCGTCGCTTGAGGCGAGTTACCACAGGGGCCCCCTTCAGTTTAGAGTTGATTAAAATAATGGTAAATATTGAGAAGGGTGTCCGCCCTATTACATAGCAACTACCAGAAATTCATTCTCTTCATGTGTCGCCGCTTTTGTTCTTTTTCTTTTTTTGTAAGTAATAGTACCTGTTGGTTCAAAACGTTCCCGAACTCTATTAATTGTTCTTGCATCGGGATGCCGTCTTTCGGGATATCGCTGAGCGTAAATTCTTGAGGCCAGTAGAGCGTTTTTGCCGGCTTCTCCATAGATGTAAATAATATTCATCAGTTCCTCTTTAGTATAATTAAAATTCATCGTTAACAGAGATTACAAATGTTGGTTAGCTATATTAAGTCTGTTGACAGCAATAACTACACGTCTGTTATTTGTTTTTGTTTCCATGACAACGAGGTTAAGTAAATCTAAGCTAACTTAAAATATTAGCGTAACTCTGCTATTTAAATGTATCTTTATAAAAGATAGCATTTTTAACTTCACCAACATTTATAATTTATTTATATTATAACAAAATACATGAAAAAAACTAACTCAATTATACAGGGTGTAATATTAAAGCACTGTATTGGTATACTTTATTACACATTTTCTTTAAATTCCAAATATCACGAAAACGGGTACAAATATGTATATGCCACACTTAATATAAATTAAAGGCAACTTAATGGGAAATGCAACCAGCAAATAATATACAGGGCATTCCATTTAAAAAACTCAAGAAAAAGCCATTTGAAAAATATCAAAATTGATTAGGTGCTAGGAACACCCTGTATAGCGCATCAAATTTCTTTGGGCACTATCACCTCCCTATTAGTATTGGTTATTTTCTGACAAAGTTGTAAGAAATTATCTGCAAAAATGACGCTATTACGTAGTTTTCGGAAAAGGCCTGCAACGGCCATTTTTTTAATAAAAAATTGAATATTGCAGAAACTATTAGCTTTACGTCAATATCACCTGATACAATTAGTAAGACAATTTTCTTCGCAATCATAATATGTTATAATATACAGGGCATTCCATTTAAAAAAGTTAATTTATTTTCTGCTACGCCTAAATGCAACACCCAGTATAAATGAAAATAATTTTACCTTGTAGAAAATGATATGCCAAACAACTTTTGTATTACATATTTTTTTCCATCTCTAAAGATAATTGCTATATCTACCACCGCGACTCTAGTGACTCACCCTGTATAATACATAGCAAAAGATAATCTACCTTAAGCACTACAGAGAAAGAAAGCTTCAAATATTTAATAAATACCGCACACAGATAGAAATTTTTGTTTAACTCAAATGAATATTTATTTGACGAGAGGCAAAAATATATTTATTTGCTACAAAGAATTTTTATTTGAGTCAAAACAACAGTTTACTCCAAATAAGTTTTTTTTTTTTATTAATAAGCATAGTATGCTTAACATATTGAAACTAATCTAAAAGATTAACCATCAATTTTACTCTGAATTCTTAAAACTAGGTACTTGTCTCTAATAGGCTATCCACTGATGTCCCTATATTTACTTTGTCCCAAACAAGAAGCACTAACACTTCACTCACTGTGCTCTGCTTTTTACACATTTCACTGATTCACTAGTTCGAAGGGTTTAGTTCTTTTTAGTCTTCTCACTAGGTTCTGGTTGTCCAGTAGCTGCAGGGCCTCTACGTTGACGTGATGGCTTAGGCGAGATTCATGCTTAGTGGCGAATCTTTTTATCTCTTGGATGACTTGTGGGACACCAAGATCACGGTGCAGGTCACTATTCCGTATATACCAAGGAGCGTTAACCATATTCCTAAGTACTTTATTTTGGAAAATCTGGATTCCTTGTATATTGGAGCTTTTTGCGCAGCCCCACAGCTGGATGCCGTATAACCAAATCGGTTTTAGTACTTGGTTGTAAACTTGTAGTTTGTTCTGTACTGACAACTGAGAGTTTCTTCCCAGAAGCCAGTACAGTTCTCTGTATTTGAGGCCAAGCTCTACTCTTTTCTTCTTAACATGTTCTTTCCACCTTAGTTTTGTATCCAGAGTCATACCCAAATACTTTGCAGTGTTCGCATATGGAACTATGGCGTCGTTAATCTTGACATGAGGTATGTCCTCGATTCTTTTGTTTGTAAAGTTAATGTGGACAGATTTCAGTTCGTTGAGCTTGGTCTTCCATTTTTTGGTCCATTTATATATTTTATTACTAGCTTGTTGAAGATTCCTGGTAGATTCACCAATAGTTGATCCCACTGCCATTAGAGCCGTGTCATCTGCGAATGTGGCTACTGTTACATTTTCCATCTGTGGAAGGTCACTTGTATATAGTAGATAGAGAATTGGTCCCAATACACTACCCTGGGGTACCCCAGGTTTGACTTCTTTTAGTTCCGAGTATTCATCGATCTGTTTTATTCTGAATAGTCTATCAGATATATAAGATGTTAGCAGCTCGACGTATTGTAATGGCAGCATACTCTTTAGTTTGTGTATCAATCCTTTGTGCCAAACCTTATCGAAAGCTTGTGTCACTTCAAGAAAGATTGTTGAGCAAATAAGCTTTTCTTGTAATGCTTTCTCTATGATATTGTGACAAAGAGCTAAACCGAGACGGGCAGTTCAGGGAAAATCACGCGTTCTCGGAACCAACGACACGCAGTCGTGTGGCGCACGGGATTGGTCGACGGAACTACTGGGGGGAATCGTCGCGGGGGTCACATAAATAGAGAATCTTATGATAAATGTACAAGTGTATTACCATCCACACGAATAGATTAAAGTATACCAACAAAAGTAGTTGAAGTAGTATTTGATTTAACACCTGCCATCGAAGAGTTAACCCCCCTACACAAGTAGAGTGTAACAACTGGTGGAGACGCCGAATATGCAATTTTAGCATCTCCGGCATCCCAGTCAACCCTGGGATGCCGGAGGACGACAAGGTGAAATACGTGTTGAAAGGGCTCCAAATTCCAATATTCTGGAAAGGGTGAGCCTCATGGACAATACCAACGTCGAAAGACTCAGAGGAAACATCAGAAAGGTTGAAACAAGGATCTTCCTGGTGCAGCAAGTGAGTCCATTACCCAGCAGCCGGAGCAACAACTACTCCAGGGAGTGTAGTGGACAGAGGGACCACGAGATCGAGGACCTACGAAGGCAACTTGCCGACCTACGGAGACAGCTGCCAGGTAGGAATGTTACTCTTCATTCTAATGCGCCGAGAAATACGGTTTAATATTGGAGACCAAGTATTGGTGTACACGCCTATACGTAAAGTCGGGAAATCCGAAAAACTTTTACATCGTTGGCGTGGCCCGTTCGAAATTAGTAATAAGTTAAATAGTTTAAATTACGAAATTAAGATTCAGCGGAGAAATAAGGTTACGTACGATACCGTACATGTGCAGAGGTTAAAATTATACCATCAGCGTAATTTATAACCTAATACCTCGTTATTTTGTCGTTTAGCAAAATAACAGAAAGAGAGAGAGATAATTGTTTTGTAATTCCTACTAGTACTGCTTCTAGCGAAATTTGCGAAATCCGTGAATTTAAATGAGGACAGGTGGAATAAACCGTGGATTGCTTAGCGCGGAATAATGGCTATTGCTAAATTGATAAACAATATTGTAGTTAACCAGGGTAAAACCTTTTTGATGTTAGTTTAAAATAGACACTTGGTAAAGTCAGTACAAAGATGAAAGTTGTCATCCTATTCGCGATGTTGGCATGCAAACCAGCACTATTAGTAAACATCATATCGGGAGTATATTGGAAAGAATCGAGAAATGTTATTATCTACGAGTCATCTGTGCCACTCGTTTATGCCACGGAACTACCATTCTACCCCGCTAAAGAACTTGGTCGGTTTGACGAATTCACCTTTGAATGCAACACATCCACGAAGTCTCAGCAAGTTGATTGCGAATGGATGCGAGCGATAAAACAATTAGGAAGTCAATTCTCTCAGCATCTTCAGTTACTCGAAGATAGTCTTGGTAGAGATAGGGAATTTCCGGGAACCCCGATTCGAAGAGTCCGCGCGTTGGACTTCTTGGGCGATGCGTTGAACTGGTGTTGCGGTGTAATGACAACACACGCCGCGGAGCCTGTCATTTCAAACGAAGAGACGATTGAAAAGGTAGTTAAGAATTTAGAGTTGAAATTTGATCAGGATCATTTAAATTTAATTAGATTAACGCAATCAATAATCACATATGATGAGGAATTGAGTAAAGTATTGAAACAGAGTAATAATAAAGTCATAAACATTATAAAAGATTTGAATAATTTAAGAAATACCATTGAGTTTAGTGTTCAACAGGATAATACGCGAATCATGTTTCTTTTGCAGAATTTTATAAAAATAGGGATTAATAACTATAAATTTTCAAATATAGTAATTCGAAACCAGATTGTAAATCACTGTAGAGATCATAAGATCCCAACAGAAGTTATTCAATTAGATGTTTTAAGAAACGACTTATACAACTTAGAATCTATATTAGCGCAGCAAAATTACGAATTAATAATAAAGCCACATGAAGTTTCCAGGTACTTGACATTGGGTATAGCCAAGTGCATTCTTAGTCGGGATCAAATTGTCGTTACTTTGCAAATTCCAGTGCGTAGTATAGCACAGAGATGGTCGCTGTATGAACTAACATGTGTTCCTTTTGCATGGAGTGAGAAAACTTGTCGCATTTGTAAAGAAACTGTGTTCGTAGCGAAAACGCAGAGTCAAATTAAAATTCTAACGGGTAGAGCGCTAAAGTCATGTAATCCTTCTATAAGCAATCTTTGTTTGCTTCCAAGAACTAACGACTTGGACATACACAACTCTGTCTGCTTTTCGAAATTAGCAGAGGGAGTTCAAATTTCAGACATCAGCAACAGCTGCATAATGACTTGTTATAACAACACGGAGACGCTAATAACCCAAATAGCTCACGAAAAATTTATAATAACACATCCAGCCGAACAATATGAGATGATCTGTGGAAAAAATAAGTCCGAAATTTTACGTTTTAGCAATCACTTGAATACGGGTGCGGTAGAATTAGATCTGCCTTGTTCTTGTAAATTGTTGCGAAACTCTATCGAAATAATTGGACGAAACTATCCTTGCGATTCTGATTCTTTAAATAATTACAGTATGAAACACATTTTGCCAGCACAATGGTCTAATCTAGAAACTTTTCAATTACCGGCCATGGCAACCCATACACAACTTAATTTTGAAAACGTATCTGAATGCATAAATGAATCTTGGAACGTGTCAATACCGCACTTTAATTTTAATCCCATTCCAGTCGTAACGGATCCGATAGAGTTTAATTTAAAAACATTGCTTCGACACACTCATTCTTTTGGTTCTCAGAAAATGATGAACATTGTAACCACTGTGTTGGTTATTGTTATGATCGTTAGAAACCCAGCTTTGGTGGGCTTAACTTTTATTCATAGGGCCGAAGCCTGGCAAGAAACTGTAGCTGATATGAGTAACATTTGTGTCTTAGTTGTAATTTCATTATTTGTCTGTTAGTTGACGATAGGGGCCATCATAAATTTCATTAGTAGGAAATCGAGAAGTAGGAACGATAGAGTTCAGTTTGTTATACACGATAAGATGACTATGCAATCCACCTCTGTACCTCAAAGTGTAGATCTATCGGCATGTAGTTTTCAGGTCCAAGATGAATTGGGAAACGATTCTGCAGCGAAGGAAAATCGGGTAGCAAGTCCTAGAGCAGGAACTGGTAGGAAATAATAAGAAATACCTACAGTTGGTAGAGAAAATAGGAAGTAATAAGAAATACCTACAGTTGGTAGAGAAAATAGGAAATAATAAGAAATACCTACAGTAGTAGAGAAAATAGGGAGTAATAAGAAATACCTACAGTAGTAGAGAAAATAGGAAGTAATAAGAAATACCTACAGTTGGTAGGGGAATAGGATATAAGCATAAGAAATACCTACAGTGGTAGAGGAAATAGAAAATAAGTAATGGAATATAAGCGGCCGCATTTATTTTTAAGTTAAAAAGTTAAGAATTTGGTTAAGGTATCTCTAAGTACGGTCTAAACGTAGCATTAAGAGTAATTGTATTGTGCACCTACGTTATATATGTAATAGAATTAGTAAGGATTTATAATTATTTTACTGCTAAATTTTTTCTGTTTTTTTTTATGTTCATGGTGAGGACCAGCGGCGACTACCCACAGCAGTCTCCAGAGGCCACCCCAGTCAAAGATTTCAACATCGAGGTCGATGTTTGTCTAAGCGGGAGAAGTGTGACAAAGAGCTAAACCGAGACGGGCAGTTCAGGGAAAATCACGCGTTCTCGGAACCAACGACACGCAGTCGTGTGGCGCACGGGATTGGTCGACGGAACTACTGGGGGGAATCGTCGCGGGGGTCACATAAATAGAGAATCTTATGATAAATGTACAAGTGTATTACCATCCACACGAATAGATTAAAGTATACCAACAAAAGTAGTTGAAGTAGTATTTGATTTAACACCTGCCATCGAAGAGTTAACCCCCCTACACAAGTAGAGTGTAACAATATCTGTTATTCTATGGACTTGATCTATAGTGGAATGCTTTTCTCTAAAACCAAATTGGTGATTAGGAATTAGTTCTTTTCTCTCAATGATAGGTTTCATTCTCTTTAGAAGCAACTTTTCGAAGAGCTTCGATATCATTGGTAACAGTGATATTGGGCGATATGATTTGGCCTCGGTCGGTGGTTTGCCTAGTTTTGGTACCATGATAACTTCTGCTACTTTCCAGACATGTGGGACGTATTTTAATCTGAACGATGCATTTATTAGGTACGTGAGCATAACAATACCTTTCTTAGGTAATTGCCTAAGAACTTCTCCTGTGATAAGATCATATCCAGGTGCCTTCTTTGGATTCAGCTTGTCTTGATTTCTCTGGCAACTTCCTTTGGAGTAACTAGCTGTATGGCTTCGTCATCATAGGTTATATCTTCATTCGTGATTGGCTCTGATTCGATGTTGTGGGGTTGGAAGATTTCTGTTAGATGTTCTGCAAAAATATCAGCCTTCTGTTTATTGTCTCTTGCCCAGGTACCGTCTCTTCGTCTTATAGGTGGGACATAGGTGGGACACTCCAAATAAGTGAAATAGTATTTGACTCCAAAAAACATTCTTTGTAGCAAATAAATATATTTTTGCCTCTATTCAAATAAGCATTTATTTGAGTTAAACAAAAATTTCTATCTGTGCATGCCTACTATATTCAGTTGGGCGTCTAAGTATACCTACTCATACGACTTATGCTATTATAAAATAAAAATACATATTTAGTCTAGTGTACATCATTTTATTTCAATGTGTGTAAGGTAGCCGCTACGCAAAATATTCTGTTTTATTCGGAATTACGTCTTGAAAAAATGTACCGGTACCGATGTACCGGTACTTTGTGCTCCGGTATGGTACAGAACCGGTACATTTGATACGATACAATACGATACGCGAAACCGGTACAGCAAGGTGTATCGGAACATCCCTACTTCCAAGGACGATAAATCAACTTTCCTAAAATGTTTAACTCGGTAGGTCTATCGTCAACAGCTAAAAAGTTATTAAGCATCTAATTTAACATTTATACGCATACCAAAAATATTTCATAAAATTATATAACATATCTAGTTGCCACGACGAAATTCAGCAATCGCACAAATGTAATGATTCTTCTGCAGCAACATTTAGTCATTGCAATCCGCTACTATGAGTTACACAAACGAGCAATTTAAATCGCCAGTTTAATTTATTTATTTCGGGACATGTTAAGGAATAAGTTTATGGGGATGTTCCAGTTACTACTGATAACAAAAACAAGGAGTGCTTTGGTAGCAATGTGGTGTTCTTCAGAAATCCTAACATTTCTGTACTCTCATAGAATAAATAATTAAATAAATGGATAATTGTAAACTGAATATATAATTATTATTTCAGTACGATTGTCAATATATCAACCCTCTCAGGTCAATGCGTTTCAGTCTTGCTTCAAATTCTCGGTGGAAATCCTTGGTGGAAATATTACATTTTCCATGGTTTCCACAAAAACATTTTGACGCCTCCTTATTACTATTCTTCATGTTTTTTTTTTTGCCCCAACGCCCCCTTTCCTCCCCCTAGGTGTCCAAGCACGCCCACGCGAGACGCGACGACCATGTCGTGCCGCCGTCGCCCGAGCGCCCCCGAACACCCAAGGATTCAAAAAAATCAAAAAAAATTTATTAATGCATAACGATAATAATCAAATAATGTAACAATTTGTTTTATACAATCAGTAATCATTATCAATAAACTCAACAAAAACAGTTGAACACTATAACTGCAATAAAAATTAAATAACAATTCAAAAAACAAAAGTTTTTACAACTAAGTTCTACCCCTACAATTACAAAAATAGTTATCCAAAGTTTCAAAACATGGTCACCAATCATATCATCATACATGAAAAGATAAATAAAATAGGCTTGAGCAAAAGTTGCACTAAGCTCAACACTAAGCTCAAGGAGCTTGTCAACACTAAGCTCAAGGAGCTTGTCAGTGCTAAAAATAAACTAAACTCGATAATGATGTGATTAAGAAAAATAAACAATTGACAATTCTATATTGGTCGCTAGTATCAGTATTTATTAAAAAACCATTCCTTTAGTGCCTTCTTTAAATGTCTCATTGAATGCATATTTCGTAATTGGGTTGGCAGGGAATTTATCAGGGCGGAGATTAGATTTCTTCTTAATCTGTCACCATATTTGTTTGTCGTCCTATCTCTTTGCAATAACCGTTCATCCCTTAGTTGGTAGTTAGTGTTAACGACTCTTCTGTAATCTTTATTTTTACAGTTTTTCAGGATAATTCTGTATTTGAATAGGCTTTCCACGTTCAATATCCCCAAATCCCTGAAGTCCTCAGATTCTGCATGTCCTCCCTTCGACATATTTCTCACAATGGTGTTTTGCGTTCTCTGCAATCTATCTAGTAAATACGTAGATGCCTGCCCGTATGCTGTTATACCGTAGTTCAACAAAGATTCGACAAGTGCAAAGTATATCATTTTTATTGTTTTCATGTCCATTATTTCTTTTAACGCGTAAAACTTGGTTGCGAGGTGCCTCAGTTTCTTTTTCAGTGCGGTCACATGTCCTATCCACAAAAACGACTCATCAAATATAAGGCCCATATATTTGTGTTGCTCTACCCTCTCCACTTGGTCTCGATAGTCGCAGTCACGGATGATAGAACTTTCGTGGAGGCATGAGTGATCGTGAATGAACAAGTTGTCGAGACGGTGGACTTCAGGTGTGGGGATCTGAAGTGCATCATTTTAGTTTTCTTAGCATTTATGCTAGAAGTCTTTGTCGTGGCGCCATATCTGAAATTTATACATCTCGGCTCTGAGATTGGCGATAGCTGATTGTAGAGATATGTTTGCTGATAGTATTAATGTATCATCTGCGTACAGATAAAAGTTGCATTTTCTGAAACACGTTCCGATATCATTCACATAAATTAAATAGATGAGGGGACCCAGGATGCTTCCCTGGGCTACGCCCTTTCCCATATCTCTGGATCTCCCACATATTCGGTTAAACTGGACCGCGAATGATCGCTCCATCAAGTAACTCTCAAACCAATCTCTCGGCATGCCTCTAATTCCTACCCTTTCTAACGTCTCTAGGATTTTCACTCTGTTGATATTATCGAATGCCTTTGAGAAGTCGACAAATACACATGCTTTCTCCCGTCCAATTTGTCGTTTATAAAGTCAGACACGTCCTCCAATAGCTCTGTCGTTCCTCTGCCCTTTCGGAACACGTACTGCCTATTATCTAGCAGGTTGTTGTGCTCTAAGTAATCTGTTATTTTTTTATGTATGTGTCTCTCCATAATTTTATACGATGGTAAAATTGAGATGGGTCGGTAGTTTCTGAAATCCGTCGCATCGCCACCCTTATATATTGGTTTCACTAGAGCCTTTTTTAGTCCTTTCCGAAATTTCTGCGTATTGATAGAGGTGTTTATAAGCTTTTGTATGGGGGCTATCAGTAGTTCCATATTTTTTTTAATATGTTCCGCCTTCATGCCGTCCCATCCAGGCGCTTTATCACTTTTTAAATTCCTAACTATATCTACTACTTCTCTATCTTTAATCTCTGGTAGGAAAAATGATCTCATGGGAGGTCATATTGTGTTGGTCAGGCTATATTCGCCTTGTATGGTTTCAGCGCACTGTGATTGTAGTTCCTGTACTTGTTGGATGAAAGTTTCTGCAAATTTATCAGCTATGTCTTTGTCACATCCCTGGAATTTTTCTACCATATCGGTTTTCTGGACTTTCCTGCCTCCCGTTAAGTCGCGCAAAATTTTCCAGGTTTGCTTCATGTCTGATTTATGTCTTTCCAACTGACTCATGTAATACCTTTTCTTTAATTTTCTCAATTCCTGGTTTATCTCATTCCGTAACATGGTGTACTGTTTTCTTAGGTCTGACTTCTCATTCTCTGTGCTTCGTTTATATTGTTGAAAGAGTCTGTCCCTCTCTGTCATGGTTTGAATAACTTGCCTATTTATCCATGGTTTGAATGGTGTTTCCCGTCTCTTCTTAACTATTTCCCTTGACGATTTAGATTCTGCTTTCTGGAAGGATTGTCGAATACCATGATATATTTCATCCACTGATGTCATTGATGATATGTTGTGTGTAGTTACGCATTGAGCCAATATCTCAGAAAATACGTTTTCATTTGTTAGCTTAGCTTTAATCATTTTATTTTTGTCTGTGGCAAAGGGGTATTTTACTTTCATCGCTCCACAGATCATATAATGGTCTGATAAGTGACATGTCACTACAGCGCAGTTCATTTTATAAGTTCCTCTATAGTGGATGTGGTCTATGCAGGTTTTAGTAATGACATCTTCTCTCAGTGCTTCTCTTGTAGGTACAGAAATCTTATTTATAAACCCCATTTCACTCAACATATTCTGGTATTTTTCGGTTATGTTATTGCCTTGCAGTGTGTTGATGTTGATATCGCCACATATTACCACTGTTTTGTTTTGTATTGGTGATGTAATTTTCCAATTCTGATACGAACATATTTTCGTTTGAACTGGATGGTCTATATAGTGCCAAAAAGTGAACGGTTTTGTTAGGGCCTACCTCGAGATCAACACTTATACCTTCCGTCGTTGTAAATTTCGTATCGATACAGCTAACTGATCCATATTTAATTCCTTTTTTTACATACAATATCAATCCACCCCCGCCAATATTCTTTCTACAAAATGCAAATTCTTGAAAGTCTGCTAACACAAATAACTGTTTTACTTCTGCATACTCTTCTTGCTTTATATTTATCTCGGACAACACAATTACATCCAAGTCCTTAATACTATTCTTTATCAATGCACAAAATGTCTCAAAGTTTTTTTTAGTGATTGAATATTTAAATAACAAAAACACAAGAATTCTCCTACCTTATTAGTCCATACCGCTATGTTCGCTATAGTAGTTGTAATATTCCCATAATTTTTTCGTCAATATGTCTACAGAGCAACAAATCAAACTCGATTAAATCAGGCGATCTAGTTTTTCAAAGCGTTGGACCACCATGAACAATTTAATGTCATTGATAAATATTATTTAAATAATTTTAGATTGATATATAAATTACTAATTCTCTGAAGAAAGTAAATATCACAAATTATACGTTTGTATAAATCAAAATTGCAGAATGCTATTACTAAAAGCTGCTGCATGAAAAGAAGAAGTATTCTAATTGAGAGATTGTTGAATTTCGTCGAACAATCTGGATATTTAATATTAATTTATGAATATTGTGCGTAAGTTACAAATGTCACATTAGATGCTTAATAACTTTTTAACCATTGACGATAGACCACCGAGTTAGACATTCTAGGAAAGCTGATTTATTAATCTTATATATAGTATTTATTCGTTCTATTTCTTATTTTTAACATTTTATTTCATAATATTTTTGTAAGCTTTTCTTTGCCACTCTTTAATTTTTCATTTTTTCCCCGCAATTTTTCTACCGTATAGTAAATGAGATACTGAGTAAAACGTTTCATATGGACTTAATATTTTTTCAATTTATGACAAAGTTACAACCGTTTAAGTTATTAACAAAACCGTTTTTGACCGACGCCAACTTCTTAACGATGTAGTCTACCGGAAGTGTAGCGTACGTTCGGAATCCCAGAGTTAATACGCGTTGTAGAGATATGAAATTTTTACAGTGGTTTTCTGATGTAGTATTGCATATTGGAAAGTATATAAAAGTAATAAAATATTTTTTTGCTATACATTATTATTTTATGAAAATGACTTTCCAAAATAGAACATTAAAAAATAGAAAGGTATTACCTATGAACTTAGTTTGAATTATTTATCGTTTTTACGTGATTTCGAACCCGCGATTTAGAAACAAGACAGCCTTGACTCAGACAGCCTTGACTTTACCGTTTGTTTCATAAGTCGACTCAATAAGTTTACTTAAAATGATATTTGTTTTATAGAAAAAAATTAGTAAAAAGCTTCATATAAATTTTTTTGTTCATTTACTTATTCAATTTATGTTGATTTTGTTTAAATATTTTTTGTTTAAATTTATTTACTTTCTATGGTTGTAATGTGTAGTGGGTGTGTTCAAACGGCTGAATTTTTCAAGGAATTGCGAAAACAAATAAGTCCTTATAAAAAATTTATTCAGAATGACATTTGCTTTCTAAAAATAATTTTCGGGGAAAAAAGTAGGACACCTGTATACATATATATATATATATATATATATATATATATATATATATATATTTATATATATATATAGCAGCATAAACAAAAAAAATGTGGGCCCCCCTTAGCTTCTTGGCAACCAATATTTTTGGACCCAGTCCGCCACTGCTTACGGTCATTGAGCGTTTTACAAGGTGGACAGAAGCATATCCACTTTCCGATATTTCAGCTTCATCAATAGCAGACACGCTTTTAATGCATTATTTTTCCCGTTTCGGCATCCCTCATACTATTACTCATGACCAAGGTACGCAATTTGAGTCACAACTTTTTTCTAAATTTACTCAATTTTTCGGATCTAAACAAATTCATTCTTCGTCTTACCATCCGCAGAGTAACGGTATTTTGGAAAGATTTCATAGAACACTTAAATCAGTTTTTATTGCTAGAGGTAATTCGGCTCAATGGAAGAAAGATCTACTAATTATCCTGCTAGGTTTAAGATCTTCTCTTAAAGAGGACTTAGGCTGTTCTTCAGCGGATTTAGTCTATGACCTTTGCGTCTTCCCGGCGAATTTTTTGTTTCAAGCTCAAATGATTTAGATACATTGCCTTTGTTAGTAATTTTACGTGAAATTTTTGCAAATTTACAACCGACTAAAACTCATCACCATTCTACTTTTAAACCATTTGTACATAAAGATTTGTCCAAATCAGATTTCGTTTTTCTTAAAATTGAAAACAAAAATCCTCATTATCTCCAAGATATGAAGGTCCTTTTAAAGTTGTTAAGAGATTTGCCAAGAGTTTTACTATTTTGAAAAATAATAGAAATTGTTCTGTCAGCATAGATCGATTAAAACCTGCTTTTATTTTAGATGACAAGTTTTTATCTCCAAATGGTAACTCTCTTGATAGTTTTTCGAACGCTGTTTCTAAGCGAAAACACAAGAAAGTTTCTTTCAATTTCACCTGATTTTTATTTCGATTTTCCTATATATTTGATGTGATTTTTTCGTGGGGGAGTAATATGTGGCGTACTTGATATTACGGTTGACTAGTGACATGTACATAAACAGTTTTTATTATCAAGTAGCTAGTTTTAGTTCCGAAGAAACATATCTTGTTATTATGATAGAAAATATTCATTCATTCTCTGTAACTTCACCTATACGCACATATCCTCTGCTGTTCTCCTGTTCTCTATAATCTATAACCTTATTAAACAATTTTAATTTCATTTCAATATTTTATTATTTAATGTGGGATAACACATACCCTCAAACGGTAATACTTTGTATAAGGATCAAGCTGGTTAAATCGTTTCTAAATTGTCTCTTCTATAGCCACTTGAAGACTTCACATCAAACTACCAAATACCTTATTCACAGCAATGTTAAAATTTACAATTGCATTACATTTTCGTTAAATTGCTAATATCACAAAAAATAGTAACATTTGGTGTATGACATACTAGATGTAAATTGGAGCGAAATAAAGGACTATTACAGCCAACACATATTATACAGGCTGTTCCATTTAAAAAACTCGAGAAAAAGCTATTTGAAAAACATCAATTTACTAAGCTTAATAAACACCCTGTATAGTGTATCTAATATTTTTGGATACTATCATCTACCTACTGGCTTTGACTATTGTCTCACATAGTTTAAAGGTAAAATCGGAAAAAATGTCGTTTTTACATAGTTTTTAAAAAGATCCTGCAACGGGCATTTTTTGAAAAACAGTTGAATATCTCTGGAACTATGACCGCTGTGACTTAGCAACATACCCGATTGGATACACAAATTTAGTAGTATTCATAATACAATAAAATATACAGGACGTTCCATTTAAAAAAAATGTACATCCTTTCCGTCACACCTAAATGCAACACCCTGTATAAATGAAAATAATTTTACGTTATAGAAAATTGCGAGTCAAACAACTTTTGTATAAAATATTTTTTTCTTTCTCAAACGATTTATTAACTATCGACCGCCGGGATACTAATAACTCACCCTGTATATATATGTATATATATATATATATTCATTTCAAAACTTCCCACCCGGAATAACTTTTGTCATAATGACGTCATAATATTGAGCAAAAACACGTCAAATTTTACCTAAAGGGGGAACTTTAAAACTAGTTCTAATCTAATCATAGGTCCCACCCCTTCACCCCCATCCACCCCTACTTTCGATTTTTAAAATGGACTACCTATCTTCATATACCTCATTTTAAAGGGGATAAAAATGTCTATTCACTCATAAAAAAATAAATTAAATCGGTTTATTCATTTCCGAGATAGAGTTAAAAGCGTATCATTTAATTTTATCGAGTTAGCCTAGCTCTCACATACGACAGATAGTTTATTGTGTAAATTACCATGGTTACTATTATGACATATCCTAGATTCCTAGATTTAGAGCTTGATCGAGCTATATTCGATTGCTAAAATCTAGTATTTAGTATTTAGATCATTTTATGACGATGGTTTATACCTTAGAAGAAAGAATAGATATAATTCTTATTTACGCCTGTGAAAGTCGTTGTGCTCGTCGGGCGGCAAGAGTATTCAACGATAAGTATCCCGATAAAAATGTAAGCCATCGTTATGTAATTGATTTGAATCAAAAATTTCTAGAAACTCGTTCAGTAGAAAATAAGAAGAACAAACAACCGAGAGTTAAGGTAGAAGGAGCACAAATTGAAGTTGTTGGTCATTTTGCAACGGATCCAAGAATATCTATAAGAAAGGTTGCTGCGCAAACCCAAATAACTCTTGGTTCCGTACATAAAACATTAAAATTAAATAAATTCCTTCCTTTCATGATGCAAATACATCAACGGCTCGCTGAAGACAATTTTGATAGGAGTATTGAATTTTGTGAGCAGATTACACAGAGAATCACTGTTGATCCAAATCTATTAAAAAATATCTGCTTCAGTGACGAATTGATATTTGAACGGGTTTGACAACAAAAATAATTGTAGATACTCGGACACTGAAAATCCACATGTGTTTCGGGAAGACCATACACAATACCCTGAGAAGGTCAATGTGTGGGCTGGTATTCTAGGGGATGAAATAATCGGTCCTTCTTTTATTGAAGAAATTCTCACAGGCCAGCTTTATCTGGAGCTCTTGAAGAATGTGATAACTCCAATTATAATTCGATCTTTGGAGAACCCATTTGATGAAGAAGGACGCCAATTCCTCAATGCACTTCCTGTGGTTAAATGAAAGGTTTTATGGGAAGTGGATAGGAAGATGAGGGGCCGGGCCCTAGAATGACCAGCAAGATCCCCGGACTTAACGCACGCTTAGATTATGATTAGGTAAGAAGTGTTCTATTAGCGTGATTACCTACCATATCAAAATTGTGTACAGGCTGGTCATAATCTACAACAAAATACAGCAAACAGTTTTTCTTAAGAAAGTTAATTTTTTTAAATGGAACATCATGTATCCAATTATTTTTTTGAATTCTACGCATCGTTCTGCACAAAAAAGTACTAGCACACACCAGTGCTAAAATAAACAATTGCAAAGATAACTAATCTTCGTCATAAAAAAATCGATTTCTCTATCAATTAGAGCTTCTACACCGACATTAACCATTAAACCAGTTAAGTATTTACCTACATTACTGTTTTCTCGCATGATTTCATCTTTTTGTTTAATACATCAAAACATTGGACCACATCTGCAATTTAATATTATACTTTGAAATAAAATTTTACTTATACCGTATAGGCTATGAAAAACTGTGCTAAACAAGTTATTAAGGTATAAAGTTGATATAAAGTTGTTGTTAAAGAGCAGGTGTTGTTTTCCTTATCTTAAAATAAAAGCGATGCATACCGAAACTCATTATCAAGCACTACATTTGTTTTTCCATAAAGATTAATACTTTTGTTTTGCAAGAAATAGAAATTAATAACAGAAATTTTATGTAAATTTTTACGAAGAAGAGAATTTCTTTTTTTTGAAGGAGACTAGTTATCTCTGCAATTGTTTTTTAGCACTCCTGTGTGCTAGTACTTTTTTGTGCAGAACGATGCGTATAATTCAAAAAAATAATTGGATACATGGTGTTCCATTTAAAAAAATTAACTTTCTTAGGAAAAACTGTTTGCTATATTTTGTTGTAGATTATGACCAGCCTGTACACAATTTGGATATGGTAGGTAATCACGCTAATAGAACGCTTCTTACTTAATCATAATCTAAGCGTGCGGAATAAAACTAAAAACAGGTATTGAGATATAACATTTTTCTTAGACTGCTGTTTTTTCATAAAAATGACAATAAATGAAAATGTATAAAGTTTAGGGTAGGTAATGTTATTTTTCATTGTCGTACAATTTTGCGAGGATTTCAAAATTATGCCGAAATATAGGTTGTTCTATTTAAAAAAACATAACTTTGGGTTGGTACTACCTTATGGATCATCCTGTATACACGCTAATAATTTTAAAATGTGCGCCTCGGCGTTCTGTAAGGATGAGTGAAATCAGCTTTAAAAAATCTTCATTAACAGAGGCACAATCTTCCGAGATCGCACTGTTGAGACACCTGTATATTATATATATATATATATATATATTTCTCCTTTATATATATATATATATATATATATATATATATATATATATGAAAATGCAAATGTAGTCCTTATTTCGAATTTATTTCCATTCAACTATATATATATATATATTTCTCCTTTTTTCATATATATATATATGAAAATGCAAATGTAGTCCTTATTTCGAATTTATTTCTGTTCGCTACATGTTTCGCATCTCGCTAGATGCTTCTTCAGGCGCTAAAGGTTAGAGAAGCAACGTTATAATTAGTTTAACAATTAAAAATTCATCACAATTTTTTTTCCCTTTTCTTTTTGCATCGACTTACATTTCGTCAGTTTCTTAAGATCACATACATATAAACACACATTTACGCGCACAATACACTGATTTGAAAAAAAAAAACTCTTATAAATGTAGTGGCGATAACTCTCACCTATATATACCGCATCACAATTTGAGCAGCTAAGTTTGTATACTCGACTGTTTTTTAGAAAATCGGTTTTGTCCTTTGCATTTGAAAATATAGTCTTTAAAGTTGCACCAGTCTTGAATGTTAGATCTGTGTTATGCTTTTTGAAAATGTGTTTTAATGGATTAAAATCAAAATAAGAGTTATAATTTATAGTCTTGTAATTCGGTATCTTCGTATTGGTTTCCGCAAGGATATTGTTGTTAAGCTTCTTTTGTTTTTTGTTGATCATTCTATCAATCAGATTAGGATTGTAACCGTCGTTTTGGCGATTGCTTTGATTATCGATGTTTCTTTTTGGAAATTTAGATTTGAAATAGGAGACAGGAGAGGCGATGCACCAGGCTGTTGAAAGCTGCCAGTTTTTGGGTGAAGTGGTGGTTAGAGTCATATGGTATATCTATATCGGTTGTTGTAGGCTTTCGATAAATTCCAAATTCTAAGCTTTGTAAGATTGAGTTCCTCGTGATTGATATGTCTAGAAAGTTCAATGTTTTCTCTTGTTCTATTTCTAAGGTCAACTGAATTTTTGGGTTAAAACTATTAATAAAATTATGAAAAACTGAGAGAAGGTCCCTACCACCGCTCCACACACATATTACGTCATCCACATAACGTCGCCAAAGTTTTATGTGTTTTAAGATGCCCTGGTTTGAGCTGAAAATCTTTTCTTCCAACGAGTCTATATAAATATTGGATAAAAAGGGAGAAAGTGATGATCCCATAGGGAGTCCATCCTTAAGTTTAAACGTTTCACAGTTAAAATCAAAGAAGTCCTGCCCCGAGGTTAATTCAAGTAATGCTGTTATATCCTGTTTTTGCTTATCAGTCAGATATGATAAGTTGATTAGCCTATTAACCGCGTACAAAGCTTCATTAGTGGGGATGTTAGTGTACAAGTTAACTATATCAAAAGAAACAAGCAGATATCCATTCTTGATGTTCTGTTTCTGCAAGAGATCGGCGAGTTTGAAGGAATTTTTGATGGAATATTTTGATTCATATTGAAGTATGGAGGGTAGTTGTTTTCCAAGGAGTTGTGACAGTTTATGTGTAGGGGAGTTAATGCTCGAGACTATAGGTCTAATTGTTTTATCTTTCTTGTGAAGTTTGATTTGGGTGTAAAGTTTGGGAATTTCAGGGTGCATGGGGACAAGATATTTGGGATTGGTATCGAAAACATCGACAAGCGTTTCTCTACATTCCTTAATCGTGCTTTTTGTTTTTCTTATAAATTGAGGTAGAGGGTTTTTTGGAGTTTTTATTATGTAGTTATTCGTAAAGAAATTATAAGTTTTTGTCAGATATTCCTCTCTCTTTATCAATACTCGCCCGGCATTTTTATCTGCTTGTACTGCAACTATCTCGTACGTTTCGAGTTTTTCTTCAAGTTGTTTTATAGTTTTGATCTTTTTTATTATGGTAAGCCTGGTTTAAATTTTCTTTTTGATTAAGGAGATAGTGCGCGCAATGAACATTTAAATTATCTCTATCAGGGTGTTGTTGTGTTATGTTATTTAAATCTATGGATAGCATAGCCAATGATTCCGTATTGTGTTTTCTCAAATTAGGTGCATATTTATATCCTTTGTTTAGTAAGCTAATCTCTTCTTTGGAAAGTTTAAGATCTGTTAGATTTGAAAAACGTGGGTGAAAGTTGAAGTGACTTCCGGACACTAATTGAGTAGATTCTCGAGTTTTCTTTTTCAGATTGTTAATCTTTATTAGATGCTTACTGTTTATTTTTGTTAGTGTGACTGACATAATCTCGTGTATTCTGTGCATGAAGATTTCAAAGATTAAGGGGGTTGAGTAAATATGCAAGTTTCGAGTATAAATTAGCTAGGCTGCTGTTGACTTGACAATATCCAGTTCAGCAAAGTTTCTTCTAATCGTAGTTCTAAGAAATTTAGCTTTAATACTCAGCTTACATTTGTCAGAAAGTATGTTAGGTAGCTTGAAGCTGGCAAACCTGGGCGTGATTTTATTCCTTATACACGTTCTGATGAACTCGGTGCTCGTTGTTAATTTGATCCTCTTGACCTGTAACCTCTCGAAGTTTCTGGACAGTATGGTGATATCCTCCAGGTTGTGTAATAGAATCCTTGGTGTCCAATAAGGTATTGAATAATGAAAATGCAAATGTAGTCCTTACTTCGAATTTATTTCTGTTCGCTACATGTTTCGCATCTCGCTAGATGCTTCTTCACGCGCTAAAGGTTAGAGAAGCAACGTTATAATTAGTATAACAATTAAAAATTCATCACCTTTTTTTTCCTTTTCTTTTTGCATCGACTTACGATTAACTTAACAACGGTTACAATCCTAATCTGATCAACAAAAAACAAAAGAAGCTTAACAGCAACATCCTTGCGGAAACCAATACAAAGATACCGATTTACAAGACCATAAATTATAACTCTTATTTTGATTTTAATCCATTAAAAAACATTTTCAAAAAGCATAACACAGATCTAACATTCAAGACTTATTTAAAGACTATATTTTCAAATGTAAAGGACAAAACCGATTTTCTAAAAAACAGTGGAGTATACAAACTTAGCTGCTCAAATTGTGATGCGGTATATATAGGTGAGACGGGTAGAAGCGTTGGCACAAGAATAAAAGAACATATTAGAGACGTAACTATCTCGGAATTTGGAAAACACCTTTTTAACAATGGACACCAGTTTAATAATGCTAATGCAAAGTTGCTCCATAAATGCAGCAAAAGTGCCAAAATACAAATTCTCGAAGCGTACGAAATTGAAAAGGCTGCTAGAGACCAATCAGTTAAATGCCTAAACAAACAGAACGACCTTTCCTACAGGCCGCTTTTCAAACTGATCCTGTAGTTTTCATGTGTCGCGCGTGTTGGGTGGCTTTGAGGTTGGCAAATTGAAGGTATAATTAAGACATCAGGTTCTGGAGTCCAGTATTTTTGCCGCGCTTTTGATAACCTATGCGCATGCACTATGAGAGTACTCCACACCTACCGCGTGTTTACGTTTGTTTATATTCAGTAAGCGTCAACTAACTGAGCCCGACCTTCACCCCCGCGCCACGTGACGAATGTTTGGTTATCAAATAAATCAAATTTTGGAAACCAGCACTCCAGTTATCGCCACTACATTTATAAGAGTTTTTTTTTCAAATAAGTGTATTGTGCGCGTAAATGTGTGTTTATATGTATGTGATCTTAAGAAACTGACGAAATGTAACTCGATGCAAAAAGAAAAGGGAAAAAAATTGTGATGAATTTTTAATTGTTAAACTAATTATAACGTTGCTTCTCTAACCTTTAGCGCCTGAAGAAGCATCTAGCGAGATGCGAAACATGTAGCGAACAGAAATAAATTCGAAATAAGGACTACATTTGCATTTTCAGTATTCAATACCTTATTGGACACCAAGGATTCTATATATATATATATATATATATATATATATATATATATATATATATATATATATATATATATATATATATATATATATATATATATATATATATATATATATATATCGCCGATCTCTTGCAGAAACAGAACAACAAGAATGGATATCTGCTTGTTTCTTTTGATATAGTTAACTTGTACACTAACATCCCCACTAATGAAGCTTTGTACGCGGTTAATAGGCTAATCAACTTATCATATCTGACTGATAAGCAAAAACAGGATATAACAGCATTACTTGAATTAACCTCGGGGCAAGACTTCTTTGATTTTAACTGTGAAACGTTTAAACTTAAGGATGGACTCCCTATGGGATCATCACTTTCTCCCTTTTTATCCAATATTTATATAGACTCGTTGGAAGAAAAGATTTTCAGCTCAAACCAGGGCATCTTAAAACACATAAAACTTTGGCGACGTTATGTGGATGACGTAATATGTGTGTGGAGCGGTGGTAGGGACCTTCTCTCAGTTTTTCATAATTTTATTAATAGTTTTAACCCAAAAATTCAGTTGACCTTAGAAATAGAACAAGAGAAAACATTGAACTTTCTAGACATATCAATCACGAGGAACTCAATCTTACAAAGCTTAGAATTTGGAATTTATCGAAAGCCTACAACAACCGATATAGATATACCATATGACTCTAACCACCACTTCACCCAAAAACTGGCAGCTTTCAACAGCCTGGTGCATCGCCTCTCCTGTCTCCTATTTCAAATCTAAATTTCCAAAAAGAAACATCGATAATCAAAGCAATCGCCAAAACGACGGTTACAATCCTAATCTGATTGATAGAATGATCAACAAAAAACAAAAGAAGCTTAACAACAATATCCTTGCGGAAACCAATACGAAGATACCGAATTACAAGACTATAAATTATAACTCTTATTTTGATTTTAATCCATTAAAACACATTTTCAAAAAGCATAACACAGATCTAACATTCAAGACTGGTGCAACTTTAAAGACTATATTTTCAAATGCAAAGGACAAAACCGATTTTCTAAAAAACAGTTGAGTATACAAACTTAGCTGCTCAAATTGTGATGCGGTATATATAGGTGAGAGTTATCGCCACTACATTTATAAGAGTTTTTTTTTTCAAATCAGTGTATTGTGCGCGTAAATGTGTGTTTATATGTATGTGATCTTAAGAAACTGACGAAATGTAAGTCGATGCAAAAAGAAAAGGGAAAAAAATTGTGATGAATTTTTAATTGTTAAACTAATTATAACGTTGCTTCTCTAACCTTTAGCGCCTGAAGAAGCATCTAGCGAGATGCGAAACATGTAGCGAACAGAAATAAATTCGAAATAAGGACTACATTTGCATTTTCAGTATTCAATACCTTATTGGACACCAAGGATTCTATATATATATATATATATATATATATATATATATATATAAAGGAGAAAGGTATTTGTCGTGCAATTCCGTCAATCGAAGATCGAAGATCGAAGAAGCAACCGTAGACACGTGTTTCGGACTATTAGTCCTCATCAGTACGGTATAGCCAAGGAGCAAGATGGACACTTAATGGAAAAACACTCAAATGGTTCCCTACAGGGGGTGACCAATGTCGCCAATTTGGTGCTTCAGTCCCAACATCTTCAGGATTCGAAGACAAGAAGTGACGTCGCGCCGGAGGTGTCTGGTACACCCCAGGTACACCATAGCCCATGGAAATTAAAGGAAAGCTGGTTAATCGACGGTGAGATATAAAGGAGAAAGGTATTTGTCGGGCAATTCCGTCATACGAAGATCGAAGAAGCAACCGTATACACGTGTTTCGGACTATTAGTCCTCATCAGTACGGTATAGCCAAGGAGCAAGATGGACACTCAATGGAAAAACACTCAAATGGTTCCCTACAGGGGGTGACCAATGTCGCCAATTTGGTGCTTCAGTCCCAACATGTTCAGGATTCGAAGACAAGAAGTGACGTCGCGCCGGAGGTGACTGGTACACCTCACCTGCCCGACAAATACCTTCCTCCTTTATATCTCACCGTCGATTAACCAGCTTTCCAGCACCAAATTGGCGACATTGGTCACCCCCTGTAGGGAACCATTTGAGTGTTTTTCCATTGAGTGTCCATCTTGCTCCTTGGCTATACCGTACTGATGAGGACTAATAGTCCGAAGCACGTGTCTACGGTTGCTTCTTCGATCTTCGATCTTCGATTGACGGAATTGCCCGACAAATACCTTTCTCCTTTATATCTCACCGTCGATTAACCAGCTTTCCTTTAATTTCCATGGGCTATGGTGTACCTGGGGTATACCAGTCACCTCCGGCGCGACGTCACTTCTTGTCTTCGAATCCTGAAGATGTTGGGACTGAAGCACCAAATTGGCGACATTGGTCACCCCGTGTAGGGAACCATTTGAGTGTTTTTCCATTGAGTGTCCATCTTGCTCCTTGGCTATACCGTACTGATGAGGACTAATAGTCCGAAACACGTGTCTACGGTTGCTTCTTCGATCTTCGATTGACGGAATTGCCCGACAAATACCTTTCTCCTTTATATCTCACCGTCGATTAACCAGCTTTCCTTTCAAAACTTCATTTCAAAACTTCCCACCCGGAATAACTTTTGACATAATGACGGCACGATATTTAGCAAAAACACGTCAATTTTTATTTAAAGGGGGAATTTGAAAACTAGTTCCAATCTAATCATAGGTCCCACCCCTTCACTCCGTGCCACCCCTACTTGCGATTTTCAAATGGGACTACCTATCTTCGTATACCTCATTTTAAAGGGGATGAAAATGTCTATTCACTCATAAGAAAATAAATTCAATCGGTTTATTCGTTTCTGATATAGAACAAATAAAGTAAGAGTTAATGTTCTATTTTTGACAGAGAGGAAATCCCACTTTGCAGAATTTTTGCATGCTTTTCTCTTAAAAGTTTTAAAGTTCAGGTCCACGCTTTCAGTTAACCCTGCTAAAAAAAACCAATAACACGGTTTCTTAAAACAAAATGGCAAACTGTACAGAATTTTTTTCATAAACCGAAAAAACAGAATTTTCTAGAAGCTAAAATGGAAACTTCAAAATCCCTGTCCTCAAGGGTAATTTTAATTAATTATATCTAATAGAATTTTGTTTCTAACCTCTTCACAGCTAGCCAACCCTACTTTTGATTTACAAATGAAAGTACCGTCATGTAGAGGGGATGAAACAATCTTTTCATTTTTAAATGTGATATCTGCATTTAGTATCTTGGAAGAAGCAGCATCGTGAAATTATTATTCACGTCATATTGCGGATACTGTTTATTTTGTAAAAATAACTAATAACAACGATTTAATTTTTATCATTTAGTTTATAAACTGTTCAAAATGTGCTCCATTTTTTTCTGAGCATAAATAAAGTCTACTCTCGAAGGCACACCGCACTTTTCTAAATGTTTCGCGGGATATCTGCCGGCACTCTCGAGTTATCCGACTTTAAGATCATGCAAAACTTCCGTTTGGAAAACTTGAGTTTTTAAATGACCTCAGAGAAAAAATCAAGTGGCGTTAAGTCGGGGATCTTGCTGGCCATTCAAGGGCCAGCATAAAACCTCTCATTTAACCATTCTCTCACAGGAAGTGCATTGAGGAATTGGCGTCCTTCTTCATCAACTTGGTTCTCCAAAGATCGAATTATAATTGGAGTTATCACATTCCCCAAGAGCTCCAGATAAAGGTGGCCTGTGAGATTTTCTTCAATAAAAAAGACCGATTATTTCATCCCCTAGAATACCAGCCCACACATTCATCTTCTGAGGGTATTGTGGATGGTCTCCCCGAAACACATGTGGATTTTCAGTGTCCGAGTATCTACACTTATTTTTATTGACAAACCCGTTCAAATAAAATGTCGATTCGTCACTGAAGCAGATATTTTTTAATAGATTTGGATTATCAGTGACTGTGTAATCTGCTCACAAAATTCAATACTCCTATCAAAATCGTGTTCAGCGAGCCGTTGATGTATTTGCATCTTGAAAGGATAGAACTTATTTAATTTTAATGTTTTATGTACGGAACCAAGAGATATTTTGGGTTTGCACAGCAACCTTTCTTATAGATATTCTTGGATCCGTTGCAAAATGACCAACAACTTCAATTTGTGCTCCTTCTACCATAACTCTCGGTTGCTTGTTCTTCTTATTTTCTACTGAAAGAGTTTCAAGAAATTTGTGAATCAAATCAATTACATAACGATGGCTTACATTTTTATCGGGATACTTATCGTTGAAAACTCTTGCCGGCCGACGAGCACAACGATTTTCACCGGCGTAAATAAGAATTATATCTATTCTTTCTTCTAACTCTTATTCTAACTCTTTCTTCATAAAATGATCTAAATACTAGATTTTAGCAATCGAATATAGCTCGATCAAGCTAGAAATCTAGGAATCTAGGAATGTCATAATAGTAACCATGGTAATTTACACAATAAACCATCTGTCGTATGTGAGAGCTAGGCTAACTCGATAAAATTAAATGATACGCTTTTAACTCTATCTCGGAAATGAATAAACCGATTTAATTTATTTTTTATGAGTGAATAGACATTTCTATCCTCTTTAAAATGAGGTATATGAAGATAGGTAGTCCCATTTAAAAATCGAAAGTAGGGGTGGATGGGGGTGAAGGGGTGGGACCTATGATTAGATTAGAACTAGTTTTAAAGTTCCCCCTTTAAGTAAAAATTGACGTGTTTTTGCTCAATATTGTGACGTCATTATGACAAAAGTTATTCCGGGTGGGAAGTTTTGAAATGAACGCACTGTATATATATATATATATATATATATATAGGAAAGCTGGTTAATCGACGGTGAGATATAAAGGAGGAAGGTATTTGTCGGGCAATTCCGTCATACGAAGATCGAAGAAGCAACCGTAGACACAGTGTTTCGGACTATTAGTCCTCATCAGTACGGTATAGCTAAGGAGCAAGATGGATACTCAATGGAAAAACACTCAAATGGCTCCCTACAGGGGGTGACCAATGTCGCCAATTTGGTGCTTCAGTCCCAACATCTTCAGGATTCGAAGACAAGAAGTGACGTCGCGCCGGAGGTGACTGGTACACCCCAGGTACACCATAGCCCATGGAAATTGAGGTTTTTTTGATTTCCATGGGCTATGGTGTACCTGGGGTGTACCAGTCACCTCCGGCGCGACGTCACTTCTTGTCTTCGAATCCTGAAGATGTTGGGACTGAAGCACCAAATTGGCGACATTGGTCACCCCCTGTAGGGAGCCATTTGAGTGTTTTTCCATTGAGTATCCATCTTGCTCCTTAGCTATACCGTACTGATGAGGACTAATAGTCCGAAACACTGTATATATATATATATATACAGTATATATACTGTATATATATACAGTGCTTCCCAAAAGTAACGGATACATTCTATAAAACCTTAAGAGGAATCACTAGAGGTAGTAGCGTACTACAAAACAACACTACATAAAACCAAACATCCTAAGCTTAATTGTGTGTTAATAATCACGTGTAATACATTAAATTATAGATAAAGGTGTATTACACCGGGTACGAATGCCACTTTTTTTCATTTGCGTTGTTATTTTGTTTTTACCCTTGCTAAAGAAGCCAATAATTGGTAATTTTTGTTATTTTTTTTTTGTCCAAATCCGAACCAAACATCAAAAAAGCAATATTACAACATTTTGTATTGAGCCTTCATGAACTTGTGTAAAAAAAATGACAACAAAATATGTATGTTAATGTTAAAAGGAAATAAAACCTCTTTGATCCTTTGCTAATTATTTATTTTAATAGGTACCGGTTTCAATCATCGTGTGATCATCATCAGCCTAAATGGTCAAATTAGTGAAGTATAAATTAAGAGAACATGAGGAACATCGACGACGAGACATGTGCTCGAATTGGAGCGGACAGGAATGTATGTATGTTGTAATGATTTAACCGTTGGTTTTTTGAACATGTGAATGAGACGAGAATAACATATTTTATAGTCGTACGGCGCAGCCATCTGTTGGATAAACACCACATCATTTTCTTCGACCAATCAAATTCAAATGGTACAGTCTGAAGCAGCAGCATGAATATGTAGCCAGGGGAATCACAAATATTGAGCAATTTCGGCCTAACAAAAATATTGATCGCATGTTGACACGGCAGGTGTAGCGGCGCCGCGCCCGGCAAACGAAAGCCATACGAAAAATAAATTTTACCGTGCTGGTGCTACGTAGATAGCAACGACTCGCTTATAAATTAGGACAGCATGTTCTTGCGGAAGTGTATGTGATCAACATGAATTGTTGAATTTCGACCAAAATAGGCTAGAAACCGAATACGAGAAATAATTTTTTGCCGTCCTGATGCTACGCGGACAGCAAAGAGCGAGTTATAAATTAGGAGCGCATGTTCCCGCGAGGGTTTATAGTGCAGTCCCCGTACGACACACGGAACGAAGAATAATCAACAACCACAATACCTACTTACAATGTTACAACTACTAAATAATTAATAGGAGTTAAATAAATTATTACTAAGGAAATACAAGTAATTTAATTTTTAATGTCATTTATTTTTCGTCATAGAATTTCAAATATATTGGTATTTAGATTTAGAAAATAATATTAATACCAAACACTTGTCGCTTGGCAATGCATTCAGGGCAATCGCAATCTATGCAGGATGGTTGGCTTTGGTTGGACTTGTTGTACAACAGACGTAGAACAGACGCTAGAAATATGGGCAAATTAAAAAATCAGCTGCCTTTATGTGGCCCGCGTTCTAAGAAAACTAATAACTTGCGATAGGTTACACTTACCGCAGGTAAGTGTATATGTAGATATTATACGTGTAGTGTAATTCTTTGCTAATTAACTTCGCTAGTTAATTTGGGCAATACTCTTTTAGAGGTGTAAGCGTGCCGGATTACCATATATGGCAAAAAACTTTTATAAAGATGTAAAATATTTTAACATGTATCTATATAATATATAATAAATGACTTATACATATACATAAAGCTGCCTGTTTTATCGAAATCGCTATTTTTTCTCATACCTACAATTGAAATTGAAGTACGTATACTACCAAGTCTATACATAGCAATAATAATTTTGAGTAAAATTTTAAAATGCAGTATCCAACTGTATCTAGAATTAAAACAGGAATATTATATTTACTAACACCTACTTGCGTCACCCGATAAAAATTTGACTTTTTATATGAGGTGTGTTTTACCCGACAGTATCGATCTCTGCTAAGTACGAACGAGACATTCGAGATTATTGATGCACAAAGAAAACGTTAAATGGATTTAAATAAGTATCTGAGTACGAATGCTTTCACGGCGAGAGTCATTTAAATTTGGATGATAAATAGTTACCGGTTTATGCCGTGAGTAAAAATTCATAATTACTGTCTTCGCGAACCATGCTGTTCGCTTCTTCGGAGCTAACTGATAATTAGTTACTAATTCTAATAATAAATGTAAAGCAATAAATGATTTATGTAAGAAAAGCTGTCTGTTTTACCAAAACTACAATTTTATTTTTTTCAACATACAAAAGGTAAAATGTTCAACCATAGTTAGTAGTCAAATAGGAATGTTATAATAAAGCAATTAATTAATTTGTATCACTGTATTGTTTTGCGGAATTGTATTTGTATTTAAAATATACAAGAAAAGCATTTCAGAACATGCGATAGTCACATACACAAAATTATTAGGAAACAGTTCGGCGCCAGTCGACACCGCACGGCCCTTTGATCTTCGCCGCCAAAGCGGTGGTATCGTTATACCACCGTTCCCCTCATCTAATCAGTGCGTTGCTTGCATTTTCTGCGGAGTGTACAGTGGGCGCGGCTTGTTCCCTCCTCTCGCGCCTCAGTTTCGTCGAACTTTTGAGGCCAGTGACTAACATTTACTCTTAAGGGGAATCCATACCCCCTACGTTTTACTTGCAAAACACGCAAAAGTTCTGAGGCTTTTTCTCAGCAATTAGTTCACACAATCGTAAAAGAAATACACCAAATTAAAGATAAAAGATATATAATTTTGCCTCTAGTGATAGATTTTTGATAGTTCTGTTCGTTTTTGACAAATCTGTTTCTGAATATAACATGAAATTGGCTGATTTTGCAATTTTTTTACGAAGACCTCTAGTTAAAATTGAAAAAAGTACCACATAATAGGTCTAAGTTACACCTTCCTCTATAAGTGTACAAAATTTCACGTAAAAATATCCATATCTTACATGCCTTTTTCACTCAAAACTTTACTTGTTCAAGTACATGAATAAATTATATTTTATCATGTAGCGTGGATACAACAAGAACAAATAATACATATACATTACCACAGCAAGTAATACATCTTTATCTATAATTTGATGTATAACATGAGAGAATTGATACAACATTAAGCTGACTATGGATGCTTATTTTATACGACGTAACAGCAGTAGTGATTCCTCTTAAATAAAAATATTTCAGAAAAATGCTCCGACACGTCGATTTTTATTTTTAAATTACTATCCTGACATACACTTTTCAGTCCCCCACCCCTAAGGGGTGGTAACCCCAACTTTAAAAATTCAAATAGCAAAGTACCCCTTGCGATACCTCAATTGATAGATTTTTTTATTCTGAATACAGCGGAAAAAAATTATCAATCGGTTGATAAATAACGGCGATATTTACCAAAATTTATGTATACACAAAATTCAGGGAATAAGTGAATTTAATTAATTAATCCTTAATTAATTGTTCAAAGTGCTGCCCGTTAACGACGAGACAATGCCCTAATCTATCCCCAAAAGCTTGTTGAACATTTTCTAACATTTCTGGAATGATGAAGTGAATTTCCAATGAATTTCCTAATCCACCGATTAGGAAATACTTCATCGAGGTATTCTCGAACTGGTCGCGCATAATGTGGAAGCGGTGCGCCTCCACTGAATTTGACTGAATTTGGTTACAACAAGACGGTGCGTCTGGCTGTAACCAAATTCTGTCATTGTGTATAGACACAATGATCACAGGATCTTCTGCGTTGGGAAACAGTACGGCTAAAGTAGGTAGTAGTTTATTTCGAAGAATATTCAGGGAACGTTCACCATTCAGTGTTCCGTCGAAAAAATATGGTCCAATAATTCTAGAACCCACCACACCAGCCCACATATTAAGGTTTTGAGGATATTGTGTGTTCGCTTCCATCATCTAATGCGGATTTTGACGAGCCCAGTAACGGCAATTTTATTTATTGACGGTGCTTTTCAGACAAAATGTTGCCTCATCAGAAAAAACGATGTTTCTAATTAAGCAAGGATTTGCATTAGAGAGTTCCATCATTGTCTCAGAAAACACTCGTCGA
The DNA here is from genome assembly GCA_963966075.1 of Aphodius sticticus. NCBI lineage: Eukaryota > Metazoa > Arthropoda > Insecta > Coleoptera > Scarabaeidae > Aphodius > Aphodius sticticus. Next base: position 61,826,327 of record OZ014506.1, read on the forward strand.
TCAAAGTCATCATCGGACAATTCTTGTACCAACTGCACTTTATACGGGTGAAATTTGTGTTTTCGAAATAATCTGGACACTGTACTTTTTGACGCACTAACTTGTGAACCGACCTCCGCAAGGGTTGATTTTCTTGCACCATTAAAATAGCATCCAATTATCGGTTTTCACTTAAGGCCAATTGCCTTAGGCTTATTCCGTACATGACGAAGATAGCGAAATTTGTTTTCGATTCGACTTACTGTAGATTGTGCTTTTCTTAGAACAAAACACGAACTTCTTCGCGCGTCCGGCTTCTATCTCTAAATCCAATCATCATTAAAACTTCGATTCTTTCGGTTTCAATAAGTCTCATTTTGCTACTCTTTTTTCAATCACGAAAAATCTGAATTGTGTTTGACATAAGTAAAAACAAGTTGTAATTGTTTGAACGATATTGCTATGGCCGCTTCAACAGCGCTTACTCGAATATTCACGCTCTTTTTGCATACATTTTGGTAAATATCGCCGTTATTTATCAACCGATTTTTATGATTTTTTTTTCGTTGTATTCAGAATAAAAAAATCTATCAATTGAGGTATCGCAAGGGGTACTTTACTATTTGAATTTCTAAAGTTGGGGTTACCACCCCTTAGGGGCGAAGTGGTGGGGGGCTGAAAAGTGTATGTCAGGATAGTAATTTAAAAATAAAAATCGACGTGTCAGAGCATTTTACTGAAATATTTTTATTTAAGGTTTTGTAGAATTTATCCGTTACTTTTGGGAAGCACTGTATATATCTATATACAGGGTGAGTCACTAGAGTCGCGGTGGTAGATATAGCAATTATCTTTAGAGATGGAAAAAAATATTTAATACAAAAGTTGTTTGGCATATCATTTTTTACAACGTAAAATTATTTTCATTTATACTGGGTGTTGCATTTAGGCGTAGCAGAAAATAAATTAACTTTTTTAAATGGAATGCCCTGTATATTATAACATATTATGATTGTGAAGAAAATTGTCTTACTAATTGTATCAGGTGATATTGACGTAAAGCTAATAGTTTCTGCAATATTCAATTTTTTATTAAAAAAATGGCCGTTGCAGGCCTTTTCCGAAAACTACGTAATAGCGTCATTTTTGCAGATATTTTCTTACAACTTTGTCAGAAAATAACCAATACTAATAGGGAGGTGATAGTGCCCAAAGAAATTTGATGCGCTATACAGGGTGTTCCTAGCACCTAATCAATTTTGATATTTTTCAAATGGCTTTTTCTTGAGTTTTTTAAATGGAACGCCCTGTATTTTATTTGCTGGTTGCATTTCCCATTAAGTTGCCTTTAATTTATATTAAGTGTGGCATATACATATTTGTACCCGTTTTCGTGATATTTGGAATTTAAAGAAAATGTGTAATAAAGTATACCAATACAGTGCTTTAATATTACACCCTGCATAACATGGTTCTTTTTTAATGATTTTTTTTTGTAAAGAGAACATAGAAAGGAAAAGAATACTTTTGTTCAATTAAAAAACTGACAGAATTGCTCAAAATAAATTGAAAAGTACATGGAATTACCATTTAGTTACTCAATATGAAAAATTAATATAATTTGAGACAACTAAAAATTAAATAAAAACAAATAATTAAGAGAAACCACAACTAATAACATTTATTAAACTATTTTTTAAACTTGATAAGCATTAACATAAAACTAGTAAAAAACTATAACAATTAAAGATAAAACAACAAGTAGTTATTGATTTGGTAGGTGTTCAAAATGCCCTCCATTTTGTCTTCTACAAGCATTAATCCGATGGGTAAAAGATCTCGAAGTATTTCTTAACATCTCTCTCTTATTTTCTCTGATGTCAGCAAAAACATTTCTTATTCTAATCTTCATATCGTTTTGTGTGGTAGGCGGTGTCTGGTATACTAATTCCTTAACATGACCCCACAAAAAAAATCCAACTTATTTAGATCAGGAGATCTTGGCGGCCATAACGTAGGGCCTCCTCTTCCAATCCATTTGTTGGGGTGTTGGTTGTTCAAAAATTGTCTTACGTTCAGACTAAAGTGGGGTGGGGCTCCGTCGTGATGGAAAATTAAGTTTTGGCGAATATTAAGCGGCAAATCATCTAAATATTCATGTAGATGGTTGTTAAGAAAATGTAAGTACCTTTGACCATTTACGGAACCCTCAAAAAAGTAAGGCCCTAGCAAATTGGTACCTACTATTCCACCCCATACATTGAGTGACCATCTATGTTGATGGTCCAAAGGCCTGATAACGCGAGGATTTTCTGTTGCATAAAAATGGAAGTTATGTTGGTTAACATACGCATTTTTATGAAACATTTTTATGCTTGTTGTTGAATTTTAGCAGCTGCCCAATTACAAAAATTTAATCTCTTTTCTAAATCGTTTTCGCTCAATTCCTGTACATGTTGCACATGATATGGATGATACTTGTGTCGCCGTATTATTCTGGACACAGATGATTGGGTTATTCCTTGATTTCTTATTTGTCTAGTGCTTGAGTATGGATTTTCTACCACACTAGCAACTACCAGAAATTCATTCTCTTCATGTGTCGCCGCTTTTGTTCTTTTTCTTTTCTTGTAAGTAATAGTACCTGTTGATTCAAAACGTTCCCGAACTCTATTAATTGTTCTTGCATCGGGATGCCGTCTTTCGGGATATCGCTGAGCGTAAATTCTTGAGGCCAGTAGAGCGTTTTTGCCGGCTTCTCCATAGATGTAAATAATATTTATCAGTTCCTCTTTAGTATAATTAAAATTCATCGTTAACAGAGATTACAAATGTTGGTTAGCTATATTAAGTCTGTTGACAGCAATAACTACACGTCTGTTATTTGTTTTTGTTTCCATGACAACGAGGTTAAGTAAATCTAAGCTAACTTAAAATATTAGCGTAACTCTGCTATTTAAATGTATCTTTATAAAAAATAGCATTTTTAACTTTACCAACATTTATAATTTATTTATATTATAACAAAATACATGAAAAAAACTAACTCAATTATACAGGGTGTAATATTAAAGCAATGTATTGGTATACTTTATTACACATTTTCTTTAAATTCCAAATATCACGAAAACGGGTACAAATATGTATATGCCACACTTAATATAAATTAAAGGCAACTTAATGGGAAATGCAAACAGCAAATAATATACAGGGCGTTCCATTTAAAAAACTCAAGAAAAAGCCATTTGAAAAATATCAAAATTGATTAGGTGCTAGGAACACCCTGTATGGCGCATCAAATTTCTTTGGGCACTATCACCTCCCTATTAGTATTGGTTATTTTCTGACAAAGTTGTAAGAAAATATCTGCAAAAATGACGCTATTACGTAGTTTTCGGAAAAGGCCTGGAACGGCCATTTTTTTAATAAAAAATTGAATATTGCAGAAACTATTAGCTTTACGTCAATATCACCTGATACAATTAGTATGACAATTTTCTTCGCAATCATAATATGTTATAATATACAGGGCATTCCATTTAAAAAAGTTAATTTATTTTCTGCTACGCCTAAATGCAACACCCAGTATAAATAAAAATAATTTTACGTTGTAGAAAATGATATGCCAAACAACTTTTTTATTAAATATTTTTTTCCATCTCTAAAGATAATTGCTATATCTACCACCGCGACTCTAGTGACTCACCCTGTATATACAGGGTCCTGCAACTCAGCTCCCGTCTTCTGTAGCTCAGTTACTAATTAAGCTAAGAGTTTGACATTTTGCAGGCTTACCCTGTACTTCAAGGTACATTTCAAGAAATTATTTTTGATTATACAGCGTGTCCCAAACATGTGCAACGGATATTACACACTACTTAAGGACGGCGTTGACCAGGCGGTTTTGAGCACGTAAAAGAGTTGGGTCATTACGTGGCGGTATCTCTGAGGCAAAAGTACAAAACTTTTAGCATGCTACTAGCAAACTACAGATGGCGCGTTGAAAGTACAACCGCTATTTAGCTTCATTTTCCGCTCATTTATTGGTGTATTTGTATAAGTATTTTTAAGCCTTTTTTCCGTTTTACCTCAAACTACTTATCAACCATTTTGCTCGATAAAAATAAACAGCCCCCATGTATGTATTGAATGCAACTTCATCCTCGGTTTCAACATTGTTTATACTTATTATATTGCGTGTGATTTCTCAAGTTCATCTCGGGGTTTCCCACTATGTGGCGCACGTGCATTGGTATCGCAGATCTATTGGTAGGGGGTGTGTTGAAAGCATCTCTACTTACTTATAACACAAAAACACAAAAATAAATTGACCAAAATTGGCTTGATAACCGCCTTTTTGTATCCGGGGTCACTGTGATTATTGGTTTTATAAAATATAACTTGGATAAAAGTGAATATTTTATAAGATATAAATTTTTATTTTTTGGATGTCTGTTATGTCGAAGAAAGCAATGTTTAAAAAAAAATATTGGATAAATTATTTTTTGAATATGTTTTGAAGTTATGTACATAAAAAATCCTGAAGACGTTTTATCGTATGTTTTATTTTATAAAACAGATAATAGAGATAGAATCCGAAATTAAAATTTTTGCATGTAATTTTCTTTAGTCGTCTTGAACCCAGGCGGCACACTGACGTCATAAGGCCGTCAGTTATTAGTCATCGGCGACCAGCTGCGACGTCCAGAGATGACGTATATAATACGTCAATATGACCGGTTAATGCCACAGCCCAGAGACGTCAGCTCACGACGTTCCTCGAGACGTCAAATTGACCAAACTAGTACATGTTCGAGACGTAAAATTGACGTACCACTAACGTATAACTTTTAAATAAAATGACGTATGTATTAAAAAATGTTTATTATAAAACAAAATTTATAAAAAAACTTAACATAGATTTCTAGACCTAATATTTGGTATATAAATAGTATATATAATACAATATATAAAAATACAGAGTGGAAACTTAAATGGCATAATATGAAACTACATACTTGACATCGGTAATTTTCGAAACTCCAGTCTTCGGGTTGATTTGCGCCAGATTTGAGATCTGCAAACTTTTCTTGCTTTTTGGGTCAATACACCTCGTTCTTCAATGGTGTAAGCAACGCGCATGAACAAGTGAAAGAGCTTCATTATTCCGAAACTTAACACCAACATAAGCCATTGCATTAGATTGTATTAACTAACATAAGAAAGCTATACGTATTATACAAAAGTCAAAGTAATAATTAACATTTTGACTTACGCTCATACCACCATATGATCTGTGCTCTACTCACACACAACGTACACAACCACAACCAACCACAACTAACTTGTAAAACACTTTAAGGGTGCCGAAACGGACAGCTGAACGTACCCTAAAAAGTTCAGCAAATGGGGTAAACGTACTTCGTACCGATCTTTTAATTTTGTTTTTAAATTTGAGATTTTTTGCACTCAAAGGGTATTAATTGATCGTAGCTACAGCATACGAACAGTACAACGATAACTAAAAAGACAATACATACCGAAAATTGGTCAGAATTGAACAATAGACAATAACTTGCAATTTTCTTTTTGGATTTATAAATCCTTGCTTCATACAATGCATAGTAAAAATACCTATCTATACATGCAGTAAAATATCCAAAAAATGATTTTAGTTAGACAATCGGTACGAAGCAGCAAAACCAACGATTTTTGTGCGTTTGAACGGAGAGTGGGAATTCCATAGTTCAGCAGTTTTCGGATAGATGGCGCCACCGTCGTTCACAACATAATCGTTCACCACGAATTACTGTTTGAATTCTACAAACAAGTCAGATTATTGTGCCCGCTCACAAATTTACCAGGTCTTATTATACTGTGCATACGGTGTAACAGGAAACAAACGGTGCCTTAGCAATTTGTATATGTGCAGCAATGAATTGTAAAAAGATGCAAACTGGAATTGATACTTATTTGCAGTTGTGTTTGCAGTGACAGGTATAAGTTATATTATAACAGTAACACTATTAATTATTATTGTTGGTCTTTTTCATTTTCCCTGGTCTTACAAATAATGTATCCATTTGTCCAATTTTTGATACTATTAATTCCTGAACTTCTACGTGTCGCTGTTACGTGGCCGTGACACTATAATTTATTGTTGGACATTTTTATTGGAATCCATTATTAATATGTATATTTCAGTTAAATTAACTAAACCATAAGATTTTCTATTGATAGTACTTCTAATGGTGATATTACATTAAGCCTATGAATCAAATGAATAGGTAATAAAATAATACTTTTGCTAACATATTTATTACATTGGAATATATAAATTTTTACATCCAAAACATTGTTTTATTTATTAACAAATATTTTACCTTTACGTCAACTAAAATAAACATGGATAAAAACACGCAAAAACACAATTTATTTTATCACAGATAATATATTAAGTTAGTTACAAGATAAATATTACACGTAGCTTTAAAATCATAAATAAAGTAGATATATAATAAAGGAGAAACTGCGTATTAAAAATACCGAATAAATAATTATTAAATTGCTCAAATGTTCACCTCCATAACGTATTGCACATTTATTTATTAGCGATCCAAATACTAAAGAGATAAACTAAGTACATAGTAAAACATACAAACCAATTTTTATTAGACAACGCATGCAGCAGGTATCACCACTTTAACAGTAAGAACTTATTTCTATCACATATATTATCATTCACATATAATTGTATCACAACTTTAACTACAGAAAATACAACTTATTTATTTTACAGATATTATCATTCAGATATAATTGTTATCACGTCATCTTTGAGATGCAGTTAATCACTTCAAATAAGAATTTAGTAATGATATCCCAGTTCTATTGATGTATTATACCTATATAATGTTAATAGCGGTCAGTCATCTGATGTAACTTTTTAATAAGTAACAATGTGTCAGCTGACTTTGCTTTGCCAGTGTACTCTTGCGCAATGTACTCGTGTCAGCAAAACAAAAGTCATGGAAAAAGTTTTCTGTGCTCACCATGGCAAATGGGAGTCGGAGACATATGCATTGCAATATTAGGTTGGATAAATTAAAAACCTCGTGTACAAAACCAGTACTACCAATTTGCCCTAATTCACCAAGTTACTTTTCAAAACTGACAATTATAATTTTTAGTTTAGAGTACCACTGTTGGTAATCCGAATCCATTTTTGCGCACTCCAATGTGGACTACCAAGGTGTTGTAGGGCGTTCGGACTACATGGTAGTACGGATTACTGAGAGTACCTATACTGTATGTATGATGTTCTGAACGTGCTCACCGAGTGCTGTGTTGTATTTACATACCCACAGGACCACTCACCATGCCTCGTCTCACAAGAGACTACCCACCGAGGTGGCAGACGTGGCAGTATCGCAAAATGTGGCGCAGAAGGACAAAAGCCGCCACCCTACAGTTTTGTCACGCAACGTCTGTGGGCAATCTTAACAATAGTTGGCAAAAGGTGTTCTTCATAAATCTACATGACTTCGGTAACAAATACTCGTACCATCATTTTTCTTCCATCCTATTTTAATCCATACAAAGTGGACGTTCACCTCAGGATACATGTCTGAAGACCAGCCGCTATGCGAGTTGCCTCTCATTAGGGGCGCTAGAAATATACAAAATATTAGTTTAGTATCGTCAATAAATAAAAAAATTTCAATTTGTATATAATAAATTATTTTTGTAACTGTATTTTCTTGTTTAAGAGGATAATAATAAAATAATATCTCAGTACCTACTATACAATTTTTTAGAATAATGAAAATCAAATTTTAACTACAGTTAAATTCAGAAGTCAGAACAATAATCTCAAGCAAAATAATTGATAAACAAAAATAATAATATCTAATAATAAATTATTTTTTGTGAATATGTAATATCTATTTTATTATTCTTAATGTTGTAATAACATAACAATATGTTTTTTAAGATAAAATACATGATTTGAATCGAACGTATTTTCATACATTTGTAACAATTTATTTCTGAACGTGAGATGAATTCATACGTTCGATAAATCTCAATTACGTCTGTACAGTTTCTGTATAGGTGGCTTAAAGTTAGGATTATACCTGTTGTAATTTTGTGTTTTAGACGAATTAGAATTCCTTTTTTTGCAGCAGCTTTCTTCCTACATTTTTTGACTAACTAGAACAGCGCTTATCAGCTCATCCCATTGTACAAATCTACAAAAACAATGATTTATTGATTAAAGAATGAATTATAAAATATACAGATGCATTACCCTGGTTCCAACAAAATACGTTTTATGACTAAAACATAACTAGTCTATTCACTGCACCACTCAAACTTAAAAACTGAACTGAATCAGAACTAATTGTAATAACTAAATAAAGTCAGACAAAATATGTTGTAAAACACAAGCAGCGCCATAATAAGAAAAGATACAGCCGCCGCCGAAAAATCAACACAGTGCACTGCCGGGTCTCCCTGGCAACAAAATCATAAATGTGGCATCGCATTCCCGCTATCAAATGTGTTATGTTAGAGAGGAGAGGGACGAGAGCGGCAAGGAGTTCGACTAGCCCTATGCTTTGCAATCTTTGCGTACCATACTGGAAATAAAACTACGCTAAGGTATTAGAATTAGCGGGTAGTCCCCGCGCGACCAAATGTAGGAGAGAGAGGAGAGCGGTAAGGGGTCCTAGAGTATCGCTGTAGAGCGGGGTTCACAAAAACTGTCCGCGACGATGTAAATTGAAATATTGTAGGAGAAAATCATGAGAAAATACGATATAGAGTGGGTTGCGCCATCTAGTGGCCGGTTGTGTCACTAGACTCATTCCGGTCTCCGTTTCGGCACCCTTAAAGGAAACGTACAATTTATCACAAAACAAAGCCAATATTTCCAACGTTCCGCTGGCAAACAAAATGAAGGTTTTCATCTAAACTGTTACGTTTATTTCCGATAAAGCTCAGTATGTTCTTCCAAACATTAAAGTAAACTCCATCACCGACCCCAGAAATATTGCAAGATAAGCTTAGGACGGTGATCGAGTTTACTTTAATGTTTGGAAGAACATACATTATGAGTCTTTCGTTTGTTCACAAAATAGTCATAAAGATGATATACATAAAGATATGTATGTAATAATAAGCATAAAAGCATGTTGTATACCTATTCCATCAAAATGTAAGCATTTGTTTTTGTCTGCTAAATTGGGGTTTTAAATAAAACTTTGCTTTTTCGGGCGTTCGAAGAGAGTTTCTTTATAATGCATTTTATTAGATAGGAGTATTTAAAAACTAAACTAACCAATGCATACGTATGCAAGTATTTTTGGCTGCATACCTTGCCACAATTTCGAATTGTTTGTGGTTCCCGTGGTTGACAGTATGATTCTAAGGAGTGTTCATAGATGGCGTTTATGACAGTCGAAAATAAATTTAATATACGTAGTAATATAAAAATAAAAGCAATAAATAATTATATTAAATTTACAAATTTAATATTGCAAGACTATGAACAAAATAGGTCCCATTTATGGAAAGAGAAGTTTTTAAATGCGTTAATTCTAAAGGTACATAACCGCGACCTTAGATATTGATTTGCCATAAAAATTATCTACTCCCTTACATCAAAAGTGAACTTTTTCATCCTCCCTAATGATTTTCTAATTACTTATGACGAAATACACATCATTTATCGAAGGGAAAGCCGATAAATAAAGCCAATAGTTGAGTATGTACATAACCTAAATCTTTAATTTTGATTTCGGTCAAACTAATATACTCCCTTATATCAAAAGTGGAGTTTTTAATCCTCCCTAACAATTCTTTAACGGTTTATCGCAGAAATACGACCAATTTGTGTAAAACAAAGCCGATAAATACATTAGCTATGTCGGCTTCCGCACTCAAAGTTTGTTATTGATTTGCGATCAAATAATGAAGTCTCTTATATAAAAAGTGGCATTTTGAATCCTCCCTAACCATATTCTAACCGTCTGTGAAGAAATGGGTAAAATGTATAGCAAAATAAAGCCGTTAGCGTAACTTTCCCGCTGGTAAACTAAAAAGTGAGGTTATGTACTAAACATTTATATTACTTTGCAGTTAAACTAATTACTCCCAAACGTCAAAACTAGACTCCCTAATCCTCCCTAACGATTTCCAAGCCATTCCAATAAAAAAATCACAAAATGTGAAAGTCGGGGGCCAACTTGACCTTACAAAAAATGTAACCACCCGGGTTGCGGATTATTATAAAGTATGGGAAATTAGGCGCTGGGTATTTGTTAGTAATAAGTATTCCTGACTCTAATAATTAAGAATCGTACGAACGGGCACAGCTGCAGCTTACCGCGAGTTATCAGCGGATGTTTGGTAACCGTTTTGCAAATCTCGCGACTAGTTTATTTACCATTGGGACTTTCTCTGTAAGGGCCATTGTTATAGACGGATCAGCGCTATGAAATGGAAACTTGGTTTATGTTAACTGATACCGTCGCCGCGCTAGCTGACGGTCTTTGTTCTATGGGTCGTGGGAAACGCTGAATGTTGTTACCTCTGTGAACTTAGCCCCCCCAATTTGACTTTTTACAGTTTTTTTTGTTTAAGTCGTTTGATAGTCGTTTGATAGGGTTTGATAGGCTATTCCAGAAGTTTGATTGTTTTTCGTTTTTCCGGAAAACAGAAAATAAAATTTGGTGTGAAGTTAGCCCCCCCCCCTGTTCGAATTCTCGGGTTTTTTAAGTTGCAATCGATTGCTTATGATTTGGTTAGGTTTGATTGTCCATTCCCGACGTTTGATAGTTTTTCGTTTACCTGAAATCTACAAAATTAGAATTTGTACGTTATGTTAGTGTCTGAATTTATTCCTTTCTAAAGGCTATTTTACGCGGGAATTGTTTGATTGTTGTTTCATTTTGTTCGCTTGTTAGTTCTAGACGTATAATTGTTCTTAGTAATGGCATGATTGGTAAAATTGTAAAAATTAATGAGCTTTATAAATAATATATTAATAATATACGAATTTTCTGGTTTTTGAAGTTGCAATTGATTGCTTATGGTTTGGTTGGGTTTGATTGTCCATTCCCGACGTTTAATAGTTTTTTGTTTTCCTGAAGTCCGCGAAATTAGAGTTTAGTTCATTAGTTTAATAATTAGTTATCTTATTGTCCGAATTGATTCAATTCCATGGGCTATTTTAAGCGGGAGGTGTTTGATTTCGGTTAGAAAATGTATCATAATCTATAGTTCTAATTAAAAGTTGGCATTATATGAAAAAGAATTGCATGAGATTTATTATTGTCCCCAATATCTAATTTTAATCAGCGCCATCTACAAAGGAACGGTCAAAGTTAACGCTACTACTACTTTATCGGCAGCGGTAGGGGAATCCAATGAGCGAATACGTTCTTGTACTCGTAATAAGTTTAAGGGTGCCGAAACGGACAGCTGAACGTACCCTAAAAAGTTCAGCAAATGGGGTAAACGTACTTCGTACCGATCTTTTAAATTTGTTTTTAAATTTGAGATTTTTTGCACTCAAAGGGTATTAATTGGATGTAGCTACAGCATACGAACAGTACAACGATAACTAAAAAGACAATACATACCGAAAATTGGTCAGAATTGAACAATAGACAATAACTTACAATTTTCTTTTTGGATTTATAAATCCTTGCTTCATACAATGCATAGTGAAATCACCTATCTATACATGCAGTAAAATATCCAAAAAATGTTTTTAGTTAGACAATCGGTACGAAGCAGCAAAACCAACGATTTTTGTGCGTTTGAACGGAGAGTGGGAATTCCATAGTTCAGCAGTTCTTGGATAGATGGCACCACCGTCGTTCACAACATAATCGTTCACCACGAATTACTATTTGAATTATACAAACAAGTCAGATTACTGTGCCCGCTCACAAATTTACCAGGTCTTATTATACTGTGCATACGGTGTAACTGGAAACAAACGGTGCATTAGCAATTTGTATTTGTGCAGCAATGAATTGTAAAAAGATGCAAACTGGAATTGATACTTATTTGCAGTTGTGTTTGCAGTGACAGGTATAAGTTATATTATAACAGTAACACTATTAATTATTATTGTTGGTCTTTTTCATTTTCCCTGGTCTTACAAATAATTTATCCGTTTGTCCAATTTTTGATACTAATTCCTGAACTTCTACGTGTCACTTGTACAGTGACCGTGACACTATAATTTATTGTTGGACATTTATATTGGAATCCATTATTAATATGTATATTTCAGTTAAATTAACTTAACCATAAGATTTTCTATAGTACTTCTAGATACTTCTGATAGTACTTCTAATGGTGATATTACATTAAACCTATGAATCAAATGAATAGGTAATAAAATAATACTTTTGCTAACATATTTATTACATTGGAATATATAAATTTTTACATCCAAAACATTGTTTCATTTATTAACAAATATTTTACCTTTACGTCAACTAAAATAAACATGGATAAAAACACGCAAAACACAATATATTTTCATCACAGATAATATATTAAGTTAGTTACAAGATAAATATTACACGTAGCTTTAAAATCATAAAGTAGATATATAATAAAGGAGAAATAATAAATAATAATAATTTTTAAATTTCTCAAATGTTCACCTCCATAACGTATTGCACATTTATTTATTAGCGATCCAAATACAAAGAGATAAACTAAGTAGATAGTAAAACACACAAACCAATTTTTATTAGACAACGCATGCAGCAGGTATCACCACTTTAACAGTAAGAACTTATTTCTATCACATATATGTCAGATATAGTCACTTAATTGAGGGCGATATTTAATAAAATACACTGGATAACTCCACTGACATAATCGTCGAATACTCGAAATATAAACAATAATGAAATAAATACTCGTAATTGAATTAATAATAATAAGAATGTGGATAAAGGATCAGAGATGACGGTCCCCGGCGCACACCCGACAGCAATCCCTCTTTCCGAAGGATGACTGCCCTTGTTTTAACTTTGGCGCTTAGTTCCGTCCAACCGGGAAGGGGTATCTTTCCCGACGTTCTCTGGTATATGTCAATCGCGCCGACACGGCCATTCTGACATCGTGCACGCCCTCGTGCACTATTGTAAATCTCATATTTTCCCCAAAGAGAAACAAAAATTAAGAAACTGATCATACCATTCGTCCATCCTGACTTAAACTCTTTTTCATTTGTTCTATCTTTTTGAGACTAGCCTAAAGTTCATTTCTTAGAGACGAGTGTTACTTCACTGATTAATATCGTTTACATGATTTTTATATAAAAGCCAATCATCCTCTGAAACAAGGAGCAAACACCAGCTACCACAGCAGCTCTCATTCATAAACAAAGTGTTCGCAAACACCAGCTACCACTGCAGCTCTCCTTCAAAACACCGTGTTCGCAAACACCAGCTACCGCAGCAGCTTTCATATCATTGTCACAGCAGTGACCTTCATGAACAGTATACCTAAGCATACTGTTCCTCTTTAACCAGATTCCGCAGCAATCGGTTCTTCGCAAACACTGGCTACCGCAGCAGCTTTCACATCATTGTCACCGCAGCGACCTTCATGAACAATATACCTCAGCATAGTGTTCCTCCATAACCAGATTCCGCAGCAATCGGTTCTTCTCAAACTCTAGCTACCGCAGCAGCTTTCACATCATTGTCACCGCAGCGACCTTCATGAACAGTATACCTCAGCATAGTGTTCCTCCACAACCAGATTCCGCAGCAATCGGTTCTTCTCAAACACCAGCTACCGCAGCAGCTTTCACATCATTGTCACCGCAGCGACCTTCATGAACAGTATACCTCAGCATAGTGTTCCTCCACAACCAGATTCCGCAGCAATCGGTTCTTCTCAAACACTAGCTACCGCAGCAGCTCTGTCATCATGACATTTTCACCACAGTAAAATTACCACAAAGCAGCAAAATTTCTTTATTTCTGCAATACTCGTCTCTAGTTACAACATAACCAAATTTATTTTTTATTAAACGGGATAAACACATTTATTGTTTACCTTTGTCATCCTTATCCGCCGACACGGGCTCACATCTGACATTTGACAGCTCTTCATCCTCAAAACTAATTATCTCTTTATCAATTTGTTCGCTCGGAACTAATCTAAATTGCTCATGAGCAAACTTGCAAAATTTACCTATTCCTTTTACTCCTATTTTTTTTGCTTCATATCAATCGTAGTCATGCAGAAGTTTGACCACTTTATAAGGTCCTCTAAACTTACGTTCCAATGTTGACAACATTACTTCATTACTCATAGCAAATATAAAGTCTCTACAAATGGTTTTACTTTTGCTTTCCCAGTATTACAACTCATGGAATTACCTTCAGCCACTTTGCAGCTTTCTTTGTAAGATTTAAGTTTGGATTATACGTTCGTAGTGAACAGTATGCTATAAAGTGAAAATCAATATTACTTTCCGAAACAGAAAAGTTAACACAAGCGTTAAGAAATTTTAAATATTTGCCTTGATCAGAAATGACGCGATTGGACATTAAATATTGTTCAAACAAGATTCAACAACTTGTTTCCCTCTTAAATTATAAATCCGCTACAAAACAAGAAATTTGGAGTCAATGATTACCACAACATTCTTGTCACTTCTTCCACTTAATTTAGCAAAATCGTCGATACACCAGCCATTCAGCTGGGCCATTATGAGTTTCATCATCTTTCAATCATATTTTTTTTTATTTTAATTTTTTTGATGCAAAATATTACTTCTGATATTACAGATTTGTCTTCATTGGCTTCAATTGCACAATTATTTCTATTATTTTATTTTCTGCTACTTTCATTACCTTTTTGCTATAGTGCATGTGCCCCACCAGCTCTCAACATCGTTGATTTATTGTAAAAGATATCTCTGATACATGAAACTTCACCTAACTAGTAATTTGTTAGCAAATACTTACAATGATTTACTGCTTTAAAATGCGCGGTTGAATCATAGCAACTTATCATTTTTGTGTTCCAAAAAATAAACATTAGTTCCGTTACAACTTCGAGGCTCGAGGTACCTGTTTTTAACCCTAATAATTTTCTATACCCCGAGCGTCACTCAACGCTTATAATTTGAAGAGGTCTAAAACGGGCGAAGACACCATGTGTCAACTGAGAACAATAAATTAGCTATTACAAACTCCTAGGCTATGGTTTGCACGTGTGATCGCCTATGTCGGATTAACTACAATTTAAAGCATCGATACAATCTATTATCATTATTAATTATCTCAAAAATATTTTGCGATCTTTCTTCAATTTTAAAATGAAACCGTACTTGGAAAAAACATCGATGAGAGGTCGCAACAAACAAAATATTTAAATTTTTTTAGAAAATTTTGCTCGTAACTATTGCCAAACACTCAAAGGCATCAACAATCGCCAAATTTGCGATTGCTTGGGTAACACACCTTCAATAACTGCAGCGAAGACGCCAAATAACACTGGACAGAAGAATAATTCTCATCCCTCAATATTAATCGTAAGATCGGTCCATAAATATCACTTACAACAGAGTTTCTCAATCAATACGATATTGGCAACAATATGTAAGGTAGGTATGTGTATCAAATTGTAGTTTATGACTATTTCTTAAATTCATTTTAAAATAAAACTTTAGACCATTTCATTTGTATACGATGCAACGTAATTCTTCTGTACCTGTCTCAAGTGGTTCAACCTTTTTCGAAGACAGCAAAAGTGTTTACACAACAAATTTCCAGACAGTTTAATCGCTATTACCTAAACACTCCACGTTTTCGGAATAATTTTATAAAACTTTGTATAAAGTTTTACCGTGACCAATATCAATCTACATGTGCAATTATTAAAACTGAGCATTACAAAGAAGACAGTATTTGCTTATACCCATATAAGCTTCACTACGCGCTTCTCTTTTTCTCGCTACAAAAAGACAAAACACTCTTTTCTAACGAATATACATTGACGAACCATTGTCAAAGACAAACAAAGGTTTTACTTAGCTTTAGTGTGGTTGAATTTCAGACAGATCCCTTGCTGACGATGCCAAATTTCCATCTTGTAGTTTCCTTCGTGTCTCAATGGTCGGTTTGATAACCGGCATTGACACGATTACTGCTCAACACATCACAATTTTGATATTGTGTTAAAAAAAAACTCGTTCCATTGGAGTCGGGCAAATGTACGACACTTCGGATTGATATGAAGATCTGTCCGAGATAGTGCAGACCATTTAACCATATTTCCTCGGTGTGGGGCACAAAACTTTCAGCGTCGCGTCGTCATTTTGTTTCCTTTTGTTTTACACCGAATCAAACATTGTGAGTATGAAATGTCTGGACTGTCCGAATGTAAACACTGTGGCAGCACATGGGCAAATCCCACTTCTGATGTCAGATATAGTCACTTAATTGAGGGCGATATTTAATAAAATACACTGGATAACTCCACTGACATAATCGTCGAATACTCGAAATATAAACAATAATGAAATAAATACTCGTAATTGAATTAATAATAATAAGAATGTGGATAAAGGATCAGAGATGACGGTCCCCGGCGCACACCCGACAGCAATCCCTCTTTCCGAAGGATGACTGCCCTTGTTTTAACTTTGGCGCTTAGTTCCGTCCAACCGGGAAGGGGTATCTTTCCCGACGTTCTCTGGTATATGTCAATCGCGCCGACATATATTATCATTCACATATAATTGTATCACAACTTTAACTACAGAAAATACAACTTATTTATTTTACAGATATTATCATTCAGATATAATTGTTATCACGTCATCTTTGAGATGCAGTTAATCACTTCAAATAAGAATTTAGTAATGATATCCCAGTTCTATTGGTGTATTATACCTATATAACTGATGTAACTTTTTAATAAGTAACAACGTGTCAGCTGACTTTGCTTTGCCAGTGTACTCTTGCGCTTTCCCACTATACTCGTGTCAGCAAAACAAAAGTCATGGAAAAAGGTTTCTGTGCTCACCATGGCACATGGGAGTCGGAGACATATGCATTGCAATATTAGGTCGCCTAAATTAAAAACCTCGTGTACAAAACCGGTAGTACCAATTTGCCCTAATTCACCAAGTTACTTTTCAAAACTGGCAAGTATAATTTTTAGTTTAGAGTACCACTGTTGGTAATCCGAATCCATTTTTGCGCACTCCAATGTGGACTACCAAGGTGTTTGTAAGGCGTTCGGACTACATGATAGTACGGATTACTGAGAGTACCTATACTGTATGGATGATGTTCTAAACGTGCTCACCGAGTGCTGTACTGTATTTACATACCCACAGGACCACTCACCATGCCTCGTCTCACGAGAGACTACCCACCGAGGTGGCAGAGGTGGTGGTATCGCAAAATGTGGCGCCGAAGGACAAAAAAAGACGCCACCCTACAGTTTTGTCACGCAACGTCTGTGGGCAATCTTAACAATAGTTGGCGAAAGGTGTTTTTCATAAAATCTACATGACTTCGGTAACAAATACTCGTACCATCATTTTTCTTCCATCCTATTTTAATCCATACAAAGTCGACGTTAACCTCAGGATACATGTCTGAAGACCTGCCGCTATGCAACTTGTCTCTCATTAGGGGCGCTAGAAATATACAAAATATTAGTTTAGTATCGTCAATAAATAAAAAAATTTCAATTTGTATATAATAAATTATTTTTGTAACTGTATTTTCTTGTTTAAGAGGATAATAATATCTCAGTACTATACAATTTTTTAGAATAATGAAAATCAAATTTTAACTACAGTTAAATTCAGAAGTCAGAACAATAATCTCAAGCAAAATAATTGATAAAAGAAAATATAATAATATCTAATAATAAATTATTTTTTGTGAATATGTAATATCTATTTTATTATTCTTAATGTTGCATAATAACATAACAATATGTTTTTTAAGATAAAACAGATGATTTGAATCGAATGTATATTGTATATTTCATACATTTGTAACAATTTATTTCTGAACGTGAGATGAATCCATACGTTCGATAAATCTACATTACGTCTGTACAGTTTCTGTATAGGTGGCTTAAAGTTAGGATTATACCTGTTGTAATTTTGTGTTTTAGACGAATTAGAATTCCTTTTTTGCAGCAGCTTTCTTCCTACATTTTTTGGCTAACTAGAACAGCGCTTATCAGCTCATCCCATTGTACAAATCTACAAAAACAATGATTTATTGATTAAAGAATGAATTATAAAATATACACATGCATTACCCTGGTTCCAACAAAATACGTTTTATGACTAAAACATAACTAGTCTATTCACTGCACCACTCAAACTTAAAAACTGAACTGAATCAGAACTAATTGTAATAACTAAATAAAGTCAGACAATAGTATATTATTATACAAGTTTTATAAGACGTCAAATTGGCGCACGAGTTGTTTTGGGCACGACGAGCGTAGCGAGGAGTGCCCAAATGGAACGAGTGCGCCAATACGTCTTATAAAACGAGTGTAATATACTATTTTTTCTACTTTGCGTCATTAATTTTATATAAATTTAGAAATTGTGGTTACTATATTGCGCTAAATTAGAATCTAGGGTATTTCGCGGGTACCACGTGGCAGCACTGTAGTAACTGACAACTTCGTTAAGGATGAGATTGGATGAGGTCTACGAGATAAAATCTTGACAAAATCTAATTGTGAATAAAATTACTCTACTTTAGCCTACTAGTTTGAATAAATATTCAGCGAGGTCTCAACGATGATCATAATGGAGCTTGGGGCAACACTTTTAACCCTACTGTGATAAGTACATGAAACTTAACCTAAAAAGTCAACAACTTTAATAGTGGTTTCATAAGTATAATAACCAGAATAGAAGTGTTTGGCGGTGACTGATTAGTTACTTCGAAGAACAAGAACTTACTAAAGAATTGTTTTAATGCCTAACGTTTAATAGCGGTGTCTACCTAATTCCGCTACGTAGCCGTTGCGGCTTATATATTTACAAGCACTTATAATTAAAACCCAATTTTAATTTCGGCAAAGTAGTTTATTAGAATAAATTATACTTAGTAAAATTACATGTGATGAAGGTAATACAAATATTTTGCACACAACCAGAACTAAGACGAAGTCGAAAGCGACGGACAAAAATGAATACGAATTGAGCCGAACAGAATTCGGTCGAAAATGTTACCGAAAACTTATACGTTACATAAACTAAGAAATCCTCTACACTTTAAATGTACTATAGCTTTATACGTGTATGCTGATAAACCATTGATTGCGCATATACAATCTCGTAGCAGTAATTAAAATCATTCATATCTACGATGTAGGTTTGATCTTCGCATAATACCTTATTAAAGTAAATGTGGTCCTTGAATTATATCTGAAAAGGGGATTTGATGTTTAGTTGAAAAGAATGATAACGATCACTTATCAGAGTCGTAAAACATCACCGAAAACGTTATGCTGGCGTATTTTGATGAACACAGTAAAACTAAGAAAGCCACAACCTTTGGCCATATTATAGCAGGCTACACGCATGTTTAAATATGTATAGGATATTGATATTTCGCAGTTTATGCGATTGCAAGCGATTAAAAAGAGGCAGTGTGCGGTTATGTATTGTACGTTTGACATTTGGCATTTGATATCAATGTGTACCAATCCTGGCAATCTTAGACAAAAATGTTACTGTTTTCGGTGTTACAATGTGTTAATTGTAACACCAAAAACAGTGTTACAATGTGTGCATTGTGAATGCAAAGTAGAAAAAATATGTTGTAAAACACAAGCAGCGCCATAATAAGAAAAGATACAGCTGCCGCCGAAAAATCAACACAGTGCACTGCCGGGTCTCCCTGGCAACAAAATCATAAATGTGGCATCGCATTCCTGCTATCAAATGTGTTATGTTAGAGACATGCGGCTGGCACTCCGGCACTTTTGACATATCCCAATTTTTCTTCCGCCACTCGCAAACCGAGATGGCGTTGTTGTCACTCTGTCGATAATATCGGCAATGTACTATCGAATTATTTGTCATTGTGACACATGCGTAGTGGTTCGTCGTGTTTGTATTTGAATTAATGTCAATATGATATGTCACTGCTGCGTACGGACTTGTCCGTCAACCGGAAAAGCAATGCATAAGCATACTTTTGCAAAGGATCCAAATGTAAGTAAAGATAAAATAGTTTATTGTTATATATTCTGTATTATATTCTCAGAGCTGTCCGCAAATGATACATCATTTTACTATTAAACTAAGTAACATTGAATTTGACTTGCAGCTCTTTGGTTTTTGGTTGAATCAACTTAATCCAGCGGATTTGTGAAACCTGGGACTTGTGCGCCTCAGGAAGAATTACAGAGTGTGACCTGCACTTTTCAACAAAGTGGAAAGTTCCAAATTCTGGTAGAACCTGTAGGACAAATTTAATGCATGATGCGATTCCTTACCAGTGTTAGAAAGGTATTTAGCCCAAAGTCGACTGTCTAAATGTTTATATATGTATTTTTTGTTAATAAATATGTATTATTGTCAATGATTGCGTCTTATTTCGCCCATCAACTAAATAAATTGAATGCATAGAACTTGCAAAGCATAGTTATGTGGGTGAAATAAAAGATGCGTTTTTCGAACTAATGACATATTAATTAAATTTTGCACTGCAAGACCTTTAATTAATAACTAATTATTGACTACGTCTTGTCCAATCTGCATACGAAAACCAGCTTGTATTTAAATGAGTTATTCATCGTAGATACCATAGTTTTTGCGTGTCTACTCATGACAGTATCATTTAAATATTGTTTTAAGTATGTATATCGGACAAGACGTTAATTCGAAAAACGCGCTTTTTATTTCCCGGACCTATAAATTGTACGTAGCTAAAGTAGGATTCTTTGAGGCGGTTGAGCATCAGCGCCATCTCTGTTTGAGAGTGGCGTGACAACCTCTCTTTCTCTTCTATCACTCTCGCGCAAAAAAATCGGGTCACGGCCAAAGCCGACTGTTGCCGGTCTATAAGTATACGTTGTCTATGGTTAGAGAGGAGAGGGACGAGAGCGGCAAGGAGTTCGACTAGCCCTATGCCGTTGATTGTCAATGAATATAGATAGTCAGCCATGGGTTAGTTGGGGCCTTAACATCCAGAGGGCAGGGTTTTTTTTGCAAGATTCATTCACAAATTATAGCTTTTTCGACTTATACAGTTCTATGCACGCACTTGGTGCGAACTAGCTGAGGTCGAGCATAAATATATAATAAATATATAAGTCGAAAAGGCTATAATTTGTGAATGAATCTTGCAAAAAACCCTGCCCTCTGGATGTTAAGGCCCCAACTACCCATGGCTGACTATCTATATTCCTTGACAATCAACGCCTATGCTTTGCAATCTTTGCGTACCATACAGGAAATAAAACTACGCTAGGGTATTAGAAATAGCGGGTAGTCCCCGCACGACCAAATGTAGGAGAGAGAGGAGAGCGGTAAGGGGTCCTAGAGTATCGCTGTGGAACGGGATATTGTAGGAGAAAATCATGAGAAAATACGATATAGAGTGGGTTGCGCCATCTAGTGGCCGGTTGTGTCACTAGACTCATTCCGGTCTCCGTTTCGGCACCCTTAATTACAAATCATACAGGTGTACAGCGTGTACCATTAAAATGTGCCTTTTTATTCGTTTTTAAATAGGGGTGAAATTGGAAATCAGTGAGCCGCATTGACTATCTCGACGATTTTATCTGCAAACATGCAATATTTTACAATACAATAGAAAAAACAGCATCAACGGAATTTCGCCCTACTTTAGTCGGTAATTCAGAATTCTATACCACTTCGTTTACAGGCTTAACATTGTCACATTGTCTTACTAGATCACTGTGGTACATTAAGAAACTATAAAATACTACGGATGTTTGTGAAATATAGCACACAAAGCAGTTTAAACGTTTGTGCTGATTGGATTCCCCTACCGATGCCGATAAAGTAGTAGTAGCGATAACTTTGACCGTTCCTTTGTAGATGGCGCTGATTCAAATTAGATATTGGAGACAATAATAAAAGTCATGCAATTCTTTTCCATATAATGCCAACTTTTAATTAGAACTATGGATTATGATACATTTTCCAACCGAAATCAAACAACTCCCGCTTAAAATAGCCCATAGAATTGAATAAACTCGGATAATAAGATAACTAATTACTAAACTAAATTCTAATTTCCGGATTTCAGGAAAACGAAAAACAATTAAACGTCGGGAATGGACAATCAAACCCAACCAAACCATAAGCAATCGATTACAACTTAAAAACCGGAAAATTCGAACATTATTAATATATTATTTATAATGATCATTATATTTTACAATATTATCAATTATGCCGTTACTAAGAACAATTACACGTTCGGTACTAACAAGCGAACAAAATGGAACAACAATCAAACACCTTCCGCTTAAAATAGCCTTTAGAAAGGAATAAATTCGGACAGTAACATAACCTACAAATTCTAATTTTTGCGGATTTCAGGTAAACTAAAAACTATCAAACGTCAAGGTCTATAAAGAGAGAGGTTATCCAGCTTGCTATGTTTCCTATAGTCCACTTTATATACCCCCCTCAGATCCCTATATGCTCTATATTCGTAACGTCACTAGAGTCCAGGCCACTTAGCAGTTCGCATCACCGTTGTCAAGTTAGCCCCCCACTTTTGAATTTTAAGTAAATTTTTATGCGAATCGTTTGGGAATCGTTAGGGAGGGTTTGGGAGTACAATTTTTTCGTTTGGGAGTACATGGTTTTTGAGAAAATAAAAATTGTTTTTTGTACCGTCAAGTTGGCCCCCCGACTTTCACATTTTGTGATTTTTTTTATTGGAATGGTTTGGAAATCGTTAGGGAGGATTAGGGAGTCTAGTTTCGACGTTTGGGAGTAATTAGTTTAACTGCAAATTAATATAAATGTTTAGTACATAACCTCACTTTTTTGTTTACCAGCGGGGAAGTTACGCTAACGGCTTTATTTTGCTATACATTTTACCCATTTCTTCAGAGACGGTTAGAATATGGTTAGGGAGGATTCAAAATGCCACTTTTTATATAAGAGAGTTCATTATTTAACCGCAAATC
The DNA here is from genome assembly GCA_963966075.1 of Aphodius sticticus. Taxonomy (NCBI): domain Eukaryota; kingdom Metazoa; phylum Arthropoda; class Insecta; order Coleoptera; family Scarabaeidae; genus Aphodius; species Aphodius sticticus. The sequence goes on from OZ014506.1 coordinate 61,849,526, forward strand.
AATAACAAACTTTGAGTAGGGAAGCCGAGATAGCTAATTTATTTATCGGCTTTGTTTTACACAAATTGGTCGTATTTCTGCTATAAACCGTTAAAGAATCGTTAGCGAGGATTAAAGAGTCCACTTTTGATATAAGGGAGTATATTAGTTTGACCCAAATCAAAATTAAAGTTTGAGGTTATGTACATACTCAACTATTGCATTTGTCGGCCTTCCCTTCGATAAATGGTGTGTATTTCGTCATAAGTTATTAGAAAATCATTAGGGAGGATTAAAAAGTTCACTTTTGATGTAAGGGAGTAGATAATTTTATTGCAAATCAATATCTAAGGTCGCAGTTATGTACCTTTTGAATTAACGCATTTAAAAACTTCTCTTTCCATAAATGGGACGTATTTTGTTCATAGTCTAGCAATATTAAATTTGTAAATTTAATATATTTATTTATTGCTTTTATTTACATTTATTTTCGACTGTCATAAACGCCATCTATGAACACTCGTAAGAATCATGCTTAAACCACGGGAACCACAAACAATTCGAAATTATGGCCAAATATACTTGCATACGGATCCATTGGTTAATTTAGCTTTTAAATACTCCTATGTAATAAAATACATTATAAAGAAACTCTCTTCGAACGCCCGAAAAAGCAAAGATTTATTTTTTTTAGACCCAAATTTAGCAGACAAAAACAAATGCTTACATTTTGATGGAATAGGTATACAACATACTTTTATGCTTATTATTACATACATATCTTTATGTATATCATCTTTATGACTATTTTGTGAACAAACGAAAGACTCATAATGTATGTTCTTCCAAACTCCATCACCGTCCCCAGAAATATTGCAAGATAAGCTTAGCTTGCAATATTTCTGGGGACGGTGATGGAGTTTACTTTAATGTTTGGAAGAACATACCGAGCTTTATCGTAAATATACGTAAAAGTTTAGATGAAAACCTTCATTTTGTTTGCCAGCGGAACGTTGGAAATATTGGCTTTGTTTTGAGATAAATTGTACGTTTCCTTTAAAACTGTTAGATTATCGTACTGGAGGAATATCATGTTAACTTATCACGATTATGAGTCTTTCGTTTGTTCACAAAATAGCCATAAAGATGATATACATAAAGATATGTATGTAATAATAAGCATAAAAGCATGTTGTATACCTATTCCATCAAAATGTAAGCATTTGTTTCTGTCTGCTAAATTGGGGTCTTTAATAAAACTTTGCTTTTTCGGGCGTTCGAAGAGAGTTTCTTTATAATGCATTTTATTAGATAGGAGTATTTAAAAACTAAACTAACCAATGGATACATATGAATGTATTTTTGGCTGCATACCTTGCCACAATTTCTTAGGAGTGTTCATAGATGGCGTTTATGACAGTCGAAAATAAATGTAATATACGTACTAATATAAAAATAAAAGCAATAAATAAATATACTAAATTTACAAATTTAATATTGCAAGACTATGAACAAAATAGGTCCCATTTATGGAAAGAGAAGTTTTTAAATGCGTTAATTCTAAAGGTACATAACCGCGACCTTAGATATTGATTTGCCATAAAAATTATCTACTCCCTTACATCAAAAGTGAACTTTTTAATCCTCCCTAATGATTTTCTAATTACTTATGACGAAATACACACCATTTATCGAAGGGAAAGCCGATAAATGCAATAGTTGAATATGTACATAACCTAAATCTTTAATTTTGATTTCGGTCAAACTAATATACTCCCTTATATCAAAAGTGGACTTTTTAATCCTCCCTAACGATTCTTTAACGGTTTATCGCAGAAATACGACCAATTTGTGTAAAACAAAGCCGATAAATAAATTAGTTATCTGGGCTTCCCTACTCAAAGTTTGTTATTGATTTGCGGTTAAATAATGAACTCTCTTATATAAAAAGTGGCATTTTGAATCGTCCCTAACCATATTTTAACCGTCTCTGAAGAAATGGGTAAAATGTATAGCAAAATAAAGCCGTTAGCGTAACTTCCCCGCTGGTAAACAAAAAAGTGAGGTTATGTACTAAACATTTATATTACTTTGCAGTGAAACTAATTACTCCCAAACGTCGAAACTAGACTCCCTAATCCTCCCTAACGATTTCCAAACCATTCCAATAAAAAAATCACAAAATGTGAAAGTCGGGGGGCCAACTTGACGGTACAAAAAACAATTTTCATTTTCTCAAAAACCATGTACTCCCAAACGAAAAAAGTGTACTCCCAAACCCTCCCTAACGATTCCCAAACGATTTGCATAAAAATTTCCTTAAAATTCAAAAGTGGGGCTAACTTGACAACGGTGTTCGCATCACGTCGCTTGCATCGCCCGTTAAGTTTGTTCAAAGATACGTTTAATTATTGTCAGCTCACGTCGTTATTGTTTTATTAGTTAATTAGAAACGTTGTTTTTGTTCTTGTTCGTTATTCTGTATTTATATCCAATAGTTCAATATTCGTGTTATATTCAATAGTTGATAGGTTTACGTTTTTAGTTGTTATTTAGTGTAATATTGTAAGTACTAATTAAGTTAGTAAAGGTAAGATATTAATTTATATTGGTAATTACATTATTCTAAATCATTTATCAATTTTAGATGCCTATGGTTTGCTCCGTACCGGGTTGCGGTATGAGGTATAACATTTCAACATTGGATATCATATTTTACTTTTCCACGTGATCAAAGTTTAAAGCATAACTCATCCACAATTGGGACATTACTCATACGAAGACCAGCAAGAGCACCCATACTCCCTTCCATCCTGGATACGTCATTTATCTTTTGACGGCCTAAGAAATCCGTCGGAAGAATTTAAACGCTTGTTTAATAAAATGAATTAGCAAGTTCGAAAGACTTACGGGGGATGGGATTAATAATTCGAAAAGCATTAGCAGTAAATTAAGAAGAGAACTTTTAAAACAAGATCCAATTATTGATACCATAGTTTTGAAAGCTTTTGTCGAGCAAAGAATATATGTACGGATAAATTTTTTTAAATTTTACTTTTCAACAGCAAAAAAATCTAAATATTTAACGAAGAGTAGCTGATATTAAAAATAAAATTACAACAAAGATGAGAAAATTTGTACAATAAAGCTTCTTACTGATTTTTTATTTTTTCTTTGTACGTATGTTCTAACCAAATATTGTAATCAGGACAAGCCAATGAGTGGTTTAATAAGCAAGTTGTACCAATACTACCAATACTGATTTAGTTATAGTTTTTCTATTTATTTATCTGTAGAGTCGGTAAACCAAACATTCGACTTCAATTCCTGATAATTTTAGTGTTTCAACCCCCAATTTGCATGGTTGCAAAAATATGTGGTTGCCGTTATACCATCTTCGACTCTGGCTCTTGACTGTTTGTAGGTTGACTCCACTCACTGAATTTCTGCTAAATTTTGATTCTAACTGCAGAGACCTGGTTTAGCACAACACATTTCTTTAATCGGACATACATTACATACTAATGTACTTATTCAGCATTATTACCAAATTATTGAAATAGCATGTTGTGATAATCACATTCATCATTTTTTTTCCATCCTAATCATTTAAAAATGATCACAATAAAGATGCATTTATTTTTTCAATATAATTATGCACCTACTTAACCTAAATCATACAACGAAATAAGCATTCAAATTGGTGGCAGCGCACGACTCTAGTGACGTCACGATCTCCCTTTACCCCTCAAACTGAGAAATCTCGTTTCTGGATAACCTTACTACTTTATAGACCTTGATCAAACGTTGGGAATGGACAATCAAACCTAACAAAACCATAAGCAATCGATTGCAACTTCAAAAGTCCGAGAATTCGAACTTGGGGGGGCTAACTTCACACCAAATTTTATTTTCCGGAAAAACGAAAAACAATCAAACCTCTGGAATAGACTATCAAACCCTATCAAACGATTAAGCAAAAAAAAACTGTAAAAAGTCAATATGGGGGGGCTAAGTTCACAGAGGTAATGTTGTTACAGTCAAATTCTTGAGGGTTGACCACATCAGATCGTGGATTGGTGGAAAAGCCATGATGGCCGAATGTAGACTTAACGTGGGAGAAAACTAGGAGAACAATTATTGGTGGGACATTTTTTAAGTGTGGATTTTGTGGGCTGGCTTGAAAACTTTCTGCGGTGTGGGTGGACTTAAAAAGGGAAAATACAGGCTGGGAGACATCATTCAAATTCAGATTCAGAGTCGGGGACTAACTGAGAACCGGGGTTTTAAGTTGGAGTAGAATATTCGTGAGCTTCTTGCGGCGCGTCGGTTTACTCCAGGTGTGTTAAATTCGGTAGTGTTTGAATTTGGACATTCGCCCCAGTCGGAATGGGGACTTGGTGGTGTAATTTTGGGTATGGTTTCGTTCGGTGAATCGGGTTCTGGTGCCTAAAGCTGTGCCCCAATTTTCGGTGTTGCTGTACCTATTGCAGAGATTACTGGTAGGATTTTAGATTGACATTGTACTGTTACTTTTGTGTATTGCTAAAGATTGTCCAACTCTTTTCGGGTCTGTTGTGTGATGGATTAATGTGTTGATTGAGAGAGAATTGCCGTTGCCTGTTAAACAAACAGGATTTAATGATTATTAATAGAAACGTTAGTTAGAGTATATTGGGAACTTAACAGGTACTAAGTTGAGTTGTAGTAAGAAAGTTTGAAGTAGTTTATCGAGTTCATGAGGGGATAATTAACTTGGTGCCCGTTATTGTTCGGGGGTTTAAGCATAATAAACTTGTAATGGTATTGGATGTCCCTCGTAGGTTCGTAGTGGAACTTCTACTGCTTACTGCATTAATTGTTAGGGACATGAGCTGTGTAGGGATTTGACTGGGTGACATTTTTGGATGTTTATAATATAGTTAATTTTTATTTGAATAAGTGTTGGCCCCTGTAATTCTTTTGATATAAGTTGAACCTTTGTCTCAATTTAGATTTCTTGTTGCTTTATTTCATTTAAATTGTATCCTTGATGCAGTTTATATTTTGGCGTTACGATATTTGATTTAATTGGTAGCTTTGGGGAAATTTATGCTTTATTTGAATGTACTCAAATTAATTTGAATCTGTTTTATTTGTTTTTGAATTTATTTTAATATATTTACTTTAATCTGAACCTCGCCTTAGCTGTTTTATTTTTATTAATAAAAGTTGAATTTTCCCATGTACCCAGTGAAAAGGATTAGCTATTAAGCTTAGTGAGGTTGAATAAGAACACGGTAAGTGCAGTCTATTATCTCGAATAAAAACATCAAAATTCGCAAGAGATAAATCTTCCAACCCCTTTTGCTCCACTTTCAGCCACCTGTTTATTTAACATCTAAAAATTAGCTAACCGCTCGGCTAACCTTTTACTACCCGGTATTCTGGGTGGTAACAAAAACAATTTTCATTTACTCAAAAACCATGTACTCCCAAACGAAAAAAGTGTACTCCCAAACCCTCCCTAACGATTCCCAAACGATTTGCATAAAAATTTATTTAAAATTCAAAAGTGGGGGGCTAACTTGACAACGGTCTCTCCCCAACCCAGATACAGCTTACTTCATACTAAACCCAAAAACTGCGCTATCTCGTAATCCTACTTTAGTAGGAATATCAAAATTATAAACTGATCAAAACCTTAAGGAACTTACCATCTGTTGATGGTCGTGTACTCCAAATAACTGTAGTCCAAATGGGAGGGTGCAAACACAGATTTGAGTGTACAGTATATAAACATTAATCTAAGTAATACAGTATATTTGATAGGATGCCAATAGCAACAAACTTATGCAAGGCTGAAAAATATAATGCACTATGAAAAAAATCTGATGTGGCCAGGCACATGACTTTATCATACTATATATAAAATTAATAGTTTAGCTGCATCAGATTCTATTTGATCGAGATCGGCCATGTCTGCATTAAAATAAAAATAGTAGAACTAGATAGATATGTCGATTAAAGCTGCGTTCGGATATTGTACTCCGTTGACACCGGGTACACCGTCCAAATGACACTTACGTGTTATTGGGTGTAAAAGGTGTAACGGTGTTCAATATCCGAACGCAGCCTATATTGACAGTAGTATTTTCAAAACATTAGCGTTTGACACTAGCTACTGTCATTAGAATCAAAAAATCTGACATATCCTGGCTACTAGTTTTAAAGCAGTACGACCGATCTCGATGAAATAGAATTTGCTCATGCAGCTAAACTATAAATGCTACCAAAAAATGTCATATACATAAATTATAGAAAATTTCCTTTCATTTAATTTATTATTTAACTATTTTGACGACATTACACAAATAGTGGCTCATTTGCAAAATCTTCGAAAAATGCTATGAGTAAACCACCAGTTCCTTTGGACCCTTTTCAACAGAAAGCTTTTCAGCTCTAAGTTTGGCTATGAAACTTCTAAATATGAAGTTTCGTCCTAATACCTTTAGTAGTTTCTCCGGAATCGTCGCCACAAAAACGGGTACACACACACGCACACGCACACGCATACACACACACACACACACACACACACACACACACACACACACACACACACACACACACACACACACACACACACACACACACACACAGACACTTTTTTGTACCTTGGTCAAAAATGTTCAGGGGACCCAAAAAGACATATTTCCGCTAAAATCTCAAAAAATCTTTTTGGCACGATTACAATTTTACATACTGCGTATGATAAAGTAAAAAATAAAGTTTGTTAGAATGTCAAATATAATATAATCCAATATCTTTTACTTTAACATTGTGTACTGATTACAAAATATAGATAGTGTTCATGTGGCCTATATTAGGTATTAACGAGGCATATAGCCTTGGTGAGGTTGGTTGTAACCTTTAGAATAAGGATTTTGTTGTGGTTGTCCAGAGAATACTCCAGTTGTTGGATTCATCAGTCCGGATTGGTTATATGGTTGTTGTTGCTGTTGTTGACTGCCATATGGTAAGCCAGCTTGGGAATATCCATAAGCATTAGTATTTTGAATCTGTGATTGGTCCTGTTGAACGTATCTGAAACAATCTTGTTACTTAATAAATCATTAATTCTTTAATAGTAATTACCCTGAGTTAGAATAAGTTGGATATTGTTGGGATGGATAAGGCATACTCGGATATGTTGCTTGAGGATATCCTGAAATCATTCATATTATTAGCCTGTGACGAGGTGGGGTCGTTCGGAAGGTAGCTCGAGGAAAAGCCTCGAAGATGTCTGAACAGTTGTTTATTTACTTCATGTTTGGGGTATACTCCGTGCGTAAAAATTGCAAAATTATGGTTTTTAACATAAATGATCTGTTTCTTTGTGGATCCTCTTATCACACAATACCAAAAATAACAAAAGAAAAGTGTTTTATTGGGTTGTTAGGGCTCCAAATAAAGAGACAACTATCTAGACTATTTATTCCAATATTTCGCCAGTAAATTCTGGCTTCTTCAGGGAACAAATAACAGTCTCAACACATTAATCGACGAGAACGGCATTACATGTTATATTACATAACAAACAATTACATACAGGACAGAATGTGCAAACGTTCAACCATGACTGAAAAGTCATGGTTGAAGATTGCAAAGATTGTTTATCTTTTACGAACATTCAGATATTGGGATTAATCAAAAACTAAATGTTGGGAACTCATATGGCAGAGTACCTACTTGAGGTCCTGCGCAAGTTCTTTTATTACTCCACAGGGTGTTACACCACCAAACAAGTATGCTGCACTGACAAAAGTATACGTAAAAATACTATTGGTGTTTGTGAAAATTTTACTATGTAACCATGGTAAGTCTATATTTACGTTACTTTAAGCGTAATTTTCCAAATATCTATGTACTATTACAAGGAAACAGTAGTTCTAACGTTTGGACTCTGAATATACTGTAGGAACAGTAAAAATGCACTGTAAATGTACGCTATTTTGTAGCATAATTACCTTGTTTAGTAATAATCTAGTTCGTATAGTTAATATACTATAATAACACGGTAAACCGTTCATCCGGGCATGCGCGCTGCTAATTGATGTCCATTCGGCGTTGTTTCCAAGCTCACATATACCTATTATAAGTGCAGCACCAACCCGCGCCATAACCTGAAGCCTCGTAGGGGTTATATTATTAAGTTTCATTTACTAGTGAAGGTAATAGAAGTGCGATTTATTATAAAACCAGGATAAGGGGTAAGTACATCATGTCGTACAACTGTCGAACATGTGGTACTTCGTATGAAACTACCACGTGTCTACTTTGACAATGCAGAGGCCGTAGAAGCGGATACATTCCTCGAATTTTGGTTTTTATTTGTATTGTTATTTATTTTAAATAGGGAGTACCCCAAAGAAGTACGAATAACTATGGAATTGTGCCAAAGGAATTTCTTAAAACTGTACGCGGACTGTGGATGAACCACTACAAAGAGGAAGGCCATTGCATTCATCAACAAACTGAATAAATATGTATCTTAGAATATGCTTTTATGTCCAACAGATCTTTTTTCTTTTCGATATGTAGGATGCATATGTTGTTTTTTTATTTATATAGATTTATTATTATTCATAATAAAAATAAAATGTGTTGATAATTATAAACAAATCTTTTATTTATGTAACAAATGGTATATTCTCCATGTATATTTTGCCGAACTGCAAAGTGGTATTTCTGCAACTATGCAAGAAATACCCTCATTATTACAACGGCATTATACCGGGTAATTCAATTTCGAGGCTCACCATGGGGATCTAGCTTATTAGTGGAGATAGAGCTTATGTTTAAATTTGGCAGTTTCGTATTTTTGTGCTAATCAATTATCTGAAAAGAAATTTTAGCTATCATTTTTCATTTTAAAGATATCCGCAAAAAACTGAAATGTTAAGTCATCGTTTTTAATTTTTTATTCAAAACCAAACGTAGTTAGACATTTGAAACAAAAACATACTTCAGCGACTTTTTAACGAGGAATGCAATGTTATTTTTTAATTTGAAATAACATCAAAGATGGCGGCGTAACCATGGCCAACTTCTGTTTTTCTTATGGGCGCCATGTTGAATTTTGGCATTTTCCGATAGTCGTGTTTTCTCATTTCCGCAATGTATAACATGTTGGTATTATTTTTAAAACAATGGTTTAATAATAAAAAAACTTTCTTCTTTTTCTCGTTGTTTGTCGTCGTTTTAATAAGGTTTCCCTATACCTAAATATCACCATTTTTGAGTTCTTTTGATTTTACTAATTTTTTGGTGATTTTCGCGGTTTCCTTTAAAATTGAATATCTCGGTTATTATTGAAACAAGAAGTTTAATGATTAGTGGTCCAAAACTAGAAACATAACCAAATAAGACGATGTTTAGTTCATCATGATATCTTATACAGGCTGTTCAAAATTTACACAATAATTGAATTTTCAAACGTAAAAAACTCATCTTTTTCAAATGGCACACCCTGTATACCGATACGCCATTCGATAGGAAATCTTATTCCATATTAATCGATATTAGGGTTCCCTATATCTATCTTTAATAGTTTTTGCGATATTGTCACTTTTTCATTAAATCCATTTTGAATACTCCCATTTAATACCGGGGGACGAAATTAGATACGAAATTTACAGCAAAAATTTAAATAGTGATAGATATTTAGAAATTTTGCGAGGGTGAACAATTTTTGCAAAACACTTCCCCTCAATATTTTTTGCGACTGTTTTTATCAAATGGATGGTGCACCGGCACATTCTTCGCATGTGGCATCCATTCAAATAAATCAGATGTTTGACGATAGGTGGTTCGGAAATAGGGGACCCCGGCGGTGGCCACCAAGCTCACCAGATTTAACACCATTAGACTTTTATTTCTGGGGTGATGTGAAAAGCCATGTCTATTCCACACCAGTTAATACTCGAGAAGAATTGACTAACAGAATAGTAACCGCAAAATTTACAACACAATAATTGAATTTTCAAACGTAAAAACTCATTTCTTTCAAATGCAACACCCTGTATACCGATACGCCATTCGATAGGAAATCTTATTCTCTATCAATCAATATTAAGGTTCCCTATATCTATTTTTAATTGTTTTTGAGATATTGTCACTAATGAATGCAAACTAAATACAAAACGATTCATTCTTTCTTTATAGGAATGTAACAACTTTGGAATAACAGGAAAGCAGAAAAATATTGAAAACGTTTGTTAAAACTAAAATTATATATTTGGGATACCTAACTTAAATTAAAACTTAATTATGTAGTTCGAAATGCTGCCCGTTCTGCTCCAAACATTTCAAAACTCTTCGCTGTACTTCTGTCATCGTTGTCTTCGGATTTCTTGGCGCTGAAGTTCATTAATGGCGGTTACTATTCTGTTAGTCAATTCTTCTCGAGTATTAACTGGTGTGGAATAGACATGGCTTTTCACATCACCCCAGAAATAAAAGTCTAATGGTGTTAAATCTGGTGAGCTTGGTGGCCACCGCCGGGGTCCCCTATTTCCGAACCACCTATCGTCAAACATCTGATTTAGTTGAATGGATGCCACATGCGAAGAATGTGCCGGTGCACCATCCATTTGATAAAAACAGTCGCGTAAAATATTGAGGGGAAGTGTTTGCAAAAATTGTTCACCCTCACAAAATTTCTAAATATCTATCACTATTTAAATTTTCGCTGTAAATTTCGTATCTAATTTCGTACAAATAAAAAAATCGGACTTCGATGCATACTTATAGACGAATTAGAACTTTCCAAAGTGAAGCGTCAACGTGTGGTTTTCCTTATTCATCAAAGTTACGAGAATTTGTTCGTAAATGAAATTGAAAGAGCAGCTGAACAATTCATTAAATATTGCAAAAAGTATTTGAATGATATTCCCTTGCAATTTTAAAAAGAAAACACATCCCTTTGTATTTAACAAAATATGTCGAGATTTTAAATTGTTACTGATTCTGTCGAGTGTAGGTTACAGATTTTAAGATTATTGGTGGCTATGTCGTAGTCTTTTTGCTATCAACTAAAAAACACCGATATTTGCAGATTTCGTCACCTGCACCTGACAGAATTGAGCCAGATATATTTTTTATTATTAGCAAACATACAAACTTCACTTTAACGTAATTTTTAATGCATATACTTAAACATGCATAATATATGTGTAATAGCCGATTAAAAATTATAGCTGCATTTCCGATAACTCTACCTTAAGTTGAATGTAGGAATATCGATGTATGCAAGTCATACTCGTTGCAGCCAGAATTGTGACGTCATTACCACTAACAGAGCAAGAGTTGAGATTATTTTCATTTGATTTTGCACTTAATTTTGTATTAATTGAAATGAATTTTACTTTGTACTATACAGTGGTTTGTCATTACTTTTGTTATTATTAAAGATAGAAAATTGGTTCAAGTGACAAACTGGTTCAGAACTATGTGCTCTCTAATGAGAAAACAGTTGAAGTTCTAATGATTTGAGATATATTTTGAAAAAATAAAAAAGCGTCCTTTTTAAATATGGCCATAATTTTGTGGTCCGATCAAGAGGCCTTTTTGATTTTATTTACAATTAGATTATGTAAGATTTAAAATTTTAAAATTTTGCCGGAGTCGGAGTCGGACTACCAAAATTATCTGGAGTCGGAGTCGAAAGTTTTTTTACCGACTCCACAGCCCTGGTTAAGACACCGTCAAGTTAGGTGCTATATAGTTTTGGGTGTGTAAGAAGATATAAGAAGATGTGAGTATTATTCCATTGTTAATTAGTTTTAAGGATTATTTTATTTAATATAGTTATTAAACCAGAATATGCGTTATTTGTGAATTACCCTAGACTACCGACTTTATAACTTATTTCTTTACTTTCTTTTTATACCGGCTTCGCACAGTCATGTGTGGAGTGGGCGGTAACATTTATATATCTATGACGAGTGGGCAAACGAGTATAAGTCACTATTAAAACGGTATGCTTTTATAGTCTTTTGCCCACCCGTCATAGATATAATATTGTAAATTTACTATAGCATATAGTAAATTTACAGAACTATATTTAATAATTACCATTTCCCATTGGATATATACTAAGGAAAATTACTATAAATTGAAGGGAACAGTAGTATTCATATTCTAATATTACCATGCACGCATTGTAAATGTCGCTAGTAATTTTCAATAAATATATTGTAAATCGACAATGCAAAAAGTTAAATTAGTTAAATTACTTGTTGATGGAAAAATTACTGTCATTCATCGGGTAATAAAATTACCCATCGTTTCGAAGTAAATTTACCTAAAACTTTTTCAGTGTGGTTCTCTCGGTATAAAATGCTTTAAGTCAATTTATTTTTTCAATATTCAAATATTGAGGGACAATTTTGATGAATTTACTTGCAATGTTTTGAAATAAACATCAAAATCGGTAAAGGGTTACAAAAAGTTACACATCAAACTTTTTAAAAATTTTACATGGCCCATTTTCTTTCCCTGGAGAGTGTGGTGAAGATTAAAAACATACCATATTTACAATAACAGACCTTTCAATCCAATGTTATGATACTTGATGAATGGCTATATAGCATTTCTGATTATATCAAGTTAATTTAATGTGAAATAAAAGATGTATTCAAATTATTAAGTACTAACAGTTGTTTGATTTTAGTAAAAAAGAACACTAGAGATTTTATAGTATCATGTACAGCGTGAAATTTTCAAATATTAGTTTTTATTGTTTTTACTCAAAAAGATGTAGAGTAGGACGTTTGTAATGAAAACATTGCGCAGGCACTACAGAATTATATTCACACAAAATTGTGAAGATACCATTGCCAACTTTTGGTTTTCTTATGGGTGATTATTCGATTTTGATATTTTAAGTAGCCTTGCCTTCAGTTTCAATATTATGATGTACAATCAACAGAGAGCGGACAGCAGGTACAAAACGCCAGTGCATGACTGTAGGTCCCCTAGTGGTGTACTGTATTGTGCGTGGCAGCATGCTAGATTAGATATGCTCCTCTCTTTAAAACGAAGCGTTTGCTCATGGAAAAGATAAGTGACTATTATGGCTACTCTTTTCACAGCATAGTAATTCAGATTGTGGTTGATCTATTGAAAACTGGGTGTGACAGCACGTCTGGACTGCATCTGGCTAACAGACTTCTGTTAGCTTATGAAAGCTATTATTTTTATTAACTACAGTGGGATGTAAGCAATTATTGAACACTTGTAAAATACTAAATTTTCAACTATAACAAGGACAGCGAAAATTTTTTAGAGAAAGAGACAACACAGATACAAACACACTAGACAAGCAAGGAAAGAAGCGACTCAACTTAAAGTCATGAACCTAAATATACAATCAATAACAAACAAAATAACAGCACTTGAGAAAATTGTACACGATGAGCACATCGACATAGTGTGTGTGAGTGAACACTGGATGCATGACTTAAACTATGTTACTTACAATATCAAGGACTTCCAAAATGTCTCAATTTTCAATAGGAAACGTTACATCCATGGCGGAGTATGCATATATGCACACAGTACCCTAGTGTGCGAGCAAATTGATACCATTCAAAACCTATCTGTTGAAAAAACTTGTGAGTTGGCTGCCATATACATCGAGCAACATAATTTGAATGTAATAACATCGTACAGATCACCAACAGCAGATCTAGAGGCTTACTTGTCGATACTTGATGACGTGTTGGAGCATACCCTTACTCGGTACCATGTGTCGATAAATATAGTGCTTTGCGGAGACTTTAACATTGATTTAAGTGTGTCCAGCAGATAAGCGGCGGATCTCACAACTACCTTTAAGATGTTTTCATGTTTTCTATAGAGGAATTTTTTTCTTGGAATTGACATACCCCAACCTAAGGCCCAAAATCCAAGAATGATACGGAAATTTACACCTTCAAATAAAGAATCCTTCCAATGGCTCTTCTACAGGAATTGTGGGAAGTGGTATATTCAGAACCAGATGCAAACTCCAAGTTTAACACCTTCCTACAGATATTCAGCCGGTATTTTGAAGCTGCTTTCCCATTGCGAATATCAAGGAATGAGACAAGACGGTGGACAAAAATGTCAAATACTACTCGCCAAAAAAAGGAAACGTTGGACCTTATACACAATGTATATAAGAGGACAAGTGAAAATGAGCTATTTGAACTGTACAAAGATTATAAAGAATATTCCTACAACATCTAAAATCTGAAAAGAGAAATGAAATAAATTATAAAATAGAAACATCTACAAACAGAGCGAAGGAATTATGGAACACAATAAACCATGAAACTGGTAGAAGCAGGAAAAGCTTATCCACAAATCACACACCCACTTGTGCGGAATTCAATGAATTTTTTTGCAATATAGGTGAGAACTTAACTAAAAATATACCACTGGAACCTACTGAAACTGTAAAGCTGGTGAAGACAAGCGGTTCGGGTTTGTTTCTGAGACCAATAACTTCCGCCGATATAAATGGTGTGATAAATGAGATGAAGCCAAAATTGTCAAAAGATATCTACGGTTTTGATTCGAAGTTGATCAAATATGTGGCGCCTGCGATACTACAATCATTGACAGACATAACCAATACATCTTTGAGTTCTGGGGTATTTCCTGATAGAATGAAGATGGCTAGAGTCATACCAATACATAAAACAGGTAATTCATCAGTTGCATCAAATTACAGACCTATATCGATCTTGCCGATCTTCTCAAAGATTATTGAATTGGTGTTGCACAAGCAAGTAGTTCCTTTTTTCGCTACCAATAACTATTTATCACCAAATCAATTCGGTTTCCGCAAGTCTCTAAATACGACCCACGCAATTCAAAGACTCCTGAACATCATACATGAATCAATGGAGAACCATCGGACTTGCCTCGCTCAGTTCTGTGACTTGAGCAAGGCATTTGACTGCATGTCGCACTCGATCTTGTTGGCGAAGCTGGAGCATTATGGATACGGAGGTGTCCCACTGGAGCTCATGTCATCGTATCTTTCATATGTGCGCAGATCGTGGACTGCGGCGGTGGGAGGAGTACCGTCGGAAACCTAACAAGGGGCATCCCACAAGGATCAATTCTGGGGCCGATACTGTTTATCATATATGTTAATGACCTACCAGCCAACCTGCCCTGTGACTCTCTGATGTTTGCTGATGACACCACACTCATTGTGTCGGACGTGGCAAGCAGGTGGCAGGTGGTTTAATGCAAATGAACTATGCCTCAACAAGGATAAGTCCATTAGTCTCGCTTTCACCTGCAGCCGACTACAGACAATCAATCCAGATACCCCTACATTTCTTGGTGTGAAACTGGATGGCCGCTTGACTTGGAGGGCACACACTGATGGTCTGTGTGATAAATTATCATCAAGTATTTATGCCATACGGAGGATTAGGGATATCATTGATGGGACGGCTGCTATCCAGGCATATTATGCTCTGTTTTACAGTCGCATGACTTATGCCAGTGAGGCTTGGGGACATTCTTCTCATGCTCTGCGGGTGTTTGTCATGCAGAAGAGAGCTGCTCGTGCAATCATGGGGGTGTCACAGACAACACCATGTCGACCGCTGTTCGTGAAACTCAGGTTCCTTACACTTCCATCCGTGTACGTTCTAAAGCATGCTCTGAGAGCCCTGAGTGATTTGCAGTCGTATCAGTACAGGAGTGGGGTACATAGTTATGAGACTCGGCGCCGCCATGAGATTGCCATTCCCTTTAACAGACTATGCACAATGGACCCCGCAAATATTGGAAGAAAAATTCTAAACCATATCCCAGAAGGCTGGAAACAGCTGAACAAATGAAGCTTCAAGAGAGTGTTGGAAGATTATTTAAAGTTAAGAGCTTTCTATTCCATACAGGAATTCTTCAATATTGATATTCAATTGGCGTAATGTATTATATTATTTTGATTTGTGACTTCACTTGTTTACACTTGTCTAATAAAGGATTATTAAATACAACAAATACCCACGCAGCCATCAAGCTCTGACCTTAACAGATTCTTCTCTACTGTTGCAGAATCGGTGATTAATAGAGTTCCCGCTACCGAGGTATCATCAGCGCACCTCCTTAATGTGCACCCGTCTGTTTCGGCCAGCTTTTTCCTGACTCCGGTGTTGCGAGATGAGGTCGAAAGTATCATCAGAAAAATTAAGCCAAAGCACTCAAACGACATTGAAGGACTGAACGCAAAGCTTCTAAAAGAATCTGCCAATCTCATGTCGGAACCACTGCAGGACGTTATCAACGCCTGTTTCCAGCAAAGCGTGGTCCCCAAAGGTATGCAGATAGCGCGAGTGACACCCATCTTCAAGAAAGGCGATCATACACAACCCGAAAACTATAGACATATTGCAGTGCTGCCTGTGTTCTCCAAGGTGTTAGAATCGGCGTTGGCTGCGCGACTTGTAAATTACCTAGAACACCAAGGGATCCTAACCCAAAATCAATTCGGATTCAGGGAGGGACAAAACACCGTGGATGCAGTTTTTGACCTGATGAATTTTACATGGGATGCGTTGGAGAACGGCGAAGATGGTGGAGCTTTGCTCTGCGACCTCAGCAGAGCATTCGACCCCATGCTACCTTCCTGATGAAACTCAACCACTATGGCATCAGAGGAGTCCCACTAAAATTGATAGCATCCTACCTCAGTTAAAGGAAGCAAGCTGTGGGCGTGAATGGTTGTCTCAGTGCGTTGGGTGACGTGGCCCATGCAGTTGCACAGGGATTTCTAATTGGCCCACTCCTTTTTACTATATACGTGAATGACTTGCCTGCGAACATTCCTGTCCCCACAATCATGTATGCGGATGATACGACCATCATCACTCAAGCCAGGAACCATGGAGAACTTACTGAAAGGCTGGAGGATGCATCAACCGCAGCTTCCACCTGGTTCAACGCAAACTTGCTCAGCCTAAAAGCAAGTAAAACTGAAAAAATTATTTTTACTAACGACCGAAATCGAGGTGAAGTTGCAACAAGTGTGAGGCTGCTCGGGATTACTTTGGACACAAGGCTGACATGGAGAAACCACATCTACCATCTAGAGGGTAAACTGACCAGTGCCATATATGCAGTGAAGCGCATCCGAGATGTTGCTGGCCGGAATGCTGCCCTTGCTGCTTACCACGTGCTCTTCCATTCGCGTATGTGTTATGGCATGGAGTTGTGGGGAGAGTCGGCCCATGCCAACCGTATTCTAATCCTCCAGAAGAGGGCCATTAGGTCGATAATTGGGGCACCCACGAGACAGCACTGTCGACCAATATTCTTGCAGCTGGGCATTCTCACTGTTGCAGGCGCATATATCCTCAGTCAACTTCTGAGAGCACGCAGAGAACTACCTACACTGCAAACCAGAGGTGAGGTAACGGTTGTCAATACCAGAACACGCTGTAATATCAACATACAAAGGCACAGAACAGCGATAACGGCAGCCCAACACCGACCCGGCAGAAAAATTCAAAAGGAAAGTGAATCAAATGCTCCTCAAAAATCCAATCTACTCCGTGGAAGAGTTTACTAGCTCCACCTTACAGAATTTATATTTTGACTAGTAATGGGCGCATTCGGATTACAAAATCGATTATAATCGATTCTTGAAATAATCGAGATATGTCGATTATTATTTTTAATAATCGATTGTTAATAATCGATTTTAAATAATCGTTTTTTAATAGTTTTAGACCCCTATGCTTTTACATCACTGACTCTCCCTATCCATAATCGCTTATTAAAAATCGATTGTTAAAAATCGGTTATTAAGAATCGATTATTTAAACTCGATTACTAGGAATCGATTATTAAAAATCGAGAACAACTCGAGAACCAAATCATACCATTATACAAATCACTCCAATACACAAAATCGATTCTTGAAATAATACGATTCTGCCCATCACTAATTTTGACCTTATCAATGCACATTACAAAGTCCAAATTCTATTTTCTGATATGCTTGTACTGGTGTTTTTTGATACAATAAATTATTTGATTTGATTTGATTTGATAACAGACTTGAATTAACGGATAATGAATGTAGAGTCCGTGAATGGGTTTGAAAGTTAACTTAAAAGTTAATTCGTCAACAAAAAAATAACTTTGTTAATTAACGATTTATGGATTAACGCTTTTGTGCCCAGCTTTGGTTCCAAGCATTGATTCGCCAGTTGACGTTTTATAAAATTTGTATAATAATAATATACTAAAACACATAAAGAAATACTGAAGATAATCAAGGATGTAAGGTAGTTCAAACCAATCAAGGTATACCTGCTGAAGACGTCCTGATGTACTGATTATTTGGATTTCCTGCCACAGGTGGAGTTGGAATTGGTTTCACTTGGGAAGCTTGTACATTTTCCCCTTCAGTAAGGTCTGATGAAGGAACACTTTTATTGCCGACCGTTGATTCATTTGTTAATTCAATATTGGACTGTTGTTTCTCTTGTAAGGGATCAAATTCGCTGGAATTCACTTTATTTATTGTACCTGTAGCTGGTCCATTCTTTACACTTTTTTCTGGATGCCCTAAAATAGGATTTAAATAATTGACATAAGTGATAGATTACCCTCTAAGCAAAAAAATATTTGCGCAACAATATATTTCTGTGATTTTGTAATATTCGTTTTATGTATTATTTAATATAACTCATATCTAGGCAAACTCTTATGCAGGGGGCTACCAGTGGAATTACAAATCATGCCACCAGGCACAATCATGCCAGATATTTTCTTGTCTTCCTGATGTGTAGTTTCTTTAAATCTATCTTCGTTGCACCTTGACCACCAAGGTATGCCAGAGGGCATTACTACTATCGGTACGAATTCGTACAGAAATCTGTAAATAGTGACAAACTTTTCTAATAGGTGGCATCGGATTGCGCACAACCATAAACCAGAGGCTATGATTGGTACGCAATTAGCTTAAGTTGATTCGAGCTGTTATAGGTTTTGAATTTGAGTTAAAAAGAAATCGCGTAAAAATGCCGATGTGTATTGTGTGCGAAAGTCCAGATACAGATAATGACGTTATAAAATTATTTTATTTCCCACAAAAGCCCAAAATGTAAGTAAATGACGATGCAAACAAAATTATACGTATATTATTATCTTATCTTAACTTAGAGAATACTGTCAAACACAGTGTTTTTATGTAATTATGTGTAACATTTTCTTAAACGTTCCACAAGAAATTTACGATTTAATTGTCTTGACATGTCTTCAAGTAGTTTAGTGGGGCCAGTTGCTCCAGCAAATTTATAATAATAATAATAATAATATAACTAAGCAAACGCAGAAAAACAGGTGTATTTAAATAATAAAGGATATGGTTCTTCCTGTTCACGATTTTTATTTTACGTAGTTACATGTTTCGCCCTAACGAGGGCATCTTCAGACTACAAGTCAAAACAAACATCAAAAATACTCATCAAAGACAAAAAGTAAAAACTTTTGCATCAGATTTCATGGGGAAAAAACGTGTTCGAGAATAGTTATTAACAAGCACTATACAACAGTTTAATCGTGTTCACAACCAATTCTGTTCGAAAAGGCAAATTCAGGTAATTAAAAACTCGGGCAAACAGTAGGAAACAATATTCAACGGCCGTCCACTTGCTGTCACAATAAAAATTCAATTTTTATAATTTTTAATAAAAATTTTTATAACCAGAGAGAGACATATAATCAACTTGGAAGGGAAGAACTTAAAAAAATTCTTGCCAGCTACAAAAAGTTTTATCTATCATGCACCCAGGAAGAGAAAAAAGAAAAGAACACTCAAATAATAAGCAATGCCGAAAACAAGCAAAAAACTATATGGGAAGTCATCAAGAGTGAGACTAGAGTGAGAAACGTGGAGACACAACAGAGACCCTCCTGCGACGAATTCAACCAATTCTTCTGTAGCGTAGGACAGATGACAGCTGCTGCAATAACCCCAAACCAGATGCCTTATACAAGCTACTTGGAAAAATAGCACTGACCATCAGCTTCCTTCTTTCTCACTCCAACAACCAAGTACGAGATAGAAGAGATCATACACAAATTAAAAGCAAAGAAGACAACAGACATAAATGGTCTAAGTACAAAGGTAGTGCGGGAGTCGGCAGCAACCATAGCTCAACCTCTGGAAGACGCAATTAATACGTGCTTTACGCAAGGTGTCGTACCAGAATCCACGAAGACAGCAAAAGTTGTACCAGTTTTCAAGCAAGAAAGGGGATCCATCAAATGTGGGAAACTACCGACCAATTGCCATACTTCCGGTTTTTGGAGGTATTGGAGTCAGCGCTAGTTCAAGGTCTAATCACATATTTATCCAAACACAATATATTGTCACAACATCAGTATGGATTCCGAGAAGGCCGATGTACCATCGACGCAGTACTATCGCTGTTGAACTTCATCTGGGACGCACTAGAGGGTAATGAAGATAGTGAAGCCTTGTTATGTGATCTCAGCAAGGCGTTTGACTGCATGCAGCACAATATCTTCCTAGATAAGCTTCATTATTACGGCATACGAGGAGTACCATTACAACTTATATAAAGCTATCTAGAAAACAGAAGACAGGTAGTGTTTGTAGATAACAAACAAGGCAAACTCGCAGTAAACCCGTGTGGAGTAGCTCAGGGTTCCCTTATAGGTCCTCTGTTTTTCTCCATCTTCACAAATGACCTGCCCACTAGTATACCGAGCCATGTAGTCATGTATGCAGACGACACAACACTTATTGCCCGTGGAGACAGTGAACAACAGCTGTCCATTAGAATCAATGAAGCATCGGAGGTTGCCGGAGCTTGGTTTGCCGCAAACCGTCTGAGCCTTAACAATACAAAATCTGAAAAAATCGTATTCACAACCAACCGAAGAAACGCACAGGAGGCAAAAAGTGTCAAATTCCTTGGCATTCACATGGACACCAGACTCACCTGGAAATGTCACGTAGATGAATTGGAGGCTGGTTTAGCAAAGGCAATCTTCGCAATCAAACGCATCAGACAAGTTGTTAATCCCGATGCTGCTCTAACTGCATACCACGCATTATTTCACTCTAGAATGTCTTATGGCATAGTGGCGTGGGGTGACTCCGCACATGCTAAAAAAATTTTCTGTGACAGAAACTAGCAATAAGATCAATCCTGGCACGGCCCCAAACAGAGCATTGTAGGCCCTTATTCATTAAACTTAGTATAATGACTCTCCCCTCAGTGTACATCCTCCATCAACTTCTGAGAGCAAAAGATGAAATGCCAAGTCTGCAGACCAGAGGGGAATTAACCCTTTTAAACACCAGGAATAAAAATAGAATCAATATTCCCAGGCACAGAACTGACACCACGGCAGCCCAACATCACCATATTCAACTCTTTAATATGGTTCCAGAAGAGTGGAGAAGACAACCAACAAATGTGTTCAAACGACAATTCAAAGACTTCTTACCAGAGTAGCCTTATACGATGTTGAAGAGTTCACCAATTTATCATATATTGAGTAACAATAAGTTGTAACATTGATACATGCTTACTTTATTTTTTTTGTATGACTTTACCTTTACGCAATGGCACCATCTTTTATGTTTATTACGTTCTTGGTACAATAAAGAATTATTATTATTATTATTATTAAATTCTATTTAAAGTCAATGAAGTTAATGAATGTGCTGCGCTTGTGTGGCTTTCTGCTGTAGGACCGCTCGAACTTCATCTAGGTTGTACGATGGATCATTGTAGAAGGTGTTTTTGAGCAGTTTTAATGTTCTGGTAGATAATGACTGTTGTTCGACAGGTAGATTGTTGTATAATTTGAGTGGAATTCTTAGGAAGGCAGTAGAGGCAAGCCTTCCAGGTTGTGGGATAGGCATATGAGTTGATCACGTGTTGTAGTTGTGGAGATCCCCATGTGTAAAATGTTTTTCCTTATCTCTATGGATTCATAGAATCGCTTTTATAGCAAAGGTGGCATACACTGTGTGTATTTTTAATCTTTGGCATAATGGCTTGCAAGGTGTGAAGGGTGTCGCACATATAATATTTCAGACACCCCCTTTTTTTAACAATGAGCACCTCTTCAACATGGGCTGAGTTACTCCACATTTCAATTCCATATGACATTTTAGAATGGAACAGGGAATGGTAAGAAATAAGGGCTTCTTTTGTTCCAGCAACTTGTGTTGTCCATGCAATACAGCATGCTCTCCTTGATAGCTTACATCTCAATTCATTGATATGCGAATCCCATGTTAATTTAGGGTCGATGAAAACCCCAAGAAAACGCACACCCTTTCCTGCGTTTACGTGGCGGTCCATTTCATACACAAATGGTTTCGGTTTTTTTTGGTGTTGAGGACAAGGCTGTTGATTTTGAACCATTGTTTGGAAGTCTGGAAGTTGCAAGTTGATGCTGTTTGTAGTTTTAGTTGAGAGTTGGCCGTTGTCGTTAGGGTGGCGTCATCAGAATAAAGGATACTATGACATGTCAGGCTCTCTGGCAGAGTGTTCATGAAGATGATGAAGAATATGCTTCCTAGTATTGAGCCTTTGGGACTCCAATTTCCATGTTGGTATGTTTGGTCAGACACTGCTCACTAGTGAAGACCACCTGCTTTCGACACTCAGGTACGAGCCGATCAACTTGAGAGCCGTTCGACGGAAACCGCAGTTCTCCAGTATCTTGAGGAAAGACGTGTGTGGCATTGTGTCGAAGGCCTTACTTAGATCGCACAACTGTGACATACATTTGTTTACGTTCTAGGGACTGGCAGACACATTGCATCAGATTTATCATGGCGTCTTCCGTGCTTCTGTTTTTCGGTATGAAAATTGTTGTGCACAGTATATATTGTTTTTTTTCCACAAAGTTCTCAATTCTCGTCAATATGATCTGCTCAAAGACCTTGGAGAAAGCTGGGAGGATTGATATTGGCCTGTAATTGCTGCAGTCCGAGGCAAAAACAGGTATTCGTTTCGATATTTTTAGGTGTTCTGGGAAAGTACTGTGCAGAAGACATTTGTTTAGAATTGCCGATAATGGATCAGATTTTAATTTTTCCGCCAGTTTCATGGTTGTCGTGACAATCCCAAATATGTCTTGTGAGGTTTTTGACTTAATGCTTTTCAGAGTGGATTCTACCACAGCTTTATTACTGACAACTTCACTCGTTCGCACAACGAGTACTTGTTTGTTGTTTTCTTCCGGTTTCGTTGTTTATCACTTGCCATATTTTTTTGCACTTATTTGTGGCATTTATTGTTGTGCTTTCATTGCTTTCTGTGTTTTCGCTCACATTCTACCAGATACAGCTTCTTCATGCTTAGCAGTTGTTCGTGTGTTTGTTCATTTCTGTTCCAACAGTAAATTCTGTATTGTAGGCTGTGTCTCTTTAATTTTGTGCAGGTGGTGGGACTCTTTTTTATGTTAGTGGTGGTATCTGACAAGAGGAAAAGCTTTGTTGTGATGGTTTAGGAAGATATTCAGAAAGCTGTCAAACATCTGGTTGGGTGTCGTCAACGAATAGATCTCAAACCAGCTCTGTGACCTCAGGCTGGTGAGTAACTTATTTTTGTTTACTTGTGAGTGAATTCTCATGAGTTTATAGGTGGGATGTGAATGCTTGGAGATGTGCATTCGAATGGCATTGTGGTCCCCTAGTCCAGTGCTCCGCAAGCGCCTTCCGATGTCCTTCTCCCGCACACCGCAGTCTGATAGCTCCGTTTCGCACAACTGTGCCGCGGCACAGTGGTTGCGGAGCACTGCCCTAGTCCATGATCAAAAACTCTAGCGTGAGTAAAGGCTTCTGTGTTTATGAATATGTTGTCTATACAGGAATGCTGATTTTTTAATATTCTTGTGTGCTCATGGATTGTTTGTTTGAGATCAACGGAGTTCATGACGTTGATAAGTTGACTTTTTTGTTCACTTTCTTCACTTAGATTCACGTTGAAATCACCAGCTATATACTAACTTCGTGTCTACGGCAAATGTACTTAGTATGTGGTGCAGCAATATTTCCACATTATCCAGGAAGGAAAAATTTTTGTGAAAGCGTGCCTTTTTATGTCTTAAATAAGCATACATTTTTTTATCTGCAAAAAACAAAAGTTTTTGAGATATTTAATTTTTCCAATCAGAATCAGTTTTATTTCAAAAAGAAATTCTGTTGTGAAAAATTATCGTACTGAGTTCTTCTGGCGCTCATTTTTGTTGTTTTTACATATACTTATTGATACAATAATAAAAAATATAAGTCCCTATTTAACAACATGCTCAAAAATTGAAAAAAAAACTCAAAAATTACTATTGCAACAATGGATTTTTTAGTAATTGTTCATAATTTGTTTAAATTTTTAAGAAAATTGCAAAACTCGTTACACCATTCAATTGTACGGAAAAAATACAAAAGAAACTGTCTCTCATTTCTCCACTAACGCTATAACCATTAAATTAGAATAATAAAGCTTCAGATAAGTAAGCATGTTACTATGTTACTACATAACATAACCTCAAAACTTCCGAGAAAACTGCGAAAAATCTATTTTTTAGTATTTTTATCTTAATTATCGCATAAATAGTTTAGTTTTTACGAGAAAGGTATATTTCAGTTGTATATCAAAGAATCAGTACAAGGGAAGCGATTGTGCGTTGTTTGTATAACTTGAGCACTGAAATCTTTTCCAGGTCTATTTATAGATATAATAAGTCCCATCTATCTCTCTTTCTAGCAGAGATGTTAAATTACCGCGGTAATTTTCCTAGTCTATGTTAATCTTATGGGCTAATTAATATATCTGTAAATTACGGTGCTAATGCACTATAATTAGTGTTATTTATTTTACCTTATGCGATCTCACAATAAAGTGATATATGTATTTTTTTTATTATAAAGGCGGTTTTTCGTCTTCCACCATACCAACAAATCGCAAAAAATATATTACCTATTACAATGACGTACAAACTATTACGCTGAAAAGTCACAATCTAGTACATTTTCTTTTTTGAGGTGGCAACACTGGAAATGCGCGAGCTGAAAAATTCAGTGATGAAGAAACGCTTCAAGACGTGGAAACGTATTCAAATCTAACATCATATGACGATGAACACCAAGAAAAATTTCGAAAAAGGCAAAGATTGGCATAGCGCTATTTATTTTTTCATTTTTGTTTGTAAATCTTAAAAATATATTGTGATGGGGTGGAGTCATTCGGAAGGCTCGATGAAAGGCCTCGAAGACGTTTGGACAGTTGTTTAGTTGCACACAGTATAATACACTGGAAGTCAAGACATACTAAAACAAAATAAATGATTCTTCAATATTCAACTGAAATATACGTTTCTCGTCAAAACTAAATTATTTATGCGATAATAAAAATTAAAGATACTAAAAAAATGGATTTTTCACATTTTTCTCGGAAGTTTTGAGGTTATGTTATGTAGTAACCTCTCCAAAAATTGTAATTTCTTTTAGATCTACAACTTTTGTATTGGATACTGACAAAAACTGATTATTTTGCTTACTTATCTGTAGCTTTATTATTCTTACTTAAAGGTTATAGCATTAGTGTAGAAATGAGAGACTGTTTCTTTTGTATTTTTTTCCGTACAATTGAAAGGTGTAACCAGTTTTGAATTTTTTAAAAAAATTTCATATTATGAACAATTACTGAAAAATGCATTGTTGCAAAAGTCATTTTTGAGATTTTTCAATTTTTAAGCATTTATTATTGTATATATAGCTTTGTTCATTGGGGCTGTCAGAGTAGCTTAGAGCAACTTAGTGTAGGCGTATGGCGTTCGTTGGGCATTTGTATTCGGTTCGTTGGAATACGAGCAAGTTCCGGTAGCGTGACCTAAGCAGCTTGGAGCAGGTTTTCTTGATCCTGCTCAATAGCAAGAGTGTATTTAGAGGAGCTTAGAGCAAATGTAATCATTTTGCGATTTGACAACACGCTATTGCAATATGTCAGTACTATACCAATCATCATCGCTCATCATGCACTATACATAAATACTGATACTGCCGCGCTAAGCAAAAAGGTCGTATCTGACAATTTGTTAGCACTTTAACTTTTTAGATCAAATCTAAAGATGGAATGATTGATTGTTCATCTATTAAAGCTAAAATATAGAAGAACATTGCAAAGAATTTGCAAAAGCATATTGTAGTATAGGTTCCATATTCCAGACATTATTCTAATGTTCTAATATTTTTTATTTATCTATAAGCATCCTTTTTTTTTAAATTTATAAAAAAATTATCATTGTACTCCAAATAATGCAATAATGCGTTAACATGGTTTGTATATCTGTCTGTCGGTTCAGGTTCCCCACCGAAGAAGGTTGACCGCAGGAGGGAGGGGATGTTGCAAGAGCAAAATGGATTTTTGTTTTCTTGCAGTTCTTTATCACTAATTTTCTCAGATTTTCTCTCTGCATAAAAAAACACCCTTATACGTATGTAAAAATAAAAATTAAATTAAAAATTAACAAAATTTATCAGGCAAGCACATATATTTTATTAAATGTAGTCACTATCAAGATCTACATCACTGTTGCTTACCGAGCTCTCAAAAAGAAAATTTAACAAGAATTTGTCATTTACTTCCATTTTACAAGTTGTACTTAACCAAGAATACATACATCAATTATGACAAGCCAAATTGAGATCGTTTGGTTCTTCCAATTCTGCTCCAAGCAGCTTGCTCTCACTTTACTCGAAGCTGCTCGTGACATCAATCTGCCCTAACCTGAGTAATGTGTAGTGAACCAAACGAACAAAGCTAATAAGAACATGTAAAAACAACAAAAATGAGCACCAGAAGATGTACGACAATTTTTCACCACAGGATTTCTTTTTGAAAAAACTGATTTTGATTGGAAAAAGTAAATATCTCAAAAACTCAAAAATATCTCAAAAACAGATAAAAAATGTATGCTTATTATATAAGACATAAAAAGGTACGCTTTCACAAAATTTCGTCAAAATAGAATTATTGTTGCAACAATGAAAAATAAAAAACAGTAAAATCGTTTTTGCATTGGAATTTGCATTTTTCTCGGAAATTTTGAGGTCTTTTGAAATTTGATAACTGTGGAAAATAGTGAGGTTATTTAAAGGAGTAAAGGTTAGTTCCAATTGTCTTACTTGGAAAAAAAGATTTTTCTGTTTTCTTTATTATGGCTTTTAATATGTGGGAAGTACTTTGATCCACATTTTGGCCATCATCAAACCTAAAATGAACGAGGTAACAGTCAAATTTAAAGTAAATCGTGCAAGTAAATCAAGAACACATACCTACGATATAACAGCCATTTCAGACACAATACAAAAAGAGGCAGTGCGACGCATATTTTAATTTTAATGCCTACTGACACCGACAGAAGAAGCTTACAAAACCACAAAAGAATTAAATATAAAAAAGTTACTCTTAACAACCTAATATTAATACACAAAATGAACAATAAGAAAATTAAGACCAACATTAAATTGAAAGTAAATAAAAAATACCACAATTACACTTCAAGGGCATGCCTTCACATTAGACACAAACACAAACAAACATGCACCCTCAACACCTTTATCCCGAGGAAGGAAATCCAGCAAGGACGTTGGAGATTCAACCTAGAGGTAAAGAAAGAGAGAAGAAGACACGTTTTCTACCAAAATGTTATTTGTAGCATTAGAAATAAAGTTATAATTTAAAAAAAAAAACTATTAAGACCCAGTTCTACCTCTCCTAAAACGCGTTTTCAAATAAAAACGTTATTTATTGTTCAAAGTTTATGAAATTTTCAATGTAACTTCTTAGATAAATAACGAGTGAGGCTGGATAAAAAATAATTTGGAAAGATAAAAATTAATTTTACTTCTCCATCTTTGACTTTTTTCAAATGTAAATCTAGCCCAACTCATAATACAAAAATAGATTTTTATTTAAGTACAATTTTAACCCAAACATTATAATTGCGATAATAAAGCGTAATTGCTGCCCGGTGTAGACAGCAGACGTCAGGAGCTTTAAACACCGCCTATACTGGTGACTACGTATTGACGTTGGTGGGGGACAGGCTGACCACTCCCAGCAAAAACAAGCATCGCAACGAAATATTTTGTTTCGGAGTTGCAATGTTTTCAGAACGGAGCCTTAAGTATTTATATTGTTTTGTATTAAATGGGATACGAGGGTTAGTGTTCTTGATTTTCAGTAGCACCCAGATGGATCCAGACATTTATTTGTCTCCACCCTGCCAGTACCAGTGTTTTTAAAATGTCTCTAGTCTCTAGTCTAAAAGTGAAAACTGGAAAGTTGCCTATAAAATGTTTGAATTTTTATTACTTATTTTTTTAAGGCACACCGCTTAACGAAAGGCTATTAATCCTTTGAGAGCACCTTTTTACAGGGGTTTGAACCGGAAAAAAAAAACGTTATTTTTGTCAGAACAAAAGCCGGGGCTCAAAAAAATATCGGTTTTGTTTGGTTCAATACTTGTTTAATTTTTATTAGAAAAACTTTTTGAAAACAAAAATCACTTGAAGCTGAACCGAAAACAAAAAATCAAAAAAGAAAGTTACTTTTATATATAAAATCGCTAAAATTGCCAAAATCAAATGAGTCTCTTACAAATAATGCCTGCAGCTACTAAAAACAGAAAAAGAAACTATACTATATTTATGATAACTACCATTCTAAATATCGACTGTTATAAAAGACAGGTGACCACAACACTGAAACAGAAACCTTGAATGTCTCCTTAACATAAAACTAAATAGTTACCTTCTAAGTGTGTATCAGTGTGACTGCAAACGTAGTTGACATCTAATATATCAAGAAGTTTATTCACTTGGTTCCGAATGCTACGCAATTGCAGTTTGATTTCTGCAATCTCAGTGTGTTTTAGGGTGGAAACAGTACCTCCATCACTTCGCATTTCTGTGTCCATAAAAATGTTTAATTTTAATATTCTACTGCACTGTATGGCAAATGATAAATCGGAGCTATCAAATATAGTAATTAAATCACCATCTGTAAATTAATTGGGTTAATGGCATTTCCAGACCACTAATAAAAAAATAAATATAAGGCATGAATTCTGCAAAACTAGAATGTAAAAACACTTAATTAACCACATTTAGACTATTTGGGACCATATTATTTGATCAATGGTTCTTTGTGTTCATGTCAAGACCTAAACTCGGTTTATGGTTTAAACTGGCATTGAAAAACCCACCGTAGAGTACTGTCAATACGGTTGCCTCGACAAATACAGACTAGTTACATATCGGATTTAAATAAATATTTAACTGTCATGGCTACATACAGCTTTAGGGGTGTACTAGCATATGACAAGGGTGTCGCCTCATACCCATAAGATCACGGCACGAAAATTATTAAGTTTAAATTTGCATGCACAAAATCTTGCAGATTTAATAGCTTTACAGCGGAAAATTATGACTCCATAATTTCCGTCAAGGCCATTCAGAAGGTATTTGGCTTGCTTTCCTGTCCTAAAATTTATTTGAGTAAGGCACCGACTGAATGACTAACGATTATATTATTGGAAACCCTTATTATTTATTGCACCAAACGATTGTCAGTAATGACAGGCAAATTTCCATTGATCAAATTATATATTATTTACTATACCCCACTTTTACATAGGAAACGTAAACGAAATTTTTCCCCAAATTTCATTACTAAAGATATGGGCATTGGTATTACATTCACAGGTCCACATTCACATTTACAACGAGAAACTTCTTCTGCTTGCAGAAATCAGACTCTGGCAAAATAATAAAAGCTTATTGTTTTTTTTATACCTTCGTCTTTGTATTTTATAGTAATGTCATCACTTGATGTTAATTTGCCACGAAATACACGCTGCATCATTAGAACAAGTTCATCATATGTAATTGCTTCATTATGTATCGGAATTCTTCGAATGTCATCTCCAAGCTGAACTTTTATAATAAGCTTTCCACTAAGATCTATTTCACTTTTTGTATTCATCCTTCTATAATATAATGTATTATTTTTACAGATAACCTTTGGTACCTACACACATACTCTTTAGTCGATCACAAAAACATAAATTTCACAATAGTGTTACAAAATATTAAAAAACCTGGTCCACCCAAAACCTGGAATTACAGCTTGAATACTTTAAGACTGAGCTGTCAAATACCGCACATTTTACAAGTTATATTCCAAGTTCAAAGAATGAAAATGACAGAAAGTTATTATGGTACGTTCAGATACGCGCAAGCCATGGGGGTTTATGTTAAGTGATATGACCTTCGCCAACGTATATAGTTCGTGTTAATAAACGTCCGAGCGCTGGCAGCGGTTGTCGTTTAATAGATATATCGATTGATAGACAGAAAGCTGTTCTATAATATGCATAGTCTACCGAAGTCGAGGTAAGCGACACTCAACGCATGCGTAAAATTTCCAAAGTGAGGGGCTTTACATCGTTTAAATACGCCGTCTCCGCCATGTTAGACAATTGGCATTGTTGGTAAATGTTGTTCTTTCTGGGCAGTTTATACCCGTTATAACAGAGAGTACCTACTTTGTATTTTTCGAGTGTTTATGATTTAGTTTGGGGTGTCCTTTTGTTTGTGTTCTTGTGACTGTAAAGCCAAGAAGATTCCGTGCGTGTTCGATATGTTTGTGTTTATAGTCTGTAATTTCTTGTTTTTGTTCTTTTTCCTGTGTGTTGTGTGTGTGTGTTCTTGTGACTATAATGCCAAGAAGGGTACGTGAGTGTTCGGTGCCTTTGTGCACTTCCACATCGGCGAACTTTATTCTCCACTGTTTCCCGAACCCGAAAACAAAGGGTGCTTTGTTTACAGCGTGGATATCGGCGGTGGGTAACAAGGATCTTTTAAATAAGGACCCAGAATTTGTTGCCCGTAATTACTTTGTGTGTAGAGCACACTTTTCAATCCAAGATCTGTACCTGAGAAAGCTCGTCCCGGATGCAGTTCCAAAATTACATCTTCCAAGTAAGTATTGGAATAAAACTCATCTGGCTTACATACAAAAATATTTTATTCAATCAGATCCTGTGCAGTTACCAGTTCAACCCAACCTGAATTTGGAAGCAGTTGGAACTTCATGGACAGTAACAGACAATAATGTCCACGTTATTGCGTCTACCGCAGGTAATTAATTAATTTTTTTTTATTTGTATTTAAAATTTAAATATCAAGTTGCCTATTAGTTTACATTGGTTAACCATTGGGTGCGTTCTGCCAGTTCCACCCAAAACTGCTTGTGGCGCCGGCGTCGAGACTAAGCACCTGCGGTGGCTGAACGGTTAGATCCAATCACATGTATTTCCGGTTGAAGCTGACTTCTAGCACTTTCACTAAGCAATCGCGTTCATGTTGTTGCTGCCGTCCGCAAAGCTTAAGCGCTTAAACTGGCAGAACACGCCCATTTAAACCTACAAAATTGGTGCTGTAAATCTTACCCTAAAAAGGGAAATAATATAAAAAAATAAAACTGAATTGTGAGGACAATTTTGTAATAACATAAATGTTTATTTTATTAGATCCCGCATTATTACCAGTTCAGAGTTGTACATCGGCAACCATCGATAGCACTGTAGAAGGTGTCGTTGATGAACAATCACCATCTACATCAGGTAATTATCTTTGCTTATTCGTTTTTAGTTAAATGAGGACTTAGTTCACACTGTTTTACCATTTACAATTTATATACTATGTATTGTTTCTTTGTCTGACGGTTTCAGTAATTACAGACCCTTACATGGTGTTGGGACTATTAGCAATTCCTATTGACAGTGAACAATACCTTAGTGTCGGGTGTACTTTCACATTGGCAAGTTAAAAAATTCTTACTCTCTGCCCAGTGAGCACAAAAACGTCTCATGGACATTGCTAAGATGTTAAAGTCACAACTGTAACGTTCTATAGTAGATCCCAAAAACATATCTGGGATGTCATATAAACCTCCTATGTCGCTTACTTACAATCAGAAACCGCTAATCGCATAGATGTTTCAGAGGGCATCTATGCGATGTTACGTTGGGTCATCACCGAGATATGACTTTAGACGCTGATAGGATGTCGTTTAATAACTTCGCAGGGGTGTTTCAGAGGACATCTATGCGTTGTTAACTGAATACATCACCGCAATATTACTTTCAACGCCTTTGCGATGTCGCAGTATACCTGTAAAAAGGGTAATATTTTGTGTTAAAGTGACAAAAACCTCCTAACTTTGATTTTATCCTATGTCAGGAGCGTTTTTGCCACTTAAACACAAAAATGTTAAAACTTTTTACAGCGATATACGACGATGTCTTCTAATGTACGTCTATATACTTTTTACACAGTATGCAAACGATACCGTTTATTATACCTACCGTTCGTTTGGCTGGTGAATGAGATGTTAATGCATACTTATTACCTGTAGAGTAGATTAGATGTTGTACTATCGACCAAACTTACGATTTTGACTGTTCAAATATTACAAACATAGGTAATCACAAAAATACCACTAATAAATATCACTAATACAACAATAAAGCACAAATTCACAAACTAAAATTTATTCTTAAGATAACGTAAAACATATAAGATTAAAAAATATAAAAGTTAATAAATATATATTTATATAACTATATACGATAAAGTATATACTTTATACTATCTTCATCCCTCTTCATTTGGTCCTTGTGATGTTTGTCTCTAAAAAAACAAAAATGACGTGGTCAAACATTGAAAAAGTAAAATAACATAATAAAAACAGTATTTATTGGTATCACAAAGATTACTTGTTGGAGACACAGCTATTGTGTGTGATTTGCTTATGTTCATTTGCCCTAAATAATATGTAGGTATGTATGTATATCAGTTTTGCTTCGATGTTACGTCCATAGAAAGAGTATTCAAGAACATAAAATAATAATAAAAGTATTAATTCGTATTTAATTATACAGAATAACATATTAAACAAACGTTTTATTATGAAAGTACAATGGATGGGTATAGATAAAGATTGATAGAATGCAAAATTACGTTTCAAATGATATGTCGTATTAATATGCTTGTTTGTATAAAGGGAGTTTTTTAAAACAAACTTTTCAACATTTTTGTTATCATTTAACATTTATATTAGATACGAATTATATTTAAGGCGCAATACTTGCTACCAGGGTTGTTATAATAAACGTTCATTTTTATTTTACTTGCTACCACTGATATTGTATAGTAATATTTTATGAAAAACAAATAAAGACTGTTCAAATATTAGTAGTTTTAAACCACGTTTAAAATACAATATTTAAAACAAACTGTTTAAAACAAAACAATTGTTTTAAAACATGTCTAAAACATTGGTTTAAAACAAATTGTTTTAAGCATACAAACCCTGCCTGCTACCCGCAAAAGCCGGCGTCGGCACGGCGAAGGTATGCACATTTATGCACAACGAACAACGCTAAACGGGTAAACTGGACCGCATGAATATAGTCATCCACTCTTGACTTCCTGAGTGGCGGGGAGTGCAGGCTACAGCTGTGCAACATCTATAGCTTTCAAAACATGCGTTTCCGTCCGCCCATTGGTGATGGACACCTATAGAAATTTTAACTTAAAAAAACGAAATAGTAAATACGTACCCAGTCAGCACAATGGGACATTTAACATCGCAAGAACGTTGACTTTTGTTCCATTATGAACGTTAAATTTTGATGTTTATGTAATATCGCATAGATGTTCAGTGTAGAAGAAATTGTTCATTTTGGTCCTATTAATGTTATAAATGTAAACTTATCAGTGAACATTCATGTAATGTTACATGGATGTTATGTGACATTCTGGCGATTGTTTTGGGATCTATTTCCGGATGATCAATTTATGACTTCAACATCTCAGGAACATCGCTGAGATGTTTTTGTGCTGGCTGGGTACATATTCCTCATATATGCCTAGACACGTTGACGTAAGACACGTTATCCAGTCATAATAAGCATAATTAGCGTACTCATTGACGGTTTGTATGATAAACCGTACCGTACGCATCGTGTAAACAAAATCAAATCCGAAATTTACGATACCGAGAGATCAACGCAGTTACATAACCTGCTGCCTAATGTCTACCAATTAATCGAAGCTCTTATAAGACGTTCTTACCTTTTTAGACGCACTTGCATGACTTGCACTACCACTGGGCAACTCCATAGTAGGTAATTGAGGTAATTGTGTTTAAAGATGCGAAACAACAAGCTCATACAACCGTCGACTTTACCAGCCAGCGAACTACCGATTGCAAAATACAAACTCGTAAACCGACAACGCATGTACCACCACCACCACCCAACCATCCCCACAACTTCGTATATGGTATCGCCCAGTCGCGAATCACAAATAGGTAAACATCACTTCCCAACACCTCATAGATGTTTTATTTTCAACCTACCTTGTATATACATACATGCAACATCATATTGATGTCACATTGTAACGTTACTTTTGTAACATTAATGGGACGTCAATGTATAATTTGCACCCGTATGAAACGTTACATAGACATCAGATATTGAACGTTCATAATGCAACATAAACGGGACGAAACTCAACATCCCAACGACGTTTGTGCTCACTGGGTGCCACCTTCATCTATTATGCTGTTTAATAATAATATATTTTCTTCTACACTTTACTTTTTGTATCGTTATTTAAAATATTTATTAAACGTTTCATTTTTATTTAGTTATATTAAATTATTTGACAACGCTGCTCCCAGTTGATAATATCAGTCAGTTATAACCAATAATGGACATTGTGGAAAAGTCACAAAATATATACATACTATGTTTGTTGGAAAGGTGAAATTGTATTTAGATTATGTACCTTATGTTCGATATGTGTATCAATACTGTTATTAATCTATCTCATTCTACTTAGGTCTGGATAGTTCGCGTCCACGGAAATTAGGTATTCGTACACATGATGCCGCTATAGCACCGAGGCCACTTTCCATCAAGGTGCCAAAAGGTATGTTTTTCTTTTGTCTACTACTTTGTTGATCTGCAAATTTTTATTAGTTATTTTAGGTATTTACCTATACTTTTCTCAAATGCTCAACAAAAACATTAAAATATATTTAAAAAATTATTGCTTCACCAACAAATGAAAACTGACATAAAAAAGTAATCTTTGAAGTATGTATTGTGTAATTATGTATATAAATATATATATTTGTTATTTACAGCTCGAAAGTTTCCAGTAGATCAATTAACAACACTACGAGCCCTTAAGAAGCAATCAGCGTATTTAAGAAAAATGAATGCATCTATGAAGAAAATTGTGAACGAGTGCAAAAAGCATATCTTAGCTATTGACTCTTTGCCTCCTACAGTTGCTCGGTTTTTTAAGAGCCAGTTAGTTAATTGCGGAAAACCTGACAAAGGTCGACGCTATACGTTGGAGGACAAATGTTTAGCGTTGTCTCTTTTCAAAAGGAGTCCACGAGCGTATCGTATGCTGCAAGACATTTTTGTACTTCCGTCGCTACAAACAGTGAGGAAGACTTTGAACAGAATCCCTATAAGACCTGGAATTCTTCGATCAGTGTTTTCATGTTTGAAAGATACGGTATCGACGATGTCCCCGGAGAACAGACTGTGCACACTAATCTTTGATGAGATGGCACTGCAACCTCATTTGGATTACAATGCAAGTTTGGATGTCCTGGAAGGTCTTGTTGACCATGGATATGAGCGAAGAGCCGAAATTGCTGATCATGTGCAGGTGTTTATGCTGCGGGGTATTTTTAAAAGATGGAAGCAACCAGTTGCTTTCATCTTTTGCAAATCCACTGCGCCTGTCATATGTCGCATTTTCAAAGAACTTGTCAGAGAAGCAACTGCCATTGGTTTGACGGTAATTGCTTCTGTGTGTAATCAAGGTGCTACCAACTGTCGGGCAATTAACATGCTTAGGGAGGAGAGTAGGGCAAATGCATTGAGGGGAGATAAGGAACCAGAAGATGGTGTGATTGTTGTTGACGAGACGACAGTTATACCTCTTTTTGATCCTCCACACCTTCTTAAATGCATGCGCAATAATCTCCTAACTAAGGATTTATTGTTCTGCCAGGAAGGCAGAAACAAGGTAGCAAAATGGTCACATGTAGTTGACGCTTACCGTATAGACCAAAGCTTAAAATTAAGAGTACTAACGAAACTGACTGACTTTCATGTCTTTCCCGCAAAGATTAGAAAGATGAAGGTTTCGTTGTGTACCCAAATTTTTAGCAGGCAGTTTGCGGTTGTGTTGGGTTCCTGGACTTCTGGTCCTGCTCATACTCAAGATGGCAGAGTTACGTTGGGTGATGGGGCTCAAGATACAGCAGACCTTTGTTTTTTCTTTAATGAGTTATTTGATTCGGTAAATGGCTCATTCTCTCGAACAAATTCAGTTCAGCTAAGGAAACCTGTTTCTGCAACATCTACTCATGAAGCAGTTTGGATGGAGGGGATAAAAGTTTTGAAATCGATGAAATTTATAACCAGAAGGTCAGCAGACAGAGCGGTGCCACCAGTTATACCAAATTTCATCCAAACTTTGAAGGGATTTCAAGCTATCAAACGAAAACTGCTCTCTCTAGGACAGTCATCATTTCCTGCAAGGGCCTTCAACCAGGATCCGATAGAGAATTTCTTCTGTCAGATCAGGCAACAAGGAGTGCGACATAATAATCCATCGTGCCATCAATTCATACCGTACTTTAAATCACTTGTTGTGAACAATTTTATGAGAAGTGATTTAAAGGGCCACTCACGAGGGGCTAACTGTGAGATTGATGCGTGCGTTGGGTTATTAGAACAGGTGAAGAAGTTTGTCTCTCAAGATATTCAACCATCCACAAGCTTAGACCTGATACCTGAACAAAGTTTGGAAGGTGTTAATGTTGTGCACGAAGAGTTTCAACAACTGGAGATGCTAGCGGCTACATACGTGGGTGGTTTTGTGGCCAAACATATTTTGCCTCAATTTCAGGATTGTGAAATATGCAACCGAAATATCCTCCATAGTGGACCAACCACTTTAGACATCCACACATATGTGAAATTAAAAGAATATGACCCCGTGCAAAACCACTTAAAATATTGTAACCTTTCCTTCATCCGTTGCCTTATCCATCTCCATAATTTTGCTCTTGCCTTATTTCCTCTCTGCATTGCTTCCACTCAACTCATAACAAAAATAGAATCCTTTATTTCTTCAAAGTACCAGTTTCCTTTTGAAAATTGTCCCCATTCACAAACTTTACAGCATAAACTCCTACATTTTTTCACAATATTCCTAATCCTGCACTATTCAAATACCATAAACAATGTCCTTTCCAAAAAACGTACCCATTTTCAAAATCCTGGCTCCTTCCAGCAACAAATATTAAAATACATAAGTAAGCATTAAATTTTGTATACAGTTATAATCAGGGTTGTTATGTTTAAAACACTTTGTTTTAAACATGTTGAAACAGTTTGTTTTAATTTTTTAAAACACTTTGTTTTAAAACATTGTTTTGAACATGTTATAAAACAAATATTTTGTTTTAAACATTTTTTAAATGGTGTGTTTTAAACGTGTTTTAAACAACCGATATTTGAACAGTTTTTGTTGTTTTCATAAAATATTACTATACAATATCAGTGGTAGCAAGTAAAATAAGGAATGAAAAGACGCCGACTAAAATGCTTACAAATAAAATCCTTGCATAATTTAAAACATATTTTATTTTGCTTTATTTATTCCTTGCTTAAAACATGTTTTTTGTATGTGATTTAAAACATGTTTTATTTTGTTTAAACGATTTTATTTTGCGTGGTGTTTAAAAATATTGTTTTGTTTAAAATAAAAAACGTTTTGCTCTGAGAAGAGGCAGTTAACATTGTTCACCAATGGATATTGTGTCCTACATTCTATGTAAATATATCACATACAATGATTTAAATGGATTTAAATATTACAATAATGTATGTATTGTATTTCAGTTAACTTGTTTGTTGTGTCGAATACATGTATTTGCATTTATATTGTATATATAAAGAATCTAAAGAGTTTATGTAACTGACGTGTATTTCCAATAAAGTAGTATTTCTAATATGTACAAAATGTGTTATATTATTTAATATTTACATAAATTTACTCTTGTACAATGTTATTGGTTTTCAAAGCGGAAGAAGTGTTTGTTGTATTGTATATGGATATAACAAACAATTTTTTGCACTTAGAAAATCAATATTTGAATATGCTATACTGGATTAAATGCAATGAGTATTTCAAATTTTACCGCGGTTCTGTGGTTAGTACGGAAAATAATTATCGTGGCGCTGTAAACCGATCTAAGACTTCAACACGCGACATAGCGTTCTATTAAGAGGTATTCTATGGCGCAAGCTACGCAACCATAGACTATATACTTAATAGACTGGCAACTTTCCGGCTGAGGGTAGGGGACAGATTGCAGCACTCCAAGTATCTGGATATGGTACTAGAATGGAAGAGTGGGGGCGAGCGGGTAATTCAAATTTAATATTTCTAATTGTAGTCATGTTACAGTGAGATCAAAAATGACTGACCTGTCCGTTCTCATGAAATGGGGTTTTAGTAAAAATGTGCCATATATAACCCTATTTCATAAGAGCGGACAGGTCAATCATTTTAGATCTCACTGTATGTATATATAAATGATTGGTAGTTTAAGAAAGTAATTGCTTCCTTAAACAACCAGTCATCTATACCATAAACATCGTCATTTATAAATTTATTGGTAAAATGGTTACAAATAAAAGACAAAATTATAGTTCACAAAATAAATTTATAAAGAAAAATAATATAATATAATAAACTGTTTTAAATAAAATAAATATAAAAAAAAATATATGTAGTCCAGTGAAGCATGAAAAAACGTGTGGCTACCTACACATTAATACAATCAATGCAAATGTTTCCTTAATAATTGCTAAAATAGTAATTAATAAATAAAGCTACTAACGTGCCATAATAACTCTCGGAGTTGGCTCGGTTACGATTTGTGTCCGACCGAACATTCGGCTTCGGCCACCTTCGGCCAAAAATAGAACCTTCGGCAAAACATCGGCTTCGGTCAAAATTTGGCCGAAGGTTCGCGTATGGCGCATCCGTGGCAAGAAAGGAGAATTAGTAGTTAATAAATTCACCAAGTCTGACGTTAACAAAATACATACGAGAAATTTTGCTTTGACTGGTAAACAATTATAAAAAAAAGTTTGTAATATTATTTTGTTTGGTGCTTCTTTGTCGCCGCATAATCATCAAGAACCAATACAAATATGAAGAAAATCTTCATTAGGCAGAAAATTATATAGTCTTTATATTGAATTTGAAGTAATATAAACCAATGTCTTTTTCTAGTAGAAAGCATTTCCTCTGAAGCATTTTAATATTGTTTATTGACTACCAGTTTTTTGTTTATAAATAAAATACTGCGTATCTCCAGATGGACTGTATTACACGTATAATAGACCTACATTTTAATTTCTCGAGAAAATGTTATTTTTCAAAACCAGTTCTGGGTGCTCTGAAAAGTCTATAGCCATAGCACAAAAATATAGAACAAAAATGACGAAAACTAAGAAGATGTTCAATTTGCTCAAGAATAAACTATCAATTGCTTTACATTTAAATTAAAAATGTCTTAAATCTCAGATATCGGACCAGTTCATGGCGAATCCGAAGTGGCTTCCCTAATAAAAAATAATAGAAAAATCTAAATATTGACAAAGTATGTCGTTAAACGTTTTCAAATAATAGTGGTCTGAAATTTTTCAATAAGTATTTTACATGTGACACCACTTGATTTTTTAAAACGGAGTTAAAAAATAGAACATACGGAAAATCTATCTAGAGCAGAACTTAGTAAAAAATAGCCCTAAAGGAGTTTTTTGCAGGAAAAGTTTTTGTTTTCCATGTTTTTTTTTTTAAATCAGCACAATTAGTCTCAAACATAAATTGTAAAAATAATAATAAAATACTGATATATGTTTTTACTGAAGTACAGGTTAAAGTTAACACTAGCAATAGTGTATCATCAACTGATAATACAATAAGATAAGAGCAAACGATAAAAACAATAGTTAAAACGTAATTAATTCATATAAAATATTCAAATTTTATATGTGAGCACCAGACCAAATTTAATAAAATTTTTCCTTCTGATATTTTACATTTAATTGTGAAAAACTAATAGTTTACTCTTGAGCAAATTTAACAGTTTCTTGTTTTACAACCCCCTCCTCGTTAAATCAATATTGTAACAATAATTGCGACGTGCTTAATTTCGTCACTTCTTTAGCATTATAGATTTCCTTCGGCTTCGGCCGAAGGTAAAGCGGGAAAGCCGAACATCGGTTTCAGCTTCGGCCCAAAAAATCGCCTTCGGTCGGACACTAGTTACGATATCTTCTACTTCTGTAATGATGGTTGCCAATTCACTGTTGTTTGAGCACTGGTTCTCCAACGGTCGGTTGTCTATAAAAAAAAATTAACGATCAACTATTAAGTCAGATTAATATAATATATAAATAATAGTTACGCTGAGGTTTGGTTGATGATAATATTTTATTTGGTATCTGACAAAACAGGTTCAGGATTCCCCGATTTCAGTGCAAACGTCAAATTCTTACACCACGTTTGACACAATTGCTCCTGCCCCCGTTTGAAATAGTTGACAATATGTATTGACAATCACATAATATATTGACAATATGTATATATGTTCCCCTGAAGACAGAGAAACCCCAAACAGATTTGCGAGATACCAAATTAAATATATCATCAACCAAACTTCAGCATATTATTATTTTTTAAACGATGTGGACGAAAAATATTGAGAATTTCATAGCGAAACTAATAGCGTTTTCGATTTATACAATTTTATGCAGTCACTCGGTGCAATTCTTTAAAACCAACTTCACGGTGAACAGAAGTAGAGGAATAAAAGAAGTTTCCAGTTTTCCTGATCATAAATACCACTGCCAATGTTGGTATTTTGAGGTATTTAC
This sequence comes from Aphodius sticticus, assembly GCA_963966075.1. NCBI lineage: Eukaryota > Metazoa > Arthropoda > Insecta > Coleoptera > Scarabaeidae > Aphodius > Aphodius sticticus. The sequence goes on from OZ014506.1 coordinate 61,890,683, forward strand.
CATCAGGAAAACTGGAAACTTCTTTTTATTCTTCTACTTCTGTTCACCGTGAAGTTGGTTTTAAAGAATTGCAACGAGTGACTGCATAAAATTGTATAAATCGCAAACGCTATAATATATTATAATCCAACTTCACTAGTAAAACCAAACATTCTAGTGATGAAACAAGAATACAAATCAATACACTAGTTTGCAATAACTGTGTTTAAATATTCTATACGTTTGACACCGCAAATGTTCAACAAAGTATAAATGGTCTAGAATATCCGCACATAACTAAGAAAGATTTATTGTACACGTAAGTATAACCTGATATAACTGCGGTATTTCTACTAGTTCAAATCCTAGTAATTAATACATTAGATGCTTTTGATTTGACAAGTGGTGCATGCCAGCATGTACCCGATGTATTTTTCACTTTGCTTTTATATATGGACATATTGCAATGTCATACACCAGTAGTCAAATCCAAAGCAGCTATTTACCTATGAGCTATATATGCATCCCTGGTAGAAACAAAGTGGGAAGTACATTATCTTTCAACTTGCACAAAGTTCCACGATTATAGCAACTGTCTTCAAAATGTCTTAAGCAGATTCTATCCCACACAACAATCGGTGATTTTAATTTTGGATTGCCAATCCTTTTCATCCATTCTGCTAACAAAGTTGGGTTGCTAACGGGTAACCGAATCCTTGAAGTAGGTCTGTCGTCACATGTGGGTACACAGCGCTTGTTAAGTACCATTTTTTCTAAAAATTAATTTTTCTAATTAATTCAATCTAAAATTGTTGTTTATAAGGTCTATCTAAAGTTTAGTTAATAAACGTTTTTTTTTGTTCTAATGAAAATCTTCAACCGTCAAAATAAATTACATAATTTGAAGAGAAAATGAACTGGTAAAGCTAAATATACTTATCATATTTATAATGTATCACGTCCTCACTGGTAGTATACTTAGTTTTGGTAATTTTGATCACTGACTAAACTTTACATCTATCATCCTTTTCAATTAATAACTTACCTACTTAATTCGTATGGAACAATTCGCAACGCTAAGATGTAACAACTAACAACAACAACACAACAATTAACAACACTAATAACAACGCAACAATTAGAAAAGCAATGGAACAATATTAAACTAACGACGCACTGAAAACTAAAGCAACTTTGACGTTATAGTAATGTTTTGGTCAAGTTTGGTAAACCACCGAAAGTAAACAGATTTCTATAAAAATACGGCGAAAAGCGTCCTCTATGGACTGGTTGTGCAAACAACACACGAATAACTTGGTTGTGGTGGGGGTAATGGGAGATAAACGCCCGTGTACGCAACTGACGCTAGCGTCGCCGTTAGTCTACGCTCGTCCACGCTCGCATAGTTTCTCCCAGTTTCTCCCGCGCCAGTGTTGCCGAACCATACGGTATTTACCGTACATGTGCGGTATTTCTAGATGAAATAATACGGTGTACGGTCCGACTGCGAATACCGTACGCAGTTGTACGGTAATGTACTATGCACGCCAAAAAAAAGTCGTACACCTTGTAGCTTTGTAAATGGTTCTTTTATAACCTATACGCTGTCATTCTGACATTAGTCATAGGGATGAAACATGCACCAACTGTCAAGTTGACAAGCCAGACAGATGATGTCAAACTTAGCTGTACGACTTTTTTTTGGCGCGGATATATGACACATTAGTCAATCACTTATAATAATGAAAGTAACTAAAACCGAATTTACTTTCCCTTTTTAGTTCTTTTTAGATCTTTACAAACTATGTATTGTTAGTAGTGACATCTGTGGAGGAGAGTCCAAGCAAAGCAACGCTAAAACCCTTGATTATGCAATATAGATGGTTAAAGCTGGGGTAGTTGGGGCCTTAACATCCAGAGGGCCGGACCTTTGGCAAGATTCATTCATAAATTAAAATTGGCGGGTAAATCTGTACGTCCGCAGCGCATTCCATAGTAATTGATGGGTTGCCTATAGCCTACTTAACAAATATGTGCATAATATGTGTTTTCTCCCGTCTAGTCGTGATGAGAATATCGATCCACCAGATTTGTTTTCTCCGTCTTTTATAAGCGCGCGTTCTTTCTCATTTTTTTTTCTGTTATCCTCGTTCATCGAGCTTATATGACTAGAGGGAGCGTGACGGGCTTTGTTTGTGGCCAAAGATAATAAGGTCGAAAGTCGTATATTTTCTCGTTCCCAATGTAACGCACCAATGAGCGGTCAGATTAAACTGGCGGCTATATGTCAAATTTGAATTAGGCAGTCGCGTATGGCGTGAAAGGTAACCTCACAAAATAAAAATCCTTTTCTGTTTTTACTGTACATACATTTGTACTACCTGTTATAATTGTGACATTTGTTAAAAAAGCAATTAAACCATCCAAGAGCAATTAATTCGCTATTCCAGGTCTCTGCAAAAATCTTTTTGAGCAACATTTGTTATATAGTAACAACAGAATCCATTTTTTTATAGGTTTGGTCAAAATCACGGTCAAAATGTATTCTCGCGTGTAAGATTTGTTTCTGTACGTTTTGTTTATTTTCTTTAATAGGAATATGGGTAATAAACTACAAGCAAAATGCAACTTATAATAGGAAAATATTTTATTTGAACAAAATTTAACTACTGGTTTTTAAACAAAATGGTCTTGGTGTAAGAACTTCGAACTCTTTTTTCTGATTCTAATAACATGGTTTTACACAAATAATGCTCCATTAATGTTGATAAATTGCACACTTTTTGTCTTAATCGCATGTTGTAACGAGACAATTGGCGAATTCGAGCAATTTTCTTGCTTATGGTAGTTCTTGCTAATGCTAAAACTGCCCGTGCTTGAGGAGATGAAGATAAGTCTGAAGTATATACGTCACCCATATATCGAGGATTGTACCTACAATAAAATAACGTTAAAATATACCTAAAACAAAGTTACATATTACATAAATTTTCTACTTTTTCTTGGCGGTGCTAAAGGATGTTCCGTTGGTGTTGCGCTGTGTGGCACTTTCAAAGCTCGTAGTCGTGGCAGTGATTATTGAGTCTGTGTGTTCACTAGTTTCTGCTACAACTGCATCTTCTGCATCGCTCATACTATCTGTGTCCGTATTTTCATTTGCTAGATCACTCATAACAAAAATACTTGGCACCGCACTACGGGAGAGATATGGTCTTCTGTCTTTTCCCAGTTTATAATCGCTGTTAGAAAAGTGTCTTGAACACAACACAGTTGTTTTAAAAACCCGACTTTTAGAGGTATAGCTTCAATCCGAGCTTGTTTTGAGTCCTGAACTGTTGGAAATCTACGAGAAGGTATATGTTATAATTTAATATTACTGTATTGCGGTAATAAAGGTCATATCTGTGACACGTTATATTTTTTGATGCTGCCTTTTTACAAAAGCAGCAGCTTCGCCCCATTGTTACCTCTTAACCATCCAAGGTACCATCTACATGCATCTACATAGGTAAACAAACTCATAACCTCCATGTAAACATAAGTTAAAAATAATGGCGGTATCTAGCTTCTGTGCGCATGCGCGAACAATGCGCACGAGAATCTACACGAAATTCGACCTTATTGACCAAGGTATGTTGGGCCAAAACAACCCAATGCATTAGGATAGGCCGTACTCCGTCTAGTTATAGATGGTCTAAGTCCTCGTTATTTCGTATAAAATGTTACCTGCTTGATTTGTCGTCGGTCGATGGACCCTCGGTGGACCGGCGCCGGCGCGGCGAGAGGCCGCGGATTTTTGAAATTCGCGCGTATTCTTGCGGCGGCGGAAAGCGTTCTTAATGTGGTTCTTAACTTCTAACCTATAAAATAAGCTTTCTTGTTATTGTAATGCGATTACAGGTAAGTTCATATTTATTTATTTATTTTATTCTTGATATTTATATTCGTATTGCATTTTACAGTACCACTTGAAAATTAAAAGTTGTTCGTACTTTTTGTGTGCAAATATATACGGCAAATACAAAGGGAACCTGATACTCCATCATTACGAATGTTTACAATTCCTGTTAAAGATGAAAATTGTTACGAATGGGTGATTATTAACTCCGGTAGTAGATTATAGTAGATTATTAACTCCGGTAGTACACATTTTTGCAGTTTTCTCAGCCAATTCTTGATTTGAATACTTATCTCAATTATGCAACATATAACACGTAGTATAGGATATACACGGTGATCTATGACTTATGCCAAAAGACAAATTATAGAGGATGTCATTTTGAGTAAACTGCTTTCGATGTCACACACCGATGCAATATACATATATTTATATAAAAGCATAGTGAAAAAACATGATGGTCGTCAAACATGCTCCAGTCGTCAAACAAAACCAGCTTTTATTACAACTAATGTCCGATCAGTCTTGGTTGACCAGTTATAGCAATTTTGAATTTGTTTAATTGTTTGGCCGCCTACGCGCACCACTTGAAGAAGCGTTGATTCAAGAATATTAGTGATAAACATAATCGTGCAAGGTTAACTTTAAGACCCTTTTGTTATTTTTAAGTTTTGACATTTAATTCTCAACTTTGAAATTGTTGATTGTTATGTTATCTATGAAAAAAGGTTCAAGCTTTGTCAGTTTACCTTATATTCTAAAAGTTTTTCTTATAGACGATTATAAAATGTTGACAACATCTATTTATATACCTTTTATGTAAATAAAAAAAGGAATTAAAAATGGAACTGTTTAGCAAACACCGATTGGATATGTGTATAATATAATATGAAAAATAATAATAAATAATAGAAGATAGGTAAACCATTTTGCTCAAAATAAAGTCTCCTACCATGAGGTTTTTGATATTATGCAATATGCATGGTGCGTTAAGAGGCTGGTTCAGCCTAACTTCAGGTCTGTTCTGCTCAGCTCTGGTCCATATTGGTCCAATTATTCAAATAGTTCAATGCTCCTGTGGGTTAATTATTGAATAATGATAGCATCTTATAAGATTACAACAATCTGAATTAACTATTCTAGTGGGCCACATCTCCATATTTATTATACCCATGCCCAATGTTAAACAATTGCTGCTCAAAGATAGACCTATAATTGAAGAACGGTTGATATCCTGATTTCAGGAATAACAATTCAATTATGTATTTTTGCGACGCGCCGCAGTAGTTCCACTTTATGTCAATGTACAATTTGAAAAAAATTCAATAAATGAAAAGAAATAAAGCCACACCTTTGACGAATCGGCGTCGTATTTTCCCAATTTTTCCATCCATGTTCGAGTCTGAACAGTAGGTATGTTCGATTGCTGGCCGCGATCTTTTACAACTGAGCGCGTTCTGTTCTTTTTGATCGCAAATTTGAAATACTTGCTTCCTATTGGTGGTGTTGTGTATGTCGTTACAAATAATACACTGTTATTTCGGTAACTAAACACTTTATTAGGCACTCACTTGTAAGCGTACATACCAGCTATTCGCCATCTTGTAACACACCTAACCTAAGAATCGTAAGGACGGAACCCTTAACATAAGAGTCTAAAATATTAAGGATGAAACATTACAACTCCTCCCCTTTTACATTTTATTAATCTACAAGTTTAACCTATTTGGGGGTTTAATAGTTCTAGTGGATCGCCTCAAGGTTACAGGACTGGAAGGAATGACTTCTGGTTGTAACGGGGGTTGTACAGAGGGTTGCACAGAATCTTCATTCTCTTCATGATTACCTTCGTTCCTTTCGTCGGGAACATCTACTAAATTTTCTCTTAATCTCTCGATTCCAGTTAGATCTGGTTTCAAATCTTCAAAGTGTACATAGCGAACTTCTCCTCCCACGTATACTAAATATGTGAGTACACTTACAACTTTCATTATTTTTCCTGGTAACCATTTATTATCATTGTTTCTTTTATTAAATACAAAAACTTTCTGTCCTTCATAGAATTGTTGTATTTTTGTAATTTTTTCCCTTGCAGTTTCTAACTTACGTTCTTCAGTGTTCCTTTTAATATTTCTTGGTAACATAATGTTCAACCTCGTTCTCGGAGTTTTCTTGAGTATCATTTCTGCTGGAGAAATTCCTGTTACTGAATGTGGTGTTATTCTATATTTTAGCAGAAAGCTATCTAGCCAATGTTCAAAGCTTAATGTAGGTTCCTCGTGCACTACTTTCTCGAGGTATCTTTTAATAGTGTGAACCTGTTTTTCTGCAAATCCATTTGACTTTGGATGTATAGGAGGTGTTAACGTGCACTTAATTCCATTTGCTAAGCAGAATTTCCTGTACTTTTCTCCATTGAATGGAGGTCCATTATCCGATACCAACTCTTCACACAATCCAAATATTGCAAAAACATGTCTTAGCCGTGGAATCAGTTCTTCTGCACTGGTGTTCTTCACTTGGTACACATCTAACCATTTACTGTAGCTATCCGCTATGACAAGTAAATATCTACCTTGCTTTTGAAGAAAATCTATGTGCACACGTTGCCAACATCTCGAAGTTTTTGGCCATGCTGTAAATTTTAATTCTTTACCTCTATCAGCAAACTTTGCACATATTGCACAGGACTTTACATGCAGTTCAACATCAGTATCCATTCCTGGCCACCAATAATAACTTCTTGCCAACAATTTCATGCGCACTATACCAACATGTTCTTCGTGTAACAACTCTAAAACTTGCTTTCTCATAGCATGTGGTATTACAACTCTATTTCCCAAGGTAAGTATCTCCTTTTCCACACCTAGTTCCATTTTTCTTGAAAAATAGGGCTTCAATCCTTCGACTTGGCATTTATTTTCCCAGCCATTTTTAGTATTTTCTATAACTTTCCGTAACACAGTATCTTCAGCTGTTTTACGTTGCAATTCAACGGCAGTAATTGGTAACTTTTCTAATTCAATTATGGTACATACCTGTTCATTGATCTGTTCAGCCAGCGGTAATCGTGATAATGCATCGGCATTTCCCATACGCTTCCCTGACTTATATCTTATGTCCATCTCGTAAGCAGCCAGAATAATAGCCCATCTTTGCAATCTTGATGCCACCAGGGTAGGTACTTTCTTATTTTTTCCAAAAATGTGTTGAAGTGGTTGGTGGTCAGTTTCTAGAACAAATCTTCTTCCAAAAATATACTTGTGAAACTTTTTAACAGCAAATATTATGGCCAAAGCCTCTCGATCAATTTGGCTATAGTTTCTCTGAGCTTCTGTGAATGAACTAGAAACAAACATCACTGGTCTTCCCTCACCACTGACTAATTGACTCAACACTGCTCCACAGCCATAAGGTGACGCATCCGTAGCAATTATTATTTCTCTAGAGGGAGAAAATTGCACTAACGCTTGGCTATTAATCAACATCTGCTTGCTTTTCTCAAAAGCTATCTCACAATCTTTGGACCAATCAAATTTAATATCTTTTCTTTCTAAATCATATAGTACCTTAAGTTCGGAGGACAACATCGGTAGAAACTTATTGTAATAATTCAACAATCCAAGGTATGATCGAAGTTGAGTAAGGTTGGTAGGTCTAGGAGCCTTACTTAACGCTTCAATTTTGTTTTTCATAGGCTTAATTCCTTCAGCGGAGATCTCATGACCTAGATATTCGACGCTGGATCTGAAAAATTCACACTTCTGAAAGTTTACCTGGACATTGTATCGTTGTAACTTTGCCAAAACATTTCTTAAATTTTCTTGACATTCCTGAAGAGTTTTTCCTGCAATAATAACATCATCGAGGTAAGTTGCACACATAGCCGATCCGTTAAGAACACGTTCCATTATTCCCTGAAATAGTGCGGGTGCACTAGCAATCCCATAGGGTAATCTTGTATAACGATATAATCCTTTGTGCGTATTAATGGTTAAAAGCTTCTGCCACTCTTCATTCACTTCAACCTGTAGGTATGCTTCTTTTAAGTCCAAAATACTGAACACTTTTCCCTCGGAAACTGCTTCCATCACATCTTCGACTCTTGGTAAAGGAAATTGATGAATGTTCAGTTGCGGATTGACTGTTGATTTAAAATCTCCGCAAATCCTAATTTCTTTGTTCTTCTTAGGGACTACGACGATTGGACTGGCCCACTCGCTGTGGTCTACCTTCTTCAGAATTTTCAGTTGCTCCATCCTATTCAATTCCTGCTCCACCTTATCCTTGAGTGCATAAGGAATGGTATAGGGACGGTTAAAAATAGGAACGGCGCCTTCTTTGAGACTCAGATTGACTTTGATTTTTTGAATTCCTTTTGACCTATCATTAGAAAACACATCTGAGAATTCTTGTTTAAAATTCGCAATCATATTATCTACTTTATCTAACTCTACTAAGTTAACAAAACTACCTTTCATTACATTTTGCCACGTTGGCACTAATACACCTAACCAATCGCGTCCTAATAAGTTAATCTTACTTTCTGTATTAGCCACATAGAGAGGTAACTTAAAACTCCTATTCTCTATTTTTACTTGTAAATTAGCTTTACCTAATACATCAATCAAGTTTCCTGATACGGACTTTAACTTAACGTTAGATGGTTCTAAAGTAACATGCATAAAATTATTTTCAAATTGTCTTTTATCAATTAAAGATACACCTGAACCTGTATCCACTTCCATAGAAACTATTTGATTTTCTATTGACACATCCATGACTAACATCCGATCGATCTTCATCACCTGGTTTATCACCTCCAGTTTCCCAATACTTTCTTCTTCCGATGATTCTCTTTCTTCTGGGGACTCATTATCTTCGACTTCTTCCACTGCTTTGACGTTTCTTCTCATCTTCTTCGGACACTTCTTCGAAATATGACCCATTCTTTGGCATTCATAACATTTCCACTGTTTAGCTACACATTCGCTAGGTTTATGATTTCTTCCACACCGGAAACATTCCCAATTCTTCTTACTAAGAGGTTTCTTCTCTTGGGTTACCCGGTTGACACCTGACGCCTGGAACATCCTTGCTTGTTGCTCGGTCATTTCCATCGACAAAGCTATTTTTGCGGCAGCATCAAATTTTATATCTTCCGTGGTCAGTAACTTACTTTGTATATCTTTGCGGATAATTCCACAAACCAATTTGTCTCTGCACGCTTGATCCCAAAATCCCTCAAACTTGCATGACTTAGCCAGATCACGAATTTTGATAATAAACTGGCTAATTGACTCATTATCCTCCTGTTTACACGTATAAAATTTAAATCGTTCACCAATGACTAATTTTTCAGGGCTAAAATGTTTATTTAACACAGTTATGACTTCGTCAAACGACATAGTTGCCGGTTTTTTCGGAGACACCAAGTTCTTCAATATATCGTATGTTGCAGCACCAACCAGTGTTAAAAACACTGACACACGCATTTCGTCCTTTATATCATTACACAAAAAGTACAGCTCCATTCTTTCTACATAGTTGATAAAATCGTCTTGCAGCTGATACGGGTCCATTACACCAATTTGTTTTGCCATGACTATGCACTTTCGTCTTTCACAGGGTACGCGCTTTGACACAACGCAATTTCCACACACGAACCAAACACACAAGTTCTACACGCGGTACACACAATCCTGTATCCCGTACTCGTCGCCAAGTTTGTTGTGTATGTCGTTACAAATAATACACTGTTATTTCGGTAACTAAACACTTTATTAGGCACTCACTTGTAAGCGTACATACCAGCTATTCGCCATCTTGTAACACACCTAACCTAAGAATCGTAAGGACGGAACCCTTAACATAAGAGTCTAGAATATTAAGGATGAAACATTACAGGTGGAATCAGTTTGGCTCAGACGTCAAACGAGCAATCGAACTGCACTTTAGCCAACTGAGCGCTAATCAGATTGAACAGAACTAAGCGCGGCCAGCAATCGAACACTACTAGTGTGTCCATCTACGATGTTCTCGAGAACTAGTCGTCATTAGACGAAGATAATAGTAATGGGTCTATCTCTATCTACCATATACCATAAAAAAAGGCTGTTACTCGCTAAAATTCACATTTATATTTACTGGGACAGATTTCGAGAGTTCTAACCTACAAATCCGATACAATCTGAAAATGTAGAAAACTTGGGGACACTGCACAAAGAAGTATTCTAATCGAAATTAGAAGATTACATAAAAATTCTACTATTATATCAGACATCAATCAGGTTTGTGTCTAAAGAAGTATACTATTGTTTTTAAAATTTCCTTTTCAATTGTTAGGTTAGTTAGCAGAATATACATATAAACAGTGCTGTTTTATCCATTCTACTACCAGAGAATTTAAGCTCCAAGTATGGTATGATGCAGATAGCTCATTACGGGTTTTGTAATTGGATTCAAATCACATTACGAGGAATCAAAATCCTTACGTACTATTTTGTTGATCGAAGAGGATTTCTAGACAAGAAATGTGATTACTAATTTTCATAATTTCCATGACCTGACAATAAAATTATCAAGGTATGCTGAAGATTACCGATTTTTTATCAAATTTTTTGGTAATATTACCGGAAGACGTGTATAACATTATTATATGAGAAATGTATAATGAGACAATAGTAGTGTTCGATTGCTGCCGCGGTTAGTTGTGGTTAGTTCTTTTATGGTTCTGTTCAACTGATTCCACCAATAGGAAGCAAGTATTTCAAATTTGCGCTCAGATTGAACTGAGCGCGGCCGGCAATCGAACACTACTATAGTCGACTTGTCAACCACCGACTCCAGATGTTTTTCTTCTCAAGTGCAAAGTGTATAGAGGATTACGTTTAACACAACAAACCGCAGATAGTATTGCAATTAGCCCCGAAGAACCGAACAAGCATTACGACTCGTATGCGTGTGGTCTTATGATAGCGAGGATCAACATTTTTGTGATTTTGATATTATAATATAATATTAATAAAGCTTATGTTGTCTATTTGTCTTTTATAAATAATATATGAATTACAAATTGGTAAATAAAGAATAACTTATTAACTGCTTTGTTTCTCTTATACGTCATCAGATCCCTGTGCTGTGGATGTACATACGTATGTAATATCGACCCATGCAACAAAGACTATAATTAGTATATATAACTACATTTAGTATGTTAGTTACGATAGTCTTCGTTGCATGGGTCGATATGTATTTGTTTTTCAGTAGCTAGGCATAAGTGTATTATCGGCTGAGAAATGAGTGCATAATCTATCGTACCAAGAGTAAGTAATCTGTGACCAAAGTTATTGGTACGGGGTTTGTTTTTTAGGAGGTATAAATGTATATGGGCGCATAATCTCAATACACTTTCAAATATTCCACATATTCATAGTACGTGTGCGTGTATTCATAGTACGTGTGTTTTTGCATATATCACTTCATAAACCGTAGACAAATGTTGAAGTTATTTATCATATAAATATATGATAAATATCTCACATACTCCATATAGGTTATGTCACGGTTTGTCAACAATTTATCACAGTAATTTTTAGATCTACCATGTTATGTTGGTCAGCGTTGTAAAATCACTAGACAGCCTGCTTACGTGTGCAAAAATAAATTGAAACAGCGTTAAAGACGTTAGATCATATAATGTTGACCGCACGTCGGCAAAGTCTATCTTGTTCCAAAGTAGCTTTAGCGAAAACGTCGACATCCCCACGCAAAGACCAATTCTCGACTGATTTCTCTAAACTTATCAAAAACAGCCAAGCCTCTGTCGATCAGCTGTTGGACCCGCCACTTAAGAGGAATCACTAGAGGTAGTAGCGTACTACAAAACAACACTACATAAAACCAAACATACTGAGCTTAATTGTGTGTTAATACTCACGTGTAATACATTAAATTATAGATAAAGGTGTATTACACCGGGTACGAATGCCACTTTTTTTCATTTGCGTTGTTGTTTTGTTTTTTACCCTTGCTAAAGAAGCCAATAATTGGTAATTTTTGCTATTTTTTTTTCAAATCAGAACCAAATATCAAAAAAGCAATATTACAACATTTCGTATTGAGCCTTCATGAACTTGTGTAAAAAAATGACAACAAAATATGAATGTTGTAATGATTTAACCTTTGGTTTTTTGAACATGTGAATGAGACGAGAATAACATATTTTATCGTCGTACGGTGCAGCCATCTGTTGGATAAACACCACATCATTTTCTTCGACCAATCAAATTCAAATGGTACAGTCTGAAGCAGCAGCATGAATACGTCAGCCAGGGGAATCACAAATATTGAGCAATTTCGGCCTAACAAAAATATTGATCGCATGTTGACACGGGCGGTGTAGGTAGGGTTGCCAACATGGTCATTTTGACCCGGAGACTTCGGGTTTGGCGACCATTCTCCGGGCTACGGGTTTACAGTTAAATTCTCCGGGTTAACTAAAGGTAATAATCATCGATGTTTTGAGAAACTGTAGCGACCCCCGAAATATTTTTTAGAAATTGTGAAAATATAGTAATTTTTATTCTAATCATACATTTTGCAGCGATTTCTCTTAAAAAAAAAGGTTTTTTTCTCAAAATAAGAAGCACTCAATCTTCACAACAATTTAATTTTACTTTTTGAGATCATGTGAGAAACTTTGAAAGTAGCACTTGTAGTATTGTTAGATTTTGTGACATGTCTAGTGAACATTATTTTTTAAATTATGGAGATGACGACAGCGTAACCTTTATTTGTAAATTTTATTATTAGTTAGACTATATATTTACAAATACAGAGATATAGTTATCATTTTTGACTAGAGACACATTTATTATAGGGGTTTATATAAAACGCCAATATTGTCTGAATGAAAAATGAAAATTTAAAATTAGTTTTGAACGTGTAGATAATTACTTCAAGCAACAACACACGATCCCTTAAAAAAATCTCTCACATCAAAATGATGCTTGTTTTAGGTGGTAATATTGGCATTTTGTCTCATGTTGGTTGTGTCGTAAAACAATCCACAATAAGAGGCAGAAACGAAAAGCGGGAAAACTAGTAGACATTATTTGAAATAAATTAGTTTAGTTAGTATTAGCATCTAGATCTTATCGTTTTCTACACTACCTATATCCAAATTTCACACCAAATCGTTACTAAAAAGTATGTGTCGAAGCCGCACATTTTTGTGGCGGCTGTTATTAATTTAAACCCGTTATGTTCTATAATATAGTTATTTTTCTCCGGGTCAGCATAGGCGCAATGTTGGCAACCCTAGGTGTAGGGGCGCCGCGCCCGGCAAACGAAAGCCATAAGAAAAATAAATTTTACCGTGCTGGTGCTACGTAGATAGCAGCCTCTCGCTTATAAATTAGGACAGCATGTTCTTGCGGAAGTGTATGTGAGCAACATGAATTGTTGAATTTTGACCAAAATAGGCTATAAACCGAATACGAGAAATAATTTTTTGCCGTCCTGATGGACAGATGGACTCTACGAAGACAGCAAAGAGCGAGTTATAAATTAGGAGCGCATGTTCCCGCGAGGATTTATAGTGCAGTCCCCGTACGACACACTGAACGAAGAATAATCAACAACCGCAATACCTACTTACACTGTTACAACTACTAAATAATTAATAGGAGTTAAATAAATTATTAATAAGGACATACAAGTAATTAATTTTTAATCAGTCATTTATTTTTCGTCATAGAATTTCAAATATATTGGTATTTAGATTTAGAAAATAATCTTAATACCAAACACTTGTCGCTAGGCAATGCATTCAGGGCAATCGCAATCTATGTAGGATGGTTGGGTTTAGTTCGACTTGTTGTACAACATGTAGATATTATACGTGTAGTGTAATTCTTCGCTAATTAACTTCGCAAGTTAATTTGGGCAATACTCTCTTATTGGCACCGTGCGCAGTACGGAGTGGGGGATTGAGGAACGCTTTATGCGCCCATGGCGGAATATGTATCCGCCAGAAGTTTTCTCGGTCACCGCTGCACGCAAAAGCGCTGTAGTCGACTTTATTTATTATTTCTGTCAGCTGATAGCGTTGTGCACAGACTAGCATTGTGTATACAAATATACAAATATGGTTAACTCGTGCTGTGTGGTGAATTGTCAAAATACTGGCAGTAACAGCAATTGCAGATTTTACAGATTTTCAACAGTGAGTTGGAAATTGAATCAGCGGAAGAAATGGATATCTGCTGTAAACAGAACAACGAAAGAAAACGCCGCTTTATTCACTACAAACCACTACAAATAAATTACTTGCTTCTACCAATTAACCTCATTTACGTACGGCAACAGCTTTCTTGTTTATGTTTACTTAGTAGACGCGCTACAGGTAACTACCACGTGGGTGATTACTAGGAAGGAAACTGCATAGAACAGCGCCACCTCGTGGCGATCTTAGTCCCGTCCGGCGGCAATAGAGATGGGCATATCGTACACGCACGGCGCCAATAGGCGTGCCGGATTACCATATATGGCAAAAAACGTTTATAAAGGTGTTACACATCCGTTAACCGAAACTCTTGCGCCTAATACGTCATGTCATGTAGTAAGTATGTAAATGTGACAAAAACGACTATACAGTATTGATTGATTGCTTGCGGTACATCATTTCCAAAGTATTTTTATGCGCTGAACCCAAATCTGACATCCGATTGACTAAATCAGGCTTTATTCACAAGATACTTCAACATATTTGAAGAGTAAAATTTAAATTGCACAACGTATGTAGGCAGTACACTTTCCTACAACGCGGTTTAATATTACGCGTTTTATGAAAACGCGTTATAGGAATTTGAGGATCGCAAATTTAGACGCATGCGCATTGTACGATAATCGCGTTATATGAAGATGTAGTCGCAAAATTTTGATCGAGTTGGTAGAAATTCGCGTTGTAGGAACCGCGTTATAGGAGAGTTTACTGTATGCGCAATCGTATTTATATAAAAATAATACAATAAAATAAATAAATATCAATTTTCTAGAAAAAATATACCCAAAATATGTTTTTTCTTGTAAACTTTTAGCATTTACTTATAAGAATACTTCGGATTTTGTATAGTAATTTTTTATTCAATAAAAGTATCATTGTTGCATCTATTTATTAAAACAAAAGTATTGGAATGGAAATAGAAAACGTAAGTAAATATGTACCTACTGAAATGTATAATGACTAAAATATTCAAATTCATTTATATGTGGTATCATTACAGCCACCAATAATAGCGAATAGTTCAATAAAGCAATTAATTAATTTGTATCACTGTATTGTTTTGTGGAATTGTATTTGCATTTAAAATATACAAGAAAAGCATTTCAGAACATGCGATAGTCACATACACAAAATTATTAGGGACCGGTTCGGCGCCAGTCGACACCGCACGGCCCCTTTGATCTTTGCCTCAAAAGAACGATACTGCCGGCGCCGTTCCCCTAATTAATCAGTGCGTGCGTTGCTTGCATTTTCTGCGGAGTGTACAGTGGGCGCGGCTTGTTCCCTCCTCTCGCGCCTCAGTTTCGTCGAACTTTTGAGGCCGGTGACTAACATTTACTCTTAAAGGAATTCAATAAGATTGTTATCTGAAATTTGAACATAATTTTTAATCCACATCAGACATCACCAGCTGTCTGCTAAATTTTTTATAGTAGTTTTCTATTTGTTTTTATGGTATGAATTCATAAATAAAACTACAATTCAACACTATCCTAAATTCTTGATTTATGAGTTATGACCAATCAACTCTAAAGTAAATGAATCGCTTATTATTAAAAGGGACTAACTACATAGGAAAATAGCATGAGTTAGTCCCCGATAATAATAAGTGATTCAAATATAAGGTTGGATTACTATTTAGAATATATATTTGTTTAATTCTTGCAATTTTTGATATCTGGTATGGTTTGGAGGGAAATTGTGTAATTGAATGAAATTGTAAATAATATTTTTAATACAAATGTAAAAATTTTTATTGTAAATGATTCATTTTTGTAAAAAGTAATAATTTAGAAATAGTTTCATTTCATTACACAATCTAGTGGCCTTATTCTCTAAAAACCGCGCAACAGAATGTTGT
This sequence comes from Aphodius sticticus, assembly GCA_963966075.1. Taxonomy (NCBI): domain Eukaryota; kingdom Metazoa; phylum Arthropoda; class Insecta; order Coleoptera; family Scarabaeidae; genus Aphodius; species Aphodius sticticus. The sequence continues at coordinate 61,906,709 of OZ014506.1, forward strand.
ATAACAGAATTTTAAATAACATCGAAATCTAACAGAGAATTTAACAGAGCAACGCGTGAAAGCGATTCTCTATCGACCTCTGTAATTTCCGCCAATGGTGCACTGCTAACTGAACTATTCGGACGTATCCGCAACTGCGGCTGTCACTGTTGTTGTCGAACGCTTAAGGCTGTTCTACAATGAGTCGTCCCGTTGTCGTTAGTCGTTGTCGGAAGTCGGAAGTAGTAAAAACATAACAACTGATAACAACACACAGTCCACATTCAAACGGATTGTCGCTATAATGTCGCACGAACTACGTCCTGCCTCCTTGTCAGATAATATCGTACCTTTTGATATGATGTGTTACGTACAGGTTAATAAACGGTGGGTGATACCATGGTAGAAGCATAATGGTATGCTCTTACGCATCAGGAGTAGGGGCTGAATGGCACGCCTGGTGTATATGCAACTCAATAGGCATTTTAAGTGTATTTGATATTTGACCCGTTGGGCGGCGCTGTACTCCCAACTTTTTTTGTTTTGTTTAGATTCGAAATTCTACCCTAAGCAAAGCATTTGTGCGTAGTTTCTTTGGTCGTTTCTTTGGTTTTTGTGCTAGTTTTTCTTTCTACGTTTTTTCTGTGTTGTGGTAGTGATTAAATTTATATACATAGTTGTTCTTTTATAGGTAAATTAATATTAAGTCTTATTTAATTCTAAAATGTATAACATAACCTTGTTTTTTAGTTTGTCCCGTTTCGTTGTATAATTAGTTGTTCTTTTATTGGTAAGCTGATTTTAGTATTGTACATCTTAATTATTTAATTAAAAAATAACCATGTTTTTATATTTTAGTATTTTGCCGTTCGTAGTTATTAAGTTGCTGTTTCTTTAGTTTGTAAATCATAGTTATTTTTATATTGGTAAGTAATAAGGTAGCTCTTATTATTTCATTCTAAATTATATACCTTATTTTTTCAGTTTCAATTTTGCCTTTCCTAGTTTGTAAGTAAAACCTGATGATGCCTGGATGTGCAATAGTGGAGTGCCCCAATTATGGTTATGCAGCAAGGAGGAACGTAATTCTTCATTCATTTCCTGCAGACGAAAACTTATGCAAACAATGGATGATAGCAAGCGGCCGTGGTATTTCATTGAATGCAAAAACAAGTAATTGTTAAGATTTCCTTTTGTGTGAAATATGTAATTGATGTATACTTCTGTTACTCATTTATGTAGGTCGGATATGTTCAGAGCATTTTGCATCTGACTGTTACCGAGGTAAAGTCAAAGCACCAAAAATGTTGAAAGCTGATGCACTTCCTCATTTAAAGTTACCACTAAACACTCCAACATTGGTGAAAGATGTAGGAGTACAAGTTAATTTTGACTTACCGTAAGATTCATACTTTTTTGCTTTTTATGTTGTTACATATTTAATTATATTTATTCATATTTTTAGGGTATCTTCATCGACAAAATGCGAGAACTGTAATACTTGTCAGCAATTCCGCAAAGAGAAAGAGACAGCAGAATTCAAATTCAACAATTTGAAAGAAATGTTGGCAAAATTTTTTACGCCTGGTCAGATACGTATGCTAACCAACCCTCATTTGCAAAGAATATGGTGGACCCCAGAGGATGTAGCCTCTGCCATTTCTTTAAGAAGTGTTAGCACAAAAGCATATCGATACCTAAGGGATAAATTAAGTTATCCGTTGCCAGGATTATCCACTCTTCGGAGATGGGCTCTAAGTTTGAATACGCAACAAGGTATTTTAACTGATGTGTTGAACGTGATGGGACATAAAAGAAAGGAACTGAAACCAATGGATTGTCTAGCAGTTTTATCATTTGATGAAATATCCATATCTAACAAAATATGTATTGAGAAAAAAAATGAGGAAGTCATTGGACCATACTCTTCCTGCCAAGTCATGATGGTACGTGGTTTAACTTCCCAATGGAAGCAGCCTATTTATTACAACTTTGATACACATATGGTTATGGAGATACTTTTTGAAGCTATAAAACTACTGTATGATAAAGGTTACACAGTTGTATCTATTACATCGGATATGGGAGGTAGTAACCAGGGCCTGTGGCGTCAACTAAACATTAAACCAGGTATAAGATTATTTTACTTTTAAGATGTTGATAAAGTAAAGATGTGTTGACGAGATTTGTCAGCTCTGATTTGTCGACTGTTTTTGTCGAAGTTCTTAAATTTATATTGAATTTTTATTGAAAGATAAAAAGTGAAGTGCTTAAGCATTGATATTTATTAAATTATTTATTAGTATAAAACTTTTTTTTATAAAAAAAATTAGGAAATTGCTGGTTCCCACACCCATCAAACAACAATTTAAAAGTATTTGTATATGCTGACGTACCGCATCTCTTGAAACTGGCACGGAACCACCTTTTGGATCATGGTTTGGTATGGAATAACGTTACCATAAATAAAACCATTTTTGAACAACTGCTAAGCACTTCCAATACTGATTTAAAAGTAGGACATAAGGTATCCCGTTTCCATTTGGATGTTAAAGGTTTGAAAATCATAGTTTATTCTTCTTCAAATACTTATTACTTTATTTTATTAATACTCTATAGGATCTATGCGTCAGAAAGTATTGCCAGCAGTCCAGTTATTTTCTGACACTACTGCAAATGCTATAGAATGGTGTGGCCAAAAAGGATTTATCCAAGATACAAATTATAGCCAGAAAGCATATGTAATTAAGCTATTTAATGATTGGTTTGATATATTTAATGCCAGATATAAATATGCATCACAGCTTGGAAAAAATGCCTTTGGTGTCAATTTAGAATATCAAATAAACATTTTAGAAAAAATGTCATTACTTATAAAGGACATGAAGGTTGGCTCCCATAAAACTTTGGTGCCCTTTCAAAAGGGGATTTTAGTCTGTAATGAGTCATTGACAGAGATGCAGAAATATTTTGCTGTTACTTATCCAGAAGTTGAATATCTTTTAACATACAGGTTAAATCAGGACATTTTGGAGAATTTTTTTTCATATATACGGGCCATGGGTGGTGGATGTGATAATCCCACATCATTACAATTTAAATACCATTTTAGGTGGTATATCCTTGGTAAGCACTCGGCTGCTGTATTCACCCTAAACAGAAATTGTGAAGAAAATGCAGAGGAATCATGCCTGATCTCATTAGAAGATGCATCCTTGAATTCTAATAATACAGAGACACCTGATAACTGTTGCATAACGCGACAGGTATTGGACAATATAATTACGGAAGCAGATATTACATCAATTGTTACTGAACCTGACGATGATTTAGACATATGTTTAAATAATGAACAATTTATAACTTTAGAAGATTTTTCTAACATATCCGAGGGTGAGGTAGAGTTGCTAGAAATGTTTGAAAAAGAAGCACCAATAACTGTGCATGAAAGTATCAACAAAGAGGGTTTACAATATATAGCGGGATATGTCGCTCACCGCTTCAGAATAAAATACCCTCACCTAGGAGCTCCCACACAAAATTTAAGGACTCCAATTGGATCTGCTAACTGGATTCAGTTTTTAAGCCGAGGAAATTTGATACAACCATCAGAACAGCTGATAAAGGCTGCTGTACATGTGGAATCATGTTTTAATAAATTTCATGGAGATGGCTTAGCCAAAACACAAAAAAATTTTTCAATAGTTGCTAGTATAGTTTTAGAAATAATTAAGGATATTCCCGAAGAGGCAATATATCTATATACAACAATAATATTTAAACTAAAAGAAAAACATTGAAAATATTAACTGAAAATATTATTCTCAATTTAGTTTAAATGTTATTGATATTTTGTGATAACTAACAATATTTATGTTTCAGGTAATTAAATGTATGGTCCGAACGCGAACGTACATTCGTTTGCGGGAATTAAACCGCAAAATTAGTGACCGTAATTCTATAAGAAGAACAGGGAAAAAGATGGCAAAGGTCACTAACACTAAAGTGTGAAACATCATTTCCTTCTTGGGGATCGAGGGATTGGTTAAGAAAAATAGGAATGTAGTAGCGGAGAACTGAAAATTCTTCTCGGCGAGAAATGTTTCTACAACATTCGTGGTTATTGGTGGCATGAGTCCTTTTGACAACCCACGGTTTTTTAAAAAATAATTTATCAATATTTGTTTCAATACGTGGGGCGAATGGCTCTAGTGGTAGAGCGTTGGCCACTGACTAGGAGGTCCGGGGATCACGCCCAGGACCAGCCTAAAATTCGTCCGCGGTCTTTCGAAAGAAACGAAAAACCGTGGGCTCTGGCAACTAGTTGAACATCTCTGGTTATCGATATTACTTGTATAGTAGTGAGGGGAAAGCTCAAAGGGCCAATTGTGGCCTAGGAGCTGCACGGAAAAAACCGCACCCCTACCGTACATTTACATTGTTTCAATACCTGGAGTGACAAATATATTCAATAAATTATAACTTTTTCAAAATCAATTTTTAACTAATTTTCTAACAAATTTTACTTATTGATTTTGATAGATCATTTAATTGTCCGAACGATACAACTTTGAGGACTTTAAATACATATATAAATATTATTGAGAAAGGATGATTGAAAATGTTGGAACTCCGTTTGTAAATGAAAAGTGAGTATGCGTTTATGTATTCTTTATTTAAAGAGATACAAAAGCGGTTCAATGGAAACAATGTATACCGGGTGATTCAATTTCGAGCCTCACCATGGGGTTCTCGCTTATTAGTGGAGATAGAGCCTATGTTTAAATATGGCAAAGTTTCGTATTTTTGTGCTAATCAATTATCTGAAAAGAAACTTAAACTATAATTTTTTATTTTGAAGATATCCACAAAAAACTGAAATGTTAAGGTATCGTTTTAAATTTTTTATTCGAAACTAAATGTAGCTAGACATTTAAAACAAAAACATTCTACGGTACTTTTTAAGAAGGAATGCAGTGTCATTTTTTAATTTGAAATAACATCAAAGATGGCGGCATATCCATGGCCAACTTTTGTTTTTATTATGGGCGCCATGTTGAATTTTGGCATTTTCCGATAGTCGTGTTTTTTCTCATTTCCGCAATGTATAACATGTTACCATTCTTTTTTAAAATAATTGTGTAATAATCAAAAAACCTTCAGGTACCCAACTGGAGCTTGGTTACAGACCGCCGGAATCGTTGTCAAGCAACGCCAACAAAATGCACTTGAATCAAGCGGCGCCCTCAGCGGTAGGTTTGCCATTTAACTAAATAAACCTTAATTGTGGTTGATTGTGGATGTAAAATGCCGTTTACCAATAACGAAAAGCTTCTAATGAAATAATGCCTCTTTTTAGAAATGGTTTTGGAAAACATGGACCTTGTTTCCAAGAGCTGAAGACTCTTATTTGAAGAATTCTTTTATTTGTGACTTGCTAGATTAGATATGGACTCCATTATTATTGCTTATTATAATTTTCTTTATTATCGTTAAAATGTATCACTTTGAATGTATATATATATATTTTGTGAACCTGTTATTATGAACTATTATTATTCTTAAATTGTCAAAAATTCTTATTTGTATGTATAAGTTAAATAGTATTGTGTATTACTGTGTTTTTTATATTTATATTAAAAGTACATAATGAATTTCTTAGTTTTCTTTATATAAGTGATTTTTTTCTGAATAAATCGCTCTCCAAGGTAAGTACAGGGTCATCAAAATGGAGCGTCCATGAAAACAATACTGTTTTCCGCTAACCGCATACCAAAACTTCGTCCATTTGCGATCCGAACGGAGCGACTCGTCTCTAGGGGTACTGAAGCCAAAGGGTGTAGTATATGCAGCCGAATGTACATACGCGTAAATATAATTCCCTATACCTACATAAATAAAATTATTCCCATAAAGTTCAGAAATAAATAAAATGAAAACGCATATTCAAAAGAAAATACACTATTACTGATCAATACATTTATTAACAAGATATAACCAATATAACAAAAAATAATGAAATTGACGTAACCGCTTAAATGAAACCACGCTTCATCCGAAAAAAGGAGCAGTTAAGAACATCATCTTCCAGAGTGTCCCTAGCCCAATTGCAAAAATGCACTGTTCGACCGAAATCAAGGGGATTCAGTTCCTGGACAACCGATATTTTGTACGGATGTATCTTCAGCTTTTTTCGCACTGCAGTATGCATCGTTCCATAAGATATTCCTACAAAACAACATTATTAAACATTAGTAAAAACCTCATGGTGATATTAACCAACAAAAACTAAAGACTGCCGTCCATTGTTTCCGATGCTATACAACGCTGTGCTATGCTATGCCAGCAAGCATGTTAAAATTTATGTTTCAATAAGCATCTACTTATGCCATGCTGTGTTTACAACAAAAGGAATCCCACAGCGTAGCATAGCATCGCAAGCAGTGGGTGTCGGGCTTTAGCCAGAAAATGTGCTATACAATAATTATCGTTATTATAATTTAACCACCAATAAATGTGTGCCTACCCGCTTATTGCGCTCTCCTATGCACTGATTTGTTAGGGCTGCGTACAACATCAGCTCTAATATTTTGTAGCACTTCTTCGGTTAATTTTTGTGGTGGTCGTCTGCCTGGCCTCCTATCTATTGACCCTGTCAATTGAAACTTGTTTACAAGACGATTTATATGTCGTCGTAACGAAGAAACATTTAACTGACCCGGAAACTTTTGAATAAGCCCTTCGGCGCACAACGTAACCAAAAAGGACCATTCCCTATTCTCCATTTTCTGGCAATTTCGGAAGTAGGCCTCCACAATAAACGTGTCTTGTTCATTAGTGTAGGACATAGGGCATCCTGAAGAACAATCATTCACAAACACAACACACACAACACAACACACAACACACAGCACAATGAACTGCAACGAACATGCAAACTAAAATAACAGCCCCTTAAATCAGCTGACTTGCACGCATGATACGCCAATGGCGTGTTGCTAGTAGGAAGAGGATAAGCAGACAGCCAATCAGATCGCTCCTAGCATATGAATTTGTTTCGCGCCCCAAGTGGAAGTAAATTTTGATATGCGTTTAGCGGAAAAAACGTTTTTTTCCATAGACGCTCCATTTTGATGACCCTGTACTACATTTTAAACAGTGCAATATTGGTTGCCTATATAGCAGATGCGTAGTAGAGTACGTAAACTCGTCCAAGGATTGAGCATACCATTATACTTCTCCCATGGGTGATACTACCACAGCAGAAGGTGTATTGTGTATAGTATGGTCGGACAACGCGGTGGACGACTGCGCACGTCATTGTAGAAGGCGATATGACATTTTGAATTTTTCTATGTTTGTTGTGCCCAAAAATCAATCACATTGAATTCAAAAACGAGTTTCTTATAAGCGCCGTGCAGGAAAGGGTAATTTTATATGACAAAAGGCATAAACAATAAAAAAATACCCACTGGAAGCAAGATAGCTGGAGAGAGATTCAAAATAGTTTTCTACTAGCAAGAAATTCGAAAATTTTCGAAATTTTACATACCACCAACAAAGTTGATTTTAAAATCTTTTATTTTTAATAGACAATTTGTCGATTTCGTTGATTGTTAATGATAACAAAATTTCAATATAAATATTTAACTCCACTACTTTTAATAATCTACATATAACTTAACTATAGTTTTCTATTTAACCAAGACGTTGTTTTAATGCTGTCTCCGTGAGCAAGAAACCTGAAATAAGTACACATCTGTAACAGTAAATATCTTATGAGTCATAACAATAATCAAATTTACTTTAACGTTGCTGTTAAGCGAAACTCTGCAGTTAGTGATTCCCTGTTGCACACTTTTGTTAATCGGTTTTTTTTACCATGGCAAGCAACAAATTAAATTGCGGCACACTCATACGAGTGAGTTTAAAAAATTTCTCGTGATCGCTTAATTTAAAGTAAGTAAAAAGGTTAGCATAAGATCCATAAACCTCTCTATTTGATGGAAAATTATGTGGTTTTACCCACCATTCTGCATTGCTTTCTTTTGCGGGCTTTATATTTACGAACCAACGTTATGTATTGGCTCGCAGCTTGTTAATATTGGATACAGATTAGTAAATCGTCTTCCATGTCGTCGAGATGAATACAACAATAACAACCACGAAGACTACGTTTTGATGGTGAGGTTGAGTAGTTTTGATTTCTGTCAAATATAAATAAAGTGCGCTCTGATTGGTTGCTCGTAACGTAGTCGCGAGTCGGGAGTCGGAAAAGATGAGAGTTGGTCAACTTGGCACCGACAAGCGACAGTCAACTGCCGACACCGAAAAACGTCATAAAAACGTCATCTACGCATGCGCCCGACTTCCGACAACGACTACCGACAACGGGACAACTCATTGTGGAACAGGCTTTAGACCATCTATAACTAGACGGAGTACGGCCTATCCCAATGCATTGGCTTGTTGTGGCCCAACATACCTTGTCAATAAGGTCGAATTTCGTGTAGATTCTCGTGCACATTGTTCGCGCATGCGCACAGATGCTAGATACCGCCATTATTTTGAACTTATGTTTACATGGAGGTTATGAGTTTGTTTACCTATGTAGATGCATGACTGCATGTAGATGGTACCTTGGATGGTTAAGAGGTAACAATGGGGCGAAACTGCTGCTTTTGTAAAAAGGCAGCATCAAAAAATATAACGTGTCACAGGTATGACCTTTATTACCGCAATACAGTAATATTAAATTATAACATATACCTTCTCGTAGATTTCCAACAGTTCAAGACTCAAAACAAGCTCGGATTGAAGCTATACCTATAAAAAGTCGGGGTTTTAAAACAACTGTGTTGTGTTCAAGACACTTTTCTAATAGCGATTATAAACTGGGAAAAGACGGAAGACCATAACTCTCCCGTAGTGCGGTGCCAAGTATTTTTGTTATGAGTGATCTACCAAATGAAAATACGGACACAGATAGTATGAGCGATGCAGTTGTAGCAGACACTAGTGGACACACAGAGTCAACAATCACGGCTACGAGCTTTGAAAGTGCCACACAGCGCAACACCAACGGAACATCCTTCAGCACTGCCAAGAAAAAGGAGAAAATTTATGTAATATGTAACTTTGTTTTAGGTATATTTTAACGTTATTTTATTGTAGCTACAATCCTCGATATATGGGTGACGTACATACTTCAGACTTATCTTCGTCTCCTCAAGCACGGGCAGTTTTAGCATTAGCAAGAACTACCATAAGCAAGAAAATAGCTCGAATCCGCCAATTGTCTCGTTACAACATGCGATTAAGACAAAAAGTGTGTAATTTATCAACATTAATGGAGCATATTATTTGTGTACAACCATGTTATTAGAATCAGAAAAAAGAGTACGTAGTTCTTACACCAAGACCATTTTGTTTAAAAACCAGTGGTTAAATTATGTTCAAATAAAATATTTTCCTATTATAAGTTGTATTTTACTTGTAGTTTATTACCCATATTCCTATTAAAGAAAATAAACAAATCGTGTATAGTACAACCAACTTAAACTTGATTCGACAGCGGTGCGCAGAGCGTAAATATAATGAGTACGTGACGTGAGTACTGCGCAACGCTCTCGATGCAACTACTCGCTGGTCAAGCTATACAGACAAATAAAATCTTACACGCAAGAATACATTTTGTCCAAACCTATAAAAAAATGGATTCTGTTGTTACTATATAAATATATAATTGCTCTTGGATGGTTTAATTGCTTTTTTTAACAAATGTAACAATTATAACAGGTACTACAAATGTATGTACATTCAAAAACAGAAAAGGATTTTTATTTTGTGAGGTTACTTTTCACGCCATACGCGACTACCTAATTCAAATTTGACATATAGCCGCCAGTTTGATCTGACCGCTCATTGGTGCGTTACATTGGGAACGAGAAAATATACGACTTTCGACCTTATTATCTTTGGCCACAAACAAAGCCCGTCACGCTCCCTCTAGTCATATAAGCTCGATGGTCGAACGGTCAAAATAACCAAACCTATGGCAACAACCTTAGGTGTGTTTTATTGCCACCCGTGTGCAGTTCGTATCTATTTGAAATGATTCTCTTTTGAAGTGAATTGAACACGAGTAATAAAACGCGTTTAAGTGTACCTATCGCGCGCGCGCATACGCATTTGGTGTTGCTTGTAGTTAGGCCGACAGGTTATGTTTGTATCGGACATTTTGCATAAGACTTATGCAAGGAGTCAAGTATGAATTGCATATGAAGCCGAAAACAAATACACATAACCTCTCCGAGATACAATCGTGACATGCATGTGACTGCAGACTGATACCTTCCTCCTATTGGCTGATTTAATTTCAATTCATTTTGAATTCAACTGATCATCTTTTCCGGCTTGTCCTTCAGGGGTGAAGGGGGAACTGCCCACTAAACAAGAAACATTCTTTTAACGTTTCAAAATGTGCAAATGATGTACTCAACTCTAACATCATAAAAAAACGTGATATTAACATCCAATTAACGTAATGAAGTAATCGTTTACCAACAAGTCGTAAGAATAACGTTTAAAAACTAACATCAGCGCGATGACCCAGTTATGTCGTTGAAAAGATGTTTACAATTCTAACGTCATAAGAAAAAGTTATATTCACATCCAATTAACGTAATGAAATAATCATTTACCAACAAGTCGTTAGAATAACGTTTAAAACTAACATCGGCGTGATGATTCAGATATGTTGTTGAAAATATGTGCATAATTCTAACATCATAAGAAAACGTTATACTGGTTGTGAAAAACACGTTAAAAACTAACATCGTCGCGATGAATCAGTTACGTCTTATGCGGTTCATGAAACCATAGCGCTTTCTTTTGGTAAAACTAGTACGCACTAAAATTGCATGGCAATGGGCGTGTCAATGTAATGCTAGGGTGTACTAATTTTGCGAAAAAAACGCGGCCACCCAAAAACTCTTCAAGATTAATCGTGTTTGTACTTTGTTTTATATATTGTCAAAATTAGGGGATTTTATATTGTGCTGGTGGCAGCACTGTTTCTCCGGTCAGGTTGGTTTAGACTTTCGTACGCCAGTTGCTGCCCAAGTGCGTAAAAAGGTGGTAAAAACGTATTGTAAAAGCCATTTTGTAATTTGTACGTAAGTTGATGGTGAAATACTGCGAACGACTTGCTGCCTTACCGGACACTAAACGCCCAACGCTTCATAATATATAGAACCAATCATGGATGTGGGCAGTGCCTCCCAACGCAAGGTATGAGATGTGTTTTTATGTATATTATCAATGATGCAAGTATTTTACTGTGTTGAATTTGTATGATAGGTAAGGTTATGTAATATTTATTGTTTTGTTGTTATAACTACCCGGGAATCTCTTTATTCAATGGCAGTGTTATCATCGCTTTTATAAGAGACAATTGTGAAAATGTATCCATGTGTTGCTGACAACAAATAAAAAAATATATTGCGTGGCATGGTGTTCCATACAACGTATCTAGGGAATACCCGGAATTTGTACAGGCCGTCCCACGCTAGAGGCAAAGTACATTAGGGGCATTAAGAGATTAAAATTATACTTAAATTTTGGCATATAGGAAAGTTGTAGATATAATCATTAACTCTACAGTCATAAAATATTTTCATACATACAGGATTTTCCAAAACGACGTACCAACACCAACTTATGTTTTTTTCAATGCAACATATTAATGCAGCTTTTGATTCATATTTTTATCCTAATCTTTTTGCCAACAACTTGTATTAGGCTATTATCAAGTTTCTGAGATATTGTGAGATAAATATTAAAAAGTGCATTTTTCAAAAGTTATTCAGATATAAGTAAATAATAGGATAAAGAAACAAGAAAACTCATTTTGGACAATAGTATGATGAAGTTTATTTATTTATTATTTTATTTATTATTAATGAATTTATTTTGCATATTAATGTCAAATAAGATGCTTAACGATAACTTTTCAACATCAGAATATTTTTTTAAATGCGAATTATTGACATTAATTTCTCAATATCTCAGAGCCATTTGATAATATAAAAACAATGATATATAACATTTGATTAATTGTTGTCAAAACAATTAAAATGTAAATCTTAATCAACAAGTGCAATAATATACCTAGTGATCAATTTTGGATTTTTTAAATTACTTAGTCTACTTTCAAAATCCCCTCTTTCGATTTTTCAAAATATCTTATTCATTTTTGATTCAATATTTACTGATTTGATCCCACAAATGCGGTTTATCTAATGCAGATAATTTTGTTTGATGTAACAGTTTACCAGAAGACTGAACAAACCGTACAGTAAGAGGCATCTTCGCCGAATGTTGAAAGAACAAATAAAACTTCAGAAGCATTTTCATGGACGGGCCAAAAGAATAATATAAGAATTAATGATATGAAGTTGGTGGCTGTGTTAAAATGTAAATTTATATGTATTATCAAATACTGTTTTCTAACTAAATGGTTTTTAGCCGCTGTGAAGAGAAACTTTTGTAAAACCACCGACAGGGAGTTTGAAACCTATGTCATGAATTGGTTTCGGCACAGTAGGCAGAGATCTCTTCGAGATGAAACCAACCAAAAATAATATTAATGGCCTGAATGTAAGCTTACTCATAATTAATATAAAGCAAAACAAATGAAACTAATCTTCAGGTTTATATTTATTTATATGTAAAACATACCTATAATGTAGAGGATTTCCTTTTAAGTTTATAAATGAAAATGTAGGTATCTCCTCAATTATTGAATATTAAAGACTGATGAATGTAATCTTTGTTACAGGTTTTCATTTCTACATAAATATCTTACTTTTATTTTATTATATTTTATCACATCTATAAAAATAAAAATATGTTGTATAAGTACATTGATTTCGTATTTTATTCTATCCACCTGCCTCCATCAAAATCTCTGAATACAACAAATTCTTATTAACAGACACACCAGTCGTCTAGCTAACAGGTAGGTATAATACCAATAATTTCACAAAGAGAACTTAGAAATGAACAGAAAAATTCCGATTGTAGGGTTTCCCTACAATCGGAATTTTATCAATTACATGGGTACCCTACTAGGGTACCCATGTATTTGATTCATTCCAGTGGCCTGACATGATTTTCTTAATATATCCACACCAAATTACAGGAGTTTCTATGAGACTTGGTATGGTTCTGCACTATAAAATAATGCACTATTTAGATACCACGTAGTGCAGGACTATACCTACTTAATATAGTCTAAGAACTTCTGTGTTATAAATTTGGTGTGGGTATATTATGAAAATCATCTCAATGCACTGCAGTGAATCAAATCCATTCCCCCATACTATCAAACATAGCAGGAACGTGTACATGCTAACATTAATGTGCTGTGCAAAAACTGACGTCGTATGAACGTTATAAGTTATTGTTGTAGTAACATCTTCCAAGAACGTCTATTGTTTGTTAAATTCTAACGTTTTTTAAATATTGCTACGAGTACGTCTTATAAATGTTATTTTTGATCATCCTTTAGACGTTTTTAGGAAAACGTTAAGGCGATTTTGTTAAAATGGCGGACATTAAAGGTTATTGTGACGTTATTGCGATGCGTTTCAGCCTAGAATACTAACGTCACCTTGAAACTTTGGAACATGTATGTAACGTTTTTGAGATGTTTCTTTGCATAGTGGGTGAATATGATCAGTTGAAATCTATTCACTTTCATTTTGAATGCGCAATAAAACGCATTTTGAGACAAGTGAATACGTTTCAAAATGAAATGAACTGATTACCAGTGGCAATAAAACACACCTCTTGTGTACAATATTTATACTTACGTTTTGTATACGGTTTTCTGATAGATACAAAGCGAAAGCGACTGACATACTCATGCTGTCAATACGAGGAGTATTTGACAGTAATGGAGACGGATGCAGTTTTTCGAACGGTCACAATAAACCTGAATATTGACCCAAAATATTTGAATAAGAAGTGGGAAGAATTGGTCGAAAAATTAAACGCAGTCACAAATCCCAATCTAAAATTTAAAAGAACATTTCTTATTAGTATTATTACATATTTTTACTTTATCATACATAGTATGAAACCATTAAAAAATTTTGAGATTTTAGCAGAAATATGTCTTATTGGGTCTCCTGAATATTTTTGACAAGGTACTAAAAAAGTCTGTGTGTGTAGGTGTGTGTGTACTCGTTTTTGTGGCGACGATTCCGGAGAAACTACTAAAGGTATCGAGACGAAACTTCATGTTTAGAAGTTTCATGACCAAACTTAGAGCTGAAAAGGTTTTTGTTCAAAAGAATCCAAAAGAACGTCCTCTAAGCATTTTTCAAGGATTTTGCAAATGAGCCGCAATTTCCGAAATTTCGTCAAAATAGTTAAATTATAAATTAAAGTAGAGGACATTATGTATAATTTATGTCTATGACATTTTTTGGTAAAATTAATAGTTTAGCTGCATGAGCAAATTCTATTTGATCGAGATCGGTCGTGTCTGCATTAATATAAAACTAGTAAGCCAGGATTTGACATATTTTCATTCTAATGAAGTAGGTAGTGTCAAACGCTGATGTTTTGATTAACATTTTATAAAATTATAATTTGGTATGGCGAAAGGATTTTGGGTGTCCGATAGCTTTTTTCGTTTAATTCTCATATAATTTCTTCGATAAAAATATAAAATGATCTTCAATAAGTACACATTTTTGTTGTACCTTATTATGTACGATCTACCCACTATTTCTTTTAAATGTAATTGTAGTTAATTAGGTAATATCTCATGAATATTAACCAGCAGTTTGTACATAATATTGTACTCACAAGTGCATATCGCAGGTACTTACCTATTTTCTACTTCTCTTAAAAATAAATAAATAAAAATAGGGATTCTGTGGTAATCCACAGAATTTTTGGTGTTTTTTATTCCGAATAATCTTTCATTAACAACAATACGTTTTTTCTGTATCACATTACTACATTTGTACACATTTTGACAAATGTATACATCACATAACCCCAAACCGCCAAGTACTGTTAGATAAACGCGACAGTTTTGCCGCTGTTACGGTACAGAGCTTTTATAGAGGCATTACATACAGCTGTTGTTAACATTGGCTTACGGAATACCAATTTCTTAACAGTCTATAATTTAACAGCGCAACAGCGGCGTAATAGAATGTAAAGCGTAACAGAGGCTTAGAGAATAAGGCCATTAATCAAGTTATATGGTCTATAAAATTCTAAATCAAGTTTCATGATCACATTCCTTTTATTTTTCCTCCTATCAAAAATTGTAAGGATACAAAAAATATCACATACAAATCTATCTTTCAGAAAGAATTGTTCAAAATATTTCTTCCTGCAATAAAGAAGGTTTCGTGTATTTTGTCATGACACCCTGGCTTTGCGTACTAATGGTATAATGACAAGACTCAATGCCATTGCAAAATATATACTTTCTAATTTATTGTTCCAATTATGAATAAAAGTTGTACTAGAACTTTGTTATATCAAAAAATTGGTTTTGAAAAGTAATCTTTGAAGCAGTTTAACAAAGAAATAAAAAGGAATTGCAAGATACATTGTCATCTATTGTCCCAAGAATGTTTAAGCTATGTCCATCAAATTATGGGACAACGTGTATATTATAATATAATTCCAATATTTCTTATTTTTTGGTTACATTTTGTAACAAATAAAGTTATAATAATAAATGAATAAATAACAAATGCAATTAATTACAAAAAATTCTTCTTTATCAGATCTTACTTTTTGCAAACATTATTGGAAAATAGTTTTAGTGGTAACGTTTCTTATGTGATTTTTATTTATAGGAAATAAGACACGTTTCACCTTCAAGACCTTACAATTTTCTTACTGAAGAATATGGGAAATATGGATCCAGCATAGAACAAGTAGAGAAGCAAAAGAAAAGAGCACCAACTTGATCATGTGATCGTAATAATGAATATGAAATACAGTATAATTTCACCACTATGGTAGCTTGTTAGAGAATATCAAATTAGAATTTTTTTCTATTATTGAGGATATAATTAACATGCTATCTTTGCCAGCAAAAGCTATAGTCTCTCCAGAAAGATTAAGAAGACATCTACAAGGCGTTTATCATTGTTTTCTTCATTCTCAAGCCACACTGAAAGAAGGTAGTTGGTCAGTTTACATTATAAATCTCCAGATGCATATATGACCCGCTCCGAAGAAATGGACTTTGTGACGGTTTGTCATAAGCTCCGTTGTGCAGGTAGTTTAGCTTGAGGTTTGACCTTGTGCCGATTTGTCATAAGGTCCCTTTCGTCGGAGTGTGTTCTTATACTTTTTAGGAAACATGGATTAGCTTTGCCATCCACTACAAAATCCTGACAAATATCACTTGGTCTGAATGCTGCCAGAACTTTTTTTATTGGCAAAGTTGTTTTATTTTTAAGTGTGCAGGAAAGTGGCTACAGTGTGCTCTAGAAAGGAAGGCAGAATAATGGACATGGACGACCTACGAGAGATCGATTGAAAGCCTGCTCTGAGCACATATGGGAACTTTACTGTAGATGGATACTGCAGATGACCTATCATTTTACGAGCATAAGAATAAAAACTGAAGAAACTTACGAAATGTCATTAAAACACATTGGACAATCAATAAAAATAGCTGTTTTGGCGCAATAGACAGATATGATTTTAGCATTTTTATGTAATATTATTAGTTTAGTTTATATTAGTTGGTTTACAAAGAGCTTTGAAATTACTGTTATATATTATATCTTCATATTAGAATGTGTAACATATTTTTAACATTTTGAAGTACTTGTATTTGTAGTATTATTTCTAAATTTAATAAAGTTTTGCTGCTTGTAATTTGTAGTGTTATTTCTAAATTTAATAAACTTTTTCAGCTTGAGACTTTTTCCACTTACCGTACCTTTTATATAGCAAAATATCACCGAGTATTCTGGTAGGTAACTAAACTTAAGTTTGTTAGTAGTTTATTTCGTATTTCAAAATGAAGTTTGTTTAAATTATAATGAAATCTTGACCTTTAAGTTATTAAAATAACGTCTGGTTAGTTTCAGTTTCTTATATTGAATCTTATTAAAATGTCTTCAATCGTACTTCAATACATTCACAATACCCGAGCTAATTTGGTTGCATATGCATATTATTTCGGGTTTCATTGATAACTATTACTTCGCATATTTCCCGCTAGGTGCGCCACTATGCAGCGAGCAGAATTTGGTGGAGGCGCTTTGGTTAACCATCTATATTGTATATATAATCAAGGCTAAAACGTTTGTCGGGGATGTACGTGTTTGTGTCACTTGTCACTTGATAAACTAATACAAACGCGTACATCGCCATTCGCCTCATTTCTTCGTTCAGTTCGCTCATGGCCTCAGGCTTATGGACGTAATGTCTGACAGTGAATACAATACGGACACTGAAAATGCGGGCGCGGCTCAAGCCATAAAAGGAGCCAAAAAGAAAACTGTCCAAAACGGTGGACATCGAGCCCAAGTAAGTAATTTGCTATATAAACTACTCACATACTAAAGCAATGCTTTGCTTTTAGAAATTTAGGAGTTCATGGGGACTATGTGAAGTTTAGTAAATGAGCGTTTTTGGCATTTTCTTTTTTTGGAGTGACTTTGAAACCTTCAAAAACGTGCAGTTTGAAAAGAAAATGGGCTGGGAAAACGAAAATAAAAGCAATTTTTTTTTTCATATTTTTTTTCCTTCAGTTGGCACTGATTTGAACATTTTGAAAGGTTTTGTGTTGTTAATCGTGATACCGCGCTCCGACCATCATAACCTTAAAAAATATTTTCTACGAATCCAATACCAACAATCAACCAACCCGCCTTGAAAATTGTAGAAAATTGAAGGGTGGCCAAATTGAATGACCACTATCGATAAAAAGCAAGATTTAGAAATTGTCAAGGCAATACCAACCAACTAACCCCGCCTTGAAAAATGTAGAAAATAGAATGACCCCTATCGATAGAAACCAAAATTTAAAAATTGTCATTAATCCCGAAAAAAAGAAGAAAAACAATCACTGTATATCATTTACATTAATTGAGAAGACAACAATCTGTGTGGCATTTGTTTATTTATTTAATTCACCCAACGGAAATAAATTCTCAATAACTAAATTTTTAAATTTAGAGCGAGGGTTGCAAATTATTTGAAAATAATTAAAAAAAAAACAATACAATACAAAGTAATTCCTTTATTTCTAAAAAATAATCGCTGCAAAACTTGTATTTACACTTGAAGAACACAAAATTAAAAATGCGTAACAAGTTGGAAATTATGGAAACAAATGAAACAAAAACAAATGAAAAATTTGATAAATAACGCAAACTACGAATTGGTGGCGGCTTTTATGATGGCCGTGATCAAGCCGGGGTCCTCTTGTTGATCGCCCACCCAACGCATGCAGAGCGCGTTCTCGTACGTTTGGGACATCCGCATGTGGTCTTGCGCGTGGTGTTGGCCCGAGGCGGTCGCCAACTGATTGTCTCAACACTAGTTGGCCTCATCCCCATCCCCATCCTCTTCCTCCTCCTCCTCCTCCGTGTGGTGTGGTCGCATGTCGGAGGGCGGTAATAACGGGTTGTAGATTTGGCCCGCTAAACGCAAAAACTCCACAGTCTGATTCACATTTAACTCGGTGGCAAAACCGGGAGAGGTGAAGATTACTCATAGATTTCAGCTGTTATTTTCGACATACGTTACAGATTATTTCTAAATATTGACGTGTGTTAAAACGAAATAGCATCCTTTTCATACGTCTGCTGTATAATTTAAATGGCCAAGACAAAAAAGTACGTCTGTTCTTAGAACATATGACAGCGGTACTTGCAACCTAACCTCCAATTATTATAATAACACAGCGCGAACGTGTGAATTAAATGAGAGCAAAATGTTTCCGTTGAAAGGAAAGGCCCTAAATACTAAATCGATGGTTATGGTCATGTATTAAATTATTTTCGTCGCACGTCTGAATCCATTATCAAAACACGTATTAAAACCATAACCTCACATTTACAACAAAGTTTACCACCGTTTTGTGAAATACTTATCGGAAAATATTCAGAAATAAATTTCAAAACATATTTAATAATGTCTACACAACAGAAAAGAAACTCCAAGTTTAAGTACTCAGTCACAAAATGATTATTTCTGTCTTCTGAGCTAATTCCAACCGCACAAATACACTGTCTTAAATGGGCTAGTTGGTATGTTTTCACTTTGCTTCTGTTAAACATGGTAATGATGGATATATAAATTAGATAGGATATCACAATTAAATGACCAATGATAGTATTTTTAGTAATTAAATATTAATCTTTAACGAACTACCTAGTAGGCAACCAAATATACAGAGCAATATAACCAATCCACGCGGTACGTCCATATCTTGGTTCGTACGATTTTAAGCGATGAGTCAACTTCACCTCTCCCGGTTTTGCCTATACATCTTTTTTCAAACATATACCGAGCCAAGTATCTCGGAATGTGGCTCTTTTTGCGCTGACCGGTACCAAACGACGCTTTGGCAGCCCGCCACGATGACTCAATCGCGTTAGTATGTGCACCTGTGTCAGGGTCCTTGAAATTAATCGAGTGATTGACCTTCAAGTGCAGATACCCCTCGGAGGAAAGGCAATCATAGGCCCGCCAAAAATCGCTGATGATCGTTGTTCCCGGCTCAATCCATTCCTGGATGATCGGCAACAACGTATAGGTAAAACTACGAGAGCTGAACGTGAGTCATCGATTCCAGCTGTTATTTTGCTGATACGTTACAGACCATTCCCGTGCGTTAGAAAGAAACAGAGTGCTTTTTCATGCGTCTGTTCTTACGTTTTTAGGCGATGACTCACGTTCAGCTCTCGTAGTTTTACCTATATCAGCCGAACGATTGGTGACGGGTACCATGAAAACCTTTCCTGAGCCTCGCTCGTAGCCACCAAAAACCCACTGCCCTTCGACATGATGACCTCGATGGTATTTTCGCTTTCCAAATTTGGATTCATCAATTTCCACTGTTTTCCCAACCCCCCCTAATTTCTGTGGGTGCGTGATGAACATGTGAAGCACGACCTCACGACAGAAGGATGCCCAATCTATCGCGGTCTTCATCGACATGCCCAAATCAGCACTCACCCAAATTAAAGGGAGGTTGGAAACCCAGCAGTAAGCGAAAGCCAAAATTTGGTAAAGCGAAAGGTGCGAGTGGTCGAACAAGGTCCCCTTGCGAAACTCTACCCTCTGCTGGCACGTGGTTCTTTTACGATGTCCTTTCTGGACCATGCTTCCACAATGCCAGCGAAGTCCGTCAGGGCTAAAAGAAATAAAAAACAACAATTATTAAAATGAAATGCAGTTATCAATGAAACTTACGCATCCTTGTGCTTCACCACACGCATCTCTCCACCACAAATTCAATTCCCAGAGGTTGGCAACACTGTCCCGCGCTCACCTAAACGCTGGAGCGCTCGTAACTCGTAGCGCTTGCCACGGTAGGATCTTCTAATGTCACGTGTTCGGTTTACGTCAGTTTTGAGATGGTTTTGAGGTTATCGTATAAATTATAGTTCATATCAGTGCAATAGAAACTACGTTTTATGGAATTCTTTATAGCAACATGTTCAAGAAAGAACCTAGATTGTTCTACGTCTGTTTGCGAAGAAACTTTAATGGATATAGAGATGTAAGTAGAATATCTGGTGAGTTTGTTGTTTTTACTAAGTACATATTTTATTTATAGCAGGAAAAGCATAAACTCATCGGGGCCTTATGTTGAGATAATCTACAACCACGAAACCAATATTCTAACAGAACCTTGCTTGTTGGTAGTATAGAATCTGTGGATACTATTATGTTCAGAATGGTAGGTGGAATTTTTATCTGATCTGCTGTGAAGAATGGGAGGTCTAATGCCTCGATTAGTGTCGGTGTTCCCTGAAATCTCATAGTTTTTAAGTATAGTTTATCTTCTGCGTTTAGTAGCAGCGAATAGATGTTGCGATTAAAAAAATTATTTGCTCATACCCACATTGGTTGTGGTTGGTTTGTTAAATTAATCGTGTTGTTCACTCGTTGCGATCAAATGTTGAAGATAGTAGATTGTATACCAACCGGCAGTAGTGTAATAAGGTGGGTACTGGATCCACTCAAACGGGTGTCGGTGTATAAATACATGGGGCTCGGTGCTATTCCACCGATGTGAGTGCTCAGTGTGTATGTTGAGTGCTAATTACACTAATTTGGGTACTCGGCTAATAATGTGTAGGTTTGCATGTGTAATCACATTAATTTGTATGAATATAGCAATTAAAAAATAATGAAAACTATTATCAGTAAAAAATGTACTATAGAAATATGATAAACAGCCAAACTTGCAATTGTAAATTTCATATATATATATATATATATATATATATATATATATATATATATATATATAGATATTTCACATTATACATATCGCTGTACTACTGAATAAAACAATTTACATCTTCCCATGTGTTTATCCATAGATATAACTTTCGACCACTAAACCACTAGATGGCGCGTATCGTAAAACGAGATATACTGGGTGTTTGATCCGGTATATGGTGCGTGTTGTGAAATATAGGGTGTTTGTAGAAGTATTCATGGTGATTATAGTAATTTAATATTTTAAAATTATTATATCTAATGAAACCCACTGATATAACACTGTAAAGCGACCATCCGACTCTCATCAACATCAATGACTGAATAACAGTCACCCCATCGCTAATATCCTAATATCGAGTCGGCTAATTCCCCCACACTAACAACGAGCACCAACTCATGAGGGGTTCTATCATTCTTTTATCACATAAACGGAGGGTGTGATTATACAATAGCTTTTTATTTCTACCCCACGTATGTATTCCCCTGTCTGCATTCCCCTATCTTATAACTGAATCTATGGGTAGAGGAAACACTCCTCAGGTGTCTGTCTTTCTCTTAGTTTACCTATAAAAGACAATAGGGTAGAACATATACTCATTCTCCATACACCAATGTGAAATTAACTTATTTCAATCAATTATCTCTATCGCATGTATATTATAATGGGTTCTTTATGCAATTTTGATGTAAAATAAAAAACATGAAGTTCGATTGACCGATTGCCGTTTTCCGAATATTGTATCTGCATGTAAATCTTGTCAAATAAAAATTGATTTTTGTGCTTCCTATGCTCTTAGTTTGTCTTGTGTTGGTTTGATAATAAATTAAAGTGCTTTATTTATCATTTTAAACGTACATGCAGTAATTATAAGTATATAACTGAATATAATATTATCTGTAATGAAATAAATGCTCTTTTTTCGATGTGTGAGCCAGTAGAGATATGTATCGAAACAAGGTTTGTATATAATTTGGCTATGATGATCAATTTTTCTAGGCTATATCCTTTATAGTAACTAAAATTGAGTGAACGATTCATATCGCAAAACAGAAGGGCAACTAATACCTTCAGAATATAATTTTAGCACTTGCTCGGGTAAAATAAATCGAACACACCGACCCACCGTACGCTAAGTAGTACCACTCACACATTCTATGTTTGAATACTATTACAGTCGACCAGGTTGAATGGTGATCGTGATGTGATGATGTTGGTTTGGTCGATTGGAGCGTACAGTCAGCCAGGTTGAATGGTGATCGTGAAAGTGATGTGATGTTGGTTTGGCTGATTGGAGTGGTCTATCATGTGTTTAACCATATATGTAACTTTCGTGCCATATATATATATATATATATATATACAGGGTGAGTTATTAGTATCCCGGCGGTCGATAGTCATCAAATAGTTTGAGAAGGAAAACAATGTTTTATACACGAGTTGTTTGACTCATTAGTGTCTATAACGTAAAATTATTTTCAATTATACAGGGTGTTGCATTTAGGCGTGACGGAAAGTCAGTACATTTTTTTAAATGGAACGCCATGTATATCATACCATATTATGAATATTAAGGAGGTTGTCTTTCCAACGGTGTAAGTTGTACTTGTGTAAAGTAATTAGTTTCAAAGATATTCAATTGTTTGTCAAAAAAAATGGAAATTGCAGGCCTTTCTTAAAAACTACGTTAATAGTAAATTTTTGCAGATATTATCCTAAAAATGTTGCCACATTATAACTAAGCCTATAGGTAGATGCTGATGTCATGAAAAATTAGATGCGCTATACAGGGTGATCGTAGCATGCAGTAGTTTTTAAATATTTTTAAATGTCTTTTTCTTGAGATTTTTAAATGGAACAACCTGTATATTATTTGCTAATTGAAATGTCCCTTAAGTTATTTGTAATTTATATTCACTGTATCGTATATCTATTTTTACTGGTTTTTGTTATATTTGTAATTTAAGGAGTAGTATGCTATTTAGTATCTTAATATTGTTTTGTATACAGTGTGATGGGTAGCATGATGTAAAATATTTAAAGGGTTATAGAAGAAGCCATTTAGAACCTATTTAACTAGATTTATTCATATAGAAAGTATTACGGTTATCAAGATATTACACAATTTTATAAGTATCTTTTACAATTTTTTCAAACGTACAGCAAGCGAACCTGAAGACCTAGTAACTTCAGTTGGGCTCCGAAGTAAACAGTGTAATTTTAGGGGGACTATCATGAAAAATTGTTCACTTGTGTGAAAATTGTGCGGAGATGTATCATTGTAATGGTATGTGCGCTCATTCACAAAAATAAACAGAAACGGTAAAACCTATCTTGATCAGCTACGGTTGAGACCGGATTTGTATTCAGTTCAAAAAACAACCAACAATATCTGCTTACTATTGTTAATTGGTTTAAAATATGTTATTTTCCTGGAGAGACAATTCAAAATTGGTATAATATGAATGCTAATATGAGTAATATTGATAATGTGATTGGAAAGTGGGTTATTTCGAAGTGTTTTTAATAGATTTTTTTTTACTATGAATGAAAACCTGAATCTAACGATGCCTATCAGGTTGTTTTTGTTGCATATGTTGTTTTTGTGTGTGAGCACATAAATCACATCAAAGAAAATCTGATTTTCAACACTCAGAAGTCAACAAATTTTCACGATAGTTAACCTAGGAATACAGGGTTTAGGGTTTACTTTAGCTGTAATTTGAAATTTTTAAATCGCGTGTTCGGTTTACATACGATAGACGGTAAAATATACTTACAAAATTTCATATAAAATTGTTAATATGTTGATACCGGTAATACTTTTTATGAGGATGAAATCGTTTCTAAATTATCTCTTCTATCGACACTTGAAGACTTTACATCAAACTACCAAATACCTTATTCACAGCAATATTAAAATTTACAATTGCATTACATTTTCGTTAAATTGCTAATATCACAAAAAATAGTAACATTTGGTGTATGACATACTAGATGTAAATTGGACCGAATTAAAGGACTATTACAGCCAACATATACTATACGGGGTGTTCCATTTAAAAAACTCGAGAAAAAGCTATTTGAAAAACATCAAAATTTACTAAGTGGAATAAACGCCCTGTATAGTGTATCTAATATTTTTGGATACTATCATCTACCTACTGACTTTGACTATTGTCTCACATAGTTTAAAGGCAAAATCGGCAAATATGTCATTTTTACATAGTCTTTAGAAAGATCCTGCAACGGAAAACAGTTGAATATCTCTGGAACTATTAACGCTGTGACTTAGCAACATACACGGTTGGATACACAAATTTAGTAGTATTCATAATACAATAAAATATACAGGACGTTCCATTTAAAAAAAATTACATACTTTCCGTCACACCTAAATGCAACAGCCTGTATAAATGAAAATAATTTTACGGTTTAGAAAATGGCTAGTCAAACAACTTTTGTATAAAATATTTTTTTCTTTCTCAAACAATTTATTCTCTATCGACCGCCGGGATACTAATAACTCACCCTGTATATATACTCACTTCGAGATGTGTTATGGCAAAAAATGTCCAGTCAAAATCACACTCTTGAAAACCTCCACTCTGTACAATGATGTTAGTGGACATTTCACTATAAATCACGCACAAATCACTAGATTGAGACACAAGCCTGAACTTGATATTAAAACTTTTCGTAATTTTTATGTATAAAGCAATTAAAGAATAATAAAAACGATAATTAATTATCATTAGTTAGTTTTCGATGGAATAATAAATCGACCACTCACACATTCGGTGTTTGAATACTATTGCAGTACCTCCCTATCTGTCTGGAGAAGCGACCCTCATTAATTTCGATCTGCCCCCTTACCCAAGCCACACCACGCTGCAAGCCATGCGACTTCTCCCTCATATAAATTCAATTACGATCCTCTATTATCTCATACATGGAGGGTGCAATAGTTTTTATTTGTCCGCCACGTCTGCTTATTATTATCGGGTATTAAACTAAGATAAAACCAATAGTTTTGAGTAAATATACAAAAGTTACACTAGTCAGTTTTAAACATCTTACATGCAGTAATTATAACTATATAACTGAATATAATATTATCTGTAATGAAATAAATGCTGTTCTTTTTTCGATTAGTGAACCAGTAGAAGTATGCATCGAAACAAGGTTTGTCTATAAGTTTTCTATGATGGTCAATTTTTAAAATGTGTAACATTTTTCTAGGTTACATCCTTTATTGTAACTAAAATTGACTGGACGTTATCATTATCATATATCGACCATGTTTTCTCTGTAGTATGTTAGTCAGACCCATGGAGTTAGTAAAATATATGTATCCAAGAGGGTCTCGGAAAAATGTGTCAGATTAGGTAACTAGATTAGTCACTATATTTAAAAATATAAAGTATGTCCATATAAGTGTGTAATATTATCATATTTTTAATATGTAATTATTAATGTACAGGTGGAAATATATGAAAACAGATGTATGAAGCCGATCACTGGCCCACATAACTATGCAAATAAATTCACTTATTACTATTATTAGTGTACCCTATCAGAACACCATTTATTTTGAGGAATAACACTGAAATATCACAGTAAAGTTACTCTTTTAAACATTTACAACTTTTGACATTAAAATCAACCGTCATCGC
Source organism: Aphodius sticticus (assembly GCA_963966075.1). Lineage (NCBI taxonomy): Eukaryota > Metazoa > Arthropoda > Insecta > Coleoptera > Scarabaeidae > Aphodius > Aphodius sticticus. The sequence continues at coordinate 61,932,884 of OZ014506.1, forward strand.
GTGCAATGCTAACGATAATCATTTTATTCACCCAGAAATCGACTACAATATTTTATGGTAAGATATATTCTATAGATCACTTTTGATAGTAACTTATCTCCAACCAGACTGAAGCCAAAATCAAACATTTATATTATGTAGCACGTATTCCGAACCTCAAATGATAATGATAAACAAAAGTCACATATCGTGTCTACAATAGGTGTACCATCCTACTTACATGACTCATACCTGAAAATCACCTACAACACATTGAAACTAAGGAAACTAACGTATTTTTCAAAGAACCCCAACTACCTACTTATACGAAACATGTAATCCACGATACGCCAGACGACCCAACCATAAAAACTAATAAAAGACCAACCCAGACGAAACTTAGCTTAGCATAAAAACGACAAAACCACGTCAAAGCCCAGTAGAGATTTCAATATGACCTTTATCAATAGCTGGTAGACGACTTACTCATAACCTAACTATTATATTGCATGGATATTGATAGATATAGATGAATCTTTATCTATGTTAGCGGCAATAAAATTGCATTGAGCATCGAATATGTTTTCATTTGCAAATCCCAACCATATCTATCTAATTTTTGACGCCTCAATAATGACTCCATAATAACTACTTGAGCTACTCAGATACTCGTTGAGCAAAATTGTCCCTAATTCATTTACCAACTATATTAAGGAATAAAACATAGACAATGTACATAAAAGCTTCATTTATTATCATAGTAGAGCCATCATTACATAAATATAATGTATGTTATAATGTAATTATTTGGTATACATGTGATGCCGGGAACACACATACGGGCATTTGGCAAATATTTCACTTTTTTACTATAGGTTTAGATAGGCGATACTTGGCAAACACACGAATATGAAGCGCCGGCTTTACATAACAAAATGGTTTAGCATACACTCTTTGCAAATTAGTTTTCTATCTAATCTTATTCTCGCTGCTATCTTCCATCAATATTTTCATGAAATAACTTTACAACACTCCATATGGCGTCTGTGCAGGGCGTGCACTTATTTATGAGTTTTTATAAAACATTCACGACAAAATGGTTTACCACACTCACTACAAATTAGCTTTGTACTTACACTTCTTCTCTGTGCCTTCTTCCATCCATATTTTTGTGAAATAACTTTATAACACTCCGTACAGCGTCTGCGCGCCCTTCCATTCTCTAATGTGTGTCCTTCTAAACTATTGGATGTCGCTCTATTGTAAGGTTCCACATCCACATCATCTAAATGAATAGATTGATTCTGACGTAGATTTTGCAATTGTACACCTATGGGGTCGTCAATAGCGCTTCTGTCTTGAACAATATTTTTCTCTGATTTATCGATATTTTCTCGTAAATCATATGGAGATGCATCTTCATCTTCTAAATGCATAGATTGATTCTGAAGTAGACTTTGAGGTTGTAAACCTATGGCATCGGCAGTAGCGCTTCTAGCTTGAATAATAGGTTTCTCTGATTTATCGACAATTGGTCGAAAACCGTGAGGGTATGATAAGTAAGCCCGATTGTCAGTAGCGCTTCTAGCTTGAACAATAGTATTCTCTGATTTATCCACAATTGATCGAACACCATAAGGGAATGATGAGTAACCCCGATGATTATTAAAAATTAGCCCCATGTTTACCTCGTCAGCGGTAGAGGTATACTAAGTGAGTGTGTACAGCTTTACAACATTTTATTCTAGATTTTTCTATAGTGTTTTTGTGTATGTAATTAGGTGGGGGAATAAGGCACATAACAACAATGGACCACATTGATAATTGATTTGGTTCAAGCGACGCAGTTCTCACTGTAGCAGTTGGCTTACTCTATAGTTCATACTAACACTTTGGGGTTAACACAAATATTCTTGAGTTATCAATTTGGGATGAGACAAATATTCTTGAGTCATATTTGAGTCACTCTTGAGTCACATTTGGGTTTGGGTTAACACAAATATATTTGAGTCACATTTGGGTCACCCTTGAGTCACATTTGACACACTCTTGAGTCACATTTGACTCACTCTTGAGTCAGCCTTGAGTCACTTGCTATATTATGTTGATATTATCCTATACGACATCATACTATTCAGTTTGGATTATCGCAAATATTCTTGAGTCATTCTTGAGTCACATTTGGCTCACACTTGAGTCACATTTGAGTCACTCTTGAGTCAGCCTTGAGTCACGTGTTATATTATGTTGATATTATCCTATACTACATCATACTATACAGTTTGTATTATCACAAATATTCTTGAGTCATTCTTGAGTTACATTTGGCTCACCCTTGAGTCACATTTAAGTCACTGTTGAGTCACATTTGAGTCACTCTTGAGTCACATTTGAGTCACTCTTGAGTCAGCCTTGAGTCACGTCCTATATTATGTTGATATTATCCTATACTACATCATACTATACAGTTTGAATTATCACAAATATTCTTGAGTCATTCTTGAGTCACATTTGGCTCACCCTTGAGTCACATTTGAGTTACTGTTGAGTCACATTTGAGTCACTCTTGAGTCAGCCTTGAGTCACGTCCTATATTATGTTGATATTATCCTATACTTCATCGTACTATACAGTTTGGATTATCACAAATATTCTTGAGTCATTCTTGAGTCACATTTGGCTCACCCTTGAGTCACATTTGAGTCACTGTTGAGTCACATTTGAGTCACATTTGAGTCACTCTTGAGTCAGCCTTAAGTCACGTGTTATATTATGTTGATATTATCCTATACTACATCATACTATACAGTTTAGATTTTCACAAATATTCTTGAGTCACATTTGGCTCACCCTTGAGTCACATTTGAGTCACTGTTGAGTCACATTTGAGTCACTCTTGAGTCAGCCTTGAGTCACGTCCTATATTATGTTGATATTATCCTATACTACATCATGCTATACAGTTTGGATTATCACAAATATTCTTGCGTCATTCTTGAGTCATTCTTGAGTCACATTTGGCTCACCCTTGAGTCACATTTGAGTCACTGTTGAGTCACATTTGAGTCACATTTGAGTCACTCTTGAGTCAGCCTTGAGTCACGTGTTATATTATGTTGATATTATCCTATACTACATCATACTATACAGTTTAGATTTTCACAAATATTCTTGAGTCACATTTGGCTCACCCTTGAGTCACATTTGAGTCACTGTTGAGTCACATTTGAGTCACTCTTGAGTCAGCCTTGAGTCACGTCCTATATTATGTTGATATTATCCTATACTACATCATGCTATACAGTTTGGATTATCACAAATATTCTTGCGTCATTCTTGAGTCATTCTTGAGTCACATTTGGCTCACCCTTGAGTCACATTTGAGTCACTGTTGAGTCACATTTGAGTCCCTCTTGAGTCAGCCTTGAGTCACGTGTTATATTATGTTGATATTATCCTATACTACATCATACTATACAGTTTAGATTTTCACAAATATTCTTGAGTTATTCTTGAGTCACATTTGGCTCACCATTGAGTCACATTTGAGTCACTGTTGAGTCACATTTGAGTCACTCTTGAGTCAGCCTTGAGTCACGTCCTATATTATGTTGATATTATCCTATACTACATCATGCTATACAGTTTGGATTATCACAAATATTCTTGCGTCATTCTTGAGTCATTCTTGAGTCACATTTGGCTCACCCTTGAGTCACATTTGAGTCACTGTTGAGTCACATTTGAGTCACTCTTGAGTCAGCCTTGAGTCTCGTGTTATATTATGTTGATATTATCCTATACTACATGTTTTATATGGACATACTTTATATTTTTAAATAAGAGTGTGTTGTATGTGGATTCTGTGTGTTGTATGTGCGACGCTGTTATCAACCCACAATCGCTATCAACCCACAATCGTTTCTTATTCTACCAATGTTCTAACGGTTAGAATATAACCTTATAGTTTGACTGATCTTGATAAATGAATGCCATGGTGAAAGTTGATTTTTTTCTTTATAAGGTACTGCAATTCGACTTCTTTTTACATCGCTGCAGGACGACAGTAATTAAGAAAATTCTAATAATATCTATTTGGCTGACAAAAAATGCTTTATATCTTCATAATAATACGGTGTACTACTCTTTTAACCATTTAAAAATTTTCTCCATTCGTGGAATTTTAATATGAACACATCAATATGTGAAATATTGCACCCATCAAACTCAAGTGATTGATATTTTCTCTTTTTGTAACCATATCCAAAGAATGCCACTATAAAGATCCTATCATCAACGACTTTGTTTGATTGGGTGAGGTTTGGAGGTGGGGATACATATTACCTATATATTCAAATAATTGTAGTGAATTTGTCTAGTGTCCAGTTTACCTCACCCGAAGAATAAAACAATCAAAATGAGAATTGTGGTAGTTGATATTCAAATAGAGCTTCCGAATGATACGCCACGGCTGTTTATCATATTTCTATAGAACATCTTTTACTGATAATAGTTTTCATTATTTTTTAATTGCTATATTCATACAAATTAATGTTATTACACATGCAAACCTACAAATTATTAGCCGAGTACCCAAATTAGTGTAATTAGCACTCAACATACACACTGAGCACTCACATCGGTGGAATAGCACCGAGCCCCATGTATTTATACACCGACACCCGTTTGAGTGGATCCAGTACCCACCTTATTACACTACTACCGGCATTATAAATCAGTATCGTATTGTCACTGTGATGGTATTGTTGAAAACACTTATCTAACCGTTTGCTATGCATAAATGCAACAGAACGCTGAGTTCTTCAGTAGTTCAGTAGATTATGTATTACTTTGAGTACGAATGGTACAGAAGTGGTTCTGTTTAATCGATATGATTCGCTTTGTAATACCGGTATAATTAATTATAATTATAATTATTATTAATTAGAATACACCATACTAATAATTTATTTATGTTGTCAGGTAGATTGTTATTTGTATTTAAAACTCAATGTATTCTTTTTTATTATTTTAAATATTTATTATTGTAGTGTTCAAATTACCAAGAAAATTTACTGCTGCAAAATGAGAAACCCAAGATGAAAATAGAGGAATTACGAGAAGATGCTCAGATTAAATTAGGACATTGTAAGTAATCGCGTACATATTAGATACATTTGTGTAAAATTTAATAATATGTATAATAGGCTGGTCCTAATTTTTCAATTTAAAATTTTTTTTTTGCTTCGTTCCGTAGAATCTTAATCTGAAAGTAGAAATTTTGACTTTAGTCTAGATTTTCAGAAAAGCAGTGCTAAAAAGCTGTAAAAAAACCAAACATGAATTTTTCCCTGAAAAACTAGATAGAATTGGGAAATTCCTACTTTCAGTTTCAGGATGTACGGAAAAAAGCATACCAGAAACCGTTTTCAGTTGTCCCATTTTGTGCTTTGTTGGTCAGGATAGTCATTTAGCTTAGATTATTATTATATTTTTGACAAACTACGTACATGGAAATCTGTGAAATGCTCTGATATATAGACTTGAACGTTAATAGATTATAAGTTTTTAGATTTAGCTAAAACATCATTGAATTTCAAATAATTGACCTGACTCACAAAGGTCCTTTATACTCCCTATAATATGCATTATAAGATTGTATATTTAAGATTGGAAAATTATATATTTCCAGATTGGGTGACCAAATAGTAAAATTGTGTGAACATTCTACAATGTTGTTTGATCTTGCTGTGACTTGCAGTTGATAGTGGACCACGCAGAAATACGATAAATACGAAGAGTTTACTTCAAGCAACACAAATGCATGTCTCGTCGAAATTCCTGATACATGATAGTGGACCACGAAGAAGGACGATAAATTCGAGGAGTTTACGCCAAACAACAAAGATGCATCTCTCATCGAAATTCCTGATTATTGTTTTTTTTAAGTATTTTATATTTAAGATACAAATGGTGTAACTAAAAAACACTGTTTACTTTGCACTGTTTGAAACAGTTCCCTTTTTTAAACAAGTAGTCGGATTAAAAGTCAATTGTTTGATTTTTTTTTCAATGCTCGTTTTTAATTAAAAAACAATCTTTTTCGCAAGGTGATGTTAGACAGCTAACATAGTATTGTAATGAGTTTTGGTGCTATTTTAAATAAATATGTGCAAAGAATATAATGACAATAAATTAAAAAAAGGAATACTTATAAATTATGTGAACCAGAGGAAAAGAAGTGCTGTAAATAAGTAAGTATAACTAAGTAAGTAAAACTACGAGAGCTAAAGCTGAGTCATCGATTCCAGCTGTTATTTTGCTGATACGTTACAGACCATTCCCGTGCGTTAGAAAGAAACAGAGTGCTTTTTCATGCGTCTGTTCTTACGTTTTTAGGGGATGACTCACCTTCAGCTCTCGTACTTTTACCTATAGTATCGTGGTAAAGTTATTTATTAGCCAAAAATAGAAAACAAATACAAAGTCCTGAATTACCTACATTTGTTTATAGGAAATATCAAATAATTAGACGATGCATATTGTGATCCTCAAGATCAAAACCTGAGTAAAGTAATAAATGATATGTAACTGAATTTTTCTTATAGAAAGAAGCTTACATAAAATAACAAAAATATATAATATGGCGATTGGGGGTCACATCTTAATATCTAGGAGAAACAAAGCACAAAGCCCAAAATAGTGAAACTTACATATGTTCAGCTTAGCTTGCTAAAAATTGCTCCAAAAAAGTTATGAGGAATCGGGATTTGAAGTTTTTACTTAACTTAAACAGATAAGAATAAAAAAAATGTGTTCATCAATATAATGTTACTATACAGTTGCGCAATTTGTGTCGTTAATTTTGGTTGCCTATCAATATACAGTAGTATCTATACAGAAACTACTGTATATTGATAGGCAACCAAATATGCATTTTAAATTAACGACACAAATTACACAATCACACCTATCCCTACTATATCCCTATCCCTATCCCTACTATATACTAAAAGTCTAACACAGTCCGCGCAAGAAGTTTACGAAAATCGGCGAATCGGGGGAAGGGTCTGCTCCTCGAAGAAGCGAAAATCGGCGCCGCAGGCGCCGATTTTCCGCCTAAAAGTGGATTCTACAGTGCTTAGGCTTTCGATTTCGTCCAATTTCCGGCCAGTTCTCGTTATTTATTAACTCGATTAGGTTAAATTTATGGAGTATCGTTTGGGACTGTCCTCGCCAGCGCGTCGTCATGCCAATCGATCGAGGTTGCTAGGCAACGATCGCGCGCTTCCCGACGCGGTCACCAGACGGCGACACATGTCGCTGTTGAGGTTACTCTACGAAGCAATAGATGGCGCGCCCGTAACCGCTCAGAACGTACGAGCATAATCCCGTCGCGCGTGTAAGAGCATCCGGGCTTTTTGTCTCTCTCTTAACGCTTCGGCGATCTACCTAGGTCGACCAGCAGGCCTATTAGGCCTGCACATTCTCCTAGTCCCTACTATATACTAAACGTGACTCACACTCAGAACAAGAGTTTAAAAATAAAATTGAAACTTGGCAATGGAAAGGCTTTTGAAAGAAGCGAAAATCGGCGCCGCAGGCGCCGATTTTCCGCCTAAAATTGGATTCTACGGTGCTTAGACTTTGGATTTCGTCCAATTTCCGGCCAGTTCTCGTTATTATTTACCTCGATTCGGCTAAATTTAAGGATGATCGCTTCGGACTGTACACGCCAGCGCGTCGTCATGCCAATCGATCGACGTTGCTAGGCAACGGCCGCGCGCTTCGCGACGCGGTTACCAGACGGCGACACATCATGTCGCTCTTGAGATTACGCTACGAAGCAATAGATGGCGCGCCCGTAACCGCACCGAACGTACGAGCATAATCACGTCGCGCGTGTAAGAACATCCGGGCTTTTTGTCTCTCTGTTAACGCTTCGGCGATCTACCTAGGTCGACCAGCAGGCCTATTAGGCCTGCACATTCTCCTAGTCCCTACTATATACTAAAAGTCTAACACACTCAGAACAAGAGTTTAAAAATAAATTTCAAACTTGGCAATGGAAAGGCTTTTGAAAGAAGCGAAAATCGCCTAAGATTGGATTCTACAGTGCTTAGACTTTCGATTTCGTCCAATTTCCGGCCAGTTCTCGTTATATTTTACCTCGATTCGGCTAAATTTATGGATTATCCTTTCGGACTGTACACGCCAGCGCGTCGTCATGCCAATCGATCGAGGTTGCTAGGCAACGGCCGCGCGCTTCGCGACGCGGTCGCCAGACGGCGACACATCATGTCGCTCTTGAGATTATGCTACGAAGCCATAGATGGCGCGCCCGTAACCGCACCGAACGTACGAGCATAATCACGTCGCGCGTGTAAGAGCATCCGGGCTCTCTCTTAACGCTTCGGCGATCTACCTAGGTCGACTAGCAGGCCTATTAGGCCTGCACATTCTCCTAGTCCCTACTATATACTAAAAGTCTAACACACTCAGAACAAGAGTTTAAAAATAAATTTGAAACTTGGCAATGGAAAGGCTTTTGAAAGAAGCGAAAATCGGCGCCGCAGGCGCCGATTTTCCGCCTAAAGTTGGATTCTACAGTGCTTAGACTTTCGATTTCGTCCAATTTCCGGCCAGTTCTCGTTATTTTTTACCCCGATTCGGCTAAATTTATGGATTATCCTTTCGGACTGTACACGCCAGCGCGTCGTCATGCCAATCGATCGAGGTTGCTAGGCAACGGCCGCGCGCTTCGCGACGCGGTCGCCAGACGGCGACACATCATGTCGCTCTTGAGATTACGCTACGAAGCAATAGATGGCGCGCCCGTAACCGCACCGAACGTACGAGCATAATCACGTCGCGCGTGTAAGAGCATCCGGGCTTTTTGTCTCTCTCTTAACGCTTCGGCGATCTACCTAGGTCGACCAGCAGGCCTATTAGGCCTGCACATTCTCCTAGTACTATATACTAAAAGTCTAACACAGTCCGCGCAAGAAGTTTACGAAAATCGGGGGAAGGGTCTGCTCCTCGGAGAAGCGAAAATCGGCGCCGCAGGCGCCGATTTTCCGCTTGAATTCTGATTCTACAGTGCTTAGGCTTTCGATTTCGTCCTTTTCGGCCCAGTTTTGGTTATTTTTTTACCTCGATTCGGCTAAATTTATGGATTATCGTTTGGGAGTGTACTCGCCAGCGCGTCGTCATGCCAATCGATCGAGGTTGCTAGGCAACGGCCGCGCGCTTTGCGACGTGGTCACCAGACGGCGACACACCATGTCGCTCTTGAGATTACGCTACGAAGCAATAGATGGCGCGCCCGTAACCGCACCGAACGTACGAGCATAATCACGTCGCGCGTGTAAGAGCATCCGTGCTTTTTGTCTCTCTCTTGACGCTTCGGCGATCTACCTAGATCGACCAGCAGGCCTATTAGGCCTGCACATTCTCCTAGTAAACACTACTAAATTTGTCTATCCAACCGTGTATGTTGCAAAGTCACAGCGTTAATAGTTCCAGAGATATTCAACTGTTTTTCCAAAATATGCCCGTTGCAGGATCTTTTTAAAAACTATGTAAAAACGACGTTTTGCCGATGTTACCTTTAAACTATGTGTGACAATAGTCAAAGCCAGTAGGTAGATGATAGTATCCAAAGGTATGAGATACACTATACTGGGTGTTCATTGAACTTAGTAAATTTTGATGATTTTCAAATGGCCTTTTCTCGAGTTTTTTAAATGGAACAACCTGTACAATATGTGTTGGCTGTAATAACCCTTTATTTCGCTCTAATTTACATCTAGTATGTCATACACCAAATGTTATTATTTTTTGTGATATTTGCAATTTTACGAAAATGCAATGCAATTGTAAATTTTAATATTGCTGTGAATAAGGTATTTGGTAGTTTGATGTAAAGTCTTCAAGTGGCGATAGAAGAGATAATTTAGAAACAATTTAACCAGCTTGATCCTTATACAAAGTATTACCGTTATCAACATATTAACAATTTTATATGAAATTTTATAAGTATATTTTGCCGTCTACCGTATGGCCACCAAACACGCGATTTAAAAATTTAAATTACTGCTAAAGTAAACCTTAAACCGTTTACTTCTAGGTGAACTATCGTGCAAATTTGTTGACTTCTGAGTGTTGAGTTTTTCATTGATGTGATTTATGTACTCACACACAAAAACCAAATATGCAACACAAACAAACTGATAGGCATCTTTAGATTCAGATTTTCATTCATAGCAAAAAAATCTATTAAAACACTTCCAAATAACCCATTTTCCATTCACATTATCAATATTACTCATGCTATCATTCATATTATCCCAATTTTAAATTGTCTCTCCAGAAAAATAACCTATTTTAAATCAATTACCAATAGTAAGTAGATATTGTTGGTTGTTTTTGGTACTGAATACAAATTCGTTCTCAAACGTAGCTCATCAAGACAGGTTTTAGCGGTTCTGTTTGTTTTTGTGTCTGAGCGCACATACTATTACAATGAAAAGTCCCCGCATAATTTTCACAAAGGTGAACAATTTTTTACGATAGTTCTCCTGGGGAAAAGTACACTGTTTTTGGTTTGGTTCGGAGCCCAACTGGAGTTACCAGGTCTTCAGGTTTGCTCGCTGTACGTTTGTAAAAATTGTAAAACATACTTATAAAATTGTCTAATACCTTGATAAATGATAACCGTAATACTTTTTATATGAATAAATCTAGTTAAATAGGTTCTAAATGGCTTCTTCTATAACGCTTTAAATATTTTACATAATTGCTACCCAGCACACTGTATGCAAAGCAATATTAAGATACTAAATAGCATACTACTCTTTAAATTCCAAATATCATAAAAACTAGTAAAAATAGATATACGATATAGTGAATAAAAATTACAAAGCACTTAAGGGACATTTCAATTAGCAAATAATATACAGGATGTTCCATTTAAAAATCTCAAGAAAAAGCCACTTAAAAATGTCTAAAAACTAGTGCATGCTACAATCACCCTGTATAGCGCATCAATTTTTTCATGACATCAGCATCCAGCTATGGGTTTAGTTATTATGTGACAACATTTTTAGGACAATATCTTAAAAAATGTAGTTTAACGTAGTTTTTAAGAAAGGCCTGCAATTGCCAATTTTTTGACAAACAATTGAATATCTCAGGAACTATTTACTTTACACAGGTACAACTTACACAGTTGGAAAGACAACTTCCTTAGTATTCATAATATGGCATGATATACAGGGCATTCCATTTAAAAAAATTTACTGACTTTCCGTCACGCCTAAATGCAACACCCTGTGTAAATGAAATTAATTTTACGTTATAGAAACTAATGAGTCAAACAACTATTGTATAAAACATTTTTTTCTTTCTCAAACGATTTGATGACTATCGACCGCCGGGATACTAATAACTCACCCTGTATATATATATACAGGCTGTCCGGTAAAGGTGTTCCGAAAATAAGGGAGCTGATAGAGGACGTCACTGCCATCCGAAAAGTGTATATACACTTTTGGCTTTTGACGCTTCATTAAAAAGTTATACCATTTTTATTTATCAGTTTTATATTCCCTTAAAAATATTACTGATTACAAAATCGGCGTTGTTTATTTAACAGAAACAAAAACCACTAACAAATAAAAAAATAAATAAAAGAGTGTTGCAAATGCTGCCCTTTCATGTAAATGCACATTTCAGCACGACTTCCCAAATCCTGCCGGACCCTGAAAAATTTCAGATGCTTCTCGAATGCGATTGCAGGCACCATTTATTCGCTGTAGCACAGTGGCTTCCAAACTGGGATGCGCGCCTCCCTTAGAGCGGAGCGAAGTTATTGAGAGAGCCGAGAGCGGGAGAAGGACAGCGCAAGCAGTTTGGAAAACGCTGCTGTAGCAGAAGTGCACTGCTACAACGCATAAATGGTGCCTGCAATCGCATTCGAGAAACACCTGAAATTTTTCAAAGAGTCCGGCAGGATTTGGGAAATGTGCTGAAATGAGAATTCACATGGAAGGGCAACATTTTGAGCAGTATTTCTAAGCCTCATTTATTTACTTTGTTATTTGTAAGAGTTTTTTTTTGTTTCTGTTAAATAAACAACGCCGACTTTGTAATCGGTTATATTTTTAAGGGAATATAAAACTGAAAAATAGAAAAGCTATAACTTTTTAATGAAGCGTCGAAAGCCAAAAGTGCATA
>OZ014506.1:61945299-62151759 GCA_963966075.1 Aphodius sticticus
GGTCCAAACGTCAACTAGTAGCTATATGTTCGTAGTTTCGCCTGATTTCCGCTAGCCCCATGATATCCCATTTGATTGCGTTTAGAGCATATTCTAATTCTATAAGTCTATCCTCACCTTTCAAAGTACGTGTGTTCAGCGTACATAGATAAATATTGTCTTGGGGGTTTTTGGTCGCTGACTCCCGCGGGGACCAACCGCGTTGGGAGTAATTCCTTATTTGTAAATTATCTTTGTTCATAGCATAATATTCATAATCAATTTTCGTACCTGTAGTCGTCTTCTGTTTGGCGTCCCTCTGTGTCTGTAGTTGCTATTGGCGCCGTGCGCGTACGATATGCCCATCTCTATTGCCGCCGGACGGGACTAAGATCGCCACGAGGTGGCGCTGTTCTATGCAGTTTCCTTCCTAGTAATCACCCACGTGGTAGTTACCTGTAGCGCGTCTACTAAGTAAACATAAACAAGAAAGCTGTTGCCGTACGTAAATGAGGTTAATTGGTAGAAGCAAGTAATTTATTTGTAGTGGATTGTAGTGAATAAAGCGGCGCTATCAACGCTATCAGCTGACAGAAATAATAAATAAAGTCGACTACAGCGCTTTTGCGTGCAGCGGTGACCGAGCAAACTTCTGGCGGATACATATTCCGCCATGGGCGCATAAAGCGTTCCTCAATCCCCCACTCCGTACTGCGCACGGTGCCAATACAGATGTAGCAGCGCTTGTTGAAGGTTCGGCGTCAGTCTTTTGCAGTCCTTGTTGCTTTTCAGGACCTTTTGTTGTTGACCAAGAATTCGCCCTCATCCTTTGAAAGAAATCCTTTATGTTTTCATCAGATGCCCCTTGCTTTTTTTTCCCTGGACCCCAGGTGGTATTGGGTTATTTTTTGTAACATGCTTTGCGTCTCTTTTTACCTTTGCTTTTTGATTTGCATCATCTGTTTCCGATGAGTATTGTCTTTTCTTGTTTGACTGTATGATGTTGTGCATCCACCACGACATCTTTTGGTAAATCCTCCCGGATGTGTATTTCTGTGTTTGATAACTTTTTCTTACTAGCTAAGATGTTCCATGTTTTTGTAAGACTGAGAAATTTTACCAATACAACTCTAGGTTTCTCAGAATTTTTAGTGCCCAATCTAGAGATATAGTCGATTTCTCTGATAGACGTCTCTACTCCCACAACGGTGTTAGGACCATATCCTCGAGTTCCCTTCTGTTATTTTCTGTTTCGAGTAAACCGAAGATTATAACATTCCGTTTCCTTTTTTCCTTTTCATAGTTCTCAAACCTTTCATCATGTACTGTAAGCTTTTGCTCTTGATTCGCGAATTTGGTTTCTAAATTTGTAGTAGTGGCTGTTAGCGTTTGCTGCAATGTGTCCACCTTCGAAGAAAACAAGATCTTGAGTTATACTGTGTAAATTTGATTTTTTTGAGCAAGCGGTTTAGCAGAAAAAAATTTGGAAAGACGAGTGTTTATTAAAAAGTGCTAAAATCGGGTACATTTTTACACTTTTCTCGTGCTTCTGTCCAAACCTAGAGGCAGAAAATTTTGATAGTCAAACTTACGAACCTCCAAACACAGGGCCCACTACGTTTGCAACCGATAGTAGGTCTTGTATGTGTGTTTTTATTCGGTTGATTGAAGGAAACAGTACTATGAAAAAAAGTTTTTTTAAGCTTTGCACCAGACTTGATGACACCTGTAGTTCAAGATGCCCCCCCCCGCCTTGAGCTTTTTCTGTATCCGCCACTGGTCTGTATACTCTCTAAACACTTTAGCCAGATTTTCGATACAGCTTATGCGTATAGCAACAACTATTTAGTAGTTGATCTAATATTGACGCCTTTTAAATGTTAGTAAAATAGTACAATATAATAACAATTTTGTATTTCGTCGTTGATCTTTACCACAGAAATTGAAATGTGAACACTTTTTACTTTATCATACATAGTATGATAAACTATTGTAGTCGTTTGAACAAACGTTCAAAAGGGTCCAAAAGAAACTGCTTGTTTACTCTTAGCATTTTTCAATAATTTTGCAAATGAGCCGCCATTTCTGCAATTTCGTCAAAATACTAAAATAATAAATTAAAGTAGAGGAAATTTTGTATAATTTATTTCTATAACATTCTTTGATAAAATTGATAGTTTAGCTGCATGAGCAAATTCTATTTGATCGAGATCGCTCGTACTGCATTAAAACTAGTTAGCCAGGATTTGACGATATTTTGATTCTATTGACAGTATTGTCAGGACATCAGCTTTTGACACTGCTGTATAGTATGATAAAGTCAGGTGCCTGGCCACGTCAGATTTCTTCTATACTTTGTCATTGTTTCTCGCTGACGAGGTAAATTTTAAAATAATTTATAGATTTGTTATTAAGACTTTTTATCGGATGCTCGATTGATACGATTATAAAATTATCAACTTGGTCCATGTTGTGTCTGTATTTTCGGCAGTTGTCTCTCGACACGATTGAGTGAGTTATGTACTCGCATCGTTTATTAATTTGCTATAAGAATAGTAGAAGGGCGACAACATTAGTTAGCATTCACTCGTGTTATTGACAGATAATGTTTAAAACCGATAACTCAGAGAAAATGGACAACATTGAAAAGGTGACAACTGTTTATTATACATTGGGGCTTGCTCGACGAATACGAGCCTAGACATTCTTATAGGAAATTAACAACAATTACTCCTAGCATATTAATAAGTAATCAAAAGGCCACAATATTGGTTGAAAATTAGACAAAATCTTAAATTATAGTAAAAGAGGTCAATGATTCTTAAATAAAATATAATTAAACAATTATCAACATACATTATTAATTATACAAACGATAGAAATGCAGCAAAATTACTTGAAATTCACTTAATATCAATTTATAATAGATACGTTTTGTCCAGCATACGACCGGGAGATCACGACACGATCATGACGCCATGCCGATATTTTCTGAAAGAAAGAATTTGCTATTTGCTCACAGGGACGCAAGTTAGATATGTGGCCCAGGAGCAAGATGTCCTTACTGCAGCGCAATATATATATATATATATATATATATATATATCTTGTATTAACTATTTCAAAGTTTCATATCAATATATGCAGGTTTCTGCAAAGAATTAACATCTATTATTAATATATATATATATATACAGGGTGAGTCACTAGAGTCGCGGTGGTAGATATAGCAATTATCTTTAGAGATGGAAAAAAATACAAAAGTTGTTTGGCATATCATTTTCTACAACGTAAAATTATTTTCATTTATACTGGGTGTTGCATTTAGGCGTAGCAGAAAATAAATTAACTTTTTTAAATGGAATGCCCTGTATATTATAACATATTATGATTGCGAAGAAAATTGTCTTACTAATTGTATCAGGTGATATTGACGTAAAGCTAATAGTTTCTGCAATATTCAATTTTTTATTAAAAAAATGGCCGTTGCAGGCCTTTTCCGAAAACTACGTAATAGCGTCATTTTTGCAGATATTTTCTTACAACTTTGTCAGAAAATAACCAATACTAATAGGGAGGTGATAGTGCCCAAAGAAATTTGATGCGCTATACAGCGTGTTCCTAGCACCTAATCAATTTTGATATTTTTCAAATGGCTTTTTCTTGAGTTTTTTAAATAGAACGCCCTGTATATTATTTGCTGGTTGCTTTTCCCATTAAGTTGCCTTTAATTTATATTAAGTGTGGCATATACATATTTGTACCCGTTGTCGTGATATTTGGAATTTAAAGAAAATGTGTAATAAAGTATACCAATACAGTGCTTTAATATTACACCCTGTATAATTGAGTTAGTTTTTTTCATGTATTTTGTTATAATATAAATAAATTATAAATGTTGGTAAAGTTAAAAATGCTATTTTTTATAAAGATACATTTAAATAGCAGAGTTACGCTAATATTTTAAGTTAGCTTAGATTTACTTAACCTCGTTGTCATGGAAACAAAAACAAATAACAGACGTGTAGTTATTGCTGTCAACAGACTTAATATAGCTAACCAACATTTGTAATCTCTGTTAACGATGAATTTTAATTATGCTAAAGAGGAACTGATAAATATTATTTACATCTATGGAGAAGCCGGCAAAAACGCTCTACTGGCCTCAAGAATTTACGCTCAGCGATATCCCGAAAGACGGCATCCCGATGCAAGAACAATTAATAGAGTTCGGGAACGTTTTGAATCAACAGGTACTATTAGTTACAAAAAAAGAAAAAGAGCAAAAGCGGCGACACATGAAGAGAATGAATTTCTGGTAGTTGCTAGTGTGGTAGAAAATCCATACTCAAGCACTAGACAAATAAGAAATCAAGGAATAACCCAATCATCTGTGTCCAGAATAATACGGCGACACAAGTATCATCCATATCATGTGCAACATGTACAGGAATTGAGCGAAAACGATTTAGAAAAGAGATTAAATTTTTGTAATTGGGCAGCTGCTAAAATTCAACAACAAGCTAATTTTTTTGACTTTGTTCTTTTTACTGATGAAGCTACGTTTCATAAAAATGCCTATGTTAACCAACATAACTTCCATTTTTATGCAACAGAAAATCCTCGCGTTATCAGGCCTTTGGACCATCAACATAGATGGTCACTCAATGTATGGGGTGGAATAGTAGGTACCAATTTGCTAGGGCCTTACTTTTTTGAGGGTTCCGTAAATGGTCAAAGGTACTTACATTTTCTTAACAACCATCTACATGAATACTTAGATGATTTGCCGCTTAATATTCGCCAAAACTTAATTTTCCATCACGACGGAGCCCCACCCCACTTTAGTCTGAACGTAAGACAATTTTTGAACAACCAATACCCCAACAAATGGATTGGAAGAGGAGGCCCTACGTTATTGGCGCCAAGATCTCCTGATCTAAATAAGTTGGATTTTTTTTGTGGGGTCATGTTAAGGAATTAGTATACCAGACACCACCTACCACACAAGACGATATGAAGATTAGAATAAGAAATGTTTTTGCTGACATCAGAGAAAATAAGAGAGAGAGATGTTAAGAAATACTTCGAGATCTTTTACCCATCGGATTAATGCTTGTAGAAGACAAAATGGAGGGCATTTTGAACACCTACCAAATCAATAACTACTTGTTGTTTTATCTTTAATTGTTATAGTTTCTTACTAGTTTTATGTTAATGCTTATCAAGTTTAAAAAATAGTTTAATAAATGTTATTAGTTGTGGTTTCTCTTAATTATTTGTCTTTATTTAATTTTTAGTTGTCTCAAATTATATTAATTTTTCATATTGAGTAACTAAATGGTAATTCCATGTACTTTTCAATTTATTTTGAGCAATTCTGTCAGTTTTTTAATTCAACAAAAGTATTTTTTTCCTTTCTATGTTCTCTTTATTTACAAAAAAAAAGTCATTAAAAAAGAACCATGTTATGCAGGGTGTAATATTAAAGCACTGTATTGGTATACTTTATTACACATTTTCTTTAAATTCCAAATATCACGAAAACGGGTACAAATATGTATATGCCACACTTAATATAAATTAAAGGCAACTTAATGGGAAATGCAACCAGCAAATAATATACAGGGCGTTCCATTTAAAAAACTCAAGAAAAAGCCATTTGAAAAATATCAAAATTGATTAGGTGCTAGGAACACCCTGTATAGCGCATCAAATTTCTTTGGGCACTATCACCTCCCTATTAGTATTGGTTATTTTCTGACAAAGTTGTAAGAAAATATCTGCAAAAATGACGCTATTACGTAGTTTTCGGAAAAGGCCTGCAACGGCCATTTTTTTAATAAAAAATTGAATATTGCAGAAACTATTAGCTTTACGTCAATATCACCTGATACAATTAGTAAGACAATTTTCGTCGCAATCATAATATGTTATAATATACAGGGCATTCCATTTAAAAAAGTTAATTTATTTTCTGCTACGCCTAAATGCAACACCCAGTATAAATGAAAATAATTTTGCGTTGTAAAAAATGATATGCCAAACAACTTTTGTATTAAATATTTTTTTCCATCTCTAAAGATAATTGCTATATCTACCACCGCGACTCTAGTGACTCACCCTGTATATATATATCAAAAAAATGGATAATTTAGTCGGGCGTCGATCAAATAAAACTATTAAGCAATTACTTTTAATCTTAGCTATATTTCAAATCTGATTAGATTCTTCCTCAGGCAAACTACAAGATACAAATAAATATAAGTTATGTGCCACCACATATGAAGACGCGTAATAGAAGAACAAAGGATATGCAAGCGCGGCAATTAGATAAGAAAGTTAATAAATAGCCTTAGCGTCTAAGTAGAGTTAGCCATTTACGTATAAACCTTCACCTGTAACTACCAAACCAATAAAGTCGTTTCTACACCAACAACTGTTTTAAAAACTTAGTTTCGGCCCCAAAGACCTTAACTGGCGCAGTCGGTAGGATTTGGTAGACACAACCCAAAAATTGTGGTGATTTTCAAATCTTTACTGCCAAAACGAACAAAAGAACCCAAGAAAGACTACAGCGAGCGGAGTACCGAGTGCACGGAGTGCGTATCTGGTTCAAGGTGCCCGCGTATCAAATTTACCAGCGCATCAAGCCCGGACGAAAGGATCTGTTTCCTAAGTGCCAAAAAACCCCGACCGGACGAAAGGATCTGTTTCCTAAGTGCCGAAAAAGAACCCCGACCCGTGGATCACATTTCCCAGCGTCACCAAACCACAGCAGGCAAGCAACGCCGAACCAACCGAACCACAGCAGGCAAGCAAAGGCAAAAACGCCAAACCAAACTAACAAACAACCCAATTTTTGCGAACATCTGTATCTATTCGACCATCAACAAATTTCCTGGAACACCAAGCGGAATCATTGTGCGTCGCCACCGAGTGATAACAACGTCGCGTCTAATAATAGCCGTAAAAAGCTTCGTTAGCGTTTCTCGAGTGAAAGTGACCAGTGGCGTACCAAAGAAAACAACACATCAAATGAAGAGTATTTTAATTATTCTGTAAGTACATTTAAATTTGTAATCTGAGATTATCGATCCAACAAAATTGATTCACTAGCTGAACTGTTTCGCAACATAGATATTTCTGATCAAATTATAATTATGCCTTATACGAGAGCTTCAATTACACCTACAGAGGTGAATGCCATACCAAATTTCGACGGAAACCCCGTAGTTTTACCGCTATTTGTGGAAGCGTGCGAAGATCTTATTGTAACATATTTTAATACGGAAAACTTACTTGACCCTATAAATCCGTTTGTAATAAAAATTATTAAAGGAAAATTTATTGGAGAAGCACAAAACTTGATCGCTTCACGAGAATTGTGTACTTGGCATGACATCAAAGCATGTTTGCAACTTAATTATTCGGACCAAAGGTCTGAAGATTGTCTCCTTACTGATTTGATGCAAATAACTCCCGAATTAAATGAAAACCCCTACTCTTTAGGCAATAGAATCAGGGAATCACTAAATTTACTTCTAACCAAAGTAAAACTTACGGTCCAACAAGCAGAACGAATAATGAAAACTAGTTTGTATAAAAAGACAGCTTTACAAACATACCTAAGATGTTTAATGCAATATCCCGACTATGGAGAATCTGTTTATAACAAAACACCAGCAAATTTAGAGACTGCTATGTCTCAAGTGTTAGAGAGACAAAACTGGCTTTACCTGTGTAAGCAAAGCACACAGATTAATACAAATAATTCACCTAGGTATAAACCAATGCCACCTGGAAAAAATTTTAATCAAAACAAACATAAGGATCAAAAATTAATTTACAAACCACTTTATCTGCCTGTCCCGAATACTATACCAACACCAATGCAATATCATAATAGACCTACAACTACAAATTTTAATCCCAATTATTCCCCAAATTATAATCGATATCCGACTCAATCTTCTTCAAGAAATTTTTATAATCAACCTCAAGCTAATAAACCTTTTATCAGACCAATAGCAGTTAGAAATCCAACTTATATTCCCAGACCTCAATATTCAATGCAAAGATTTCAAAAACCAATTAACAAAAATTATCCCCAACCTATGGACATTGACCCGTCTTTGAGTCAAATGAGATTAGCACCAAAACGTCCAAGGCAAGATATTAATAATTTTGAGTTTAACAATGAAAACTTATTCTTTGATGAAGAACAAGGAATGTATTATCAATGTATTGATCCAGAATTAAATGAAGAAAGCCCAGAAATTACTGAAATACCAGAAGACGAAAATGAATATGAAATTGACGAAAGCGAAAATTTTCCAGTAACAGCCCCGGAGAACAACTTGAAACAATAGAAATACACACACAAAATTTTAATAGATTACCTTACATTATTTTACCCGAATTAAACAATGCGAAATTTTTAATCGATAGTGGAGCATCAGCCTCCTCAATTTCTTCTAAATTAATCGAAAAATATTTCCGAGATTACATTTACTACGAACCATACTTGGTGAAAACAATGCATGGAACAACTCAAAATGATTATAAAATAGAAATTCCAAGCCTAGAAACTTTTAACGATCCCTATAATTTGTATAATTTTAGCATAATTGATTTTTCTGATAAATTCGACGGATTATTAGGAAATGATTACTTGGAAAATACCCAATCAAATTTAAATTATAAGAATAAAATTTTAGAAACACCATATGCGAATATACCATTCCATACTAAGAACCCAGTGATAAATTTATCACCTAGAACTAGGCAAATTATAAAAATACCTGTACAAAACTATAATGGAGAATTTATTTTACCACATAAAGAATTACTAAAAGGAGTAGAACTACCAAATGCAATTATAGCTGTAAACAATTATGAAACACTTGTGGAAATTACTAATTTTAATGAATATCCTGTAAAATTTACATGTGACCCAATAGAATTAGAACCAATTCAATATCATACTGAAGAAAAATTAACAAATCAAAAATTGAGTCAATACGAAATAAAAATAATTCAATTGCAAACAATAAAGGAAAAATTACGTACCGATCATCTAAATAAAGAAGAACAAAGCATAATAAAAAATTTAATACATCAGTATAGTGATATTATACACAGTGAAAAAATACCACTTACCTTCCATTCTAAAATTAAACATGAAATCGCTTTGAATGATAACATCCCTGTATATCAAAAACCATACAGAAAGCCGTATAATCAAAAATTAGAAATAAAAAAACAAATAAACAAAATGTTAGATCATGGTATTATCAGAGAAAGCGCTTCACCATGGGCGTCCCCTATAGCTTTAGTTCCGAAGAAAATGGATGCATCAGGAGAACAGAAATGGAGATTAGTTATAGATTATAGGCGTCTCAATGAAAAAACAATCAAAGACAAATATCCTTTGCCGAATATTACTGAAATTCTTGATAAATTGGGCAGGGCAAACTATTTTACAAGTCTTGATCTAGCCGCAGGCTATCATCAAGTCGAGCTTAAAGCTCAGGATAGAGAAAAAACAGCGTTCATTACAGATCAGGGTTTATTCGAATTTAATAGAATGCCATTCGGATTATGTAATGCACCCTCAACATTTCAAAGAGCTATGAATAATATTTTGCGTGGTCTCACAGATGAAATTTGTCATGTATATCTCGACGATATTATAATTTTCTCCACCTCTTTGCAGGAACACAAAGATAGGTTAGAGAGAGTTTTTAAGCGTTTACGAGAAAATGGAGTTAAGATCTCACTGGATAAATGCGAGTTTATGCAGAAAGAGTTAAAATATTTAGGTCATTTAATTACTAGTGACGGAGTAAAACCAGACCCATCAAAAATCGAGGCAATTAAAAAATATCCTATTCCTAAAACCAAAACAGAAATAAAATCATTTACAGGATTGTTAGGTTATTATCGGAAGTTTATTAAAGATTACGCTAAAATTCTTAAGCCAATGACAAAATGTCTCGCCAAAGATCAGCAAGTCATTATTAATGATGAATATAGGGCATGCTTCGAAAAATGTAAAACTTTATTATGCAATGATCCTATACTAAAGTATCCAAATTTTCAGGAACCGTTTGTCATAACAACCGATGCCAGTAACTTTGCAATTGGCGCAATTTTGAGTCAAGGAAAAATAGGTAACGATAAACCTGTTGCTTATGCATCCCGAACTTTATCAAAATCGGAAATTCGATATTCAACTACAGAAAAAGAGATGTTATCGATTATTTATGCATGTAAACAATTTAGGCCCTATGTTTATGGATCCAAATTCACCCTAGTCACTGACCACAAACCCTTACTTTGGATACACAATTTGAAAGATAACAATTTGAAATTACAGAGATGGAAACTTTACTTGCAAGAGTACGATTATCAAATAGTTTATAAAAAGGGCAAAAGTAACACAAACGCTGATGCTTTGAGCAGAATAGAAATCAATGCGATAGATAACATGTCAATTAATGCAACAACTGGTTCAGATATCGATGTAATAGATGATGATGATAGACAAGAAGATCAAAATAGCGAGGGTAGTTTAAACAGTAACCAAATTTCAGAACATCAGGAATCAATTCCAATCACAAACGATCCAATTGATACAAAACCAAGGCAATTTTTCTTCTACTCTCATAATTTACCAACTTCAATAGACATAACGTTAGGTAACACAAAAATGTATGTCTGTCATGTAAATAAAGACAAGGCGTACGATGAAATTTTTGGAATATTTCGAGATTATGGTAATGATGAAACACTCTATATTTATTGTAATGATGAACTTTATCAATTGATTTGTAAAATTTACTTAGAAAAATTTGTTAACCATGGCATAAAATTAATTAGATGTTTACGAAGAGTAGAAATCATTAAAGATAGAGAAAGACAATTAGAAATTATTTCGCAATGTCATGAAGGAAAAAGCAATCATAGAGGTATTACTGAAACTATTGAACGAATTAAACGAAATTATTCTTGGAAAAATCTCCAACAAATGGTGGCTAAATCAATAAATACATGTGAACATTGCCAACGTACAAAATACGATAGAAACCCTCCTAAAGCAACTTTACAGATAACAGAAACGTCATCAGGACCAATGGAATTATTGCACATTGATTTATTCAGAATTGATAATTCAATATTTTTAACAGTAATTGATACATTTTCGAAATTTGCACAAGCTTACGAAGTTAGTGATAAAAATTCGATTACCATTGCGGAAAATATAACAGACCATTTTAGTAAATACGGATCACCAAAGAAAATAATATGCGATAACGGAACAGAATTTAAAAATAAAGTAATACAGGAAATAATGAAATTATATAAAGTTGAAACCCATTTTACAACTGTTGGCCATCATGAGTCCAATTCCCCTGTAGAACGATTACACTCTACGCTTATTGAACATTTACGTTTACTGAAATTAATGGATAAAGAAATTAGAAACGGAATTGCAATGAAACGCGCAATTTTAGCGTACAATTCGACTATTAATCCTCACACTAAGTTTACACCTTTTGAATTAATGTACGGAAGAACCAAAAGTACAGACCCAATCAATATTGCCTATGAACAAACATATTACGAAGATTATGTAGAAAAACACAAAGATTTAACAAAAATTCTATACACTAATGTAAAACAGCAATAACAAAATAATAAGGAAAGAGTAATAGCAAAAAGGAATGAAGGAACAATTGAACCCAAAATTACTGTAGGTACGGAAGTATTTTGGAAGACCCAACAACAGGGTAATAAATCGAAAGTATTGTATCAAGGCCCATATACTGTCAGTAGACTACTAGAAAAAAATAAAGTAGAATTAACACCAGGGCGCGGTACTAAATTAAGAACAAGAATTTCGCATATAAAGGAATTGAAATTACGAAATCTTGCAGGTGCATCATTACAAGATGCCACAGTGCCATAGAAGAAATACAGAACGCAGCTGGAGTTTTACCAGTACGATTGGGAATCGCTTATAACAGCCGACTATATTTTGAGCTGATTACGCAAATAGATTTAGGTGATGTATTAACCTTATATTATAACCATAAAAATAATTATAATCATTATAATCATACGTTACAAGAAACTGTAGGAACTGACTTATTACAACAATTACAAGAGGACATTGAATATAAAATGCAAGCATTAAACTTAAATTTAAAAACTAAACGAGGGTTAATAAATATATTGGGAAGTATAATCAAACTTGTTACCGGAAATCTAGATCAAACTGATGCCGAACATTATGACCAAGTAATACATGAATTGCAACAATCACAATCCCAAATGTCAGAGGTTTATTTTAAAACAATAAAATATTTGAACGATACTAATGACAAAATTAATGATAATTTTCAATCTGTAAGTCAAGCAATTAATGACATAAATGATGAATATAACAAGATAGAACAACACGAAATTATTAATATGCAAATAAGATGTTTGGAAGAATTTAATAATAAATTACAAGACATTATCGGTATCATTGACTTAGCTAAGAGAAATATTTTACATTCTTTGTTAATATCCCCAGAGAAATTAATAAATGAGATTGAACAAGTTCATTTGGCTAAGGACCATAAATTCCCCTTTAAAGTCTTAAAAGAGAACTATTACTTAATTGAATCCCTAATCACAATTAAATCCTATCAGAAAAGAAATATCTATGTCTTCATACTTCAGATACCAATGATCGATAATCAGGAATATCAATACTTTGAGTTATATCCTTTGCCAACCCCAGTCAACAGTACGTATGCACAAGTTGAACCATCTTCAAGATTTATAGCAGCCAATGATGATACATACATATTGATGACTGAAAAATGCATTATCATACGTCAACATGAATATCTCTGTTTTAATCAGATTAATCATTATAACAAGGAAAGTTGCGAATTAAATATTATAACTCACAGCGATTTGAAATATTGTAAATTCTATGAAGTAATTATCAAATCATGTGAAATAATTGAATATCCCGATATAACTATTGTAATTGCTAAAGAACCCACAGAGATAAAAGAAATTTGTGAAAAATTAACACGTGTTCGAACAATTCAAGGATTGTACCAAATAATTAATAAAGATAACTGTAAATATGACATCAAAGGTTCAATTATACAGAATTATTTTAAAATTAATAATTTACCTAGAAACTTTGCATTACAATTAAAAGTTAATAATATAACAATTGAAAAACAACCTAAAATTGTATTGTATAACTTAACTGAATTTGTGAATGATAATACTTCTAAATTTGAACATTTCAATACGATAACTACTAGAACGTCAACATTGACTTATGTAATATTTGTACTTGTTGTATTGCTGATATTGTATGTAGTTTGTAAGCGCGTTATTATAATCATCAAGAGAAGAAGAACTACAAAGGGCAAAGAAGACGTCCAGGAGAACGTCCCTTCTAGTGCGGGAGGAGTTATGTGCCACCACATATGAAGACGCGTAATAGAAGAACAAAGGATATGCAAGCGCGGCAATTAGATAAGAAAGTTAATAAATAGCCTTAGCGTCTAAGTAGAGTTAGCCATTTACGTATAAACCTTCACCTGTAACTACCAAACCAATAAAGTCGTTTCTACACCAACAACTGTTTTAAAAACTTAGTTTCGGCCCCAAAGACCTTAACTTATATAAATATACAAATATTCTTGTTACCACACATCTAACGTAACGAAATCAAAAAACATAGAAATAAAAACACGTACAATTATGTAATTAATGTAGATTGGCATCAACGGTGACCAACATTGTTACGGCGTGGTGTTGTGCAACATTCAAATATCCCAAAACATAGGAAACACATACACGTCAACACAAACAAATTAAAAACTACGAGCAGCCATTTCGAACTTCTGGATACCACCAATAATCGCTTATTAAGTATAGTTAACAACTTCTCTAATAGACTAGAACTAACAACTATTAACTTAGAAATAAAGATCACAATATACAACATCAAACGCATTCATAAACAGGTTCGCACAGTTTACGATTTAGTAAAAAGAGTGATTCCTTTTCATGTTATGTCAAGGTTTACAGATAATTTAAAAGTGCGGTATAAGAAGGTATGCAATTGTGTCAAAACGGCTAATATTAAGAAGTCTGAGAACCTAATAAACAAAAAAAACGATAGTACCATGTTCTTAAAAGATAACGACAGTTGGATAGTGAACATGTCATCCACCATTGTACCTACTGATGTTTTGAATTTTCTCTCTTTGGGACCTAAGTTTTGTTTACCCACTAACAACATCAACATAAAAAGAACATTGATGGAAGTTGAGAACATTTTACCCTGCTGCAAGGATGTTAACAAAAATATTTTAAGAGCCAAAGTGACTAACACCATAACTAACGCTTTAGTCAAAAATAAAAGTTGTTTCTACCAAGATAATATTTTAATTAAGATGGAACGTATGACCAATAATTTTATTAAAAACAATCCTGACATCATTGTAACAAGAGCTGATAAAGGTTCTGTCACCGTGATTATTGATAAAGGTCCTTACATGGAAAAAGCTTTAGAGTTACGTAATGATGCTAGTGTCTATCAACACATTGCCATAAATCCCCTACAGAGGCTCCATACCAGTGTAAATAAGTTATTAAACACCTTCAAAACTAAAAAATATATCTGTGCAGCTGAATTCAAACGGCTAGTTATAAAGAATTCTGTACTTGGCAAGGCTTATTTTCTACCGAAGATACACAAAGCAAATGTACCTCTAAGGCCTATTATTTCCGCTATTGGCTCAGCCACTTATAAGTTATCCAAGCACATAGCTGATATTCTGACAGTTTCATTAGGAAATCGTACCCAGTATAACGTCAGAGACACCTTTCAGTTTGTTAACACCATCAAAGAGCTGGAAATTCCTCCTACCTACAAACATATCTCTCGATGTGGTCAGTTTGTTTACCTTTGAGTTGGTCTATTTGATAGTACAGGAAAACTGGGATTTAATTGAAGGAAACTGCAACTTTACCCTGAAAGCTTTTCTGAAAGTCTTGAAGTTTATATTTGACTACAACTACTTTGGCTTTGATAACAAGATATACCTCCAGAAGTTTGGAACCCCAATGGGATGTCCGATCAGCCCAATTCTAGCTGTGATGGTGATGGACTGTGTTCTGGACGGTGTTATAAACTTGATTTCCCCCTTCCATTTTTATACAAATTTGTAGATGATTTAATTTTGTGTGTCCCTCATGAAAGGGTGGATAACATCTTGACTACTTTCAATGACTTTAAAAATCGTATACAGTTTACCATTGAAGTGGAGGAGCATAACAGTATTCCATTTCTCGAATGTAAACTTATTCGTACTGAAGATGGAAGATTGGTGACTGACTGGTATACAAAACCCACCTATTCTGGACGATTCATTAATTTCTATTCAAAACACAGTTTCAGTCACAAAATCAATACAGTTGTAGGCATGAAGAATAGAATCCTTAAGATATGCAGTGACACGTATCAACAGCCGGTGTGGCGTTACCGTCACAGACTCGCCTCGCCTGATTTTGAGTTGTTTTGTAATATATATATATAATTTATCAAGGTACCTTTCGGTTGCCATAAAAACTGCCATAACTGCCATAAAAACATAAAAACCGGATAGATATCCATTACCACACATTCAAGATTTTAATCTTCATTTACATAATTGCAATATTTTTTCTAAAATCGATCTAATACGAGCTTATCATCAAATACCAGTTGTGGAAGAAGATGTTTATAAAACTGCAATAACCACACCTTTTGGTTTATACGAGTTTTCAAGAATGCCTTTTGGTTTAAGAAATGCTGCTCAAACGTTTCAACGTTTTATTAACGAGGTTACTTCAGGGTTAAATTTTATTTTTGTCTATTTAGATGACATTTTAATTGCAAGTAAAAATGAAAATGAACACATGTCTCATTTAAACATACTTTTTGAAAGATTGAATGATTTTGGTATTGCCATTAAACCTTCCAAATGTATTTTTGGAGTACAATCTTTAAATTTTTTAAGTCATCATATTTCACCACTAGGTATTCGTCCATCTGATGACAGAATTAAAGTTATTTCAGAATTTCCAATACCAAAATCTCTTAAACAATTACAACGCTTTTTAGGCATGATTAATTATTATCATAGATTTGTTCAAAATTTTTCAAATATACTTGCACCTTTATATTTTTTCTCAAATTTACTTTTTAAAAATAAAATCAAAATTATTGAAGACTGGTCAGAAGAATGCAATAATAGTTTTCAACTTGCTAAAAAACTCTTAGCAAATGCGGTAACTCTGGCTCATCCTTGTACAGCTGGTCAATTATCGTTGACAACTGATGCTTCCAATACAGCTATTGGAGCAGTATTATCACAAAAGATTAACAATAATACTCAACCAATTGCGTATTTTTCAAAAAAACTTTCTCCTTGTCAAGTAAAATACTCTACTTTTGATCGAGAATTATTTGCAATTTATTCGTCTATTAAATTTTTTAGACATTTTTTGGAAGGTAATCAATTCATTATTTACACGGATCATAAACCGATAATTACTTCATTATTTTCTAAATCAGAAAAAACTCCACGTCAAAGTCGTTATTTAGACTATATAGCACAATTTTCTTCGGATATCAAATATATCAAAGGAGACTCCAATATAGTAGCAGATACTCTGTCACGCATAGATGTTGACTCTCTTGAAGATTCGTATCCCAACATTTTAGATATTAAAACAGCACAAAGAAAAGATTCGCAATTGTCTTTTTTATTAAACAAACAATTAATTTCTTCTACGAAATATATTTTAGAACAAAAAGAAATATCATTTTCAAAAGAAAAACTTTGGTGTGAAATTTCTTTATCAAAACCGCGAATATATATTCCTATTGAATATAGTTCTACAATTTTTGAAAAATTTCATAATCTTTCTCATTCTGGCATTAAAATAACACAAAACTTGATTAAATCACGATTTTATTGGCCTAAAATGAATAAAGATATTTATACATGGACAAAGTGTTGTGTTAAATGTCAACAATCTAAAGTTCATAAACATACAAAATCTCCACTTGGTAAATTTGATATTCCAACCGGACGTTTTGAACACATTCATATTGATCTCGTTGGCCCCCTTACACCTTCTCTTGGTTGTACTTTTGTGCTAACGGTGATTGATCGTATTACAAGATGGCCAGAGGTTTACCCACTTAAAAATACCTCAAGTACTATTATTGCAAATACTTTGCTTACCCATTACTTTTCACGGTTTGGTATACCGCATACGATTACGCATGATCAAGGCAGACAATTTGAATCACAAATTTTTTCAGAATTTAATAAACTTTTTGGTTCAAAACAAATACATACCTCGTCGTATCACCCACAAAGTAATGGTATTTTAGAACGTTTTCATAGAACATTGAAAACTGCCATTATTGCTAAAGGTAAAAGTAATAGATGGAAACAAGAACTTCCCATAATATTATTGGGTCTTCGATCTTCTTTAAAGGAAGATATAGGTTGCTCTCCGGCGGAATTGGTTTATGGTCAACCATTGCGTCTACCAGGCGAATTTTTTGTAAAACCTCAAAATTCAATTGATGTTGACCCTTTACTAATCAGCTTACGAGAAACATTTTCTAAATTGAAACCTATTTCAACTTCTTTTCATTTTACTGAAAAACCGTTCATACATAAAGATTTGCATAAATCAGATTTCGTTTTTCTTCGTCTTGAAGGTATTAAACCAACATTATCACCAAGATATGAAGGACCATTTAAGGTTATTAAAAAGTTTACAAAAAATTTTGTTATTTTTAGAAACAATAAAGAACATATTGTTAATATTAATCGATTGAAACCGGCATTTATTTTAAATGAAAACATAAATTGTTTATCAACAATTTCTTCATCTAAAAAATCTTTAAAAGTTAGATTTGCATAATTGAATGCCATTTATTTGTTTATTTCCTTTGGCCACTTGTCTACTTTATGCGGGGGAGTATGTGTAGCGTTACCGTCACAGACTCGCCTCGCCTGATTTTGAGTTGTTTTGTAATATATATATATAATTTATCAAGGTACCTTTCGGTTGCCATAAAAACTGAAATGTTTATTATTATTATTATTGTTGAAGAAATATAGTACGAACCAAAAAGTATTCGACGTGTAAAAATTTTATTATTTATTAATTATATTAAAGAAACTAAAAACAGCATTCCTTAAGAATGGTTTTCCCAACAAACTGTTAAATAAAATACTGTTTTCCACTTACACAGACAGACCTAGTCACAGTGTGTTTGATTTACCAAATCCTCCCTCCCACCAAATTTAAAAAAATGGCCATGATACCAGGCCTAACGGAGAAATTAAAAGCCATAATAAACCCCTTCCTACCAGAAGATATTAAACTGGTCTATCATTACCCTAATAAAATTAAAAAAATTGTTCTCCAGAGTTAAGGATCGAGATAATATGGACTTTAGATCAAACGTCATCTACAAGATTAATTGCAATGGGTCGGGTACAGCTCATACCCGGACAACTCATACCACGACAACTCATACCGGGACAACTCATACCAAGACAAGTCATACCAAGGGACATCTCATACCAAGGGACAAGTCATACCAGGACATCTCATACCCAGGACAACTCATACCAGGACAACTCATACCAGGACAACTCATACCAGGACAACTCATACCAGGACAACTCATACCAGGACAACTCATACCAGGACAACTCATACCAGGACAACTCATAACAGGACAACTCATACCAGGACAACTCATACCAGGACAACGCATACCAGGACAACGCATACCAGGACAACTCATACCGACAATTCATACCAAAACACCCATAAAACAAACCGAAAAATGATTGTAGTGTTTATACGGTGTCATCTAGCAAACTTATTAGGTCAATGTGTATGGCGTGGATGTTCTCTATATTTTCTGCAATGCCTTATTATTAGGTGTTTGAGTTTAATTTTCTACATTGCTGGGTATTGGCAGACATATCACATTTAAACACGCACATAAACACAGCATAACGTCAAAAATACGACAATTACTATTCAATTACTAGTTTTGTTATCCAAATCAAACAGTTGTTGGTGATTTGAGAATTTGTAAGATTTGTACTTACACTCAAAAGTTTTATGGGCAGGTGATTTAGATACATTAAAATAAGTTGCTATTTCTCAAAGTGATGATATTTTATTTTCCTCCGCATAATAATATAATAAAATATTAAATTTTAGTTCTTCAGTTAATACATGACTGATTTTAATCCTTTTCTTGTGTGAATTTACCTTGCAGCCATCATTAATAAATTTTAGTACAATATTTTGCACAGTTCAAATGCAAGGAATAGCCCTGTCGGGATATTTCACCGAAAATAAATCTCTCACGGCTCTCAAACTATTGCGCCATGGTACCACATACATATCTCTATTTTTCATCCTTGCTGTACATTGTTTAGTTTTAAACTATTGCGCTTCTAAGCAAAACCAAAAACAGGTAAGTACAATTTAGATTGACATGACAACTTTTGATTTAAAAAATTAAAACGTACATTATTTCAAATGATTCGTATAGTTTTGGTTGCCTATAGTTTGGGAGTTCTAATTAGTTCTAATGGGTTGACCTGTTAATTTTACAAGTATACAGAGGCGGATATGTATACAAATAAGAAAAACTCCCGGTAATAACAATACATTTTTGTGTAAGAATTTCCGATTAATAAGTGATAACACTAATATTTTTAATGCTGCTTGTCTTTTATTTGCTAAAGAACATATCTTCATTATAGCATCACATTCCATCTAATCCATTGTAGAAATCTAATTTAAATTATTTTATTGTGTCAACAGCAACCGTCGTATTTTTTGGGTTATGTTCATGGTACCTACATACATCACTCTTTCACTAGATGGCGGTAGCCGTCCTCGTTGTATAAAATGTGTTATGTACATATAATGCCTATACTCGGCAATGTAGAAAATTAAACTCAATTACCTAATACTAAGGCGTTGAAGAGAGTTTCCTACTCAACATTCTAGATGACACCGAACGTGACAACAATCATTTGTCGGCTTGTTATGGGTGTTTTGGTATGAATTGTCGTGGTATGAGTTGTCCTGGTATGAGTTGTCCTGATATGAGTTGTCCTGGTATGACTTGTCCTGGTATGAGTTGTCCTGGTATGAGTTGTCCTGGTATGAGTTGTCCTGGTATGAGTTGTCCTGGTATGAGTTGTCCCTTGGTATGAGGTGTCCCGGTATGAGTTGTCGTGGTATGAGTTGTCCCTTGGTATGAGTTGTCCTGGTATGAGTTGTCCTGGTATGAGTTGTCCCTTGGTATGAGGTGTCCCGGTATGAGTTGTCGTGGTATGAGTTGTCCCTTGGTATGAGTTGTCCTGGTATGAGTTGTCCGAGTATGACTTGTCTTGGTATGAGGTGTCCTGACCCCCAATTGCAATCATTGTGACGGTACTTACATTGGAGTCACTTCCCAATGGATTAAAAATCGGTTGTCTTTGCATAAAAGTGACATTCGCACTGGAAAAACAAGATGTGCTCTTGCTTTGCATTCCATCAACAACGACCATAACTTTGATTTTGATAACGTTGAAATTTTGGACTACGATCAAGACCATAACAACAGACGGTTTTTGGAAATGTATAACATTAATTTTAGTAACAATACTGTCAACTTTAGTAGTGATGTTGAAGGTTTAAGCAGCATTTATTCGTACATAATGGCTATTGATAATGATAGATCCAACGACAGCACTGATAATACTAGTGATTCTTTGGTTTTCTGAGTATTGGCGGGATCGGTTATCTGTATGCGCACGCCTGTCACCTCTATTTTACAATGTAAATATGTCCTGTCTAAGTGAAACGTGTCCGTCGAACTTTGTGATCTGATTGTTTATTTTAACGTGTTTTAATGCCAAACTCATATGTGTGTGTTGATTGGATGATGATGTTAGCGTTTCTCAATGTAGTCAGTCTCATGTAACTCATACTTGTAAGTAGTTTTAGGTTGTACGATTTTTATAAGTTTACTATATTGTTGCATTTCTTACTTGTAGATTTGCCTGAAGAAGGAACAAAATAAGTTTCGAAATATAGCATAAAAGTGAAGAGTTAGCTGTATTATTTGTGATCGAATACCCAACCATATATAATATATAACCATATATAATTTGAGTGTTACAGTCGAATTCCCCTTTCATATCCTTTTATTAATACGTTACGACAGTTACTTTAAATTATATATATATATATATATATATATATATATATATATATATATATATATATATATATATATATATATAAAGGAGAAAGGTATTTGTCGGGCAATTCCGTCATACGAAGATCGACGATCGAAGAAGCAACCGTATACACGTGTTTCGGACTATTAGTCCTCATCAGTACGGTCACCTCCGGCGCGACGTCACTTCTTGTCTTCGAATCTTGAAGATGTTGGGACTGAAGCACCAAATTGGCGACATGTGGTCACTCCCTGTAGGGAACCATTTGAGTGTTTTTCCATTGAGTGTCCATCTTGCTCCTTGGCTATACCGTACTGATGAGGACTAATAGTCCGAAACACGTGTATACGGTTGCTTCTTCGATCGTCGATCTTCGTATGTCGGAATTGCCCGACAAATACCTTTCTCCTTTATATATATATATATATATATATATATATATACAGTGTGTCCACGAAAGTCCGCACCATATGGAAAAAATTTTTATTGTGTATTTCTCAGAAAATTTTATTCTTTATAAAAGTTGGCGGCTCGTATGAAACTAAAACTGCAACCGTCAAATATGTAAATTTCGGTGACATATACCGAGCGATTCAGAATATATGAATTTGTGATAAGAGTAAAGTACCTTTATTTTCATTATTATCGATAAACTTTATTTGGAAATGTTGTTTAGAAGTAAAAATTGTGTTCAAATATGAAGTCACAGCCACCTGCCTTGAAAAAAAATATTTTCAGTTTTATTAATTATTACTCTTCTGACAAATATTAGTAAATGCCAGTAATACTAAAAGGTTCTTTTTAATATATTTTTTAGAAATTTGAATACATTTTTTATATTTTTTGGTATTTTGGTATGATAACTAACGTTTATTTAGAACTAGTGCAAAATTACTCATTTTCTTGGTGCGAACTTGATATTTCACCCTGTAGATATTAATATATCATACAATAACTAATTCAGGAGTGTGACTTACCCTTTATTCAGTTAATATTAATGACTGTGGATAGGTTTATAATAGTAGTTATCCATCTACAGCGAGCGGTTCTCAAGTAGTGGTGCGCGCGGTACTACCACTTATGAAATTTCAGCATACAGCAGCACAAAACGCACCAATAACCACCTAAGTATAGGTTCTTGTATAGGCAAGCCAATGTGAATGTTCTTGCTGTTAGAATTTGACTAAAATTAAAATCACACCTACAACTCTAGTCCTTTGTTTTTTTTTATTATTTTACCTGATCTACACCATTTATTAATTAAGTACATATCATTAATCTTTAAGTATCACCCTTATAAATCAAAATTTATAAGTACACTAAAAGAATGAGTCTTCGACATCAGGTATGACTTTACCATCTGGTTTGAGGGAAAATGGAAGAGAACAGATCTTTTTTTAAAAATATTCTTTGGACAGACGAGACAACATATACGTTTCTTCCCAAATTGCCGGTGGTGGGCACATGAAAACCCGAACTTTACAATAGAATGCCGAGATCAGTACCATTTTAAGACTAATGTGCTGTGTGGTATTTTGAATAATCAAATATTTGGGCCTCTTTTTTTTCTTCAAAATTTAAATGGGGAATTATATCCTCAATTCCTGAACAGAGTTTTCACCTTTTTTGGACGATTTGAAGTTAATTCAACGGGCGTTAATTTGGCTCCAGCGTGATGGTGCGTCCATACACAATATAAACTCTGTCAAGAACTTTTTAAATCATAAATTTGGCCATCGCTGGATAGGCAGAAATACGGAATCAAGATCCTGGCCACCTAGAACCCCCGACTTTACCCCGTTAGGTTTCTTTTTGTGGGGTTACTTAAGAAATAAAGTATACAAACACCGACCATTTAGAGATATAAATCATTTACAGGAAACTATAGAACATTGTATCCAGAACATTCCACCGAATTTTGTTAGTAATGCGACCAAAGATGTTTCTAGAAGAATGTGTTTATGCATACAACGGGACGGACACCACACAGAAACATGATGAATAGATATTTAATTCTTTCAATTCAAAGTTCTTTTTAATTTGTAATGTATGTATTTTTGTAATTGTTAGTAGTAGAAATAAAATAAGATAATAAATAGATAATAAATTAGCATTATTAACATATTCATAATAGTTATTAACTTAATAACGGGTAAGTCAGTCATAATTAATTCAAGAAACAATAGATGTTTGATGCTTTAGTTATTTTTATTAAAATATTATCAGTGAAACTAAAATTTGAGGCACTTGAGAATCGTTTGCTGTAGTTGGATAACTACTATTATAAACCTATCCACAGTTATTAATATTAACTGAATAAAAGGTAAGTCACGCTCCTGAATAAGTTATTGTATGATATATTAATATCTACAGGGTGATATATCAACTTCGCACCAAGAAAATGAGTAATTTTGCGCTAGTTCTAAATAAACATTAGTTACCATACCAAAATAACAAAAAATATAAAAAATGTATTCAAATTTTAAAAAAATAGAATAAAAAGAACCTTTTAGTATCACTGGCATTTACTAATATTTGTCACAAGAGTAATAATTAAGAAAAAAGTTGAAAATATTTCTTTTCAAGGTAGGTGGCTGTGATTTCATATTTGAATATAATTTTTACTTCTAAGCAACATTTCCAGATAAAGTTTATCCATAATAATGAAAATAAAGGTACTTTACTCTTATCACAAATCCATATATTCTGAATCGTTCGGTATATGGCAAAGAATTTTACATATTTGACGGTTGCAGTTTTAGTTTCATACGAGCCGCCAACTTTTATAAAGAATAAGATTTTCTGAGAAATACACAATAAAAAATTTTTCCATATGGTGCGGACTTTCGTGGACACACTGTATATATATAATGGAAAGCTGGTTAATCGACGGTGAGATAATCGAGGAGAAAGGTAATTTGTCGGGCAATTCCAAAAATGATAATATACAGGGTTTCCCACGACGAGCTGCTATTAGAAGTATATGGAGAACCAAATGAAATGAGAGATTGAAAATTTGTTGGCTTATATTGTTGGACACGATCGTCTCAACTAAAATATTTTGAGTTTTCGGTTACTTCCGGTTACACCGGAAATAATGTCAACTTTTGTATTTCAAATGGAACACCCTGTATTTTATCGCATTTTTGAAATTTTCATTAAATTTTAGATCAATTTTATGTTACATTCCCTATACCTAACATGTGTCATTTTTGAGATATTCTTTTTTTCATTAAAAAATGACAGTTGCACGGTTACTTTCAATTACTTTAACCCCTGTGACCGTCGGAAAAAGGTTATTCGGCAAAATTGTTGTGAAGATAACGTATTATCGACACATCGGTAGAATTCTTCAAAAAGTTAAATAGGGTGTTCAAATTATAAGATCAAAGTTGAATTCGAGAAAAGTACTAAAAGTCGATTTTTTCAAATAGCAACCCTAACATATGCATACATTTCTGAATTCTATGGAAAATTTTAGACCAACTTTGTGTACAATGTCCTATACCTAAAATGTACTTGTACCTACTGAAATCGATTTTTAAATATCACAGTAGAAATTGCAAACATTGCCAAATCTAGATTCCGTTTGAAAACAACTGAACAATTTGGAATAAACAGAACTTTATTAAACAAGTTTTTTAGGTCATTTTTCATTATAATTAAGTATTTATAAATTATAAGCCTACACCAAAACACAATATTAAAAATAAAACAAAAAACTGCTTAATTCTATTTCATTAACTGTTCAAAAACATTTCTCCTTCTTGATAGCAACCGTGACACTGCCTTTGTCTGCCCTGGCATCCGAAAGGTACGTGTTCGTAATGACGTTGGCAGGAGAAATACACTAGCGAAGCTTTATCCCTCCTCAATGACGTAGCTATCTATCAGCCTCTCGCTCGTGATCCCACTATAACAATACAAAACAAGAACAACGCATTGGTCAACACTTTAAAAAGTAAGCTCCTGATAGATGATAGCACTGCCAAGTCTCTTATCAAGTCTCGTCTAGGTCTCGTCTAGGTTTTATGGCTTGCCTAAGATTCATAAGCCCAATGCCCCCCTTCGCCCAATAGTCTCCTCCATAGGCTCTCCAACATTTGCGCTCTCCGGTTTCTTAGCAAAAATTTTACAATCAGCCTTGAGCCAACATGAAAAATACAACATCAAGGATACTTTCACATTTTGCAGTATGAAACGAGAATAGAACTCTCCCTCCTAATTACATTCTTATATCACTGGATGTGGTCTCCTTGTACACTAACATTCCTTTGGAATTAGTACTGACATTGGGACCATTGGGACATTAGGACCATTGAGAGTAGTTGGGGGAGTTATTGGTGCCAGCTGCTCTGTTCCACTTAACTTGTTTTTGGAGTTGGTAAGGTTCACGTACACGAACTGCTATTTCCCCTTGCAGGACAGATTCTACAAGCAAATTTTTGGTACTCCTATGGGTTCCCCACTGAGTCCCATATTGGCTCAGCTTGTTATGGATTGCCTTTTGGAGGATTGTGTCGGGAGACTTTCGTTTGATCTGCCTTTCTTATTTAAATATGTGGATGATATTATATGTGCTGTCCCTTATGACAAAGTGGAAAAAACATTAACAATTTTTAGTAACTTCAATTCCCACTTCCAATTCACGGTTGAAAGAGAGGTAGACTGTGGGGTCCCTTTCTGGACACTATGGTGATACGTGAACCAATATCTAACAATATCATTTTGGACTGGTACATGATACCCACTGCCTCAGGCAGATATATCAATTTTCACTCCAGCCATTCTATTAACCAGAAAATTAACACTGTGCTAGCGATGAGGAACAGGGTAGTACGTATTGGCGTTATCTCCTTCTCAGATAAGAACCTTAGGAAGTTGAGTGTTTTGTAACAATGGTTATCCAAAATCTTTAATTCATAAACTCATGTATAACACCCCCTTTTATGAGTATGCCACGGATGACGGTTGTGGTGCGATCCTTGTAAGATACAAGAAACTGACGCTGATTAGCAATCTGTCCGTTAAGCTAGTCAATATCTTCAAAAACGACGGACTTCGTGTGGTCTTGAGCAACAAGAAAACTATTGGCGGAATCTTTTCTAACACCAAAGACAAAACCCCTTTGCCAGTGCTATCCAATGTCATTTATTGCATTCCCTGTGGGGGCTGTGATTTGAAATATTACGGCCAAACTACCCAATGGCTCAAGTCACGTTTAGCATTGCATAAGAGCGATACTAAACTAAAGAAAAAGAACTGCGTTGTTGCTTTGCACGGGGCGAGCAGCAACCATGTCATAAATTGGGAACAAACGGAGGTTATTGCTCGCGAAAATAACTATCGAAGCCAGACTGTTTTTAGAGATCTTTTATATCCAGCGTAATATTACGGAGTGTTTAAACTTTAAACCAGACACTAGTCAGCTGAATAGTATTTATTCGTTCCTTATTAATTATAATTTTAAAAATTCACGCGAGTCCGTTCGTTTTGGTGTTGGCAACCTAGCAAAATATATTCATCCTTAAAAATTGCTGATCCAAAACCTGCAAAATTTTAAGTTGGAGATTATGTGCGAATAAGTAAATATAGGCAGGCATTTTCCAAGAACTACACCCCAAATTGGTCAAATAAAATTTTTATTATTGATACAATTCAGAATACACTTCATCGAATTTACAAACTAAAAGATTCACTAGGAGAAATTACATACGGAGGTTTCTACGAGTAGGAATTACATAATGTGAAGCATCTGGATGTTCAAAAGTCATTCGACGAAAAGGAAATCAAGTTCTCGTAAAATAGTTGGGATTAAGTGCTGCACATAACTCTTGGATAGCAAAAGATAATATATTGTAATTATTTATTGTTGTGATAAATAAAACACTTTTTTAATTTAATTCTTTTATTTATGATGCGTGTTATTTATGTTGAAATACAATTTAAAACATTAATATTCTTAATTATATACCCTCCACTATACCAATTTATTCCACCACTCAAATTAAAAATTAACAGTACAAACTAATACTATCAATAAAAAGCAATATAATTAAAAAGATTAATTATATAAGAAATAATCGTAACGATAAAACATGCAAGTATAATTGTGAATCTGACCAATAATGTTACTCCATAAACATTTTTCGTACATCAATGTCAAAATGTAAGTTTTCAGCACCAGTAGCCAAAATTTCTTTCATAGAACACACTTATTCAGAAACTTCGCCTTGCATAACTTTTCTTATATTGTTGAAGACATCTCCTTCCATTGATTATACGGTATCGATTATGCTATAGTAAAATCCGTTAATGTTTAAATTCTTCAAGTATTCCAAACGGTTGACAATTATTTCCTTATACTTCCACAATTGGAGAAGTCCATCCACCTTCGCCACTTTTAATTTTCAATACTTTAATGCAATTGTCAATCCATGCACAAGTTATATTAAAACAGTACTGCTGCATCACTGGGCATTCTTGATGAGTTTGCATCTGCAATAAGTATTGTGTAATAGCTCTCTTCCGCCTCGGTTTCTTTGGAGCGTTAGGAGGGTATGAATTCCTCATTGGGTATGAATTCTGTGGCGTTGAAGACACTGAAAATAGCAATAATGTGGTAATGCAAAATATTTATAGCTGATAATTTACTTTCAACACATTTAGTATAAATAATAGTGTATAACTTACCCTGTTTCTTACTCTACTTCTTCAAACATACTTAAACTGTAATGTACATTAATGAAACACTTATTTATATACATACATACATACACCCCCACCATATTTCATCCTAACCTTTAACCGATTTGGGGACGAGGATGGTCACCTTCACGTAACCTTCAACCGGTTTTGGAATGGGGAGGGACCTTCACCTTGACCTTGATGTTGACCTTGACCTTTAAAGGTTATTGAGCTTGACTTTGATCTTAATCTTGACC
Organism: Aphodius sticticus; assembly: GCA_963966075.1. Taxonomy (NCBI): domain Eukaryota; kingdom Metazoa; phylum Arthropoda; class Insecta; order Coleoptera; family Scarabaeidae; genus Aphodius; species Aphodius sticticus. The sequence continues at coordinate 61,973,588 of OZ014506.1, forward strand.
TTCAACCGGATTGGGAACGAGGAGGGACCTTGACGTTGACCTTTAAAGGTCATTGACCTTGACCTTCAACCGGTTTGGGAACAAGGAGGGACCTTGACCTTTCAAGGTCAAGGTCCCTCCTCGTTCCCAAACCGGTTGAAACTCTCTACTATCGCCATTGTTGAATCCTATTGTCACGTAGCAATACCATGGTTTCTATTTCTATTCTGGAAGGACCTTGTCGCACCCATTTTTTTCGCTGTTGGAGTGTTTGGATATACTCCTTGTGCCATCTTTTCCAAAAGTGAGCTGCTATCTCTTGCATGCGTACGAAGTATTTGAATTCACAGCCACTTGATAACTCTCCTGGGCCATTCGGTATGGAGTTTAATTGGTCTCCGATTAAGAAATGACCTGGTGTGAGGACTGATAAATCTGAGGGATCATTGGATGAAGGAAAAAGTGGTCGTAAATTTAAGATACCTTCCGTTTGGCAAACGACTGTATAGAGCTGCTCATAGGTTAATGTAGCATTACCTACCACTCGCAACAAATGCCGCTTAGCTGCCTTAACCGCAGTTTCATGCAACCCACCCATATGTGGTGATCGCGATGGCATAAAATACCACTCAATATTACGTTCTAACGTTCTGAAGTAATTTATCCACCCTTCATCCTTTGCAATGCAATGTAATTTTCCCTTAATTCTCTTTAACTCATTATAAGCGCCCATGAAATTGGTAGCATTATCCGAATATAAACTTTTCGGCATACCGCGTCTTGCAATGAATCTATTTAAAACCTGTAGAATTGACGATGTACTCAATTCCGTGTTCAATTCTAAGTACCGCGCGCGTAAAAAACCATACGAAGATACACAAGTAACACTTAATCAACTTCCGATTTCTTAATTTGCCATCCTTTATCATAAACGGTCCGGCATAATCTACCGCGGTGTTATAAAATGGTCTTACGGGACGCAATCTGCGCCAAGCAAATCACCCATCATTGGATTCGTACTAGCTGGTTGCGCCTTGAAACAAACTACACACTTTCTCAGGACATTACGTACCGTATCTCTACATGAAAGCGGCCAATATTGTTGTCTTACACTAGCCAAACCAGTCTGAGATCCGGCATGCAGCAATTTCAAACGCTCAGCCACAATTCTAAGTCGCGTAAAGTCATGATTTTTTGGTGATAGAATGGGATAATTGAAGTCAAAAGCTATCGAAGAACGGCTCAATCGCCCACCCACTCTCAACAACCCTTCTCCGTCTATGAATGGATGTAGTCGCAGTAGCTTACTGCTATTACCCACTGAACCATCTTTCCTTAACTGCTTCAGCTCTAATGCAAATGTTTCTTCTTGGATTAATTTAGTTAAAATATTAGTAGCATTTTTCAGTTCTTGAATTTTTAAGTTACCATTCTCACGTTTACCCCGCACATTATTCGTAAATCTGAATATCCACTACGCTAATCAATGTCCTACTGAAGAAAATTGTGAACACACATTATTTTTGGTGATGTGAGTGCAAACAACCCTTTCCGTTTTTCTTTCTAAGTCAACCATTAATTCTAAATCTCTAGTGCTCTCTTTCCTGACAATTCTCAATGGTTCCTCGTATAAAAATGAAGGTCCCGAAAACCATTTGTCGTTTAAAATTAATGTAGTACCCCTCGATAAGATTTCAGCAGGATTATTTTTTCAGCTACATGATTCCATTGAGATCTATCAGACAATTCCTGTACACTCGCAACCCTATTACCTACAAATGCAAATTCCATTCACATGACTCTCCAGCTAACCAATCAAGCACAATATTAGAATCGGTCCAATAGAAATTAGAGAAACAAAAGTGTCCCTGAACGGATTCCATTGTTCATATTCTCCATCAAAAGTGGGTAAATTAATCGTCGGTAATTTTATATTAATTCGTTTTCTAAACCAAAATTTAGTTCTCCTACATTAGCAATATTCAACTGTTCGGTAGATTTATTTAAATTACTTATTGTTCTCTTGTTCAACATTTTCTTAACAGCTGCAATACTTCTATAATAATCATTTTCAAACTCCTCTTTATCTCTTTCATAGTCATTCACATCATCAATAGTCTCAAGTTCTGACATTACTTGATAATATTCATCTAATATTCATCAAACGCGCCAATCGCGTTTGTAATTCCTCTACCGATGCAGACTCGCCGTTTTCCCCCAAACAATTTGTCAACATTCTTTTAAAGTTACCTACTCGCCTATTTAACATTTTAATTGCTGCCGCTTCCGCCATTTTCGCTAATTTAAAAACAACCCCCACTTATTACGGAACAAAAAAACAAACGGCACAACCAAGGCAAGCACGGATCCAATGAACACAATCGAATATGCAAGAATGTACCTGCACGAAAGAAAGTTGACCGACCGTATACAATTTTGCGAATCCTACATAAACAACGCACACTCTACGCAAATATCTAGAATGCAATATATCACGCGTTTCACGCCTCCTATGAGCAGCGAATACCCGTGCCAAACGGAAACAAAGGTTAAGGAAAGGAGTAAAGGGAACCAAGTCATTTACAGTACCTTGTCACGTGGCCACTGGCGCTACGCCATTTCATACCACACCGACTCCTCACCGATGTTGACCGTTATGCAGCATCTCCAAACAATATTTATGGCTGGCTTGTTCAATATCAGGCTCGATTGGACCAAAACTTATGTGGTGACTTGGAGAAGTATAAAGTCGATGATGTAGTGGACTGTTTTATTTTACACAACTCATGAAGTAATCGGTACATACGAACAACGTAAACTGACGAGCGGCTGCTACAAGACTGTCGGAAAACAATACGTTGCTGCTACAGTCAGCCAATAGCAGATATGAAGGTGGGCATGCGCGATAACTTAACATATTTTAAGCAGTAATACTATATAGTGTATTTTGTTAAATTAATATATTTGTGTTAATGGTTAACGGTTTATGGGGTTGCCTCGTACGTATAAGGTCACTGGTTCATATCCTGGCAAGGCCAGAAATTTTGAGATATGAAAAATTGTTTTGCCAAACTCTATGTCCCAGAACTCCAACATCTGTTGCATGATGACACTTACAAACCGCTGCCGACAGCAAGAAAAAAAAGGTGCCTTTTTGCAGTTTTCCCACAATAATCGCATATTATCACGGCTCCTTCACTTTTTTCTCTTACTTCAGACAAGATGTTTTTATCGCCCGCCATTTTGTTCTATATTATAGTAATTACTAGTGTAATATAGATGTATATCAAAATAACAATGGCTACAGTAGTTCTGCTGCCTGATAAATAATAAGAAATGTTCATACCGTTTGTTCATCGCACACTTTTGCCAAACTGCGTAACTGAGACTTTAGAGAAGTTTTAAGCGTTTAGGTTACGTTGCTTCACCGTCATTTTAGAAATTGTTAAAAAGGCTGTCCTTATATTAAACCAAAGGTAGGGTACGGTTTAACCATAGATATCTTATTACTAGATTGCTATACGCAAACGTGAATTCTCATCTGCGCGATGTTGTCAAGTAGGCACTATAGGTATACGGTATCGTATAGCAATCTAGTAATAAGATATCTATGGGTTTAACATGTACACGTCACTCCATAGTAGTAATCAATAGGATATGTATCCAATCTAATCAGCTGATTTGGAAGTTAATTAATACCGGCAAACACTAAATACCTGTCTTATAGATACACGATCCCTCCCGATAAAAATTTAGGAAAAGTTGCGTATTTGTGGTAAGATGATCGATAAATGAGCCAGTTTTTATTAGTAGTAACAAATATCGCAAACGATCGCAATCTAACAGGACATTTATCATGAAAAGCAAACTCACCATTACAATGGCACCGAGAGCGCAGAATGAAAAGAGTGACGTATTAGATCCGTAAGTCTCCATATTCACTATTGTTAATTAAACATAATATTATAAATAATTGTACAATAATGTAATATTGTTGGTCTAAAGAAATAAATTGAAAAAGTAGATCCGTAAGTCACTTAATCTGTTTATTTTATCTTATGGTAATAAAGTCTAAAATCATAAATTTACTTTTTACAGGAAATTCAAAGACAAAGAAGATGAAGATGTCGATGAAGAAGAATTTCCACCGGTTCCCTTCTTTAAAATGGTAAATAACATAATATATTTAGTATTTCTATGTCTACTTCCATTAAATTCGTGCCAGAAATCTCATTTGCCAAATGCTAATCTTTCAGTTCAATTTCAGTGTTTAAATATAAGCAATAAAAGCCAAAGAACTCATATAGACTGTTATTAAAAGCGCTGAGGACAATAAAATCAAGTTCGGTAGCTAACTGGAGACGTTTTTCAATCAATTTAATTTTTCTCTAAAATAACAACAATATCATGTAATAATTTTAACAGGATATCTTAAAAAATTAACTAATTTTAAAGGACATTTGTACATTTATAAATATTTGCCTACAATTAACTCGTCTTGTCAATAAAATGTAAGAAATCTAACCGTTTCTTTTACATTTAACCCAACAATATTTTTCACTGCTTAATTATAAACATTGTGTCCACAAATCTGAAAATCGGGTTCTTGGATATTTTGGACAATATTTCGGACAAGAAAACCGGTTATTGTATAAACCCTAGACTCGCATATAGTAAGTTCATTGCAGACGTATCTATGACTATATAATCCCTATGATGATAAACGCCAATGACACTAGCGTTGTATAATAATGACAGTTCGTTCAAATAATGACTTCATTATTTGAACGAACTGTCATCATTATACAACGCTCGCTCGCATGTTTACACGCTCGCCTACGGCTCGCATATAAACTTCACGCTCGCGATTTATATCCTTACGTGCTCTTTTTTTTTTTTATTAATGGTTATTACCAGTGGCGGCTCGTGCATTGGATTGCAGGTTTGCGCAACCCCCAAAAATAACAAGGAAACAAAAAGAGTTTAATTGTATGTAAATAATAGTGTAATAGTCAATACGCAACGATCTATAACATAATAATTTAATAAAATATCGAGCATTTTCTCGAGAATTCCAAGCGCAAGTCGCCTATACGGCCTAGGGCCGCAGCAAGGCCGCAACCGTCTGCTACCGCTACACTACGTATCGACGCCTGAATTATAGATAGCCCGCGTGCGACCGAATTGGGCCGCGTCGATTGGTTCGTTTACTCTGAAATGGTTGCAAGTATCCAGTACACCAGAACTACTGGACCACGCCCCCCAGTGGTGTCTAGAAGCGCAGCGACGTCATGCTTACGCGACTGGCGACGTGCATTATTACATTCTGATTGTAGAATGTAGACAGTTGACTCTCGTACGCTGTGTAGTTTGGTTGCCCGTGAAGCGCTTATTACACGAAATTAAAAACAAATAATTAATTCAGTGCAGAGTTTATTAGCTCAATCATTTAGCAGTCTAAATTGCATCGATAAGAGCGAAATAAAACAGGCTTGGGAGGCCTACCCCTAATTTAGTGATAAAACAATGCGTGTTGACCAATACTCGGTCATTTACAAGGACATTAAATGCTGATGTTTACAGCAAAAATGAGTGGATTAGTGGGTGTGACGTCAAAAATGTTTTTTTTTGTTTTCCTTGTCTATTATTTGGAGCCGATGACCGGTGGTCAAAAACAGGTATTACAGATTTAAATCATTTAAGGGATCGAATTAAGAAGTTAGAGCCGTTTAAAATATGGATTTGTTAATATTTCAAACGGCTGTAGCTTTTTAATAAATTGAAAAAACTTATTAGTCCATCTGAAAATTTTTACTCAGTCTGAACATTTACTATCTGAAAAAAAGGTCTGCGGGAAAAAAGTGGGACACCGTAGATAGTACCAAACAATAACAGGGATTTAAGACGCATGGTACGTAGCAGCCAAAGATAATTAAAACTAGAGTAGTTACGAATAAGAATGACTCATTTTTTGGTGCACAAATAAAAATATTTTTCTATAAAACATATATGTCATATAAAACTGGTAGGTAAAGTTCTATTCAAAAAAAAAGCGTACAAGTAGTAAGCACAGTTTTGGCTAGATTGCCATATTGTAAACCTATCTTTTAATTGTTGTTACTTAGTAACCTGTAACTACAAACACGATGAGAACTGAACTTTGTCGATATTCTTTCGAGGATTTTATTATTTTTTACCTTATTTCTTAGCCAATCGTTACCAATTACTACAAATACAACTCACATAATTTTATTCATGAATTAAAAGAAAAAAACATTAACAGTTTAAGAACATTATTTAAATACAACAAAATATTTTAATATTTGGTCACCGCGCCGTTTCTTGCAATCACTTCATTTAATCTACGGGGCATTGAGTGAACAAGTGCCTTATAGACCACCCTTCTTCCAACTTAGTAACGATTCGCGCTCTCGTTATCGATGTTGTTTGTCGCGGCATAATTAAATTATAAAAAGCAATTTGCACACATTTGACATACTAAATGTCAGAAATATGTTTCCTTGGAAACGATTAATAAATTATCCCTTTTACAATAGCCCTCAATACGTGTACGCTTTTTTTTTGAATAGAACCGTACCTGAAAGTTGCAACCCCCATTTTTCTAGTTCACAAGCAGCCACATGGCCGCCACTGGTTATTACGACTGACAGCTGTCATATTACATATTTAATTTAAATGTCAGATAATGAGCAATGAAATATTAGTTTGGACCTGTCATTTGTTATTATTATGCACGTTGTCAACTTTCAAATAAAATCGCAGCTTACTCTAATTTATTTCAAGACACGCTACTTACCAGGACTCATTAGGAAATTCAATTATTCTGCGGGTTTGATGATTTGTCATAGTTTCATGTTTATTATTTACAGTTCCGATACGCCTCACAAATGGATAAAGTATATATATTTTTTGGCTCTTTGGCAGCAATTGGAAGTGGTGTTTTACAACCACTAAACATGTTGGTGTTTGGTACATTAACTGGTGATATCATTGCTTATGCAATGGTGGTAAATAGTGATCCTTCAGACGAAGATCGAATCCAGGCCGCGTTAATATTCATGGATAGTATTAGGATGTTTGCCATATACAACGCACTTCTTGGTGTAGGTATGTTGGTAACTGGATACGTCTCCATTGTACTGTTTAATATGTCCGGATTAAGACAAGTAAGATATGAGTCAATAATAAAAATTAAAGCATTAATAAGCATTAATTTTTTTTTTTAGATTTTTAAAATAAGACATTTATTTTTCGAAAAAGCTTTAGATCAAGACGTTGGCTGGTACGATAAAAACCAAACCGGCGATTTTGCCAGTAGGATATCCGAGTAAGTGTATAGATCAAAATGTTAATAGTTGTATATATATATATATAGTGCGTACCTTAGGGACTTGAATAAACTAGAAGATGGTCTAGGAGAGAAAGTCTCTATGTTCATCCACATGCAAGTAGCATTTTTGGCATGCTTGGTCTTGGCGTTAGTTAAAGGGTGGCAACTTGCGTTGATTTGTTTGATATCTTTACCAGCTACTATGATAGCGTTGGGAGTTGTTGCGTTTGTAAGTACACATTATGTTCGCAAGATCGTAAGTCTGGTCATAATTAAATTAATACATATTAAATAGTTAACATCAAAATTGGCGAGAAAGGAGATGGACGCTTATGGAGCTGCTGGAGCGATAGCTGAAGAAGTCCTAGCAACAATAAGAACAGTGGTCGCATTTGGTGGACAAACAAAAGAACTTGAGAGATATGAAAAGAAACTAGTGTTCGCTAGAGATAATAACATTAAAAGGTCACTTCTGTCTGGAATAGGCTTCGGTTTGCTGTGGTTCTTTATTTATGCCAGCTATGCGTTAGCATTTTGGTATGGCGTCAGATTGATTTTAGAGGACAGAAATTTACCCGAAGGAGAAGAACCAACTTACGACGCCGGAAATATGGTTACAGTAAATTCAATCGCCATTAGCTCCTTACAAATATATGATAGAAGTTTTGTAGGTATTTTTTGCAGTGATGACGGGAAGTATGAATTTTGGTATGTCCTCACCATACATAGAAGTTTTTGGTATTGCACGTAGTGCAGCTGCAAAGATATTTAACGTTATTGATAGCCAACCAGTTATCAATAAATCAAAAGGAAATGGTAAACAATTCGACAAAGTTAAAGGTGACATTGTATTCAAGAACGTTAAATTCAATTACCCTTCAAGGCCTGATGTCGATGTATGTATTATTTTCATGTGTGTTGTCACAGAAACATAAAAACACAAAAATTTAGATTGTACGTGGTTTAAACTTAACAATAAAATCAGGAGAAACTGTCGCACTGGTTGGTAGTTCAGGATGTGGAAAGTCCACCTGCGTAGAACTGATCCAGAGGTTTTACGATCCACTCTCTGGAGAAGTATAACTTAACTTCTTCTCATCATGTCGTTCATTAATGCCCATGATATTATTTTCAGGTTACATTAGATGGCCACGACTTAAAAGATTTGGACCTGACTTGGTTGCGAAATAATATAGGTGTTGTTAGTCAGGAACCAATCCTTTTTGGGACCACAATTGCGGAAAATATTCGTTATGGTAAAAGGGATGCTACGCAAGAAGAAATAGAAAATTCTGCAAAGAAGGCTAATGCTCATGATTTCATAATATCTTTACCGGAAGGTTACAACACTCTAGTTGGTGAGCGTGGTGCTCAACTTTCAGGTGGTCAGAAACAACGTATTGCTATTTCAAGAGCTATGGTGAGAGAGCCAGCGATTCTTTTACTAGATGAAGCTACTTCTGCCTTAGATACCAATAGCGAGTCAAAAGTACAGGAGGCATTAGAGAATGTGCGTACTTAATTCACACGTTGTTACCATTATTAAGTCTTTTTTTATTTTTACAGGCTAGCAAAGAGTGTACAACAATTATCGTCGCCCATCGGTTATCAACAATTAGAGGAGCCAATAGAATTGTAGTGATATCAAATGGCATTGCTGTTGAACAGGGAACGCATGAAGAACTAATGAAAAAAGAGGCAAACTATTACAACTTGGTGACAACACAAGTACCTAGTGATATTTTGCATGACGATACGAACGACCTTTCACGTGGCTTTAGTGCAATCGAAGATGAGGTTAAAAAAATTACATTTTCACCGGATTCAGCAATGGTAGGATAATAACTAGAAGAATCAGTATGTTTGTTTTAATCGTTTCATACGGTTTCTGAATGTTAACTATAGCTACCAACTACGATCGATAAGGAATCAGTATTTACAAACGCATCAATAACAGCTCTAATGAAAATGAACAAACCAGAATGGATTCAGATATTGGTCGGCTGCATCACGTCAATTATCATGGGCTGTGCAATGCCTGTATTTGCCGTATTATTTGGTGAAATTCTTGGTGTACTTTCGAGTGAAGATGAAGACTTTGTAAGAAGTCAAACAAATTTGTTCTGTATTTACTTTTTGGTTGCCGGAGTAGTTACCGGTATTGCAACGTTCCTTCAAGTATGATAGTTAAAATAAAATAAAGGAACTATTGCATAACATTTTGTTTGTAGCTTTACATGTTTGGAATAGCTGGAGAAAATTTGACCATGCGGTTACGTAGTAAAATGTTTGCCGCTATGATGAGACAAGAAATTGGGTGGTATGATAAGAAGGACAATGGAGTTGGTGCTCTCTGTGGAAAATTATCTGGCGAAGCATCTAGTGTACAAGGGGTAATTAAACAAAAATATTGTATAGTACTTGTAGTAAGTTTAACTATTTCAACTTAGGCTACAGGGCAACGAATAGGAACAGTATTACAAGCAATGGCAACGTTGTTTTTAGCAGTTGGTCTCGCTATGTTCTATGAATGGAGACTCGGCCTTGTGGCTTTAGCATTTACTCCATTTATTCTGTTTGCAACATTTCTTCAAGGACGCCAAATGATGGGCGAAACAAACACCTTTCACGGAGCGTTGGAGAAATCTACAAAACTTGCTGTGGAAGCTGTAAGTAACATAAGGGCAGTTGCAGCATTGTGTGCAGAAAAACGCTTCCATCACCTATACGTCGAAGAATTGACACCGCAACACGAAAAAGCCTTGAAAAATACTCACTCCAGGGCTGCAGTATATGGTGTCGCGAGGAGCTTAATGTTTTTTGCCTTTGCTGCGTGCATGTATTATGGTGGTGTACTGATTAGGGATGATAACTTACCATACGAAAAGGTGTTCAAGTAAGTAAACAACATTCCCTCCTAACCGTTGAGTACTAACACTTTTCTAGTGGTGTAAAATGGAAACTAAACATGCCTAACCTAAAAGTCTTCTATTGGTGGCATAAGATTCATATAAAATTGTATCGGTGCACTCATTATTAGTATCAGTATTGACGCCTTTCACATCAAATCAGGCGTAGCTAAAATTAGAATCATGATGGATAGAATATAATATAACCCAGGAGTAATAAACGACTAAATTTTAATTACGACATATTCGAAAGCAAACATGCACGTATTACTCATAATGTCACATAATTGTAACAAACGCGATTGAAAACATAATGGTATTTACCTAGAAACCGCTAGAAAACAAGGTTTCGTACTATAAATTATGATGGTCAATCATGTTTTTAAATACCTGGGACACGAATTGGATTAGCCAGCACATCAATACGTTATTACTCTTTCGTTCTTTAACGTATTTTCAGACGTATAACTTGAAAACGCCAACGATGTATAGAAATTTTTTAGAGATCTAGAACTTTCGTAATAACGTCCATTGTCGCTCGATCAATAGAAAACAAGGTTAAAAAACAATTCGGTCAGAAAAATCCAGCTGGGTTTGAAATTTTCCGAAGTGAACTGGTTCATCATACTACGTGAGTGTGAGTATGAGTGTGAGTCTGAGTCTGTCTGAGTCTGAGGCTGTCGTCTGAGTCTGAGTCTGAGCCTGAGTCTGTCTGAGTCTGTGTCTGTGTCTGTGTGTGTCTTGTTCTGTGTCTGTGTCTGTGTGTCTGTGTGTCTGTGTGTCTGTGTGTCTGTGTCTGTGTGTCTGTGTCTGGGTCTGTGTGTCTGTGTGTCTGTGTGTCTGTGTGTCTCTGTCTGTGTGTCTGTGTCTGTGTGTCTGTGTGTCTGTGTCTGTGTCTGTGTCTGTGTCTGTGTCTGTGTCTGTGTCTGTGTCTGTGTCTGTGTCTGTGTGTCTGTGTGTCTGTGTCTGTGTGTCTGTGTCTGTGTGTCTGTGTGTCTGTGTGTCTGTGTGTCTATGTGTCTGTGTGTCTGTGTGTCTGTGTCTGTGTATATCTGTGTCTGTGTGTCTCTGTCTGTGTCTGTGTCTGTGTGTCTGTGTCTGTGTGTCTGTGTGTCTGTGTGTCTGTGTGTCTGGGTCTGGGTCTGTGTGTCTGTGTCTGTGTGTCTGTGTCTGTGTGTCTATGTCTGTGTGTCTGTGTCTGTGTGTCTGTATCTGTGTCTGTGTGTCTGTGTGTCTCTGTGTCTGTGTGTCTGTGTGTCTGTGTCTCTGTGTCTGTGTGTCTGTGTGTCTGTGTGTCTGCGTGTCTGCGTGTTTGTTAGAGCTGAAAAGCTTTCTGTTAAAAAGGGTCCAAAGGAACTGGAGGTTTAGTATAAGATTTTGTAAATAAGCCGCCATTCTGGAATTTTGTCGAAATAGTTAAATAATAAATTAAACTAGAGGAAATTCTGTATAATTTATGACTATGACATTTTTTGGTACAATCAATAGCTGCATGAGCAAATTCTATTTCATCGAGATCGGTCGTACTGCATTAAAACTAGTAGCCAGGATATGTCAGATTATATGTCAGATATGATTCTAATGACAGTAGGTAGTGTTAAACGCTAATGTTTTGACAATACTACTGTCAATACAAGCTGCGTTCGGATATTGTACACCGTTAAGGTGCGTTTTCATTGGTGATAATGGCAGTGGTAGTAGACGCCATTATAGTATTTCTAATAGAAATTGCTAGTGACTCAAGTTTATGTACATGCAAACTAATATGTGTCACCATCCAAAATCCAGCTGGGTTTGAAGTTTTCCGAAGTGAACTGGTTCATCATACTACGTGAGTGTGAGTGTGAGTCTGAGTCTGTCTGAGTCTGACTGAGTCTGAGTCTGTCTGAGTCTGAGGCTGTCGTCTGAGTCTGAGTCTGTCTGAGTCTGTGTCTGTGTCTGTGTGTGTGTCTGGTTCTGTGTCTGTGTGTCTGTGTGTTTCTGTCTGTGTGTCTGTGTCTGTGTGTCTGTGTCTGTGTGTCTGCGTCTGTGTGTCTGTGTGTCTATGTGTCGGTGTTTGTGTCTGTGTCTGTGTCTGGGTCTGTGTGTCTGTGTGTCTCTGTCTGTGTGTCTGTGTTCTGTGTGTCTGTATGTCTGTGTGTGTGTATCTGTGTGTCTGTGTGTCTGTGTGTCTGTGTTCTGTGTGTCTGTGTGTGTGTATCTGTGTCTGTGTCTCTGTGTCTGTGTGTCTGTGTGTCTGTGTCGGTGTGTCTGTGTGTGTGTATCTGTGTCTGTGTGCCTGTGTCTGTGTCTGTGTGTCTGTGTCTGTGTCTGTGTGTCTGTGTGTCTGTGTGTCTGTGTCTGTGTCTGTGTGTCTGTGTCTGTGTGTCTGTGTCTGTGTGTCTGTGTCTGTGTGTCTGTGTCTGTGTGTCTGTGTCTGTGTGTCTGTGTCTGTGTGTCTGTGTCTGTGTCTGTGTGTCTGTGTCTGTGTGTCTGTGTGTCTGTGTGTCTGTGTCTGTGTGTCTGTGTCTGTGTGTCTGTGTCTGTGTGTCTGTGTCTGTGTGTCTGTGTCTGTGTCTGTGTGTCTGTGTCTGTGTGTCTGTGTCTGTGTGTCTGTTTCTGTGTGTCTGTGTCTGTGTGTCTGTGTGTCTGTGTCTGTGTGTCTGTGTCTGTGTGTCTGTGTCTGTGTGTCTGTGTCTGTGTCTGTGTGTCTGTGTCTGTGTGTCTGTGTCTGTGTGTCTGTGTCTGTGTGTCTGTGTCTGTGTGTCTGTGTCTGTGTGTCTGTGTCTGTGTGTCTGTGTCTGTGTGTCTGTGTCTGTGTGTCTGTGTCTGTGTGTCTGTGTCTGTGTGTCTGTGTCTGTGTGTCTGTGTCTGTGTGTCTGTGTCTGTGTGTCTGTGTCTGTGTGTCTGTGTCTGTGTGTCTGTGTCTGTGTGTCTGTGTGTCTGTGTCTGTGTGTCTGTGTCTGTGTGTCTGTGTCTGTGTCTGTGTGTCTGTGTCTGTGTCTGTGTGTCTGTGTCTGTGTGTCTGTCTGTGTGTCTGTGTCTGTGTGTCTGTGTCTGTGTGTCTGTGTGTCTGTGTGTCTGTGTGTCTGTGTCTGTGTGTCTGTGTCTGTGTGTCTGTGTCTGTGTGTCTGTGTGTCTGTGTGTCTGTGTGTCTGTGTCTGTGTGTCTGTGTGTCTGTGTCTGTGTGTCTGTGTCTGTGTGTCTGTGTCTGTGTCTGTGTCTGTGTCTGTGTCTGTGTCTGTGTGTCTGTGTCTGTGTGCTGTGTGTCTGTGTGTCTGTGTCTGTGTGTCTGTGTGTCTGTGTCTGTGTGTCTGTGTGTCTGTGTGTCTGTGTCTGTGTCTGTGTGTCTGTGTCTGTGTGTCTGTATCTGTGTGTCTGTGTGTCTGTGTCTGTGTGTCTGTGTCTGTGTGTCTGTGTCTGTGTGTCTGTGTCTGTGTGTCTGTGTCTGTGTCTGTGTGTCTGTGTGTCTGTGTGGCTGTGTCTTTAGCGGAAATATGTCTTTTTGGGTTCCCTGAACATTTTTGACCAAGGTACAAAAAAATGTCTGTGTGTGTGTATGTGTGTGTGTATGTGTGTGTGTGTACCCGTTTTTGTGGCGACGATTCCGGAGAAACTACTAAAGGTATCGGGACGAAACTTCATATTTAGAAGTTTGATAACCAAACTTAGAGCTGAAAAGCTTTCTGTTGAAAAGGGTCCAAAGGAACTGGTGGTTTACTCTTAGCATTTTTCGAAGATTTTGTAAATGAGCCGCTATTTGTGTAATGTCGTCAAAATAGTTAAATAATAAATTAAAGGAGAGGAAATTTTCCATAATTTATTTATATAACATTTTTTGGTAGAATTTATAGTTTAGCTGCATGAGCAAATTCTATTTCATCGAGATCGGTCGTACTGCTTTAAAACTAGTAGCCAGGATAGGTCAGATTTTTTTATTCTAATGACAGTAGCTAGTGTCAAACGCTAATGTTTTGAAAATACTACTGTCAATATAGGCTGCGTTCGGATATTGAACACCGTTACACTTTTTACACCCACTAACACGTAAGTGTCATTTGTACGGTGTACCCGGTGTCAACGGAGTACAATATCCGAACGCAGCTTTAATCGAGATATCTGTCTAGTTCTACTAGTTTTATTTTAATGCAGACATAGCCGATCTCGATCAAATAGAATCTCATGCAGCTAAACTATTAATTTTATATATAGTATGATAAAGTCATGTGCCTGGCCACATCAGATTTTTTTTCTCGAATTCATCAATATTCAAATTTTCGTCAAGATTTACGACATTGAATTGATTCGCAATAAATTGTAAAAAAACCACATTACCACATTACCATGTCTATAATTTGATGTATACCATGTGAGAATTGATTCAAAATTAAGCTCACTATGGATGCTTGGTTTGTAGGACGTCCTATCTCTAATGATTCCTCTTAAAAATATACGTTAGCGTAACCTTTGAACCATTGCTAATAATTAAAAAAAAAATCCGGCTCAATACTTTCGAGTGTGGTGATAACGATTTCTAATATAACGAATTGATTGCAAGAAGACTATAACATAGCCAGCAATATTCTTAAACTGTCACCTAGACTCGACAGAATTGAGCTGGATATATTTCGTATTGTCTTATTATTTGAATGAAAATATCTGAACATTCTGCAATTCTGGTGTAAATCTTATTAAAAGTCATAAAGTATATTTGGTTGCTGATTTCAATTTTAGCGTTATCTTAATAAAAAATCAAAAGTGGGCTGTAATGGGACAAGAGCGCCTAAATGCCTTATTCCTTATTTCAGTTAAACATTTGCTTTAAAAATTTCATTTTGAAGATAATAAATTAATTTGCACATTCTAAAATTTGCAAAACAAATTTATAAAAACTACATGAAAATATCCAGGATATTTTTTATTATTTATAAACCATTATAAACAGTACCTATATAGATAGAATTCTTATTATTATAAAACTGTTTATAAAAAAATATTTATGTGCTACCTACATTATCTTTTTTTTTAACTTTTAGTTTAGTGGGTGGGGCCCCCAATAAATACTTATATAATTCAATATTGTAAAATCGGCCGCATATTTTCAATATAACAATATAATTAGCTAAAACTTCCTAATAATTATATCTCAAATTATGTATTTTTTATCAGACAATAGAAGATATACCTAAGTTATACATAAACCGTATCTCCAACAGAAAGAAAAAGAAATAACATTTAAACCAACCATTTCAGTATGTAATGGTTGCCCAGTTCCTAATACCAATTTCAACGACTTTATGCATTCTTTGTGCACGTGGTTATTGCGCACGCGTGGTGATCACGTGGTATACTGGTATTGCTGTATTGCATTCGGTTTGTTGTGACTGGCACGCGTCTGTCCGCCATTGTTTTGGAACAAGTCCGATTTGTTACTTTAATTTGGATGGACATTTGAATTCAAACGTTGGCATGTTTTGTGTTAAGTTGGTATTTAACAGACGCTCGGAGTGGCGCTGCAGTCGCGTCAGGATTCCCGCGCAAGGATATAATGCTTTTGGCGCGAAAAGTCGAGGAACTAGTAAAAGGGACAAGCAAACAGCCTCTTTGGCATCCGGCTTTGAAAGTAGACGGTCGTGCGTCAAAACGTGCGCCCAAGCGTAGGGCCCCAATGGGGGCCAAGTTATAGAAACTGTGCTGTCTCGTGTTTCTTGTGCTCAACCGAAAGATTAAGGTATTTATTTGTTGCCTGTACTTGCTGATTTGTCCATCTCTGCCAAATTAAGAATATTTTTGTTTAGGATTAGCAGTCATATTTCATGTAAGCAGTTCTGCATTGTTGTATATATTTTTGTTAATAGATTTTATTGTGGTTTTCTTCGGCATATTCATTTTAGAATATATAAACCTGTCCCTTTTATAGTAATGTATTTAGCCTTGCACATGGTGATTGATAATTAGAATGAGTTCAAACGTCTCTGACAAAGTCTCAGAGAAAGAACTCAGTTTTGAAGCCTCCGTAAGAGAGATAATTAATTCACGCTACCGTAAGATTAATTAAGATTAGTTTGTTTAAGTCAGTTAGTACCTGTGATTGAAGATGGCTGACCAAGCGTCGCTTGGGGCGAGTTACCACCTTCAGCATGTGGGGTTACGGTTAGGTAGTTGAGCAAAGCCCTAACAGGGCCCCCCTTCAGTTTAGAGTTGATTAAAGTATAGTAAATATTGAGAGGGGTGTCCGCCCCATCACAGTTTTAGTTTTTGTGAATCGTGAATGTTGTACTTAAAGTTGAAATATTGTATTGAAATCAGGCTTGCTAATATTGCACCACTGTAATTTCCGACAGCAAACATTAAAAGCTCCTCTTTTGCCCGTTCTCCCGGTCCTAATATCCCAACATTTCCCCGACCACTCTTGAACTATGAACAAAAAAGAAGGTTGATAATTCATTTCCTTTATTTTAGTTCCTTATAAAATATAACCATAATAAACAGTTTTTATTTTTCCATACATTTTCCTATAGCATTTGTTTATTCAGTTGAAAATTTAAAAAGCCTCCAGCATCCTAGACACCTTTGTTAGTATCTATATAATACAGAATATACGCCTGTTTCCGTATATAATTTACTTCTTGTATCCGTTTTGATCAAAATGAACTGACTGATGAATATGCGTTCCACGCTAGCATGTGAAAGTGGAAGTACAAGTAAAACTTTCAAATTTTTGAACGTACAAATTAGGCCAATAGGCCTTTAACTAACCATTTTTTATTCCCTTTCTAATAGCTAGCTAACAAAAAACTCACAAACAGTTTAAACCCATAGCAATGACAAAAAACGGGAATTTAAAAAATAAAACAAAATATAAACTGACGTTGTTTGAAATTAAAACAACGACCACCGAGAATTCAAGTTTGAACCCGTACACAGCGCCATCTCAGCCATGTAGTAAAGTCAGAAATATGAACTAAACTAATTGCAGGAGCGTCATCGGACCAAAATTTAACAGCTCTAAATGTTGCAAATAATTCCATAAATCATAAAATAGGCAGAATATCCAGTTTTACCCGCAATTATATTTTACCCGCCAGCACACCGCACATACCCGATTTTCGAGTAATTATTACCCGCACATTGGTAAGCCTGATTGAAATAGCGGTGCAGGCTCAAGCGGGAGAAACTTTCGCCCACGTGTTGCAGCTATACGCATCGCGGTCCCCACCTCGAACCGAAGAGTAGCCACCTTGTGAAA
This sequence comes from Aphodius sticticus, assembly GCA_963966075.1. Lineage (NCBI taxonomy): Eukaryota > Metazoa > Arthropoda > Insecta > Coleoptera > Scarabaeidae > Aphodius > Aphodius sticticus. The sequence goes on from OZ014506.1 coordinate 61,991,055, forward strand.
AACAAACCGTGAACTGTAGTTGCGAGCGTCAGTTTGAAGATACTGTTTCACGCAGCTATCACCGATACGAGCGTGCATGCTGGCTGATCCTACTTTTGAAGATCGACCCCCAGTTCTCCTCAGTCGGGGTATTTCCATCCTCCTCTAGAATGGAGGTGGAGGTAGGGGGAGCTGCTACTGAACCTGGAAAATGAATATCCATTAGTAGTTGTAAGCTTTCGGAGGGATTGTTGGTATGGAGCCCCTCAGCCTTCCGTAGTATTCCGATCTCCCGTTTGGGACCGGCAGAGATGAGTTTTTTTCAGCCGAGAGACCTCTGTGACGCTCTCGATATCCTCACAGAAATTCCGCCACGACTTCCTCTGACGTTGGCGGATTGTGTGTTTGTACGTCGACAGGTTGTCCTTGTAAAGGGTCCAATCGTCGTCAGTCTTGGAGCGTTTGGCTTTGTTGTACGCCCTTCTGGTCTGAGCCCTAAGGAGGTCAAACTCTGGGCACCACCATGGGGTGGCGCGTCCGGACCCGGCCACCTTCCTTAACGGACAGGCCTTCTAGTAGGACAGTATAAGGGCGTTACTAATGGAGGATGAATATTGCTCCAGTTGCTTGATGTCCTGGGGACAAGAAGTAGTTAGATTGTGCAACTCACCAGATAGATGTTCACGGTAGGTGATGACATCGGTCCTTCTGGCATCCCTCGCCAATCTATGACTAACCTTGCATGAGCCAAGGTCAAAGGCAATCCATCTGTGGTCGGACATGGAAACCTCCTGCGACACCCCCCAGTTATGGACCAAGTGTGAGATGCCCGGGCTAGTTAGTGTGATGTCAATCACAGTCTGACTCCGTGCATTCACGAATGTGGGAGTCATACCCAGATTCGCTATCTCTAAGTTACTGCTGGAAATGAAATCGAGCAGCCTAATGCCTCTGTAATTGTCTGCGATGCTTCCCCAGGAAGTGGAGTGTGCGTTAGCATCGCAGGCGATTACGAGCTGCCAGCCCTTGAGGGCGCAGGTCTCCACCAGATCAGTCATACCTCTCGATGGGGGGAGGTCCTCGATCGGGAGGTACACAGAGGCCAGCACTAGGTCCTGGGGTCTGCCATCCACTGACCACTGCAGCCTTATGGTGGTTATGTCTCCATCTGTGCGCTGCGGGAGCAGATGGGCGTTGAACTGCCTCGGAACATAGATGGCTGTTCTGGGTCTGATGTGTCCGTCGCAACTGAAAATAGAGCCGGTAAGTCCACTTAAACCCAGAACCCTGGACCTTGCGGTCCAGGGCTCTAGAATCAGAGCTATGGTAGTCTTCATCATGTGCCTGCATAAAGTAGCTGACGCTGCACGACTATGGTGGAGGTTACATTGTACTGCCCTCAAGGTGCCGTCCTTCCTTGGGGTACCTCCATCAGAATTTTGCCTCATTTTGACGGTTGGGGCTGTTGATCAGCTGGGGCTGCTGGGCTCGGAGTCGGTGACTCGAAGTAGTCTAGGGGCTCTTCCAATATTAATAAATATTTTTAAAATACATATTTACTCAAAAAGCAGCACAAAAAACGTTGTAGGTCACTCCTGCTGAAAACTACATTGCGCGACTCGCTCACATGCGACGCTCCGCCTTCGGCATCGCTCCGCATTACCGCTCGTCGCGCTATTCCGTACTTTCGGCACTTGTGACATAAATAACTATCAAAAACCCCTTTAGGACTAAAAAACTCAGTAGTATATGACGTTGCATGTTTGGATTATCCTGGTCATTACGTAAGCCAGACAAAACAGTGGCTTTGCAGGCGCCTTTCCAAACATAACAGCGACATCAAAATTAAACGTGACGCGTGTGCACTGGCTGCTCATGCTTTACACAATAATCACAAATTCGACTTTGAAAATGTCAAAATATTAGCAACTGAACAGGGGTACTATAGCCGGTGTTTCCTCGAAAAGTTCCACATAAAAGCCCCTTGTAATACAGTCAACCATCGAAGTGGTGTGGCAGGATTAAGTAACATCTATGCCAACCTTGCATTATACAAAACTCGAAAGAAACCAACCATTAACAATTCATAAATTAATCATAGTTTCAAATCAATTTTAAATTTAGTTCAAACTTCATGCAATATTGTCGGCAGTGGCGTGTGATCCATACGTGCAGAGCGTGCAGTGCACACCCTAAGATTTAGGAAAAAAGAAAAAAAATATTGAAGATAGTACAGCCAAAAAATGATATATTAAGTATGTATGTATATACCGACATATTAACTAATATTTCTTTGTAATAATAATTTAATGTAATTTACACCACATGGTGTTACACCATATCACACCATATCATTGCTACTTGCTAGAGCCGAGCGCTCCCGTCTCGACCGACACCCGCCTTTGCGCTACTGCCATGTCGTGCACCCACAAACGGTGCACGTGACGGTGCTATTTGGGTTAAAATCGGCGAATTCAAGAATCAAAGCTGCTTTATACGTATGTAAATAACGTATGAACTATCGCAAACTCTACCACTGATCAAATAAAACTATATTCTAGAGAATGAATACAGAACACACTAATTTATTTGTCCGCTGTCCGATCTTTACAACCAACTAATAGGAGGTACACGCAACCTTATCGCTCAAGTGTGCAGCGGCTAGGGGCGCACAGACAAACGTCAAACAATGGTGTAATTCAAAGACTACCAATAAATTTTAATCGGACTTTTATCTATGCATTCTTTAAACTCCAATAAATAATACAGAGAAAGCTTGATCAAATTTTTTTTTGTGTATTTCGCTTAGATTTGTTTATTCGTTAATTTAAATTCGCCTTTGGGCAACGTATTTCCAGCGTGCAGCAGCTCCGCTGCACAGTTGGCATTTGGCGCTTGTTTTAAATATGTGTTGGAAGTGTTTGTTGATTTTGAAGTATGAATTATTTGTGTAATGTTTTTATGATTTTTATTTAATAACGGAATAATTTTGATAACATGATGCATGTGGTGCCTATTTGTATGAAAGTTTATTCGTATTAAATTTATTTCAGATTTACTTACACTTCAGTCAGTTTTATTTCTGGTTTAAAGTTACTAATAATCTAAGCCGGATATTTATGAAAATATCATAAATGTTTTTAAAATGCGGAAATGAGCATTGAAAGGATAGGGGTTATATAAAACCCTCTTAATTTTGCAAGAATGTTTACTTAGGTACAGTTTCGATATACAACTTATCATTAGCCAAAAACTAGAAAAACACAAATCAATCATAAGAAGCAACGCAAAATTGTAACATAAAAAATCACTGTCGCATTATTCTGTTGCCTGATGTCTGATGCCTTTTGTGATCCCATTTTATATACATTTTTAAGCAGAGGCGGCTCGTGACTTCTTTGGACGGGAGGGCACCGGAGAGTCTGTAATGCGGAGAGACCGGAATTTTTGCTTCAATTTTATCACAGTTTTTCAAAATGTTTAATATCGAAAATTAAGTACAGAAAACAGTATTTTGCACATTACACCCGCACAACCATTGGGCTAAACTGTAGGAACTTCTGTTAAACTTTCTCGACACTGTTTTATTTGTTTTAGAGTTTTCTACCTGCGTAATTAATAAATCCGGTCTAGGGGGAACCATATTTTTTAACTCTGTTTTAACGTCATGCAAAAGAGCATTATTTTTGATCAGGTCGATAATGTTATTTACTGAATTCATTGTTGAAACACTTGGAACGGCAAAAAGCAACGGGAAATCAACACACCCCGGCTCGCTACTTTTAAAGTTGACGCTGGCTCTGACGAGGTATTAGCTATTGTTACTTCTAAAAACATACGTTTGCTTACTTAAAAACATACAAAACTTACTATTTGTTATCAAACTTATCAGAAAACTATACAAATTAGATATTATAATTAATGTATCTATTACAAGTAATTTATCACGGGGGGGCAGTGTCCCTGCAGCAGCCGCCACTGTTTTTAAGGCAATTCCTATCTTTTACTAAACATTTACAAATATTTATTCTCCACTGCACAATTGTACAAATGCACTGCACGCCACTGATTGTCGGCGTCTCCTCGTATTTAAGAGTGTTAATAAAATTGTTAAATGTTAATTTTATCAATAGACGTTTCTCGTTCTGGTTTTTGATCTGACGATGTGCGCGCGCATTTCTCCCAGGACCACCGAGGACAAAATTAAGTTGGCAACTGTGCTTTGTAAAAAGCCTAATTAGTATCAAATGAAATGTAATTGATAAAAGATAAGTATGAGAATGACATGTATTAATTGAAAACTGAATAATTGTATGGAAGTGAACATGAAAACCAAAATACCTACTGTGTTTTTAGGTTAGGACCGTTCAGCAAATTTTCCAAAGTACATAAAAACAGGTACACCCGCGGCAAGCTTCCTTGAGTTGGTATACGTAGATAGAAAATACTTCATGATTAAAGCCGAAATTAGTAATTTTACATGGAATGCGTGTTTTCTGGGGATTTTAAGCAATATTATGTTTGATTATGTTACTAGCTTTGACAACGGCGCCAAGTCTAGATGTCGTCTAGCGTTTGGGGTCACAAGTAGAAGCCCCTATTGTCTTTTTTTTTTTTTTTTTTTTGCGCTAGGGAAGGAGAAATGCTGTTACGTACCCCGGCCTACTGATGGCGCTTTAAAGATGTTCATTGGAAACACTTCGGCCGGGAGTGTGGGACTCAGTTCGCCTCTTGGCACTCATACCCACTAAAACTCCTCCCCCATTTCCTCCGCTTTTGGTCTGGATGGTCGGTATCTGCTTTGGGCATTGGTCACGGCCATCACGCGGTTTAAGTTGTAACTTTGTTCTATTTTTCCTTCAACACGGTGTTTCTAATCTTCTTTCAATCTGCTTTTCTGTACTACATTTTGCCTTCATAATCTCCGTGAGAAAGGTCATCGTCTTGCATGCCGCGGTCCGTTCGCCTACGAGTATCGACGCTATTGTGTGCCTCATGACCTGTCGCCCTATCTCCACCTGTAGTTGCTCCCTCCTTCATGCAAACCTCTCGCATTGAAACACTTATGTGTTCCGGTGAATCCACCTGTCCACAGTCATACCAGCACTCATCAGATTCCCTCTTACGTATTTGTTTCAGATAACTTGCAAAACAGCCGTGACCGGTAATCGCCTGTGTCGCGTAGTAGTTGGTCGCTGGTGCACTCTTCTTCCACATTCTGACATCATCGATGAAGTTCGACGCCCATCCTCTGTACCTGCTCCATCTCTCTTGCCATCTCTCTAGCATTTGCTCTCTTATTGCGCTCCTTTTGTTCTTATCGCCGCGTGCTTCCCAATTTCTGGCACGCTCCCATGCAAGCAGGTCTAGCGGTGGACACCCCGCCAGGGCGCCAACCGCATCAGTCGCCACCGTCCTGTATGCTGACGTTATCATAATACAGTATTTCCTCTCTGTCTGTCGGAGTAAGGTACGGTACTTCTGATGTCTCAATGCTGCCTCCCAGGTCGGGGCGGCGTATAGGACCACCGATGTGATCATCGACGCTAAGATTCTCCTCTTGTAGTGTGAGGGTTCTCCCACTTTAGGCATCATCCTGGATAAGGTGTTCTGGATCTTGGCGGATTTTTTCGCTCTCTCGGATGTGCGTAGTCATTCTCATGTCTTTGTCCAGGTATACGCCTAGATACTTCACCGACGGCGAGCTTTCCACGCGTAATTCTCCCACTCTTATAGCTGTGTCCTTCATTTTCCTTCTGCCTTCCAAGACAACTACCTCCGTCTTTGACTCTTCCATTAGAAGTCCCATCTTTTCTAGACACTCCGCAACTTGCTTGATAGCGTATTCTGCTTTATCAGTGATTTCCTCCTTGGACTTGCCCTTTACCAGGAGTGCGAGCTCATCCGCGTAGCCTATTGTTGTTATTCCTTCTTCGTGTTTAAGGTTCAATACGGTGTTGTAGTAGAGATTCCAGAGCGTGCCCCCCACGACGGATCCCTGTGGCAGGCCGCAGCTCATTTTCCACAGCTGTCCCCAGGAATTATGATCTGTCTCTCGGATAGGTAATTGATCAACACGTTTCTTATCGGACTTGATATTCTGGCTATGTGCAATCCCTTTGCTACTTGCTTCCATGGGACAGAATTAAAGGCGTTCTTGATGTCTATGAGTATCATAACTATAAATCCTCTGTTGGTGAGCGATAACTTTTTTATTTGCGCAGCTAGGTGAACCACCGACATAACCGCATCCACGGTTCCTCTTCCCTTCCTGTAAGCGAACTGGTTTTCTGCTATTAATCCGTTTTCTTCCAGCTCCTCTACAAGTCTGTTATTGACTAGTCTTTCTAGGAGTTTTCCTAAGACGCTCAGCAGACATATCGGTCGGTAGGATATCTCCCGTCCCGGTTTTGCTGGTTTCTCAGCGAGAATCAGTCGCGCGTTCTTCCATATTTTCGGGAAGGTACCCTCGGCGAGGCAGGAGTTGTATACCTGCAGGAAAGGTTCCGGGCAGGCCTCCAAACAGGCTTTTAGTATTTCATTGGAGATTCCATCCGTTCCGGGTGCTTTTTTAGATTTTAGGCTCCTCACACAATGCATTAGCTCTTCCACTGTAAAGGGGTCGGCTGCAGCATCCGCTGTATGGACCTCTTGCGACGGTTCGTCGGTCACTGGGATTGTCGGAAATAGTTTCTTATACTGGGTGTTCACAGTTTCTTCATCTACTAGAGCCATATACCGGAGTCCGATCTTCTTTGTCAATATTTGATAGGCCGTTCCCCACACGTTGTACTCCAATTCCTCACACAGCGCTCTCCACTTTTCCCTTTTTGTTCTCTTAATTAAATTTGTTAGCTCCTTGCGAGCCTTTATGTAGTTAGTCCTCGCCTCTTCAATCTGGTGCGTCGGGCCCTGACGCCTTCTTGTTCTCTGTAACCTCGTTCTGTAAGTTATACAGTTTTTCCGCGCATCAGCAATCTCCTGGGTCCACCAGTATTTTGGCTGCCGGTTGTTACTGTGATTGGTTTTCTTCCGCAAATGTATGTCACAGGCTCTTACTATCCTTGCTGTTAGCGACTCAGCAGTCGGCTGGCTTGTCATCTCGCTGAATCCTTTTTTCAGGTTCTCAATACGAGGCGGAGAGAATGTCCATCCTGTAGTCTGTTCTGTAGCTCTGCTTCGGGTACTTCTGTCTGCGAAGGAGAAAGATATGAGGTGATGATCGCTCAACACCTCTGTGTCCGTAAGCACTTCCCAGGATGCTATTTGGTCAGCGATCAGTTCACTCGCCAGTGTTAAATCTATTACTGATGAGCCTCTCTGGCATGTATATGTATTCTGCCCCGGTGTGTTGATTAGCACTAGTTGGTTTTTCGATGCCCATTCCTCCAGCAGCTGCCCTCTACTATTGTATATTCGATCTCCTGCAGTTCTGGTTCTCGCGTTGAAGTCTCCGCATATCAACGTTGGTTTGTTACTTACTCTTATTTCTCTTTCCATGTCGTCAACAGGATCTCAAACTGCTGGTCAGTTCTATTAGGGGAGAAGTATGTTGTCCACACTGTCATGGTGTTCCATTCGGTTCCCAGGTATCCATTGCCCACTATCCAGCGCAGCGGTCTTAAGGATCCGGTCAGCAGCTGTATAAACACGTTTCTGTCTTTATCTGTCTTTAGATTAGCGGTGCGTCTCAAATTTGGCTCTTGTCCGAGTATTATGCCTACGTTCTGTTGTTTGGCTGCGACCTCTAGCAGGTCATGTGTGTCCCACCGTCGGTTGCAATTCAGTTGCATTATCTTTATTTTATCTAGCATTTTTCTTTCGGTTCTTTCCGGTCCTCCACCGTTTCCTTCGTTTGCGTTTCTCTATCTTTCGCATGTCGCTCTCCTCTTCGGTCTCCTTTATTTTTTTGATAATCCCAGTCTCCATCGGAGTGCAGGTGTCTGCTTGTAGAGTCCTGGGAGTCTCTCCTTTCGCTTCCGTTCTCGCTTCCATTTCTTACACCGTGGTCTCGCTTCATTTTCTTTAACTCAGTTCTGTATCTTGGGCATTTCGATGTTCCCCCGCTGTGACCTTCTTCATTGCAGTCCGGACAGTGTCGCTTATTTTTGCAGTCCTTCGTTAGATGTCCATTTTCCCCGCAATTAAAACATTTATCGGACTTATCATCTCCGGTGCACTCTTTAGCTACGTGTGAGGGTAGCCAACATCTGTGACATCTTGGTATTCTGATTTTTTCTTCTACGAAGCACTTTGCCAGTCCAATCTGTATCCTTTTTTCTTTTAAAATTATGTCTGCGTTCTTTTTGTCCACTTTTATTGTTGTGGCGAGCATACTTCCTGCATAGGGGCGAAAGCTGCTTGCTTCATATCGTATTTTGTCATCTTTTGTTATCTCTTTCATTGCTTCTTCTACTTCTTCCTGTTCAGTAGTTGCGGCCATCCCTCTTATTATTATTGTTTTACTATCCTCCATTCCTACAATTTCTCTCACCCTTTGTTGCTTGTTCTTGCTTAGTGTCTTTTGTATTTCGTCCATAGCGTCTCTATTCTTTTGTGTTGTTATAAGTACTTTTCCGTCTCGTGTTTTGCTTATTCCCTCTATTTGTTTTATCTCTGGTTTGCCCTTCATTTGCTCTTTTATTTCCTTCACTATGTCCTCGTATTGTCTTTCTTTGTTTTCCACTATTATAGCATATGTTGGTCTTTCTCGGCTTCTCCTCATATCTTTACTTTCTTGCTGTATTTTTTCTCTAATTGTGTATATTAGGACCTTAGTGGCCCTTCTCTTAAAAATGGCTTCGATCATTTTTCTCTGCTTGTCTAGTGTCATTTTTCTCAAGTGGTGTATTACTAGTGCACTTTCTTGACTTGTTTCGTCAGCCAGTTTTCCATTTTCCTCCAGAGTTCTTCTTCTGTTCCTTTTGTATTTATTTTGATTATCCTCTGTCTATTTTCTTGTTCGTGGCCTCTTGTCTTTGTTTTTGTTATCATTTCTATCTCTTCATAGCTTTCGTTCAATTGTTCTAGTATAGGATATGTGTTTTTATATTGATTTTGAATACTTTCGTTCATGTGCTCGTCATCTTCTTCGACTAATACAACTTTCGTGTCGATTTCCTCTTGGTAGATGGGGTTACCTTCTTTTATCTGTGCGTAGCAGAAGCAGTCTTCTTTCCATTCCTCTTTCTCGAGTTCTTTCCATTCTGCGTAGGTCTTTATGGTTAAAATTTTTTCTCTAGTTTCTCTCTTCAATCTTTCCTTTCTACCTTCCTCAGTTTCAGTCTGGGTTTCTGCTTCTCTTGTTTCTTTCTGCTTTGTTGTATGAGGCTGTCTGGCTTCTGCTTGTTGTCTCAGCCAGTCTCGCATGTCTGTCCTTTTTAATATCCCGGCCTCCCTCTCGAGTTTCTGTATCGCCCTCTTCATTTCCCTCTTTGTGTTTTTTTCTTCGTGGGCCTTCAGTGTCTCTATCAATCCCAGTACCCGTGCTATTGTGGTATTGAGTTTTGTCGCCTGCTCTCGGTGTTTTTTCAGTGTTTCCTCATTTGCCGGTTCGTCCTCTGCGCTCCATCTCGCCTCTTCTTGGTCTCCTATCTTCTTTCTCTTTTTTATCTCTCTTTTTGGAGTTTTATCTATTTGCTTCTCTTCCGCATCTGTTTGTGTCTGTACATCTGGAGGATAGATTTTTTCCATGCTCAAAATAGACCAGTAGTTATCTGGTCTCTTGGACGCTGGTGGCTTGTCTATTTCGACGATGGTGCAGTTGAGGTCCATATCGTCCCAATTCAATGCTGATGTCTGACTAGAGCCCGACGATGGCGTATCTGTTTTCTCTTCCTCATCGCTTTTTGACCCTGTAGGTGAAAGCGGTCGGCCCGGCATAGGGGAGTCGCGTGGGCCTTCTGTGTTCTTTTGTGATTCTGCCGATATTGTTGGAGAGTCTGGTGCTCGTTCCTCACTCATCTTGATTGTTGGTGATCGGCTCAGGAGGTTGCTACGGTTGAAGATTTGTAGCTCTTCCTCGCTCCGGCTAGAAGAGCCTAGTAATTGCGAGTTGTCGTGATCGTTTGAGCCAGACTGTCGCCGTAGGGTCGGCTCGTTGTCCCTACGGTCATGATCCGAGGCTAGGCCTTTTTCCATATGGAGGGTTGTGGAGATCGGAGGCCTACCTTACCTTCCGTTTTATCCCTACCGGCAGGTCACGGTGTAGAGGGAGAGTAAAAACCCCATTTGGCAGAGCACCGCCGGGCCGCTACTTAATTCACGGCCTTGCCAAACGGGGCGTGGAGCCGTTCGCGACCGCGTGACGTGTGGCCATCCAAACCTCGACACGGCAAACATCTTGTTTTACGTTCGTAGCAGTGGACTCGCAGGGTCGTCGTCATGGGGCAGTCCGGGACATCACTAGCTTCACAGAGAGTTCAAGTCGAATCCAGGGGCCATGTCCATGGTCGAGCCAGGTCGTCATCGGGGGTGTACAGGGATCTGGTGTTAGGAGAGGAAGTTGCAAAGAGGGACCCTGTTAAAACGGTGTGCTTTAACAGGTGGCTCGGGAACCCCGTGCACGCCAACGCACGTAACTACCCATCGGTAACGCATCCCTGAGCAAGAGGATAGTGGGTAAAGGTGAGTCTGATATTGGGAAAGGAGTATCAGACACAGCTCGGGAACCCCGTGCACGCCAGCTATTGTCTATATGACCTTATTGAAATGTTATCTAACATACCGGCTCCCTCTTGAGTGACAACCAATTCATGGATGTCAACAAGTTGTGAGATTATGTCACCGGTTCCCATAAAGAGCACCTCATGTTCGATTCCTTTGCTGTTTCATTATAACTTGTAAGTAGCTGATAATTTTAATAGCGCTTAGTTGTTACAAATAATTTTGTAGATATTTTTCTGATTAAGTAGTTACAATAAAGTGCGAAACGTCGAAAGAAGTCTGAGTGTTATTACCACTGGCTCATGACCCATTTTCGGTTTTCCCAGATATTACTTATTGACTGCTAATAAATAACTATTACCTACGACCGTATGTATAAATGTCCCTTACGTCGCGGACTGCTTCACTCGTATATCGCTTGTAACAAACATGTGCTTTTGGTTGTGTTCTCCGCAGCTACAATAGATGTAGCGCGAATATTTTGGTTATTTATTTGTCATTTTTGATACAATTTACATGTATTGAAATTTTCGGTCGTAGGTAAGTGTTGAATTTGTATTGGAATTTTTGGTCGACACTTCAGACAAAGTTCTCCGTAGCTGCAATAGATGTCGCGCGAATACATTGGTTAACCGTCAAATATCCTTACCTTTATTTATTTGTCATTTTTGATACAATTTATTGAAATTGTCGGTCGCAGGTAAACTTATATACAATACTCGAGCTGTAACGTGCTCGCGAAAAATAACAAAACTCGTATGTTAGTTTTCCACTCGTACGTAATATGCTAGTTACAGCTCTTGTAATGTAATATACTATTAAAACAACTATGACATATTATGACAATCATATCTACATGGTTATGTAACGATGTAAGCAATAAGGAAATTTTGCATTTGCTTCCAGTTATTGCAAAAAACTGTAAGCTCAATAAAATTTCCTAATTTTCATTTAAAGTAAAAATTAGTACACAAATCTACATCGGACTTTAGTCCGTTGTTCGTTATCTAAATTTTACAGGGTGGCAAACTCATTGGTTTTAAGTCATTTGGTTATCTGAGAACATGTTTATGTCACTTTGGATTAAATTCGACCATAGCGCTAAAATAATTTTGAACTGCTAAATTTGCATTATCTACCACTGTGCGGTGGCTCCATTTAGGAATGCACCCAGCTCTCCTATTTTGTTATTCAAACACTGGATGTTCACATAAAGTATTTTTAATTGATAATTTTTACAATTGATAGGTGTTTTGCGTGGTACTGCAAAGCGCCCTTCTTGTGACGTTACCCCGGTAGAGTTTGGAGCTGGTTTATATCTGTCTTGTTGTGGAAAATGTTCAGATTGTTGTTGGTTGTATGGAGCAAGATTGATTCTGGTCTATATGGTTGATGCCGCTCCGTCTCAAAAATCGCTCTGCTCCGTTTTGTATCTATTGAATACTTCAAAGTTAAACTTCTTAAAACTCACTCCTACTGGCCAGAAATCTGGGTTATATACTTGTGCTTTGTGTTTCATGTGTAGCGGAAGGTTTCCATCTTAGGTTTTTGGTTCTAGTACTCCAGGTTTGGATGCTAAATGGATTATCTTTTCTTTCATTTGTTTTCTTTTAATAGGCTTATTCTTTCTTCCATTTCTTGAATTTTTCTATTAAGTAATGTGTTTTTGCTTACATTGTATGAGAGTTTGTGCATGTGTTGTTTACTAAAATAATAATAAATAATAATGATAAACTTTATTGTCGACAAAAATTGCGTACAATAGGCATACACTGTTGGAAATAATTCACGAGCACACCGTGTATAATGTGAACACGTGTGTCTAGCGCAATGAAATTTGGTATGGAAGTAATACTAAAGTAGTATAACACCCTCACATGGAGAGCGGCGCAACCCTGCTGGAAGGGGATGCATCAATAGCTAGAGTAAGTAAGTAGTCAATACATACTACACTCGTCGCCGCTTTGTCTACCACGTTGTACGCTAGCGTGTTTTAACCTCAACCCCAAATTTGTATGATTTTATTAAGGAACCACTACCAATACACCATTGGGACTATAGTTCGTTCCATCTATATGTTTTTATGTGACTTCTACAATTTTTGACGATATCGCCTGAAGAAGCGTCTAGTAAGACGCGAAACATGTAGCGACCATAAAATAAAGGAAATAATAAGGACTACCACGTGAGTTTTTAGTTAATCGATACCTTATTGGACACCAAAGAATTTATTTGCCGGATTTAACGATATCTTCACAGGACTGTCTACCTCGGCTGCCGCCATTTTATAAACTTCACAAACAGAACTAATAATAATAATAGCTTACATAAGCAACAATCGGGAATGATATTAGTGAGGATTAATAACTAAATAACAAGTAATCCAGTTATTTGAGTGTAAATTAAACAACAATTCGCGTTGACATTGACAGTTGTCAAGGTATCACAATAAATGCTCAAACAGAAACAGCGGATCATGCACCCGCTGACAATGGCCAAGGCGCTCATAAAATGCGATCACTATGTGTTGAATGGTTTCGTGGCTTCATCTAAAAAGATTATACTATTATACGCAAAACCATTGGATCACGAGTGCAATATTCCATCGTTTTTATCACAGAATTCTTTTCTCAGATCTATTATGATTTTATCAAAATTACAGCTAAATAGAGATTATCGATTACAGTAAAAACACACAAACAAATATGAAGAAATCTGTAAATTACTCGATTTCATCAGTTTCTTAATTTATACACACTATATATCACCCAGCTATAAGACAACAACTTAAGGCAAGTCAATCTATGGTTTTCCTAAAATTCCCAGCATTAATAACTATGACAACATAGTGGTATTCTATTTTAATTAAGAGTTTTAACAAACGTCAATTCCAGAGTATCGCAGTCCCTTATCATGGGTACTGTCTCAATAGCTAATGCACTGGCATTCGCTCCAAACTTCCAACGAGGACTTGCAGCAGCGGCAAAAGTATTCGATCTACTAAACCGACAGCCAGAAATACAGGATGAGCGAAATGCGTCACGTGAGCCATGGGTACCGGAATATAACAAAACACAGTTAATCTGTAATTTAATATTATTTATGGTTGTAGCACAAGGGAAATATAGACTACACCGACGTTATCTTCTCTTACCCAACACGCGATGGAACATTAGTGTTGAGAGGATTAAATTTAAATGTTATCGAAGGTCAAACTGTTGCATTGGTAGGCCCGAGCGGTTGCGGAAAGTCAACTTTAATACAACTATTAGAAAGATTCTACGATCCAAATTCAGGAAATGTAATGGCCGACGGCAGAGACTTGAGAACCACACAGTTGGCAAATTTACGGTCACACTTAAGTATCGTATCTCAAGAACCAAATCTATTTGATAGAACTATTGCTGAAAATATAGCATATGGTGACAACGAAAGAGAATTGCCGAGAGAGGAAGTCATTATTGCAGCAAAAAATGCCAATATTCATACTTTTATTTCTTCACTGCCACTGGTAAGTTATAACATCATCTGACTTCGAGTGTTGATATAGTATTATAAGTAAGGGCATATTATACACTTATTACTTTCAGGGCTATGACACTCCATTGGGTGAAAGAGGAACTCAATTGTCTGGCGGTCAAAAACAACGAGTCGCTATTGCAAGAGCATTGGTTAGAAATCCAGAAGTGCTTCTTCTCGACGAAGCTACATCCGCCCTGGATACAGAAAGTGAGAAGGTTGTCCAAGAAGCATTAGACAAAGCAAGAGAAGGCCGCACATGCATAACAATAGCTCACAGATTAAGTACGATACAAGACGCTGAGGTTATTTGTGTCATAAATGGTGGTCGAGTTTATGAAATGGGTACACATTCTGAATTACTGTCTCAGAAGGGTTTATATCATAAGCTTCATAGTCTGCAAAATGGACGAAAATAAGCCGTTTATATCAATTACATATATTCATAAAAATATTGTTTGAACTTGTACATAAGTTAATTTATTCAAATATTTGAAAAACAAATAGCTTTTATAACATGTTACTTATGTTAAGGTTCTCCGCGTTAATTCGATGTGTTTTGAATCCTCATTCTCAATAGTCCAGCAACTTGAAGGTGACCTGCAAAATAAAATTTCTGTGGCAACATAATTAACAAGTAAATGCTACACAATGGGTGATATGAATAAAAAAGAATAGAGTAATAAACACTTATGCTCAATTTATTGACAATGGCATTCCCATAGAATGATATTCCTGGCAGTGAGCATCTGTTCGAGATTTTCATACTTATCTATTGGAGCATTTATTGAACATAAAGTATATATAGTACATAATATATTATTATAATAAAGTACCTATTATAGTATATTTAATTTTTATTCATAAAGCAGTTTTGCTAAATATTGGTGATATAAGAATAACCTTTGTATTCTTTAACCGACTTTAAATTATTTCTTCGGGACATTATAACAAAATTCATCAATATTTTTAATGTATTTCTTAATTAAATTTTAAATAAGAAAGTGTTTGTCAGTATATCAAACCGGTAAGCAACACATCACAAATTAACAAGTTCTGACCATATTTCAAAACCATGCTGTTTATTTTCTTTTATAAAAATAGTAAAATACTTAAACTATTGTATTTTTTGCGATTAAGGACCATTTTTACAATTGCGGTATATACTTGGAATAGCTAATACATCTTAGAATTAGACTGGTATTGCTATGCGAACAAAGGTAGCTGAACCAATGGGAGGCGGCGCAGGAGTATTTATTCCGGGAATACCTATTCCAATGACTATACCACACTTGCAAAAAATGGCCCTAAATAGTACAAATTTGTTCGTTGCGATGATAATAATAGTAACAATAATAATAATAATAATAATAATAATAATAATAGTATCTAAATTATATTATCTAGGTTTAATGTATTTAATGAGATGTATCAGAGAATTCCAATAGATACTAATAATAATAGGCTTCAGCGAAGCTCGGTACTACCAATTTGCCCTGATGATCCTCATTACTTTTCAAAATCTATTAGTCTAATTTTAGTATTTGTGTTGTATCTAAATTATATTATCTAGGTTTAATATATTTAATGAGATGTATCAGAGAGTTCCAATAAATAATAATAATAATAGTAATAATAATAATAATCTTTATTGTAAGGAAACCCACTTAGAAGGTAATACCAAAGATAAGAGAATTATAAGATACGTCACTAGACAAGAAAACGTGGTTCGAGAGTGAGATAGATTTGGTCAACGAAAAGATGGCTACCAACAGCTGGTTGTGTTTGTATACTAGCGGGTGACATCGGGTGACATAACCTTAGTTTGGTGTTTACGTTCCTTGGATTGTGCAAGATTGTGTATGTAATGTTTTAATAAGCATTTTAATGAGTGGTCATTTATCAAAAAAATAGAATAAAATATATAAAACACATTGGTTGCCAGCAACAAGTCATAATAATAATGTGAGTTTGAATATCGATGGCCTAGGCAAACAATCACACAGTTATTTGCTTATATATTAATTATACTTTCAAAAAGTCAACAAACCGCTGTTATTTGTTATATTATAATCCACTATTTTTGTTAATATTCATTCCATTTAGGTGACTATCGGATACGTTTTATTTTATTTATATACGTGAATATTGATTTGTTTTCATTTGCATTACATAACCTCTAATGTCGGTAACGCTCCGCCCATCGTGCATTGTATTCGTTAGTTTAAAATTCCCGCCAATTCCCGTCTTGTTTGGTCAACGGTTTAAAGCTCACATGCGTTCAAGGTCATCAAATGTGGACCCCACTAAATCAACGGAGCCGACCCGAAGCGTCACATCTTTATATTCTTTTATCTTTGGTAATACATATTACAATTGAATAAATCATTTGACAATAATAATAATAACAACCACTACGATATACTACTACAGAGAGCAATAGATCATAAAACACAGCAACAACAGCAGAAATATAATACTAACAGCACACAATAAAACATATAAATGTAAATCATGCGGAACAATACAATACATATAAAGTGCAATTAATTATATATTCAAAATATCCGCTAATCTAGCGTCAGCGATCACGCACATACGGTATACCGGGATCTACGCATAACGTTTGTTCTAGTACGTGGCAAATAAAACGTAGACCCAGAACGGGAAGAAGTACGCGGCACAATGAAATTAACGCACAACAGTAAATATGCACTGTCCACCTTATTATTAATGAGTTTCCACAGAAATCTCGCACTTTGGATCTCACGTCGTTCACTCCACGCCATCAGGCCATGACGCTGCAGCAAGGAACCATAGTCTGTGTTGCGCTGCGGATATACATCATCTGCCCTAAATAAGAGGTATTTGAGGAATCTTCTTTGGACCTTTTCAACCGAAAGCTGGTGGCTGGTATAATAAGGGCACCAAACTATAGAAGCGTACTCCAGGCGCGAGACTATAAACGCATTGTAGAGAATCCTTACTGCATCTACATTTTGGAAAGGTCGTGTTGTTTTTAGTATAAAACCGAGCAATCTATTCGAAGAGGCACTTATGGTGTCAACGTGATGTTGGAATGTGAGACGAGAATCAAACCACACGCCCAGATCCCGCACAAGCATTTGCCTGACTAGCTTATGGCCAGAAATATTGTAAGTGGACTCAATAGGCGAATGTGCACGGGAATAAGAAACATAGACGCACTTCTCCACACTCCGAAGTCGCAATCCGAAGTCGTCACACCACCTCTCCAACAGTGCCAAATTTGCCTAAAGTACACTCACATCCGTCAGATCATCAACCACTCCGTATATCTTCAAATCATCCGCATACGCCAGAACTCGACATGTAACAGGTTGACCCTTGAGGGACACCGGATGTTGAACGAAACACAAAAGACCTATGTCCACCGTAGAATACATAGTTGTTCCTGGCTTTCAGGTACGATGAAATCAACTGCACAAGCAACGCCGAGCATCCCATAGCAGAAATTTTCCGGAACAAAACACCGTGATCCAAAAGATCAAAATCCTTGGAAAAGTCCGTGTAAATCACATCCACCTGACCGCCTCGATCCAAAACCTCCGACGTATATTGACAAATGGATGCCAAATTCGTAACCGTGAACCTGCATGTTGGTTTGGTGATAAAAACCCTCTTACATTCTTGTATATAACCGCGTACAGCGCGTGCTCCAAGACCTTCGAAAAATTAGACAAAATAGAAATTGGTCTGTAGTTCTTTATAACCGTGGGATTTCCTTTCTTGAGGACCGGCACCACTCGCGCTATTTTCCAGCGCCTCGGAAAAGTAGCTGACTTTATTGCCAAATTGACAATAGATGTCATTGGTTTAGCCAGAATGTAACGTGCATCCTTCAAGAAGAAACTTGGAATTTGATCATCGCCAGCTGTAAATTTATTTGGCAATGTACCCATTATTGTGACCAAGTCAGATTCAGTGATAAATCCAACAGGAAATGACGGCATATAAGATATCTGCTCCCCAGCTATGACATCAGCACACGGCAACCGATAAACATCAGAAAAAAATCCCCAAATGCATCAACAATGCTCTTGGGGCTACTGTGACTTCCACCATCAGAACGGATTTCTCCTGGTATCCTCGAGGCGCTCCTCTTCTCGTTGGCAAAACGAAAAATATTACCAGGATTCGCTCTGAGTCCTTCCCCAACAGATCGAAAATGCCGTCGATATGCCTCACTGATTTGGACCTTCACCAAAGATCGAAGTCTTCTAAATTCATGATTATAATAATTCCTTGCTGTATGATTAAACTTCCTTCTGTTGTAAGCCTTCGTCCTAATATTGCGCACGATCACGGGTGTAAACCATGGAGGGTAGCCATCAACGTTGGAAACCCTCCTCCTCGGAACTGAGATATCCAGAACACGGTATAATAAGGTATAAAACATATCGGCCGCGTCGTCAACGTCTGTACATCCATCAACAGGCGACCAGTCTACGTTGCAAAGTCGATCGTAGAGCTCAAAGAAGTCAGTACGTCGAAAATTGTAGGCGTAACCATGTGGCTGACGAAAAGCCGGGACGCGGCGTTTCGTCGATATGGTCACCTGCACAGAAAACGGCCAAATGCGGCCACAACTATGTCAATTAGCGGCACAAGAGTTGTCAGCATTCTGGTATCTAAGCCGACACAGGAAAACTTATTGAGGACAGCAATCAAAACACCACCACAGCGACTCCTGCCCACAGTGTGAAACATCCTATAGCATCTGAAGACATATAGGTCGAGTGGAAAAGCTAATAGCTCTCAACAGAATCGTTATGCCAGGTTTCCGTGAGCAACACGCAATCGTAGTTAAACTCCATGATGCTCTAATAAAATTCTTGTGTTTTTGAACACAAACCACGAGTATTCTGATAATAAAAATTTAAATTAAAACTATAACTAGAAGTAAATGGGTTTGGCGAACTTAGTTTTCCAATACTACGGTGAGAATTCCGGCAACATACTTGTTTTGACATTTGTTTCGCCTCCAGAAGTACGGCTGATCAATTCATTCTTTACGGTCTTATAGAGAGTGTTCTGCATAGGTGTGCGATCGCGGGATATGGAAATCGAACGCCATTGCTCCACAGATTTTAACTCTTTCTTTATGGCAACAGATACACATTCCTTAGAGCTCAGTACAATTTTTATAGGACGACGAAGCACCTCCCTGGATGCATCAAAGCGCCCAAGACGGACAGGAACAACATTCAAATTGCCAACACCCAAAAAGTCCAGCAAATTTCCCACAAACGCAGAGTCAGCATCCACCTGGCTCTTCCTAGAACCACCAATGTTCTCAGTACATCCATATACAATTAAATTATTGGAGCGCTTGGTGCGTTCAACGACCTCCTGTATGATTCAGCATAGACAGAGAAGACTTCTCAGAAGATGCAGAGACCGCCGATCTAAATTGTTCTATTTCACCCTGTAGAGAAAATATGACTGCCTTCAACCCATTCAGGTCGCAACTCAATTTGCTGCAGGTTTGACATGACCAAGAGATGCCAGTCTTCTGCTTGATCGCTCGGGCCTCCGAACTAGAAATATCTATGCACAGAAGCCGATATGCAGCACCACAGATGCTACAATCCAGCATGCGATGGGACTCATCAATTTACAAGCAACCCCGGTCATAATTGCCAAGAAGTCCCAACAATACCAATCGCAAAGCGACCAAGGAGATAGCAAACCAGAAAGTGGGGTTAGGAGCAGGGAAAGACGTTCTTCGTACCAATGGGGCCGGTCGTGGTGACTAACAACACAGTAATAAAGGCCACGAAAGGTAAACAAGAGGGGAGGACAGAACAGTTCAAGAAAATAAGTACCAAAAATTAAATGACAAGAAAATATAACAAAAATAGAATAACACCAATGTTATGTGGCAACAAAATTATCGCATATAACAAGCACCAGAACGGTAAAATGGATAGAACTACTTACCATTATTAGTAAGCCAATGTAACTACACTATGAAACAATAAAACAAATAAAGGCCGCACAAGAAACCGGATAACGTAATCACTGCAGAGTACAGTCACACGCGTGTTCAACGCATAACGTACCGTATTGATAAATAAAAAAATCATCACGTATTTTGTAGCAGGTTTTGTGTCATGAAATGAACTATTGTTTATTGGTGCATATTAAATCGGGACTACTACAACTGTTGCGACAGCATTTGACGTGTCTTGACAACTATCGTCAATAAATACGTACGTATATAAATAATTAACTGAATATTTGTACACCTACTGAACTATTATACATATAATATTATAGGGATGTAGACGCAAAACAGGTAAAATTTTTCGTAGAAATAAAACGAGAGTTCTTCTCTGTTCAAATTGGTAATACAGGGTCTCCCACGACGAGCTGCCATGAGAAGTATATGGAGAACCAAATAAAATGAGAGATTGAAAATTTGTGGACTGATATTTTTGGACACGATCGTCTCAACTAAAATATTTTGAGTTTTAGGTTACTTCCAGTTACATCGGAAATGAAGTCATCTTTTATATGTCAAACGGAACACCCTGTATTTTATCGAATTTTTGTAATCTTTATTCAATTTTAGATCAATTTTATGTTACATATAACCTATACCTAACATGTGACATTTCTGAGATCGTGGGCTTAAAGGTAAAAGTCACTAACTAACATTTTGTTACATTTTCTTGAAACGCGAATTAATTGTAGTCAAATGCTTCTAAATGCGCATCTTGTACAAGGAGGCGATCAATAAGTGTTCTAAGTACTCGAAAATGCATTAATTATCCAGAAAATATCATTATATTTGTTGGTAATACATCTTAAAGTCAGATTTTCGTAATTATTTTAGATGTTAGTTAGTGACTTTTACCTTTAACCCGACGAGATATTCATTCCTTTCATTAAAAAATGGCAGCTGCACGGTTACTTTCAATTACTTATAAATTATCCCCTGTAACTGTTGGAAAAAAAGTTGTCCGACAAAATTGTTGTGAAGGTAACATATTATCGACACATCGGTAGAATTCTTCTAAAAGTTATACAGGCTGTTCAAATTATAAGATCAAAGTTGAATTCTAGAAAAGTACTAAAAGTCGATTTTTTGAAATGGCAACCCTAACATATGAATACATTTCTCAATTCTATGGAAAATTTTAATCAACTAAAAAGTTTTCCACTAAACATGCCTCAATTCTTTTTAACATATTATTGTTGGTGGCGTCCCTGATAGAGTTAGCACATAACCCATTGAAAGCAGATCGAACTCTATCTTTCATGTTTAGGGAAAAACGGCAGCGCTTTTGAACACTGAAATAGAACTAAGCAGTTTTTTTTTTTAATTTACTTAAGGATTTTGTTTTATTTTTAATATTATGTTTTATTGCAGACTTATAATTTTATAAACAATAGAATAATTATAATGAAAAATGACCTAAAAAAACTTGTTCAATAAAGTTCTGTTTATTCCAAATTGTTCACTTGTTTTCAAACGCAATCTAGATTTGGCAATGTTTGCAATTTCTACTGTCATGTTTAAAAATCGATTTAAGTAGGTAAAAATGCATTTCAGGTATAGGATATTTTACACAAAGTTTATCTAAAATATTTCATAGCATTCAAAAATGCATTCATATGTTAGGGTTGCCATTTGAAAAAATCGACTTTTAGTACTTTTCTCGAATTCAACTTTGATCTTATAATTTGAACACCCTGTATAACTTTTAGAAGAACTCTACCGATGAGTCGATAATATATTACGCTCACAACAATTTTGCCGGACAACTTCTTTCCAACGGTCACAGGTGATTATTTATAAGTAATTGAAAGCAACCTGCAACTGTCATTTTTTAATAAAAAAATTGGATATTACAAAAATTACGCATGTTAGGTATAGGAAATGTAACATAAAATTGATCTAAAATTTAATAAAGATTTCAATAATGCTATAAAATACAGGCGGATTCCGGTTACCGGAAGTAACGTAAAACTCAAAATATTTTAGTTGAGACGATCGTTTCCAACAATATAAGTCCACAAATTTTCAATTTCTCATTTCATTTGGTTCTCCACACAGTTCTCGTCGCACCAGCTCGTCGTGAGAGACCCTGTATAATTGTGTTATTAGGTACTAGGAAACACAATAGGGTATTCCGGTCATGTCAAAATTTAGGCAGATATTCGGTTTAACCTATTGTACAATTTATGAGGATTCATAAAGTTAAGCTATGAGCTTTCTTATTCAGTTTTTCTATGAGATAATTGCAATTAAAAGTGCATTTCGTGTGAATTCACAGACCACCCTCGGAAATACACGATGATTACCGATCCCTAGTAGCGGTGGCAACAGCGGACACCTCTCGAACAGCTGATAGGCCAAGTTGACGGTTGGCCACCCTGTTGTTTGACAACGAATAAAGGTAACTTTTTTGGGAGATGATTTGATCATCGAAACTTGAAGCCAAGCATCTCTCATCTCGCTAGTCGGCCATGTAAAGAAAATCTTATCAGGAGTTACTGCTCTACTGCTGTTACAGCCCGGCACAGAACAACTGTCGGCGTTGGAGTTTATACATTTTGAACAAGTGTTTGATATAACCTCAATAACCAAAGCAGGTGTCAACAAACGAGCGATCCTAAACGTTGACACAACAGAAGACAAAAATTTACTACGTGCACCCTAGATATAGCAACGTTGTCAAGTCGCTCACTTTGAGCGGTCTTTGTGACGTCACAAAGACCAATCCTAATTCAAACTTCAAACAACGATTTCTCTTAATTTAAAACAATGTTTGATATTTTACTTGTGAAATACCCTATTATATTACCAATTTGAACAGAGAAGAACTCTCGTTTTATTTCTACGATATAATATTATGTTGTGAGCTGCCATGGGTGGCAATTTAGAATACTTTTTCATTTAAAAATTATTCTTTATGTTTACATAAAGATATGTACAAACATATAACAGAAAAAGTATTGATGTAATATTAGTACAAAAAAAAACTAATCGGCTGTTGTTTTTTGCTCGCAAATGTACCCGGCCCCCTTAACTAACAACTCAATAAATTGTGATTCTATTCCAATAGTCGTATTAAGTAAAATAAGAATTTTCTTTTCGTCCTTATCGCATTGTCGTGCTATAATTCGTTACTGAGATATTTGTTTTCTTAATAACCTTGTTTACAGCTTTATAGAAATTTATTAAAGCACAAAATTCAATCGTGTTCTTAAGTTAACTAACATTACGGGTAAACAAAACCAGTGCAGTATTTCTTGCCCGTTGATTTGAAACGTATTGCTGATTAAATTTTGGGTTTGCAGGGCTAAATTAAAGATGTTGTTTTTTCGACCTTTTAATTTTATCCAATATTTCGCCAAAAATTGTGGCTTCCTCAGGGACTACATAAAACAAAAGATACAAACAAGTTAACCAACACTTCAACAATGCACAGAAACTAATAAATTACCAAATAATAGTCTTAGAACACAAGTACATTTAACACAGGTGACGGCATGTCAAACACACAAGCTCCAAGTGCGAGCGTACAGCTGATACTGGCGGGAAACGGTCAACGGACCCATCCTTCCAACCAGAATTCGCCGCAACAAAAAATTCACGCAAATTTACAACGAAAACCTTAAAAAATCGAAAGACCTCCAAAGACTCCTTTGGAGTACATGTCCAATGTTGTTTACTGTGTACCGTGTGCTGGGTGTGAGGCGCGTTACGTGGGTCAAACGGGAAACTGGTTGAAGACCAGGTTAAGCCAACATAAGTTGGACATTCGAAATAAGAAATTAACGAGCGCATTGTCCCAACATTCCATTAATGAAAGCCATACCATAGACTTCGACAACGTTGAAATCTTGTACAAGAAACGTAACCTCAGAGAAAGGCTTTTCTTTGAAATGATTGGGATTAAAGAAACTAACGCCGCCATGAATTTCCGATCGGACACGGAGAATCTAAGTAATATCTACAGTTTTTTGCTTAATTTGGATTACGATCACTCGAGGGTTTTGAATTACACGACGGTTAATGTGGGGGATGTTAGCGAGTTAATGGTTTGATTTTTGACTTGTAGTTTTTATTATAATGATGCAAATGCAATGTTGCTCCGTCCACTTTATTATTATTATTTTTATTTTGTGAATTGCTAGCATATTACCATGTATTTTTTAAGGTTTTCGTTGTAAATTTGCGTGAATTTTTTGTTGCGGCGAATTCTGGTTGGAAGGACCGTTTCCCGCCAGTATCAGCTGTACGCTCGCACTTGGAGCTTGTGTGTTTGACATGCCGTCACCTGTGTTAAATGTAGTTGTGTTCTAAGACTATTATTTGGTAATTTATTAGTTTCTGTGCATTGTTGAAGTGTTGGTTAACTTGTTTGAATCTTTTGTTTTATGTAGTCCCTGAGGAAGCCACAATTTTTGGCGAAATATTGGATAAAATTAAAAGGTCGAAAAAACAACATCTTTAATTTAGCCCTGCAAACCCAAAATTTAATCAGCAATACATTACGGGTAAAGTTTAAATGTTTTTAACCAGCCCGGAAAAGAATTGGAAAGACGATTCTTTAACTCTGCAAAAATCGGGTAGCTTTTTACATTGTATCGCGTTCATGTTTAAGCCTACGGGCAGAAAAATACAATGTTATGATGAAATGATTCGGAAGTAAAACGAACTTTTTTTCAAATTTTGTTGGTTAGTTGTTTTAGTTATGACTTATGCCTTTGCAAAAACAGGGTCTAATACTTTTGTGACCGATAGTAAATGTTATTTGGTAATAATTTTAATGATAACGGTTTCCGAAAAACTATCGATTTTTGAGAATATCGCCAAAATCAAAATTTCTTAAATCTCGTATGCAGGAAAACCTTTGAGATAATAAGGCCAAACAATAATGTTATATAAAAACTAGGGAGAAAATTATCTTCAGTTAAAATACCACCACCGTAAAATATTACAAAAAAAAAACAAGTAAAGCGATTTTACCCATTCACGAACATGTCCTTACTTTTTAAGAGATAAGTCTGTATACCAAATTTCAGATCAATTACTTCAAAATTACGGCAGTTATCGTGCACACAGACGGATAGACGGACGGACGGACAGACAGACGGCCATAGCTAAATCGATTCAGTTTTCAATTCTGATCACAGCCATATATATAAGTCTATATCTACCACGCCTCCTTAAGGGTGTTACAAATGTTGAATAAAACTCGATATACCCTCACCACATTAAATGTGAGGGGTATGAAAATAAAACAACAATAATAATAGTTATCAAAATAATGTTTAAAAAATCATTAGATAAAACATATTACAAAGTGTTTATATATTTTTACCAAAAAGTAATTTGTTACAAATATCTTATTGGTTTTTAATTTCGACGAGAACCAATCCACGACTAATTTCTACGCGAACTCGAGACAAGACGAGCGCGTCGCACGTCATGTATTGTTTGACCTTGTACCACGCTTACTAAAACCGTTTAGACATACTATTTGAACGGCAACACTGTCGGATGTTGCAAACATTGCGGTTTGTAAGTAACATACACTGTAGACGCCATATACGCGGTGCAATGAAGTGAAGCTATACACGTACGGGAGTCCAGATAATCGGTTGTATGAAAGGACGCCACATGTATAGCAAACTGAAAGTAGGTGATTGATAATCAAGAAACAAATGTCGTCACCCAACACTGGACGTCATATGGAACAGTATATTTGAACAAAAATATTGTATACAGGACTCCTTCGACTGGACGCCATAAGCATGTTTTTTGAATGGACGCCCTAATAAAAAAAGGACTAAGTATCAAACCAACTGCTACGAAGATACTGTCTGTGCTGTGCACTGTACTGTACTGTACTGTGTATGTTAGGAAGGGGGGGATTATATTAACCTTCAAAACGTGTCAGCTTTTCTTTCTTATCCTGTTGTTCAGCAAAAAAATGAGTAGGTACTTTACTTTTTAGTTGACAATCAAAATCACACTAACCTTGCGTTCGTGCTAGAAGATAGGGATCTGGATGAACGTTGACGTTGACATCTTTTGCCAATAACCACCGAACTAAAGATGCGTGGCCAAACGAGGAAGCCAAGTGAATAGGAGCAAAGCCTTTAGCATTAGGTTCGTTAATGCTAACTCCAGCATAGTACAATGTATGCATGCAAGACGCATCTTTTAAATTGGGATTCTTAACGTGGTTGTAAACAGCCAGATAGAAAGCATTCTCGCCATTAAACGATTTCAAGTGAATATCAACTCCTGCAATAAAAAAAACAACATAATATATACTGTTTATTATAAACCACAGTCCCGCGACAGTGCTCGCGATTGGTTATGTAAGTTTATTTATAGCATATGTAGCAAGTAATATGTAAAATAAAATTCGACAAAAACCTTCATTCCCGCTTTGGCTGTTCGAAAAACTGAGTCTCTCTCGAGATTGTTTTCGAATCCAGCCGATTACTAGATTAACAACATAAGGGGTTTGTTCGAGCAGCACCAAAATAAGTGCATAAAGTTCTCACATAAAGAGAAATAGGGGGTTTGCCCTTCGAAAACCACCATTGCGCATGAGTAGAAGAATACCTAATTGTATTGACTGCTACGCGAACAAACCTAATATGCTGATATACATATATCGCGATTGATTATATAGATCAGTGGTTCCCAAAGTGGGTGCTACCGCACATCTGGTGCTGCCGCTCCCATTTGCTTTTCCACCTGACCGCGCTAGGATCAATTTCCAGACCCTACTAACGTCAGTCCCGTCCTCGCGATTGATGTTGTCAGGATGTCTGTAAATTTCGATGGCTTCTCTAATAAGCCTTTGATGATAATTAATTAGCCACCCTTGCCAACATCTTTACGTCATCTAAATCCATTGTGTCCCGACTCGCCATTATTGGATGTGCTGGTATACAGAACGTCAACAGGCAGGCTTAAACATACAGTCTACCGTAAGAAGACACATACCGATCGGTACTTGAACGCCAAATCACACCCCCATCCCCAACAGAAGAGAAGTGTTATTAACACTATTCAACAGAGCCGCGAAGGTATGCGACTCCAGCACCTTGGACGACGTACGGAAACACTTGGAGAGGGCTCTACGTCAGAATGGCTACACCAAATCTGACATGGCTTGGTTACCGAGACACCCGGCTAGGCAAGATTCAACACTCCGCTGTTGCTCAACACTGCCACGACTCGGGACACTCAATGACACTCAGCATTTACAAATCTTGACACACGACATAACCCGGAAGCAGTTCATTTTCTAAATGATTCTGGCCGTGAAAGCCTACGTACTTATCTAAAATGGTTGCTTTCTATTTAAGACAAAGATTCAACAGGAGAACTATCGTTGCGCCAAGACGGAGCTTGATACACGCTCGGCCTCGGGTGAACTGCATCTATACCCGGTTGTGGTTGCTAGACCACGTACTCTCCTACTGGTCTCCGTTATCTGGATGGACAGGATCAGGAAAACTAAATGTCAGCAATTTATATCGTGGCCTTGATATTTATTATCAAAACTGTCGTGGGCTACGCACTAAGAGCCACATATTTTTACCAAATGTTTTGTAGTTTATCACCGGATATAGTTTTACTGACTGAAACCTGGCTTAATGCTAGCATTGACACCGAACTCTTCCCACCTATTACACTATTCTTAGATGTGATCGTGATCTCGCCCGGCCTAGAAAGACCACGGGGGGTGGTGTTTTGGTGGCAGCTTCTGATTCTGTCTTGTGAACTGCTGTCAATGCGGATGCAATTCGAGGCCTGGTTCCTCTTGTTGTTCATATCGTATGCAAGTTGACTATGGGCTCCGCAACGCTTTTGCTTACATTAATCTATATTCCACCGGGTACCCCTTTTAATGATGATGTCTTTCTAGGCGCTGAGTGTTTTATTGGCGGGTGAGGTTATTCTCCCTGTGGGTGACTTTAACATGCCTTCGTACTTTGAAAATCCGGGAAGATTTCCTGGGACTTGTCGTTGCTTGCGTCAGTTTGCTCAATTTCTGGCATTACATCAAATGAATAATGTTGTAATTCTCGGGGCAGATTGCTTGACCTGGTATGGTGCTCTAAGCGGGTCATCCTCAATGACCTGCGGTGTGATACTTTGCTGGCGCCTGAAGATTTATTTCATCCTGCACTTGAGTTCTCACTGAATTTGAAATGCATCAGGGAAATTGGATTTCCTTCAGCTGAAGGACCGCGCTGGTTTTGTACGCTGGGTTTGTACGAGCATTTGATTGAGATCGATTGGTCTTCGTTGGAGAGATTTATTGATGTTGACTTGGCGATTGATCACTTTTACAATATGCTGTACAGCGCATTTAACCTGCACATATCCGCTATGGCAGGACAGTAGCGGAATTACGCCGTGGTTTGATTCCACCATCAAGAATTACCTGAAGAATTACTACCGGCGCAGATGTAAGTCTACGGGAGCATTGAGGTACTATAGCGAGTTTAAAGGCTTGAGATCCATGCTTTATAAGGATATAAATACGGCCTACACGGCATACGTTTGTAGGGCTCAGAGTGACATTAAGAGCGACCCTAGTAAATTTGGTCTTTTGTGCGACAGAGGAGAGGAAATACACGAACACCCAACAGCTTGCATGATGACGTTGCTCATTATACGTCTCCCGAAGATATAGTTAATGCCTTTACGAGTGAGTTTGCGTCGTCGTTCTCAGGTGTGGACCTTGATGGGGTTAGTGATGAGTTGCCAGTGTCCAATCATCCTCTGTTTCGTCTTGCACAGACCAGTGAGGAGGGATTAATCAAGGTGATGTCGAGGCTCTCGAGTGGCATGACGGCTAGTGACGACGATGTTCCGAGTTTTTTAATTCGTGATTGTAGGCATGTACTTGCAAAGCCCTTGTCTGTCATTATAAATAGGAGCATTGGGCAGTCATGTTTTCCTGTTAAGTGGAAGATGTGTCGAGTTATTCCTGTTTTTAAGAAGAGTGATAACACGGCTACGGCAAATTATCGCCCAATCTCAATTATTTCCAACTCTGCTAAGATCATGGAAATGCACGTGTCAGCAAATATTTTGTCATGTGCTCAGCAGCATGGGTTTCATCCTGGTAGGTCAACGGATACCAACATGTGTTGCTTGACCCAATATGTAAGCGAAGTCATCAATAGGGGAGGCCTGGTTGATGTGGTATACACAGATTTTTCGAAGGCTTTTGAAAAATTGCCGCACAAGTTTTTATTGCACAAGTTTGAGTTCATAGTCTTCAATGATCCAGCTTTGCGACTTATGGCTTCTTACCTGAGCAATTGTTCTAACTATGTTTTCTACAATGGACTGACGTCTACACTGCATCGTCGAGAGTGCCGCAGGGCTCCAACCTTGGACCTCTGCAGTTTTTGGTCTACGTCAACGACCTGTTGGCCATGCTTCCCTGTGATCTGTTGCTTATTTTGACGATTTGAAATTGTACTGTTGTATCCGGGGTCCGGAAAGCGTTTCTATCTTGCAGCCTTCTCTTGATCTGCTCGCCGGGTGGATTCGCAGCTTCGGTTTGCCGCAAAACGTCGACAAGCGCTGCTTTATGAGTTTTACTACAAGGCACACTCCGTTTCCTTCAACCTATTCCATTGACAGTGTTCCTTTGGATCGTGTTGATCTGTTCAGGGACCTGGGAGTGTGATTTGACCCCAAACTGTCATTTTTCTGTTCGACCAAAGCTATTTGCTGCTGTTCGCATGTTTTGGTTCATTTATCGCTGTGGTGGTCCATTCAACAACTTGAATACCTTGAGGGCACTTTTTTTTTTCTTTTTTTTTTAAGGGCGAAGGGGCCCAGGAAGAACCCACCTCCACCCCGCTGCCTGGTATCGCCGTGAGGCATTCTGCAGTGCAGCGGCATCTTCCTTCCTTACCACAACAACAATTTGAATTATAAAAATCTGGGCCCCTTCGCTCTTATGCTCTAGTGACTTTATTTTAAAAAAAACAAATTACAACTAAACCCAGCCGGAGCTGACACCTTAAGAGGTTTACATAATTACCCTTAAAAGGAACATATAACATACAACCTACTTAACTACCCTACAGTTCTAAGCGTCTATGCATTTACCCTACTTGCAGGCGTCCTCGCGCACTCACTGGGACACATCCTGAACTATTTTCCGAAGCAGCGGTTTTTTTCCTGCGGCTCCTCCCCAGACTACGGTGTATCCAGAAGTCCGTGGTCCGGTGTTTCCAGGACCCTTTTCTCTCATACTCCGATTTTCCGGGAGCATTCTCGCGCCGGTTTTCCGGTCGCTTTCATTCCTGTTTGCTTTCCTTTCCGTCTGTCCCGTAGACCGTCCTGTCCCTTATAACTAAGGGGCGGGAGGTTCTCTCTCTCCTCGTCGCCTGTCTTCCTCGTCCTTTCGTCGGAGTATCGTTCCTATGGTACGAGTAATCTGCTCCCACGCTTCCGTGCTTTGCAGCATTCTCCGTACCATTCCTCCTACACTGAGGTCATCCCCACATGGGCACTCCCTTCTATAGACTTCCCAGCGGGGACATACAAATAGCGTGTGCTTCCGGGTGTCCTCTTCCTCTCCACAGTGTCTGCATTCGGGGCCGTCCCTCCTCTTAAATTTGAAGAGGTAGGCTCCAAAGCACCCGTGCCCAGTTAGGGCTTGGGTGAGCTCGTAGGTCACGTCTCCGTGCTTCCTATTCGTCCACTCATCCAAATCCGGTATCAGTCGGTGCGTCCACCGACCGTTGTTGTCCTCGTCCCATTCCTTCTGCCAGGCTTCCATCGTGCGTCGACGATGTTCTTGTCTGGAGGCGCCATCCTGTCCGCGTCCGTCATATATCCTCCTTCTTTCGTCTGCTTTTAGGTGCACCGGCACCATTGACGCTACCACCAAAGCAGCGCCCGTGGACACTGTTCTGTATGCCGACGTGACACCGACGGCAGCCCTTCGCTGTACTCGCAGGAGCCTTTGTTTCCGGTTTTCCAGCTGCATGTCGTCTGCCCAGACTGGTGCTGCATATAGCATCACTGATTCCTCAACCGACGCCAATACTCTTCTCTTAGCCGCCGACGGTCCCTCCATTCTAGGCATAAGTCTTAGCAGGGCCCCGGTGGTTCTCTCCGCTCTGGCTGCCACCTCCTCGACGTGTCTTCGGTACCTGCGGTTTCTTTCGATCCTCACCCACAGGTACTTAACGCTGTCTCCTGGTTGGATTCTCTTGGTTCCTACCGTCAGCGTCACCGGTTGACATTTTCTCTTACCGGTGAGGAGCACCGCTTCTGTCTTCTCGGCCGCAAGTTCAAGGTTTCTTTCCTCCATCCACTCGGTTATTCTGTGGATGGCGAGATTCGCCTTCGCCTCAAGCTCTGCACATGTGGTTGCTGTGACGACCAACGCGAGATCGTCCGCGTATGCCACCAGCTAGACCCCGCGCAGCCTGAGCCGCAACACTCCGTCATAGAGGACATTCCAAAGCGTTGGGCCCAGGACGGACCCCTGAGGGACGCCGCTGCTAACTCTCCGTCGGTCCTCTTCGCCATTGTTATCCCTGAGGATCAGCCATCTATCCCGCAGGTAACTCCGGATCATGTCCAACAGGTATGGACTCACACTTCTCCGTTGCAGTTCTGCGATGAGATGCTTCCACGGCACGGTGTTAAAGGCGTTGTTTACGTCAAGAGCAACCAGCATGCAGAACTTTTTTGTCCTCCGCGTTCCCTGATTTGCCCTCTCTGCCATCTCCATAACACTTCTCACCGCGTCTACCGTTGACTTTCCTTCTCGAAATCCGAACTGATTGCCCGCTAGGGGCGCTTTTTCTTCCAGTTCCGCCTTTAGCCTGTCCACGAGCAGGTGCTCCATCAGCTTGCTGACGGTGTTCAGGAGGCAGATGGGCCTGTACTTTGGCGCCTCTCCTTCAGTGGCTGCTTTCTTCGCCAGCAGTACGAGATTTGCCATCTTCCATTGAGCGGGGTAATTTCCGGACTTGAGGACACCGTTCAGAACGTCCTTCACGTAACCCCCCCGCCACCGCCACCATCTCCCTTACCGCTTCGGGTGGAATGCCGTCGGGTCCCGGCGCCTTCTTTGGTGCGACTCTGCACGCTGCTCTTCTTACTTCTTCTATCGAGAAAGTTGGGGCTTCTTCGTGCGGTTCGAGAGCATCCTCCTCCAGAGGCTCATACTCCGGGAACAGGGTCTCCGCCGCTTCTTTCAGCGTGCCCCTTGAGGGCACTCTGTAATGCTTATGTGCGCAGCCGTTTGGAATACTGCTCCTTGGTTTGGTATCCGATCTACGTATCGTCACAACTGCTCATTGATAGGGTACAAAGAGGTTCCTGAGGTACATATTATCCAAGCCAGATGGCAGCTATCCTCCGAGGGACATGGAGTATCAAGTAATGCTTGCGGAGAGTAACCTCGATTCCCTACAAAGGAGACGGGAGCTTCGCAGCATCACCTTTGGGCGTAACATCTCCTCGGGGAAAATTGAGTGTCCATTTCTATTTTTGCCAATAAATGTCCCGAGAATGTCATCCCGTCTTGCACATGTTTTCAGGGTTACTGCCGCTAGAACCAACATTGTCGTCAAGTCGCCGATTGGTCATGTCTCCCGAAACATCACCAGACTTGAGGTTGACTTAATTGATTGAGGAGCAGCCAGTGGTGGATTCATTTAGTTTTTTCAGCCGTTTGGTTGTGCTATTTTGTGATTATTATTTTGTTTTACTCAACTTTTGCGGAATATATTGTTTTTTCTTTTTTTTCTTATTACTCAAATAGTTATATTAAATAGTTACAGCTACGGTTATTTTATTTATATATGTATTTCTTTGGTTTGCCCTGTTATTAGTGTAAACTGTTGGGCATTAAATAAATATGATTATTATTAATATAACTATTCTGTTTATTCCCGTAGCATCCAACTTTAAATAAAGTTAGTGAATCTGATAAAAAATAGTACCCCTTACCCCAGAATCTTGTACATACTTTGTACTTCCTAAAAATCTAATAAAACTAAAAAGCACTAAGCCTGGACACACACATATTGGTAGTGTCCGACCGAAGGCGTTTTTTAGGGCCGAAGCCGATGTTCGGCTTTTCCGATATCGTCGGCCGAAGCCGAACCCGAAGCCGAAGCCGAAGGAAATCCATAATGCTAAAAAAGTAACGAAATTAAGAACATCGCAATTATTGTTACAATACTGATTTAACGAGGAGAGGGGTTATAAAACAAGAAACTGAAATTTTCTCAAGAAGTAAACTATCAGTTTTTCACAATTAAATGTGTAATGTCATACGGAAAAATATTGTATTAAATTTGGTCTGGTGCTCACATATGAAATTTGAATATATTATATGAATTAGTTACGTTTTATCTATTGTTTTTATCGTTTGTTCTTACTTTATCGTATTATCGTTACTCAGATCAGATGTAGATCAATTTTGCAATATCAGATAAATAAAACAAGCAAGGCCTCTACCAGGTGACCCACGGCATAGGTACTCCCTTTATTTTTTTTTGTTTATAAAGCTGGACGAATGAAATTTGGGAAAGTATTAAGACAAAAAACGACATTGTTTGGGATACTCTTGAGGTTAATATGACTTCCGGTTTTTCCGGAAATGACGTCATCATTGAAATTTTAAATGGCACACTATATTCTTTGTTTGATATTTTCAATCAGGATGATATTCTGAACACAAAAACATATCGATCGTCAATTTTTATCACCAAGGCAACGCAAAAATAACTTTTTTGTGTATTAATTTAGGTGGCTATGAATTGGTGAAAATAGTAGAAAATTGTCAAATAAATACTAACTAAATCGATTTTGGCCGACATTGCATTACTGGCTCCCTCTAGCATGATTTAATTAGTTTTTGGCCAGTGAGTCATTTTTTTCACGGGTACCCACTGGCCCCCTAATCACACCGTGATTATTCGATAGAAAACATCTTCCCGATTACAATGATACCAAATACTTGATATTTGGACACCGTCACCGCCCGAGTCAAGCCGAGCGCGCCCAAAGCATCCAAATTCAAATTTTCCCTGCCAACCTAAAAAATTCATATTTTCCCGCCAACCCCAAAAAAGTCAAATTTGACCGCCAACCCCAAATCAAATTTCCCCGAAAACCCCAAATAATACAAATTTTCACGCCCACCACAAATAAATTTGCTTGCCAACCCCAAATTTCGTGCGCTATGTGTATGTCGACCGGACGCCATCTTTTAATTTTAAACGATACCATATTCTTGTTTTAAATGGGGTTTTAACGGCATATTCTTATTTTAAAATGTCAACCCATTTTGTCACTTCCAGTCGCCATTTTTCATTTCCTGTCACCACTTCCGGTCAGCACTTTCGGTCGCCATTTTCTTTTCCGGTCCAGATCTTCGGTCTGTCACTTCCGGTTGCTATTTTTCATTTCCGGTCCAGATTTCCGGTCGACACATCCGGTCACCTTTTTTCATTAGGAGACTCCGTAAACAACGTCCTGTTCAAATTCATTTGTTAAAATTCCCTCAATGTATGTCCTCGGTAGCGGATCCTATTGCTGAAGATATTCGTTAAGAACATCCGGAGTCATACTTTCGACTCTGGGAGGAGAAGCCTCCATGACTTCATCATCTTCCTCTTCTATATTGGAAAGAAACATCATCTCGCAAGAACTCTGGCTGTGATAAACTTCTCGGTTTTGGGATTACACCTCGAAATGGAGTGACTGTATATGAATCAGGTTAACATCGCTGTTTATTAAGCTCATCTTCTGTAAGCTGATCTAATTCAGGTTGGTTATGTATCAAAAGAGGTTGTTCTACCTTAATCAAATCCGGGTTGGCTGATGAAAGTTGTCGCTTTATAAGTAGGTCAAGTTCAGGTTGTGTCTCCGATTTAATTTGTTGTATTAGTTTGATGAGCGGTTCGGTGATTGGTTTATAAGTTTCTTTTAGTATAGTCTCATGCTCGCTTTGTCCTCTTTTTATTGATAACTGTTTTTGGCTTATTGCATTACTAATTTTAAATTATCTGTGCAGTAATACGACGATGATGATTCTCATCAGTTGACTCTTATGAATCCGCGGTATCTGCGGTCTGTGTAATCTTCGTAATTGTTCTGATAGCAATGAAAACTTGACCTCCTATTTATAGAAGTTGAGGACTAGACTAACGATCTCCAATTACTCTCTCGGATTATATGGCAAGAGGCGACAAGATGGCCGGTCCCTTCAGGATACTGATGAGCAACACAATAGAAACCACCAAATCCTGCCAAAAATTTACTTATTTATACAACTTACATCATCAAGTTCCCAATATGTGCAAATTCCTAACGGCGGGAAAAGTCGACTTTCTCATCTTGTTTATATCTCATCGCCGATATACTCTTCAAATGACTCCTCTCCGATTAGAAATTCTTGCAACATTGGGCCGCCTTCAAACACAATCGGCTTCTTTAACGTTGGGTATTCTTCGCTGACAAAATTCAAAATCTTTTCTTGATGATTCATCTTGACACAACATCTACACAGGTTAGCAGGATACGCTCGATTGAGGAGTATAATCCGCCCTCTAGTACTTATATGAACTGCTTATTAGTATACCCCACCAATCCTTCACTTTCACTGACCATGACCTTGACATTGACCTTTAGGGTATTTTGAGGGTATTTGAGGCTGATTTGAAGGTATTGGCGGGTAGTAGTAGTGTATTCGTAGGACAGTAGGAAATGTAGCACTTAGGTACCAATAAGAGATGTTGTTGTTATTCAATAGTGTTTTATTCTTCGCAAAAGTCTACAGTTTCGATCACGGTTGTGATCATCATCAAGACTAAATATCACAAAACAGAACAGTCAGTTGACCGGTTAGGAAGGCCCTACTTTGGCTAGTACTCACAAAAACGAAACAAAACTATTCAAATAATTAGTACAGCATACGTGGAGCAGCAGTGCAGCGAGCGACGAACACCAACGGCATAATCATATCATTAAAACAAACGAAAGCAGCGAGCACATGTATGAAATGTAAGGAATTGACAACTAATGACAAACCAATGTTACCAACTAACCAAGAGGTGACGCCGGGCACAGCACCGCCACCCCTCGAACAAAAAACTCTAGCCACCTAGGTGATAACATTGGTTTGTCATTAGTTGTCAGTCAATTCCTTACATTTCATACATGTGCTCGCTGCTTTCGTTTGTTTTAATGATATGATGGGGGATCGATGGACCGGTGTGAACTAGCGCCCGACATTAAAAAAGTCAGACTTTTTGAACGTAGTTCGCTTGTACATTGTTTGTACCCGTTTGTACCGCTATTAATTTCGTTTGTACCTCAAACATAAAAAGATTATTAAATAATCAAAAATAGCCAGCACCCAACTTTGAGATATTCAAATTTGGTTAATGCTATTCGAAAGAGAATCGTTTGTACCTGTTTGTACCTCGATTCAAATCATCTGTACCTCAAAGGAACCGGAAGTACAAAAGTCAGAGTATAAAAAAATCGCCAAAGAGCTAAAATCTGTATTTTTGAGATATCGGAAAGCGGTTAACGCCATTCGAAAGAGCATCGGTAGCACCCGTTTGTACCTCTTTTCAAATAGTTTGTACTTCAAAAGGACCGGAAGTACAAAAGTCAGAGTATCAAAAAATCGCTAAAGACGTAAAATCTGTATTTTTTTAGATATCCAAAAGCGGTAAACGGCATTCGAAAGAGCATGAGTAGCACCCGTGTGTACCTTTTTTCAATTCGTTTGTACCTCAAAGGGACCGGAAGTACAAAAGTCAAAGTATCAAAAAATCGCCAAAGACGTAAAATCTGTATTTTTTTTAGATATCCAAAAGCGCTAAACGGCATTCGAAAGAGCATGAGTAGCACCCGTTTGTACCTGTTTTCAAATCGTTTGTACCTCAAAAGGACCGGAAGTACAAAAGTCAGAGTATCAAAAAATCGCTAAAGAGCTAAAATCTGTATTTTTTTAGATATAGGAAAGCGGTTAACGCCATTCGAAAGAGCATCGGTAGCACCCGTTTGTACCTCTTTTCAATCCGTTTGTACCTCAAAGGGACCGGAAGTACAAAAGTCAGAGTATCAAAAAATCGCCAAGGACGTAAAATCTCTATTTTTTAGATATCCAAAAGCGGTAAACGGCATTCGAAAGAGCATGAATAGCACCCGATTGTACCTCTTTTCAAATCGTTTGTACCTCAAAAGGACCGGAAGTACAAAAGTCAGAGTATCAAAATCGCCAAAGACGTAAAATCTCTATTTTTTTAAATATCGAAAAGCGGTTAACGCCATTCG
Organism: Aphodius sticticus; assembly: GCA_963966075.1. Lineage (NCBI taxonomy): Eukaryota > Metazoa > Arthropoda > Insecta > Coleoptera > Scarabaeidae > Aphodius > Aphodius sticticus. Next base: position 62,028,592 of record OZ014506.1, read on the forward strand.
AAAGAGCATCGATAGCACCCGTGTGTACCTCTTTTCAAATCGTTTGTACCTCAAAGGGACCGGAAGTACAAAGTCAGAGTATCAAAAAATCGCCAAAGTCGTAAAATCTGTATTTTTTTGTGATATCCAAAAGCGCTAAACGGCCTTCGAAAGAGCATGAGTAGCACCCGTTTGTACCTCTTTTCAAATCGTTTGTACCTCAAAAGGACCGCAAGTACAAAAGTCAGAGCATCAAAAAATCGGACGTAAAATCTCAATTCGTTTGTACCATAAAGGGACCGGAAGTACAAAAGTCACGGTATCAAAAATTCGCCAAAGACGTAAAATCTGTACGCCGTGAGAACTAATGTGGTTAGCTTCATGGGCGGCAAGCGTGTTTTAGCCAAGGGGTTTAGAATAACAGATGTTACGTCTTTAGCTATTTTTTGATACTCTGACTTTTGTACTTCCGGTCCCTTTGAGGTACAAATGATTTGAAAAGAGGTACAAACGGGTGCTCTTTCGAATGCCGTTTACTGCTTTTGGATATCTCAAAAATAGAGATTTAACGTCTTTGGCTATTTTTTGATACTCTGACTATTGTACTTCCGGTCCCTTTGCAGTACAAACGATTTGAAAAGAGGTACAAACTGGTGCTACTCATGCTCTTTCGAATGACGTTAACCCCTTTTCGATATCTCAAAAAATACAGATTTTACGTCTTTGGCGATCTTTTGATACTGTGACTTTGTACTTCCGGTCCCTTTGAGGTACAAAGAATTTGAAAAGAGGTACAACCGGGTGCTACTCATGCTCTTTCGAATGCCGTTTACCGCTTTTCGATATCTCAAAAAATACAGATTTTACGTCTCTGGCGATATTTTGATACTCTGACTTTTGTACTTCCGGTCCCTTTGAGGTACAAACGATTTGAAAAGAGGTACAAACGGGTGCTACTCATGCTCTTTCGAATGCCGTTTACCGCTTTTTGATATCTCAAAAAATACAGATTTTACGTCTCTGGCGATATTTTGATACTCTGACTTTTGTACTTCCGGTCCCTTTGAGGTACCAACGATTTGAAAAGAGGTACAAACGGGTGCTACCGATGCTCTTTCGAATGGCGTTAACCGCTTTCCTATATCTAAAAAAATACAGATTTTAGCTCTTTAGCGATTTTTTGATACTCTGACTTTTGTACTTCCGGTCCTTTTGAGGTACAAACGATTTGAAAACAGGGACAAACGGGTGCTACTCATGCTCTTTCGAATGCCGTTTAGCGCTTTTGGATATCTAAAAAAATACAGATTTTACGTCTTTGGCGATTTTTTGATACTTTGACTTTTGTACTTCCGGTCCCTTTGAGGTACAAACGAATTGAAAAAAGGTACACACGGGTGCTACTCATGCTCTTTCGAATGCCGTTTACCGCTTTTGGATATCTAAAAAAATACAGATTTTACGTCTTTAGCGATTTTTTGATACTCTGACTTTTGTACTTCCGGTCCTTTTGAAGTACAAACTATTTGAAAAGAGGTACAAACGGGTGCTACCGATGCTCTTTCGAATGGCGTTAACCGCTTTCCGATATCTCAAAAAATACAGATTTTAGCTCTTTGGCGATTTTTTGAAACTCTGACTTTTGTGGCGTTAACCGCTTTCCGATATCTCAAAAAATACAGATTTTAGCTCTTTGGCGATTTTTTTATACTCTGACTTTTGTACTTCCGGTTCCTTTGAGGTACAGATGATTTGAATCGAGGTACAAACAGGTACAAACGATTCTCTTTCGAATGGCATTAACCAAATTTGAATATCTCAAAGTTGGGTGCTGGCTATTTTTGATTATTTAATAATCTTTTTATGTTTGAGGTACAAACGAAATTAATAGCGGTACAAACGGGTACAAACAATGTACAAGCGAACTACGTTCAAAAAGTCTGACTTTTTTAATGTCGGGCGCTAGTTCACACCGGTCCATCGATCCCCCATCATATCATTAAAACAAACGAAAGCAGCGAGCACATGTATGAAATGTAAGGAATTGACTGACAGCTAATGATAAACCAATGTTATCACCTAGGTGGCTAGAGTTTTTTGTTCGAGGGATGGCGGTGCTGTGCCCGGCGTCACCTCTTGGTTAGTTGGTAACATTGGTTTGTCATTAGTTGTCAATTCCTTACATTTCATACATGTGCTCGCTGCTTTCGTTTGTTTTAATGATATGGTTATGCCGTTGGTGTTCGTCGCTCGCTGCACTGCTGCTCCACGTATGCTGTACTTACTATTTGAATAGTTTTATTTCGTTTTGGTGAGTATTAGCCAAAGTAGAGCCTTCCTAACCGGTCAACTGACTGTTCGGTTTTGTGATTTTTAGTCTTGATGATGATCACAACCATGATCGAAACTGTCGACTTTTGCGAAGAATAAAACACTATTGAATAACAACAACATCTGTTATTGTTACCTAAGTGCTACATTTCCTACCGTCCTATGAATACCCTACTACTGGTCTCTTACGGTGCTTGTACTTGTACTACTTATCAAATCTGTATTGGAGGGTATTTTGAGGGTATTATGAGGGTATTATGAGGGTATTTTGAGGGTATTGGAGGGTATTGGAGGGCCTGATGAGGGTATTGGAGAGTATTTTGAGGGTATTGGATGGTATTTTGAGTCTATTGGAAGGAATGTTGAGGGTATTGGAGGGTATTTCGGGGGTATTTGTACCAATCGTTATCTCGGCTGATTCGCAAAGCCGTTGTAAAATGCTAAGAGTAAACATCCAGTTCATCTGGACCCGTTTGAACAAAAAGCATTTCAGCTCTAAGTTTGGCCATGAAACTTCTAAATATGAAGTTGCGTCCCGATACCTTTAAGGATGATTCAAGCTACAACGGAACAGCGACGACACGGGGCGGGTGCAGGCAACGGGAAAAATCGTCATATGCATTTATATATATATATATATATATATATATATATATATATATATATATATAACTGTTATACCTCTTCCAGACTCTCGAGAGACATAGCGAGAGACCGCGAATCGGGAGAGTGTGGATGCCACACTCGCCCAAATTCGCCAAGATTCGAATGCCAGAAGTCTCTACTACGGATGCAGATAGTCGGATAAAAATCACGCGTTCGCCGAGCGACTCGCTTCAGTTGTCCGCTCTCGTATCGATCCATTCAAACTGGATAGTTGACGAGGCGCATAGCAGTGTTTGTGTGTACCCGAAGGTATTATTTACGACAGGGGTCTGATTTATGGCATCAAACACGTGCGGTGAAGGGGCTGTTCGAGCATCAATGTAACCCGAAATGTAGGTAACGAATGGAATAAATTATTTAGTATTGAAATAAAAAGATTTCAAAATATTGAACACGATAAATTTATATGCAAAATACAAATAGTTTACATTGATATTAAATTAAATATCCGATAGTATTTTTTTCTCTATTTGTGACGTCCCCATTATTATAATTTGTCATTTAAAATGGAAAATATACCAGATAATGATATTTATTTCTGTATTATTGCAGAAATGCACATGCATATGCACATGCATATCAATAAATTAACCATCCGTATTATAAGACTACTAATGAAAATTAATAATAATAGCAATATTAAATCAATAATTAATTAAAACTAAAGAATATTATATTTATCTCTTTCAAATAAATCTTATCAGTTCCAAGTTATTTCAGTCTTATTTTTCTATGATGGCTGAATCTATTGTATCGTTTTGGTACAGTTATTTGGTGCAAATTACGACTGCGATCTACATAGGGCAATTACTAAGTTATTAATTGATAATATTGTTGTTACATACCAGTATACAGGGTTGGTCAAAATATCCGGAGCACCTAAATAATTGACCAACCGTAAACATCTTCAAAAAATCAAACATAAGTTGTTTGATTTTAAACAAGCTATCGTCTAAATATATTTTTAATATACACAGTGCTTATTTTATTATGGAAACTGGCAACCTTTCCGTTTTCTAATAGAACACATACATTTACATTTTATAATTAAGATTAATTCCATGAATTTTTTGTAAGAATCATTTTTTATACAATGCATCATTTTTTAGTTATAAGCAATTAATCAAAACTCATAAACTTTTGTTTTAACTAAACGGATAAAAAATAGCATAACAACAAAATAGACAAATTAAATTAAATGTTAATTAAATATTCAAACAGCAAATTAAAATAAATGTGTATGTATGTGGGAAAAAAGTCAGTTTCAAAGTTCAGCAGTTTTAATTAATTGCTGATAACTAAAAATGATGCATTTTATGAAAAATGGTTACCTACAAAAAAATCTTAGAAATGACCCTAGAATGAAAATTTTTTAAAATATACAGTATTGTTCTATTTGAAAAAGGAAATATTACCAAATTTCGATAGCTAGTTTAAAACAAGAAAAAATGTTTTTTTCTTTTTTTTTTACGGTTAGAGAATTATTTAGTTGTAATTTTAACTAACTAAATATGCACTATAATATTTGATTTATAACGCAATACATTATACAAAATAATAATTATGCAATTATTTAATTTTGTTTTATGGAAAATCGTATAACTATGTCTTATATTAGTATATGGTATCTAATATAAATGATCAGAATAAGAAATCAATAGCATTTAAGAAGTTTTTCAAATATTTATTATATTTTATATTAAGTTTTTATTTACGTTATTCAATTAATTATTAATTAATAATAACCACAATTTCAATGAAAGTATGCACACACACTATACGCTGAGGCAGCGGCTACTTCAGCGACGTCCATTCTAAGTCACCTGCAGATGAACAGAGAATGCACGAGCCGAGCGCCGCGAATGTGGATGGCCTTCTTTGACCGCTATGTCTCACCCAGTCTCGCCGAACTTTTCGCCGATTAATCGGGCTGAGTCAGGAGGTAGCATTACCATTCATGCTACGCCAGTAGTATATAAAGGAGAGAGCTGGACCCGCCGCCCGCCGCCAATTTACATAGGAAGCTACCCCCACCACTTTTCTGCACGAAGACGACCGAGCCCAAGTCAGCCGATCTGCCGAGCGCGGTCGAACGCAGTAGTTCGGTCGCTCACCGATAGATGGCGCGTGAGCTCGCTCAGTACACGTAGTTCGGGAACTTCACCAATAGATGGCGCTACAAAATTTAAATTTACTAAAAATTTCAAATTTTCGCGTCAACCCCAGGTCCACCAACCCCAGACGTACCAACCCCACGCGCTAAAACGGCATGCCGACCGGCCGTCATATTTTAAACGACGTCATCTTCTTGAGCAGACATCTTTTTAGGTTAAAATTATACTTCTTACGGAATTTTAGAGTAATACAAGTAGATTATGTTAAAATAACTCTTGAAATTTACTCGCGGTATAAATTTTAAAGTTTTAAATCAAGTTTTCGCAAAACGGCATGTCGACCGACCGCCATATTTTAAACGACGCCATCTTCTTGAGCACATTTATTTAATATATTAAATTGTACCGAGGAGCGCCATCTACCGACCAATTACCGAACTACATACCGAGGTTGGAATCCACGCTGAAATAATAATAGTTCGGCACTTCACCAATAGATGGCGGTTAATTTAATCACTTTTCCGCACGAAGACGACCGAGCCCAAGTCAGCCGATCAGCCGAGCGTGGCCGAACGCTGGAACCTGGAGTGTATGACTCACACGTCGCTGTTAGAGAGAGAACGCACTACTATTTTTATTTTCAAGCGTAAACCGATCAAATTCAAATTTTCGCATCAGACTAAAAGAATAATTATCCATATTCTTCTGGTAATGGTTTTAACAACAGCAGGAAATTTAATTCAAATCATAATAATCGAGGTAAAATACAAAATTCTTTCACAAATAACTATCAAAGACAGAACCAAAATTACGGAAATGGTAATACACCAGCGAACAATTATTTGCAACCTCAGCGCGAGTTTAACAGAGGTAGTGATCCGCAAGTAAATGCTGTGTCCGCAGAAACAGAAATAAATATTAACAATACACATACTTAATTGAATTGTCTTAATTGTGTTACTGTTTGAACAATAAACTGATTATTATTATTATTATTAATAAAAACTATAGAAATAATTATTTTAGAGGACAAACTCAGTTCAGATGTCAAAATAATTTTAGAGAGCAAAATCAAATCTGAGGACAAAATTATTTTAGAGGTACCGGCGGCGCCATCAATTGGTGAAGTGCCGAGCGCCATCTACCGACCAATTACCGAACTACATACCGGCGCGGAATAGATCCCTGTTCCCAACATCGAATTAATAATAGTTCGGCACTTCACCAATAGCTGGCGTCACCAGTATTGAATTTTAATTTTAATTTAGCTGGCGTCACCAGTATTGAATTTTAATTTTTAATTTGTTCCAACCGTTAAAATAAACGAATTTTTAGTGTTAAAATTATACTTCTTACAGAATTTTAGAGTAATACAAGTAGATTATGTTAAAATAACTCTTGAAATTTACTAAATACGTTGTCGTACTCAGCACCGAGCGCGTCCGAAAATGCAAATATTCGCGCGGTCAGCCTTTTCTCGAACGAAAATAACTGCATGGTACAATCACGTGAACAGTGACCTTAAAAAATTCAAATTTTCGCGTCAACCCCAGGTCCACCAACCCCAGACGTACCAACCCCACGCGCTAAAACGGCATGCCGACCGGCCGTCATATTTTAAACGACGTCATCTTCTTGAGCAGACATCTTTTTAGGTTAAAATTATACTTCTTACGGAATTTTAGAGTAATACAAGTAGATTATGTTAAAATAACTCTTGAAATTTACTCGCGGTATAAATTTTAAAGTTTTAAATCAAGTTTTCGCGCTAAATTTATTCGGTCTAATTTTAAAATTCTACAGAGCATGCGCGAACCGACCAAATTAAAATTTTCGCGCCATTAAGGATTAATTTCAAAGTTTAAACCGTCATGACGTCACCATCAACAGTGGTTTAATATACTTACCGTTTACTTTTAAATTATTACTGCTTAATCTATGAAATAAAACATAAGAAACTCGTGGTTCAGACCCTGTATACAGACCCTGTATAATCACAACAGACCCTGTATACAGACCCTGTATATTGACCCTCATTTGACCCTCCGAGACCCTCATTTGACCCTCCGAGACCCTCATTTGACCCTCCGAGACCCTCATTTACCTAATATTTAAGTCATGTATTAAATAATTTTAAACTACATATGTATTTTTTGCCCACCATCAGGCTCTTCCTTATAATGATGTTATTTAGACGTGTTGACTTGCTGGTACACATACAACGTTCCGCTATGCACGTCATCAATTTATGGAGTTCATGATTGGGATGGTAGGAGTACAGGATAAAAAACAACAATATTGCTATAAAATAATTTATTGAAAATCATATACTTCAATACAAAATATTATATGTACAGCATTTTCTTCTACAACCTTATCTTGACGTCCCTCCAGGTGTAAATCGTTCGGGAACTCTTTTATATCCATCCAATTCGCCGATCCACACATGAATTTTTTGGCTGGAACAGTTGATTTATCATACTATCTTCTTCACCCCATTAGTAAGGGGTAAGTACTCTATGATGGCATCATGAATTATTAGACAGTATGCCTTACATAATTTATTAAATGCTTTACTAGTCTCAAACTCCAGTTTAATATCTACCGTTGAGGATTTAACGCTCTCCACTTGCTTTGAACAATCAATTATGAAAATTGGATTTTTATGAAAACCTTCGTAATCTAAAAGAGGCTCAGATGCGGAAGTCCCATAGTAAGCTGACCTAAATTGCGTGTACATGTTATACGCTATAGCATACTTCTTTTTGTCCATTTCTAGATTCAAATTATCGTACGGATATTGTGAGGAGTTTAAATAAAGTTTTATGTTTTTTATGAGTACATGGCTGTAATCAGAAGCGTCTTGATGGATATCGTCCTGAACTCCTTTTTGGAATGCCACAAATACAAAGCGAGGTCTCTCCAAATTAGTACTTGTCATGACTGACCAAATGTCTTTGGTTGACTCACGTAACGCTGGCAGTTCATGCAACTCCCATTTACGAAATGGAATAATTATGGGTATGTCACTTTCCAATAATTGTAATAATTGCAGACGTGATTTATCATCAACGGTAATGTGTCGCACCCTCCACTCAACATTCGTTAAAGTAAACTTTAACTTTTTCGTACCAGCAGGATCTTCGTTCCGGTAACAATTATCATCAGAGCGTGAGCGTATTAACACCAGCTCCTGACGAGAATTGATTATAATCTTTTTATAATCTTCGGCAAAACCGAAAATGAAAGCGGAATGTACGCACTGAAGACTTTGCCTGAAACTGTCGTTTGTTTACGCGTAATGGGCACCCATCCAGCACAATGTAAACCATTGCTCTCTGATCTGCTGTATGAAGCATGAGCTTTCAAGTCGGTAGTAATGCCTGGCTCTAGACATCTATCAATCTCAACACCATTCAACTCATATCTTATTTCTCGAAAGAGAAACATGTAAGCGTTGTGAGTTAAGCCACATAAACCGACCCCTGCTTCTTCTTCAACGGATCCTTCAATGTAAATATAACTATCGCATGGGGTAGTGTATATATCCTGATGCTGAATCGGAATTCGAATTTCATCGTTTATTTTAAATGATTGTATTCGAGGAAGGTATGAATGATACTGCTCACTTGTAATAGACTGGTCAAAGGACAGCCCTTCAGTTACAGATAATGCACTACTCATTGTTGAGTCAATTTAAATCCTAAAGATATTAAAAAAATTCTATTCTCCGTAGACAACCTCTTGGTGTGATAGTTCTCACTAAATGATGACTTAGTTGTAGCTGGCTCGTATTTATACCTTCGTCGATTGTTGATGACTAATCCCATATTACAAAGTACTTCTCTTCAGTTCTAACCGAATTACAATCTCCTCACCGCGTAAGTTAACCTCCTGCCCGTTCTGATCGATGAGTGATAATGATATATTTGTGATAGTGCTACTGCTATTTATAGGTAGATAAACAACATTTTTTGGCTCTATATCGATCGGATATCCTGCAGCTACCGGGATTGCAAACTCAATGAGTGTATGTGCACGCACTTCATCATAAAATGCGCTTGTAACTAAATTACATTCTACTCGAACAGTTCTTACTCTAATAATCTGCACTGGAAGATCCGACTCGTAAATTTTGTTCGGTTCGATTATCATTGGGCTAAATCCTAAAATTCGTGCAATATTGTTTGGTTTTGTAAAATTTATTTTAAATTTACTATGGATTTCGCATCGTAATGTGTTTTTATTTGCCTTGATAGTAATTGGATCTACTGATTTCTCATTCTCATTCTCGCTAATGATTTGTTGTACATATGATTCAATATCACTAACGTCATATGCACCTGTAGGAATTTTAATTGGGGTATCATTATCTCCGTAGTAAAATGTATCCTCACCCTCTTGTATATTCGGAATGCTATTATAAGTGTATAATCCTATAAGTCCCAACGTATACGAAAATCTAGGATCCAGTTCAATTGGGGGATGGTATGAAGCGGACAGCTGGCTCCGCGTGCCTCTCAACGTGAACATGTGAGACATGACTGATAACATTATCAAAGGTGCAGCTATATATATATATATATATATATATATATATATATATATATATATATATATATATATATATATAAGTTGCTAATTTAACGACTGTATGTTATTATACCATAAACCTTAGTGGGAATTCAGTCAAAAAACGTTTTTTCTTTTTTATATTTTTTATTCCATGTACCAATATTTCGGACTAAATTGTGTCCTTCTTCAGGGTTCGGAGAATATTAGAATGTAAGTGTAAAAATCTTGAAAGATGTCAACCTTTTTTTTTTTATTTTTAGCGTTTCTTACATCTTTTATCGCTTTCACAACATTACTCACACCGGAGGCGAGTGCTCCTGCTGCTGATAGACCAGCAAATAGTGGTATTAAAAATGGTAAAAATTCGCCGGCTTTAATAGGTGAAGAATCTGGAAGCTCAATTATATGAGGAATATGTATTCGTTTCTTTCCTCCCGCCTGGTTGATAGCAAATTTTGCCTCCGAAAGGGCGTACTTCACAGCGTTATGTATATTATTCTGGTTAACAATATCTCCCAACGTATCGCTAACATGTTTGAGAACTGCTTGTTTAAAGGGAACCACGCCTAGCTTTTCTTTACGCTTTTTGTGCATACCCAACCCCTGTTTACGTTCAAACTCCATTCTTATTATAATTACGTCACTCTTTTCTCACCTACGTACACCGCTAGCGTTAACAGACGATGTTGGAATGAGCGACTTTATATAAACACCCTTCTTTATATGCTGTTTTATAAGTGCAAAGATTTTGGTTGCGGGATTGTACATTTGGGATCAATAATAATTTGTATAATATATTTATTTAATTTATTTAGGTAAATGATCATTTTCATTTTCAAGTGTATCTATAAAGGATTATTCAATAATACCAGCCTCTCGAAGTTCCTCGATGATAGCTGAAATTTCATCATTATCAGCTGTATTTTTTACTTGCGGTTTGTGAACTAGCCAATATCCGTAATCTATCTATAATATCGTTTATGTAGTCAGAGTAGGTATATTGATGTGGAGTCCTCTCATCCGCAATTAAACCCACACCCATCTTTATGCTTACTGACTTTGCTCTCGTACGAATATTTCCAGTTGACACATCAAACATTGGTTTAATGATCCTTTTGTATTTCGGTAAACGAGTGCCCTTTATCTGATTCTCCGGATGATTTGATCGCCGATGAGCATTTGTTCTTTTCAATATATCTTTATATTGATCTAGATCGGCGTTGTTGTACCCAATAGGTTGCTTCTTGAAAAGTAACTCATACAACCCTGGTGTACCAGCATATCTAATATCCTTAATAATTAAATCTTTTCCATCGAGAGTTACGAAACCATCTCCAATCTTCCATTTTTCTGTTTGCGCGTCGAAGGAAACTCCGTAAACAACATCCTGTTCAAATTCATTTGTTAGTATTCCCTCAATATATGTCCGTGGTAACGGATCGTATTGCCCAAGATATTCGTTAAGAACATCAGGACTCATACTTTCGACTGTTGGAGGAGAAGTCTCCATGACTTCATCATCATCATCTTCTTCTTCTTGTATAGGATCATACTGGAAAGAAACATCCTCCTGCAAGAACTCTGGTTGTGATAAACTTCTCGGTTTTGGGATTATACCTCGAAATGGAGTGCCTGTATATAAATCAGATGCAGTTTGGTGTTTATTGAACTCATCTTCTGTAAGTTGATCTAATTCGGGCTGGTTATGTATCAAAACAGGTTGTTCTACCTTAAACAAATCCGTTTTGGCAGATGAAGGTTGTGGCTTTATAAGTAGGTCAAGTTCGGGTTGTGTCTCCGATTTAATTTTTTGTATTAGTTCGATGAGCGGTTCTGTAATTGGCTTATAAGTTTCTTTTAGCATATTGACATGGTCGCGTTGCCCTCTTTTGGTGGATAACTGTTTTTGTCTTATTGCATTACTAATTTTAATTATCTGTGACGTAATACGACGATAATGATTCTCATCATCAGGTTGACTCTTGTGTATCCAAGGTATCCGCGCTCTGTGTCTATGTCCGTGATGTCTCATCATCGTAATTGTTTTGATGGTAATGAAACTTGACCTCCTATTTATAGAAGTTGACGACTCCAGGAGGGGTTTTCTAGAATATGCTCGTCCAATGGTCGAATAATATTAAGTTTACTTAAAGTTTTAGTAATTTTTTTAAATTCATTTTTTTCGGACGCAATGCGTAAACCATAAGTATAAACTAGATCTCGAAGTATACCTACGTAGTAATTTGGATTGCGCGAGTTTAACATAGAGTTAAAATGGTCGTTATTCCTATTTCGATATGTTTCGGGTAAATTCATAAGTTTATCCTCTTCTTTCTCATTATCGCCACCATCATCGTTATCATCATCATAATCATGATCTTTATGGGCTACGGGTAGATTCATCAGGTAATCCTCTTCTTCCTCATCATCTGTATGAGTTGTGGCTAGGTTAATCGGTTCGCCCTCGTCATCGCCATCGTTATCATTAGAGGTTGCGGGTAGGTTCATCAATTCGCCCTCTTCGTCACTATGGGTTGTTATTGCAGAATGATTCTTTATAATATGGCGTTTTAAATTATCAATCCGATTGTACTTTTTTTCACAGTGATGGCATGCGGCTATACAAGCTTGATGTATCTTTTTATGACGACGTAGGGAGTTGCGTCGAGGGAATGTTTTTCCGCAGTCAATACATTCGTACATTTTAATTACTAATGAGGTTCCAGCACTTGCAGCAGCTTATTTATACAAGTTGAGGGTCTCGGAGGGTCAAATGAGGGTCAAATGAGGGTCAAATGAGGGTCAAATGAGGTCAAATGAGGGTCAATTTCATATGACGTATTTGAATTTGGTTGGTTTGCGCATGCTCTGTAGAATTTTAAAATTAGTGCGAAGATAAATACTTACCGTATCAAGTTCACTCGTATAATATCACTTCTTAATCTATGAAATAAAACAAAAAATTCGTACAGACCCTGTATAATCACAACAGACCCTGTAGTGAAGTATCCTCCAACTTATCTAACGACGACATATACTCATAAGGGAAAATCCCCTTTTTCGTTAGTAATTTAAACTTATTCTCCTCAGGCGCATATTTTCGCACATTTACTAAATCCGCATCTGAGAGATTACTCGGAGGGTCAAATGAGGGTCTCGGAGGGTCAAATGAGGGTCTCGGAGGGTCAAATGAGGGTCTCGGAGGGTCAAATGTGGGTCTCGGAGGGTCAATATACAGGGTCTGTATACAGGGTCTGTTGTGATTATACAGGGTCTGTATACAGGGTCTGAACCACGAATTTCTTATGTTTTTAAATGGAGGCGCTAACCGGATAAATGGAGGCGCTAACCGGATAAATGGAGGCGCTAAACGGATAAATGGAGGCGCTAACCGGATAAATGGAGGCGCTAAACGAATAAATGGAGGCGCTAAGATGATAAATGGAGGCGCTAAACGGATAAATGGAGGCGCTAACCGGATAAATGGAGGCGCTAAACGAATAAATGGAGGCGCTAAGATGATAAATGGAGGCGCTATGGAGGCGCTAAGATGATAAATGGAGGCGCTAAACGGATAAATGGAGGCGCTAACCGGATAAATGGAGGTGCTAAACGAATAAATGGAGGCGCTAAGATGATAAATGGAGGCGCTAAACGGATAAATGGAGGCGCTAAGATGATAAATGGAGGCGCTAAACGGATAAATGGAGGCGCTAACCGGATAAATGGAGGCGCTAAACGAATAAATGGAGGCGCTAAGAGGATAAATGGAGGCGCTAAGAGGATACATGGAGGCGCTAAGATGATAAATGGAGGCGCTAAGATGATAAATGGAGGCGCTAAGATGATAAATGGAGGCGCTAAGAGGATAAATGGAGGCGGGTCTGTATACAGGGTCTGTTGTGATTATACAGGGTCTGTTATCATTTATACAGGTTCTGTATACAGGTCTGTATAATTTATACAGCATCTGTATACAGGTCTGTATAACTTACCGTATCAAGTTCACTCGTTTTTAATATCACTTCTTAATCTATGAAATAAAACAAAAAAAATTCGTTTAATGCGTTTATTGTTTATAATGGTAAACTTGACAATTTGTAATTATATAATTGACTGTTCATCAGTCTCATCGCTACGTTCCTCGTCATCATCAGCATCATAATCATATTCATCATTTACTTCACCTTCGTCCAGTTCAGTTCTGTTCGGTTTTGTGATTTTTAGTCTTGATGATGATCACAACCATGATCGAAACTGTCGACTTTTGCGAAGAATAAAACACTATTGAATAACAACAACATCTGTTATTGTTACCTAAGTGCTACATTTCCTACCGTCCTATGAATACCCTACTACTGGTCTCTTACGGTGCTTGTACTTGTACTACTTATCAAATCTGTATTGGAGGGTATTTTGAGGGTATTATGAGGGTATTATGAGGGTATTTTGAGGGTATTGGAGGGTATTGGAGGGCCTGATGAGGGTATTGGAGAGTATTTTGAGGGTATTGGATGGTATTTTGAGTCTATTGGAAGGAATGTTGAGGGTATTGGAGGGTATTTCGGGGGTATTTGTACCAATCGTTATCTCGGCTGATTCGCAAAGCCGTTGTAAAATGCTAAGAGTAAACATCCAGTTCATCTGGACCCGTTTGAACAAAAAGCATTTCAGCTCTAAGTTTGGCCATGAAACTTCTAAATATGAAGTTGCGTCCCGATACCTTTAAGGATGATTCAAGCTACAACGGAACAGCGACGACACGGGGCGGGTGCAGGCAACGGGAAAAATCGTCATATGCATTTTATATATATATATATATATATATATATATATATATATATATATATAACTGTTATACCTCTTCCAGACTCTCGAGAGACATAGCGAGAGACCGCGAATCGGGAGAGTGTGGATGCCACACTCGCCCAAATTCGCCAAGATTCGAATGCCAGAAGTCTCTACTACGGATGCAGATAGTCGGATAAAAATCACGCGTTCGCCGAGCGACTCGCTTCAGTTGTCCGCTCTCGTATCGATCCATTCAAACTGGATAGTTGACGAGGCGCATAGCAGTGTTTGTGTGTACCCGAAGGTATTATTTACGACAGGGGTCTGATTTATGGCATCAAACACGTGCGGTGAAGGGGCTGTTCGAGCATCAATGTAACCCGAAATGTAGGTAACGAATGGAATAAATTATTTAGTATTGAAATAAAAAGATTTCAAAATATTGAACACGATAAATTTATATGCAAAATACAAATAGTTTACATTGATATTAAATTAAATATCCGATAGTATTTTTTTCTCTATTTGTGACGTCCCCATTATTATAATTTGTCATTTAAAATGGAAAATATACCAGATAATGATATTTATTTCTGTATTATTGCAGAAATGCACATGCATATGCACATGCATATTAATAAATTAACCATCCGTATTATAAGACTACTAATGAAAATTAATAATAATAGCAATATTAAATCAATAATTAATTAAAACTAAAGAATATTATATTTATCTCTTTCAAATAAATCTTATCAGTTCCAAGTTATTTCAGTCTTATTTTTCTATGATGGCTGAATCTATTGTATCGTTTTGGTACAGTTATTTGGTGCAAATTACGACTGCGATCTACATAGGGCAATTACTAAGTTATTAATTGATAATATTGTTGTTACATACCAGTATACAGGGTTGGTCAAAATATCCGGAGCACCTAAATAATTGACCAACCGTAAACATCTTCAAAAAATCAAACATAAGTTGTTTGATTTTAAACAAGCTATCGTCTAAATATATTTTTAATATACACAGTGCTTATTTTATTATGGAAACTGGCAACCTTTCCGTTTTCTAATAGAACACATACATTTACATTTTATAATTAAGATTAATTCCATGAATTTTTTGTAAGAATCATTTTTTATACAATGCATCATTTTTTAGTTATAAGCAATTAATCAAAACTCATAAACTTTTGTTTTAACTAAACGGATAAAAAATAGCATAACAACAAAATAGACAAATTAAATTAAATGTTAATTAAATATTCAAACAGCAAATTAAAATAAATGTGTATGTATGTGGGAAAAAAGTCAGTTTCAAAGTTCAGCAGTTTTAATTAATTGCTGATAACTAAAAATGATGCATTTTATGAAAAATGGTTACCTACAAAAAAATCTTAGAAATGACCCTAGAATGAAAATTTTTTAAAATATACAGTATTGTTCTATTTGAAAAAGGAAATATTACCAAATTTCGATAGCTAGTTTAAAACAAGAAAAAATGTTTTTTTCTTTTTTTTTTACGGTTAGAGAATTATTTAGTTGTAATTTTAACTAACTAAATATGCACTATAATATTTGATTTATAACGCAATACATTATACAAAATAATAATTATGCAATTATTTAATTTTGTTTTATGGAAAATCGTATAACTATGTCTTATATTAGTATATGGTATCTAATATAAATGATCAGAATAAGAAATCAATAGCATTTAAGAAGTTTTTCAAATATTTATTATATTTTATATTAAGTTTTTATTTACGTTATTCAATTAATTATTAATTAATAATAACCACAATTTCAATGAAAGTATGCACACACACTATACGCTGAGGCAGCGGCTACTTCAGCGACGTCCATTCTAAGTCACCTGCAGATGAACAGAGAATGCACGAGCCGAGCGCCGCGAATGTGGATGGCCTTCTTTGACCGCTATGTCTCACCCAGTCTCGCCGAACTTTTCGCCGATTAATCGGGCTGAGTCAGGAGGTAGCATTACCATTCATGCTACGCCAGTAGTATATAAAGGAGAGAGCTGGACCCGCCGCCCGCCGCCAATTTACATAGGAAGCTACCCCCACCACTTTTCTGCACGAAGACGACCGAGCCCAAGTCAGCCGATCTGCCGAGCGCGGTCGAACGCAGTAGTTCGGTCGCTCACCGATAGATGGCGCGTGAGCTCGCTCAGTACACGTAGTTCGGGAACTTCACCAATAGATGGCGCTACAAAATTTAAATTTACTAAAAATTTCAAATTTTC
Organism: Aphodius sticticus; assembly: GCA_963966075.1. NCBI lineage: Eukaryota > Metazoa > Arthropoda > Insecta > Coleoptera > Scarabaeidae > Aphodius > Aphodius sticticus. Next base: position 62,045,316 of record OZ014506.1, read on the forward strand.
GCGTCAACCCCAGGTCCACCAACCCCAGACGTACCAACCCCACGCGCTAAAACGGCATGCCGACCGGCGTCATATTTTAAACGACGTCATCTTCTTGAGCAGACATCTTTTTAGGTTAAAATTATACTTCTTACGGAATTTTAGAGTAATACAAGTAGATTATGTTAAAATAACTCTTGAAATTTACTCGCGGTATAAATTTTAAAGTTTTAAATCAAGTTTTCGCGCTAAATTTATTCGGTCTAATTTTAAAATTCTACAGAGCATGCGCGAACCGACCAAATTAAAATTTTCGCGCCATTAAGGATAAATTTCAAAGTTTAAACCATCATGACGTCACCATCAACAGTGGTTTAATATACTTACCGTTTACTTTTAAATTATTACTGCTTAATCTATTAAATAAAACAAGAAATTCGTGGTTCAGACTTCTTCTTCTTCTTCTTCTTCTTCTTCTTCTTCTTCTTCTTCTTCTTCTTCTTCTTTTCTTCTTCTTCTTCTTCTTCTTCTTCTTCTTCTTCTTCTTCTTCTTCTTTCTTCTTCTTCTTCTTCTTCTTCTTCTTCTTCTTCTTCTTCTTCTTCTTCTTCTTCTTCTTCTTCTTCTTCTTCTTCTTCTTCTTCTTCTTCTTCTTCTTCTTCTTCTTCTTCTTCTTCTTCTTCTTCTTCTTCTTCTTCTTCTTCTCTCTTCTTCTTCTTCTTCTTCTTCTTCTTCTTCTTCTTCTTCTTCTTCTTCTTCTTCTTCTTCTTCTTCTTCTTCTTCTTCTTCTTCTTCTTCTTCTTCTTCTTCTTCTTCTTCTTCTTCTTCTTCTTCTTCTTCTTCTTCTTCTTCTTCTTCTTCTTCTTCTTCTTCTTCTTCTTTCTTCTTCTTCTTCTTCTTCTTCTTCTTCTTCTTCTTCTTCTTCTTCTTCTTCTTCTTCTTCTTCTTCTTCTTCTTCTTCCTTCTTCTTCTTTCCTTCTTCTTCTTCTTCTTCTTCTTCTTCTTCTTCTTCTTCTTCTTCCTTCTTCTTCTTCTTCTTCTTCTTCTTCTTCTTCTTCTTCTTCTTCTTCTTCTTCTTCTTCTTCTTCTTCTTCTTCTTCTTCTTCGTTCTTCTTCTTCTTCTTCTTCTTCTTCTTCTTCTTCTTCTTCTTCTTCTTCTTCTTCTTCTCTTCTTCTTCTTCTTCTTCTTCTTCTTCTTTCTTCTTCTTCTTCTCTTCTTCTTCTTCTTCTCCTTCTTTCTTCTTCTTCTTCTTCTTCTTCTTCTTCTTCTTCTTCTTCTTCTTCTTCTTCTTCTTCTTCTTCTTCTTCTTCTTCTTCTTCTTCTTCTTCTTCTTCTTCTTCTTCTTCTTCTTCTTCTTCTTCTTCTTCTTCTTCTTCTTCTTCTTCTCTTTCTTCTTCTTCTTCTTCTTCTTCTTCTTCTTCTTCTTCTTCTTCTGATGCGAAAATTTGAATTTGATCGGTTTACGCTTGAAAATAAAATAGTAGTGCGTTCTCTCTCTAACAGCGACGTGTGAGTCATACACTCCAGGTTCCAGCGTTCGGCCACGCTCGGCAGATCGGCTGACTTGGGCTCGGTCGTCTTCGTGCGGAAAAGTGATTAAATTAACCGCCATCTATTAGTGAAGTGCCGAACTATTACTATTTCAGCGTGGATTCCAACCTCGGTATGTAATTCGGTAATTGGTCGGTAAATGGCGCTCCTCGGTACAATTTAATATATTAAATAAATGTGCTCAAGAAGATGGCGTCGTTTAAAATATGGCGGTCGGTCGACATGCCGTTTTAGCGCATGGGGTTGGTACGTCTGGGGTTGGCGGACCTGGGGTTGACGCGAAAATTTGAAATTTTTAGTAAATTTAAATTTTGTAGCGCCATCTATTGGTGAAGTTCCCGAACTACGTGTACTGAGCGAGCTCACGCGCCATCTATCGGTGAGCGACCGAACTACTGCGTTCGACCGCGCTCGGCAGATCGGCTGACTTGGGCTCGGTCGTCTTCGTGCAGAAAAGTGGTGGGGGTAGCTTCCTATGTAAATTGCCGTCGTAGCATGAATTGTGTAGCAACACGGTTACGGACAGAGTCGGATAACTAGGAGTATTGCACGAATCACAACAAGGAAAAGTTGACATGGATGAACAACTTATTGAAATCGTAAGGAAATATCGAATTGATCATCAAAATAAAATGACCTCTTATAAAAACAAAACAATAGATTTAAAAAATGCCATGAACACCATACCGAAATGTTAACTGAATGTTTGATGACATTAATTTGAAATTAATTTTAAGAACTATAAGCGATTGGTCCACTTATGTTTGCATCAATATCTCCAATAGTATTAAGCAAGTATTAAGCTGATGCCAACATAGGTGGGCATCATTTCATGACAAATAATCCACGCTCGCACGCACGCACGCACGTACACACACACACACACATATACACAAAAAAATTTGGCACGATTACAATACTTTTTGGCATTTATGCCAGGAAAGATATAGTACGTACCACAATCCACTACGGTCTGCTCACGCGCATCGACCCCGCCTACAAGTGACGTCTGTGCGAGAAAGAAGCGGAAGTGTCGTTAATATGGCGTTAATTTCCATTGCTGACTTAGTAGCCAATTGTTGTTGTCACGATTGTAATGACATTTATGCCTTCGTTGCCATGGTAGCCAATATGTTGTTGTGACATTCAAGCCTTTTCGACAATTAAAGCGTTGGCATGCTTGTCAACTTGTTAACCTAAATCACCTACAAAAGTAAAAGAACTAGGGATGTATTTGGTAGCCTTGGTGTCCGTGTCAACATCCTTCTCGCAGTGACGTCATGCGCAGAAATGAACTAATTTGAGACACGAAGTGAGCAGACCGGTGTAGTGGATCGTGTCTGAAACGGACAGTACATTAGTTGGTGAGATTTTAGGCAGGCGCAAGGAAAAGAGACAGAGCGATGATGTGGGCCGTGTCTGACTACCGGAGGCAGATAGCGGAAGTTTTTCGCTTTTAACGTCTTATTGTGGTTTATATTAATTTATTTGGTCGTAACAGTGGCCCCTACTTGTGTCCTAAATCATATAATATTTGAATAGAAACAAACAACATAAAAAAGACTACATAAACACCAATATTGGTTCAGCAGGGTGTCGTTTATGGTTGCACTAATGACCAAAATACAAGAAAAATGGATTCTTTTCACCTGTATGTAAAAAAGACCAAAAAAGACAGAAGTTTAAATATGGAGAAGATTATCATTATAGTAATGAAAGTACTATTAAAATCAAATTTAACATTAAAAATTATCGAAATGTAGGTTCGATTTTTATTTGGGTAATTGGGCAATATCATTAAAAAGTATGTTCCCGTTTAAATGTCCAGAAGTTCTAAAACGTTGGATTATAGCCAGGGATGTAAAAGCGTAATTTACCGGGTAAATTACACTAGTATCGGTTGCAAAACTATTGATCCCTGTGTTTGAAGGCTAGTAACTCTGAAACGGCTGAACAAAAAAATGAAATATTGTTTTATTAAAATTGTATGTTTTGTACAGTATAAAGCTGGGTGAAGCTGTTCGACATGGTAAATGCCATTTTTATGCGGATGATTGCCGGCTGTTCATGTCGTTTCCGCCCCGTGATACGGCTGACGCATGCAATCGCATCAATTCAGATCTGGCCTCACTTGCTCTTGCATCGACTGCGCATTCGCTGACTATTAACCCTGAGAAGTCGTGTGCGCTGCTTGTTGGTCGCCAAAGGTTGTGCAATGGGGTTGCTGTTGACTTGCATGTTGACGGGAGAGTGATTCCTTTGGTGGAAGTCGTGAAGAGCCTGGGGGTTTATCTTGAACGCGACCTCCGTTTCCGTACGCACATCTCCAAAAAGATTCAGTTGGCATACATGAACCTGAGAATGCTATATCGATACCAGCGCTGGCTTAATATTGGCACTAGGCGAACTCTCTGCGATGCACTGGTGTTATCGCATTTTAATTTTGCAGATACCGTGTATGGTCCTTGCATTGTTGGGGCGGATGTGTTGCGGATCCAAAGAGTACAAAACGCCTGTATTCGTTATATTTACTGTCTGCGTGGACGAGCACACGTTTCCCCATGGTTGGTCCGTAGTGGGTGGTTTAGTATGGCAAACAGGAGAAGACTGCACTGCGGCGCAGTGATTGTGAAGGTTGTTGTTTTAAAATCCCCTCGTTACCTCCACGAGAAGATTCGCTTCAGATCAGATGTGCACCATCTGAACCTGAGACATCGGTCAATAATGGAGTTACCTCTCTGCATGTCGGCTGTCCGCACCAGGTCATACCGGTACGTCATGGGTCAGACCTGGAATTCTTTGCAGGATCGTGTTTTGGCGGGTGGTTTGAGGGGATTCCGTGTGCGTTATAAGAGAGCCTTGTTGAGCGAGCAGTTGGAGTTTTCGGGTTAGTGTCTTTGTTTCTGTTTTGTGGGCGGCGGTTGGGGTGAGCCGGGAGTCATGCGTGCTTGTTTCATATACTTTTTTGTTATTTAATATTTTTTTGTATTTATTTATTGGTTGAAGGGTCCGGGTGGAAGAGAAGGAATAATTATCCTTAACCCGCACCTATTAGCCTCCTAAAATATGTGTTTTCTTTTCTATTGTTTTTTATAACTGTATGTGTTTTGGGGGTTAATAAAGGCATTTATTATTATTATTATTATAATAAAGTGCGTTATACTCCTGAATCATTTCTACATAACAGGACTGACTATCAACATTTTCTGCCCGTCGGTTAAGACACGAGCGCGAGAGAAGTAAAGAAAGTCGGGTTTTAAAATAATTCTCGACTATCCGATTTTTTTTCTTCTAAACCACTTACCAAAAAAATTTAAATTTTTGTTCATGTTACAGTTAGAATCTCTTCTATAGATTGGTGTTCTTATTTTCTTGATTTCTTATGTAATAAAGTATGTAAGCGAGGGTTTAATGTGTTAAATAAAAGCTAAATAAAAAAGTCGGGTGAAACGATGCTTTAGAACGCACTCTAGATGGCGTTTCGGTTATTCCAATTGTTCTTCAATTGTTGCTTTAAAATTTAAAGATTTTTAAGATTTTTATACCCCCCACGTTTACTGTGGTGAGGGGTATATTGGGTCCATGTCCTCATCCCCCCCCCCCCATTAGAAATTTCAAAATTTTCTTATGTAAAGGTTTTGTGCTTGTTTTGTGCTGATTTGTGCCGCAAAACCAAAAGTTTTGTGGTCCTTCCGTTTCAGATTTATATGCAATTTTCTTGAGGGGGGCTGTGGACATGCCAGCCCCCGACCCACTTTCAAATTTCGAATTTTTTCTGAAACCAAAGTTTTGTGCTAGTTTTGTGCTGTTTTGTGCCGCAAACTAGAAGTTTTGTGCTCCGTTCTTTTTCGAGTTATAAGCATTTTTCTGAAGGGGGGTTGTGGACATTCCAGCTCCCCAGTTTCGAGTTTCGATTTTTTTTAATGCCAAAAGTTTTGTGCTAGTTTTGTGCTGTTTTGTGTCACAAACTAGAAGTTTTGTGCTTCTTTCCTTTCCGAGTTATAAGCATTTTTCGGAAGGGGGGCTGTGGACATGGCTGACCTAACTTCCAAATTCGAAACAAAATCAAACGTTTTTCGACGCTAATCAGAAGTATTGTGGTCTTTTCGCTTTTGAGTTATAAGCATTTTTCTACTTGGGAACTATCCGTCTCTCTCTTTCGACAGGGGTCCGGGTTCTCGCAGGAAGCGCGCGAGTTGATAATGCATACGTACGAGTTTAACGGCACTGTTTGTGGCTATATAAGTTAAAAACTATTCAACAATCTTTTATCGGAGTTTCGCTGAACTTTTCTTTGTACTTGAATAATGGACACGTGGAATTAATATTGTTAAATAGTTTTTAGTTATAACGTCACAAAGATTTAATATTATTTCTTAATATTATGCATTCTTTTTAATCTCACAAAGCCAAATATCGTCGCTGCAACAAATAACCATTGTGCAATTATCACTTAATAAATAAATAGTTATCACAGATATTTGATAGTACTGTGTGATTAATTCAGAGTTAAATTTAGAGAATTAAATTTTCGAAAAATAAAAAATAAACAAAAATGTCGGGTAAATTTTATCGGGTAATCTTTGTTATTATACATTTATTCTTTAAAGATTAGTTCTTTCACATGTTCTCGAGCATTTCGAGTGGTATTTGGCGAATGACGCGAATAATGTTGGCTTCCGTTCCTCAATCGTAGCCGGCTTATCCACGTACACGTAGCCCCAAAGGAAAAAGGCTAGAGGGGTGATATCACGTTATCTAGGCAGTCAATTCATCGATCCATTACGGGAAATTAACCGTCCACCGAATTATTCTGGCAATAAAGCCATGCTTTCACGTGTTGTGTCATAGTGCAAGATCCGGTATAAGAAACATATACCCACATCTGTTATTTAATGATAATGTAACCACCCGGGTTACGGATTAATACAAAGTATGGGAAATTAGGCGCGTGGTATTTGTTAGTAATAATTATTTCTAAGACTCTAATAATTAAGAATCGGTCGAATGGGCACAGCAGCGGTTTAACGCGGGTTATCAGCAGATGTTTGGTAACTGTTTTGCAAATCTCGAACTCTCGTGGAGGTTTTCTCAGTGAGGGTCTTTGTCACAGCCGGGTCTAAGCGATGAAATTGAAACTTGGTTTACGTTAACTGATAGAGTTGGTAGTGCTAGCTGGCAATCTTTGTTCAGGCGGGCCGTGGGAAACGTCAATTTTTGTTACAACCGAATTCTTGAGAGATAACAACACCAGATCGTCCATTGATGGAAACGCCATAATGGCCGAATGTAAAACTAACGTGGGTGAAAATCATCAGGACGTTTATTGGTAGGTCACCCAGAATGGCCGGTTTTGTGGGCTGGCTTAGAAAACTTTTGGCGGTGGGGAAGCACACAAAAAGCGTTGGGTGCTGGCTACGGAGCTCAATTAATCGGGTAGCAGAGTCCCGTCTTGGAGTCAGCGTTCAGTTTCTAAATTCATGGGAGTCAAGTTCAAGTAGTGCATTTGTGACATTGGGGGCAGTGGGCCCATCGCATCGTCGTGGTGTTTGTAGTTTGGTCTGGTCCCAAATTTACTGATGGGATTGTAAGTGTTATTGTATCTTTCGTTTGTGAGCGCCTGGTGTCGTTAAGCTGTGCCTAAAATTTTGGTATTACCTGTCCCGATCGCAGAAAATATCTAGTAGGGTCTTAAGTTAACTTTGTTCTGAATTTTTGTGCGTTACTAAAGATTGTCCAACTCTTGTCGTGTTAGTTGTTTGATAAATTTATGCTTATTTTGATTGAGAGAAGAATGCCAATGCCCGTTAAATCGGTAGGATTTATTAATTAACTTTACACTTTGCCACAGTGACCTAATTTTGTTCTTGTAAGTGCCTTAATTTGATCTTGCCAATTAGTTGAGACATTTCATTGAAGTATTGTTGGCGAACGTAACCGGTACCAAGTTGAGTTTGATGTAAGAAAAGTTCAAATATTTTATCGAGCTCAGGATTAAATAATTAACTTGGTGCACGCCATGGTTCTGGGTGTTAACTGTAACAAACTTTGAATATGAGGGTCTGAGTGGTCCTTTTATTGCATACTAGATTAATGGTGCATAATTGTTAGGAAAATGAACCGTGTATTGATTTGAATATGTGTATCTGTTTGAATTTTTATAATATAATTAATTTTACTTTGAATCTTGTGGGAATATTTACTGCGTTATAAATTATGTAACCTTATGTGGTGAATCTTTGTTGGAATTTGTAATTCTATGGATATAATGGCATTTGATAGAATTTGAAACCCTATCTCGATCTAGAATTCTTGTTACTCTATTTCATTTAATTTGTATCTCTGCTGCAATTTATATTTTATTTTAATGTTTTTGATTTAATTTGCATCTCTGACACAATTTATATTTCATGTCATTTTTTTTGAGGTAGTTGGAATTTGTAATTCTATTGATATTATGGCATTTGATAGAATTTGAAGCCCTATCTCGATCTAGAATTCTTGTTACTCTATTTCATTTAATTTGTATCTCTGCTGCAATTTATATTTTATTTTAATGTTTTTGATTTAATTTGCATCTCTGACACAATTTATATTTCATGTCATTTTTTTTGAGGTAGTTGGAATTTGTAATTCTATTGATATTATGGCATTTGATAGAATTTGAAGCCCTATCTCGATCTAGAATTCTTGTTACTCTATTTCATTTAATTTGTATCTCTGCTGCAATTTATATTTTATTTTAATGTATTTGATTTAATTTGCATCTCTGACGCAATTTATATTTCATGTCATTTTTTTTGAGGTAGTTTGCGTCTCTGACTAGGGATCCATATGGTATCCAAATGGAGGACATGTCCTCCTTTTTTAGTTAAAATATACTTAAAAGTTACACAACTTCTTCGTGAAGCAAATGTTTCAAACGAAGAAGCACAAATTATTTGCAACGACAGGTCTACAAAGCATCTTTGCAGTACTTAGAAAAATGGATCGTCCGTTAGAAGAACTGAAATGTTTTGCATGGATGAATCTTACAGATTACGAAAAGTACACATATGAAGATTTATTTCTATGCATTGAATACTTAAAGAAAAGAGGCATCATTATTGATGATGTAAAAGTATACGACCAATTGCAGAACCTTATTTCTTTCCTCAAATCCGAAAAGGAAGGGGGTCAGTTTTCCAAAAGCATAGACTGAATGAGCAATGGAGGATATTTTTTACATCATGCCCCAGTATTGATTGCTCTTCGGAACTGCTTAAAATCTGTGAATTTAATTTTTGTATTTCTGCTCACAACGCAAATGTTGAAAGGGTTTTTTCACTAATTAATGCACAGTGGACGAAAGAGCCCAGTAAACTTGGAGCCAGTCAGTGCCGGATTAAGCTGGTGCGGGGCCTGTAGCAAATATTATCAAGAGGCCCTTGGTTTGATGTAGGATATAAAATTACACATTTTTTAATGTGATTTAATGCGATTTAATGTTAGAAAATTTAGAAATAAAACTAGCAAAATCAATTTCTCTAAGTAAATCACATTCAATGTTCATTAAGGTGAGATTATTTAGGCGATCTTGTCCCATCGTGTTTCTTAACTCATTCTTTATATGCTTGAATGCCGAAAGAGAACGTTCTCCACTGCAGTTAGTAATCATTAAGGACAAATAAATGCGTAAGACTATTTCCACATTTGGAAACCACGCCTCTAATGAATTTTCCATTATAAGTCTATAATATTGCAGTTCAGGCCCGTATCTCTGGCTCTGCTGCTCATATTGACTATTTCAATCTGGATACAAGGGAAAATAAATTACAAAATAAAATGTAATCCAGTACTTTCTATTAAAGTATTAAATTATGTGATCCTACAGTTAATATTAATATTAATATTACAGGATGTACAAAAAAGTAACGTAATAAGGAAATATCTCGTCCTCTGATAATTTTATAAGAAAAACATTCGTATAAAACCTCTAGGAAATGACACGAAAAATTACATCATGAAAGCTATAAATCTGAAGTACTTTTGAATATACTGTTCGATTTATTTGCACTTAGCGGGCAACAGTCCAATGTTTTTAAATAGAACACCAGTATATTTTTTAATTTTTGTTAATCTATTGAAGTACAAATTTATCTGTGAAAACCTCATATCTATTAAGTTGTTTCGTTCAAAAGTTATGGGCTCAAAAAGAAAAAAAAACATTTTGAACAGTTTTATTCATTCTGATCAAGTTGCCACAAATAGGGATTTGAGATCTCTAATCGATCAGATCGAAAAGATTGTTCAGATCGAAAAGAAATATTAGATTGAAGATTGATCATAAATTTTTGAGATCACACACCCCAATTTGTGACAATACCAACGGTTACTTGATTACAACAAATAAAACTTTTCATGTTGTTTACTTTTTTCGGCCCATAACTTTCGAACGAATTAACTTATGGATATGAAGTTTTCACTGATAAATTTGTAATTCAATCATGTACCAGAAACTGAAAAAAAAATATGCTGGGCTTTCCATCTAAAACTATTGGACTTTTACGTGCTCCGTGCAAACAAATGACTCTGTATATTCAAAAGTACTTCAGATTTATAGCATAAATCATTTCTTAGAAGTTTTATTGGCATGTTTTTCTTGTAAATTTATCAGAGGACAAGATATTTCCTTGTTACGTCACTTTTTGTACAGCCTGTATAAATGCGGTAGTTTGAAAGTTTGGATAGAACTACAGCGTGTTATGATCAAACAATCAAGACAAGATAATACATTGTATTAGATAGCATAAAGTTTTCGTTTTGTTTGTTATTTGGAGAATATGCATACTATGCAAACTAATAACTTTACATAATTACCTAATGTTCAACGATTTCCTCAGAATCACTAATGCTAAAATTTTAAAAAAAGTTTTAAATCAAACAGCAAGTGTCACTAATACAACAGCCAACGGCTAAACCACACCGCAATTGCACAATATCTACAATCTACATATCTGTTGTCCGAATACCGACAGCCCTCTTGTCTTATCGCCCGGTAACGCGGTAACCTAAACGAACCTAAACTAAAAAGTTGAACAGAACAAAAGTTGACAGTTGTAGACTTGGGTTCCGGTTAACATATGGTTAATATTATGTAAATTAGAATTTTATGTAATAAATCAGTGTGTATTAAAGACGAATAATCACAAAATAAAAGTGTGGAGGGTTCATAAATGAAGAAATTATTAAATATTTTGGATCGGTACTACTTGACGCGCAAATTTCTGTGGCGTAGGGTTATCTACCGATTGGGTTGCTTTGGGGAGAGTATGCTTAGACAACCTTGGTCGGCTGTCTCTCTGTCTCTTATATGAAGAGAAATGCCTTACGACGTCAGGATGCCTGTTTTGCAGCGCGTCACACTCGCCGTACCCTACCCGATGACGGAATGTATTCCGAATTTCCGAATCAAGTCTAAACAAATCTCAATTCAGATTTGTATTCCCCCTGAGCGCATAGCGCGGGGCCCTCAGAGGCGCGGAGCCTGTAGCATTTGCTACTTCTGCTACGTGGCTAATCCGGCCCTGGAGCCAGTGAAGGCGTTGATACTAGTACAGTACAACTTTAAAGCAATGCACTGCAAGGATTTTTATAGTTATCTTTTGAAAAACGAAGATCTATTGTTAAAAATTGGCAAATCTGAAAAATATGAACAAATTTAGTCACATATTTTGTAAAAGTGGACGTTATTGTCTTTCTTTTTGATAAAAGTTTGTATTAGATTTATTTTTTATTTTGAAGAGCTTTTATATAAAAATCAAAAACCAAAGTTACTTATTTGTTGTTATAGAATATGACCTTGTTTTATTTATTGTACCGACAGTATTGCGTACACTAAACATTTTTTTTTATTTTGTCCTTTTTGTCCTCCTGTTTAACTTAATAGTCCTCCTTTTTTAGCTTGATTGTCCTCCTTCTTCACTTTTTCATCTGGTAACCCTATCTCTGACGCAGTTTATATTTCATTTTTAGTGTATTTGATTTAAATTGCATATCAGACGCAGTTTATACTTCATTTTAATGTACTCAAAGTAATTTGAATGTTTCATTTGTTTTTAAATTTATTTTAATATATTTAATTTAATCTGAACCTTGCCTTACTTGTTTTATTTTTAATAGTTGAATTTCCCTGTTTACTCAGTGAATACAAATTGGCTCCAAATACTTAGGGTGATTTATAAGATTACGGTAAGTGCAGTCTATTATCTCGAATAAAACCATCAACAGTTCGCAAGAGATAAATCTTCCAACCCCTTTGCTCCACTTTAAGTCACCTGTTTACTTGGTTTAGCTAACCGCTCGACTAACCACACCTACCCAGTATCCTGGGTGGTAACAATAGTAGAGAATATATGCTAGATAATAAATAAATTGATACATCAGAAATAGGTTGCCTAGCTAAATCACGTGCCGATGATGTTAAACAATAAAATGTTATTAAATTTTTTTGATCAACTACTCCGATTAGTTATTCATGAAAGTTGGTCATCAGCTGAGAGAATATACCCCAAGGAATTGAAAAAATAAAGGTTTCCTACTTTCCCCTCTGCGCAACTATGAAGTTGCCAGGTATAAACAGGTAAGTAAGCGTTGTTAATATACTCTCATATGTTATTTCATCGAATTACATATCAAATGAGAGGTTATTTTATTCCTAATCCAACTGTATTAGTTTTCCTTATCAAAAAGTTTGTTGAATCCATGCTTGTCTAGATTTAAGATGTTTTCTTCGCGAGTGTTGAAAGTGACAGAGAAGCGTTGCACGCGCAATTCAATTTGAAACAAAGATGCAGCGAGTTCTTTTAAAGATTTCTCCGATAATTTAAATATTAAGAACGATATCAAATTTTTTTCACTCACACATTCATTTAACAGCGACAATACATAATTATGAAATAATAAGGTTTATCGTTCAAAATGTACATCCTTTAAAAGGAGATTTTTCCGATCGTGTAAGCGCGGATTAAATACTGGTAAAAGTTAAATAAAATATGACGTAATGATATAAATATTTTTGTATTAATTCATAAATTTATCAATACCAAATAAAAAAAATATATAAAAAACTTATTCTAATTCTGACTCGTCAGAAGTGCCCATGTTAAAATCAAATTCTAATTCTTCATAGCTTTTTTGTTTCTCGATTCTCTTAATATATAGTTAAATTGTTAGGGGTTTGGGTCCCCGTCAAACCACTTAAAGCGAAGATTGCACCGACTACGGCGCTGCATGCTGCACTGCCGTACTGCTGCGTCGTCAAATGACGCTACGTTATTATCCGTTCAATGGGTATTCCACCCGATTCAGCACTGCATGTGGCAAAGTCGTTTGCCTTGGTTTTCATTTATAGTCATGATTTTGAAAAATGGAAAGAAATTCAATTGGATTTTCTTCGAAAATGGAATTTTCCGAACTGCGTCGGGACAGTAGAAGACATTCAGGATCAAAGTTTTTTTTTAATTATAAAGGCGGATTCTCTCTTGTACTAATGGCAGTTGTAGACGCCAATTATAAATATATGATTGATGTTGGTGCATTTGGTGGTAATAGCGATGGTTGAGTGTTTGCTAACTCTCCTTTTGGAAGATTGTGGTTGGCAAACGACCATAAGAGAGTTGCCAGAAGAGAAACCTCTACCATCAGCTGATACACCCTTGCCCATAGTGCTAGTAGCCGACGAAGCATTTTTTAAGAGACAACATATTATGTCCATATCCACGAGAAACCTTTGTGATCGGGAAAGGATTTTTAACTATCGCCTTTCACGAGCAAGAAGAGTGGTGGAAAATGCCTTTGGCATCACTGCTCATACCTGGCGTATTCTCTTGAAACGAATCGAAGTTAACGTTGAATTTGCCACGAACCCATCACAAAAACTTTCCTCTGATGCAACGCAAAATAATGCAAATACCATGAACAACCATCAAAGAAAACGACGTACAAGACCTACCAAGCATTCTATGGACATTCGGAACACCTTTGCTGACTGATTCACTTCACCGGCAGGCGAAGTTCCATGGCAATACGAAGCCATTAAAAATTGATTTCAATTTATACCTAATTAGTTAGCTGTATTCATTCATCAATAAAAACATATATAAATCTACCATTTGACTGCATTTCATTAGCAACTTCCTTCCCAGCATTTTCGCGTGCATTACCACTTTTCTAGACAGATAATGTCTTCTCGTATATTAGCGGATGTGCTTCAACCATCAATATTAGTTGCTCCAACATATTGAACGATGCAGGCATTCCGGTAAACGCAAGCTAACTGATGTTTGTTTTACTGCATCCGTCGCCCTGCCGCGCTGCGCTGCGCACGCTTTGCTGCAACGGATCCGGTGGAAGCGTTCTCATTGAACGCCATGTAAAACAAAATATTTGCCGTGACGGAGATCGCTGATGCGGCAGTGCAGCATGCAGCGCCGTAGTCGGTGCAATCTTCGCTTTATAGGCTTCAAATAGCCATCCAAAAACCAACCACAATCTACAGAATTGATTTTAATTCCTTCCTCTCTCGCTCCATGCAGTCAATGAATATTGAATGTTTAATGGCTATCGGGAGCTGCCTCAATAAAACACTTAAAACATACAGCTGTGCAATTATCGGAGAGGGAGTTTGACAAAGAAAATTTTAGAATAATAACAGAATACCTTACTAAATGTAATTATCCTAAGGGATTGGTCCGTAAAATTTTATTTAGTGAGCAACGGGTAAATAATAATCAGAGTCATAATAATAACAGCCGGTTAAAGTCTGAATTAAAATATTATAAATTACCTAACATACCAGGTCTAACCAATAAATTGATCCCTATAATAAAACAAAATAATTCAAAAATTGTCACTTACAATAATAAAAATATTGGCAAACTTTACACGAATTTGAAAGACAAAGTAGAGAAGGATTTTATGAGCGGATTGATTTATAGGGTGGATTGCGGGGGGTGCAGTATGGCATATGTAGGACAAACCAATCAATACTTAAAGAACAGAATAAAACAACATAAGTATGATTGTGATGCTAAAAATAAGGACAAAAAAGATAAAACCGCCCTTGCACTCCACGCTTTCTCCAGCGGCCACTCATTCAACTTTGACACGGCAGAGATTCTGAAAATGGAACCACATTACAGTAAGAGACGCATTATGGAAATGATTTTTATAAAAAGAACATCTAATACAGTAAACTTAAGAACCGACACTGATAATTTAAGTAATATTTACTCTAATGTACTCGCGAAATTCCCGACCTAATGAACACCTGAAATATAGGCAATTGTTGTAACGTGTGGATAAGAAGAACCGTTTTGGAACTGTTGGCTTGTTTCTGTTCGAAATTTCATATTTGAAGATGTCCGTCGTACCGTTACACACGTGATACGTAGGTGTAATTGGTTTTCATGTATATTTTAATTGTTAGTCCTACTTTTGAGGTAAATGTAAGTGCGGGGCGTGTTAATATTGTAATAATTATTGTGTGTATTTTGTAGCTATGAATAAGGTTTGAAGAATAGACCGAAACGTCAGCAAAAAAGTAAAGTGTTTTATTGAGGCAGCTCCCGATAGCCATTAAACATTCAATATTCATTGATTTTAATGTTGCACGCATCGGTTTCATGAAGCCACTTTGAATTCGTCATATTTTTCATATATTGTGTGCAAAGTTTTCTGTTTCAGCGAGATGCAGCACGGTGGAATGAGATTGGAGCCGATGCCTTTAATCTTCTTTATAAAATGTTCTTTGTCTTTGTTCGTTGAGTATGTTTTATATATATATATATATAGGACAAATACCTTTCTCCTTTATATATATATATATATATATATATATATATATATATAAAGGGATAAGGGGATTACGACTGGTATATTCAATAAAAACTCCTTTAACTACTGTCGAGCTTTCGGTGCGTTTAATTTATCACCTTCATCGGGACACTGTAATACATTAAGAGAAGAGAAACGTTACAACGGGGCAAGTTGAAAAATAAATATAAACAATTCATGTGAAGTGTAGACTTACATTGTAATTGAGTTTTTCTTAAAGCTAAAGCATAAAGCATTGCCTGCTGTTGAACACAATAATCTATCAAAATTCCCAACAAATACCACGATTCAATGGATACGATGTGTGTATGCTCTCCTTCCAGCACAATTTCTTGAATATTCATAAGTTGATGTCTTGATTATTCGCAGATAAACAGCTTTGCATGCGTTAAACTTATCAAACAACGTTCACTTAGGTATATGGCTGTCTCGTAATGGCTGCCTCTGTCATGTCGGTATAGTAGTGTTCTGCATCTAATGCAGTGTTCTACTTCAGGTACAGTGTTCTGCATTACCGTCGGGTTTACTGCTTATATATATAATCAACTAAAGAAGCGAATGATAATTAATCCAGGTGAGGATAATTTTTGGAAAAAGCACCTCCGCCTGGATTTGAACCAGGACCCCTCCAATTTCCGGTTGACTGCTCTCCCGCTATAAATTTCCACTACCTCTGTAGCTCAAATGGGAGAGCAGTCAACCGGAAATTGGAGGGGTCCTGGTTCAAATCCAGGCGGAGGTGCTTTTTCCAAAAATTATCCTCACCCGGATTAATTATCATTCGCTTCTTTAGTTGATTCTACATTACTGACGAGTTTACGTAATTACCCATTTTCCCTTGAATTTATTCATCTGTATGAGCTTTTAGCAATAAACATTTAGCGATTCCTAGTTACCAAACTTCCATCTATCCCCAATAGGTGTCACGGCGGGTTTGTTTAATTCGAAATTCGGCTTGCAAATCCTGAAGTGACAAATAAAACCTATAAATTTCCACTACCTCTGTAGCTCAAATGGGAGAGCAGTCAACCGGAAATTGGAGGGGTCCTGGTTCAAATCCAGGCGGAGGTGCTTTTTCCAAAAATTATCCTCACCTGGATTAATTATCATTCGCTTCTTTAGTTGATTCTACATTACTGACGAGTTTACGTAATTACCCATTTTCCCTTGAATTTATTCATCTGTATGAGCTTTTAGCAATAAACATTTAGCGATTCCTAGTTACCAAACTTCCATCTATCCCCAATAGGTGTCACGACGGGTTTGTTTAATTCGAAATACGGCTTGCAAATCCTGAAGTGACAAATAAAACCTATAAATTTCCACTACCTCTGTAGCTCAAATGGGAGAGCAGTCAACCGAAAATTGGAGGGGTCCTGGTTCAAATCCAGGCGGAGGTGCTTTTTCCAAAAATTATCCTCACCTGGATTAATTATCATTCGCTTCTTTAGTTGATTCTACATTACTGACGAGTTTACGTAATTACCCATTTTCCCTTGAATTTATTCATCTGTATGAGCTTTTAGCAATAAACATTTAGCGATTCCTAGTTACCAAACTTCCATCTATCCCCAATAGGTGTCACGACGGGTTTGTTTAATTCGAAATTCGGCTTGCAAATCCTGAAGTGACAAATAAAACCTATAAATTTCCACTACCTCTGTAGCTCAAATGGGAGAGCAGTCAACCGGAAATTGGAGGGGTCCTGGTTCAAATCCAGGCGGAGGTGCTTTTTCCAAAACTTATCCTCACCTGGATTAATTATCATTCGCTTCTTTAGTTGATTCTACATTACTGACGAGTTTACGTAATTACCCATTTTCCCTTGAATTTATTCATCTGTATGAGCTTTTAGCAATAAACATTTAGCGATTCCTAGTTACCAAACTTCCATCTATCCCCAATAGGTGTCACGACGGGTTTGTTTAATTCGAAATACGGCTTGCAAATCCTGAAGTGACAAATAAAACCTATAAATTTCCACTACCTCTGTAGCTCAAATGGGAGAGCAGTCAACCGGAAATTGGAGGGGTCCTGGTTCAAATCCAGGCGGAGGTGCTTTTTCCAAAAATTATCCTCACCTGGATTAATTATCATTCGCTTCTTTAGTTGATTCTACATTACTGACGAGTTTACGTAATTACCCATTTTCCCTTGAATATATATATATATATATATATATATATAAAGAAGGGTAGTAAACTCCTGCACACAATGAATTTTATCGTCGAGGAGTACCTACATCTACTGGATCCGTCAGTGTTGCAAATGTCTCCTGAAAATCCGCTCGTCTTGAAAATATTTTAAAAGGCTTGACTTTCCCTTTATTATAAAAAGCCGCGGTGTAATCACAGCCCGTAAAAGCGTGGAATGCTGGCAACGCTTCTCTGTCACTTTCAACACTCGCGCACTAAATTTAACATTTTAAATCTAGGCAACCATGGATTCAACAAATTTTTTGATAGGCCACCCTATACAGTTGGATTAGCAATAAATAATACCTTTTCATTTGATATGTAATTCGATAAAATAACTTATGAGAGTATATTAATAAAGCTTACTTACCAGTTTATACTTGGCAACTCCATTGTTGCGCAGAGGAGAAAGTAGGCAACCTTTATTTTTTTCTATTCCTTGGGGCTGATGAGCGACTTTCATGAATAACTAATCGGAGTAGTTGATAAAAAAAAATAATTAAACATTTTATTGTTTAACATCATCGGCGCGTGATTTAGCTATGCAACCTATTTGTGATGTATCAATGTATACATTATCTAGCATATATTCTTTATCATCATTAAATAACAGATGAGGGTACATATTTCTTATACCGGATCTTAGACTATCAGTTGTGTGGCAAGTAACACCGCGGTCTTGTTGAAACCATTTCTTATGAGTTTCGCTGAACTTTTCTTTGTACTTGAATAATGGACACGTGGAATTCCGATTACATATTGTTAAATAGTTATTATTTCTTAATATTATGCATATTTTCAATCTCGCAATGCTAAATATCGCCGGTGCAATATATAATCATGGTTCAATTATCACTTAACAAATAAATAGTTACTAGATATGAAAATACGAACATAGTGTATCATACGGACATACCGTAATGATGAAAATAATCAACGTGTAGAAGATGGTATACAGGCGACATACATACCAAAAGATGAAATATTGTCTTACCTCTATATTATAACAATGTTAATATGTGATACAAATAACGGGTGATTCATTTAGAGGTACCTTTTTCAGTAGGGATTTTATGTATTGTTTGTCATTTCGCATTTTGACATGGCGCCCGCTATCGCTCCTTGATAACAGTGTACTTGCTGCCTGAAATGGAAGCCCACGACATTTGGTTTTAACAAGACGGCGGTGTTACTTGCCACACAACTGGCTTTATTACCAGAATAATTCGGTGAACGGTTAATTTCCCGTAATGGATCGATGAATTGACCGCCTAGATAACGTGATATCACCCCTCTAGCCTTTTTACTTTGGGGCTACGTGTACGTGGATATGCCGACTACGATTAAGCAACTGGTAGCCAACATTGTTCGCGTCATTCGCCAAATACCACTCGAAATACTCGAGAACATGTGAAAGAACTAATCTTTAAAGAATAAATGTAAAGAATGGTTCTTTTGTATGATAACAAAGATTACCCGATAAAATTTACATTTTTTTTTTATTTTTGAAAAAATACCTCTAAATGAATCACCACAGTACTATCAAATATCTCTGATAACTATTTATTTGTTAAGTGATAATAGCAGCGACGATATTTGGCTTTGTGAGATTAAAAAGAATGCATAATATTACGAAATAATATTAAATCTTTGTGACGTTATAACTAAAAACTATTTAACAATATTTAATCGTAATTCCACGTGTCCATTATTCAAGTACCAAGACAAGTTCAACGAAGCTCCGATAAAGAATTGTTGAATAGTTTTTAAGAGTGGGGTCCAACAGCTGATCGACAGCAGCTCGGCTGTTTTTGATGAGTTTGGAAAAATCAGTCGAGAATTGGTCTTTGCTGGGATGTCGACGTTTTCGCTAAAGCTACTTTGGAACAAGATAGACTTCGCCGACGTGCGGTTAACATTCTATGATATAACGTCTTTAACGCTGTTTATTTTTGCACCCGTAATCAGGCTGTCTAGTGATTCTTTACAACGCTTACCAACATAAAATGGTAACTCTAAAAATTACTGTGATAAATTGTTGACATAACCGTGACATAACCTATGCCGTGAATTTGAGATATTTATCATATATTTATATGATAAATAACTTCAACATTTGTCTACGGTTTATGAAGTGATATCTGCAAAAACACACGTACTATGAATACACTCACACGTACTATGAATATGTGGAATATTTGAAAGTGTATTGAAATTATGTGACCATATACATATACATCCTAAAACGCAAACCCCGTTCCAATAACTTTGGTCACAGATTACTTACTCTTGGTACGATAGATTGTGCACTCATTTCTCAGCCGAAAATTCACATTTATATTTACTGGGACAGATTTCGAGAGTTCTAACCTACAAATCCGATATAATCTGAAAATGTAGATAACTTGGGGACACTGCACAAAGAAGTATTCTAATCGAAATTAGGAGATTACATAAAAATTCTACTATTATATCAGACATCAATCAGGTTTCTGCCTAAACAAGTATACTATTGTTTTTTAAAATTTCCTTTACAACTACTAGGTTAGTTAGCAGAATATACATATACACAGTGCTGTTTTATACCGTTGTCAAGTTAGCCCCCCACTTTTGAATTTTAAGTAAATTTTTATGCAAATCGTTTGGGAATCGTTAGGGAGGTTTCGAGAGTACACTTTTTTCGTTTGGGTGTACATGTTTTTTGAGAAAATGAAAATTGTTTTTGTACCGTCAAGTTGGCCCCCCGACTTTCACATTTTGTGATTTTTTTATTGGAATGGCTTGGAAATCGTTAGGGAGGATAAGGGAGTCTAGTTTCGACGTTTGGGAGTAATTAGTTTTACTGCAAAGTAATATAAATGTTAGTACATAACCTCACTTTTTAGTTTACCGGCGGAAAGTTACGCTAACGGCTTTGTTTTGCTATACATTTTACCCATTTCTTCACAGATGGTTAGAATATGGTTAGGGAGGATTCAAAATGCCACTTTTTATATAAGAGAGTTCATTATTTGACCGCAAATCAATAACAAAATTTGAGTACGGCAGCCGAATTAGCTAGGTAATGTATTTATCACCGTTGTCAAGTTAGCCCCCCACTTTTGAATTTTAAGTAAATTTTTATGCAAATCGTTTGGGAATCGTTAGGGAGGGTTTGGGAGTACACTTTTTTCGTTTGGGAGTACATGGCTTTTGAGAAAATGAAAATTGTTTTTGTACCGTCAAGTTAGCCCCCCACTTTTGAATTTTAAGCAAATTTTTATGCAAATCGTTTGGGAATCGTTAGGGAGGGTTTGGGAGTACACTTTTTTCGTTTGGGAGTACATGGCTTTTGAGAAAATGAAAATTGTTTTTTGTACCGTCAAGTTACCCCCCAACTTTCACATTTTGTGATTTTTTTTACTGGAAAGGTTTGGAAATAGTTAGGGAGGATTAGGGAGTCTAGTTTCGACGTTTGGGAGTAATTAGTTTAACTGCAAAGCAATATAAATGTTTAGTACATAACCTCACTTCTTAGTTTACCGGCGGAAAGTTACGCTAACGGCTTTGTATTGCTATAGATTTTACCCATTTCTTCACAGTCGGTTAGAATATGGTTAGGGAGGATTAAAAATGCCACTTTTTATATAAGAGAGTTCAGTATTTGACCGCAAATCAATAACAAACTTTGAGTACGGCAGTCGACATAGCTAATGTATTTATCGGCTTTGTTTTACACAAATTGGTCGTATTTCTGCGATAAACCATTAAAGAATCGTTAGGGAGGATTGAAAAGTCCACTTTTGATATAAGAGAGTATATTAGTTTCACCAAAATCAAAATTAAAGATGTAGGTTATGTACATACTCAACTATTGCATTTATCGGCGCTTTCCCTTCGATAAATGGCGTGTTTTTCGTGATAAGACTCATAAGTCATTAGAAAATCGTTAGTTAAAAAGTTCACTTTTGGTGTAAGGGAGTAGATAATTTTACCGCAAATGAATATCTAAGGTCGCGGTTGTCAAGTTAGCCCTCCACTCTTGAATTTTAAGTAAATTTTTATGCAAATCGTTTGGGAATCGTTAGGGAGGTTTCGAGAGTACACTTTTTTCGTTTGGGAGTAATTAATTTAACTGCAAAGTAATATAAATGTTTAGTACATAACCTCACTTTTTAGTTTACCAGCGGGAAAGTTACGATAACGGCTTTATTTTGCTATACATTTTACCCATTTCTTCACAGACGGTTAGACTATGGTTAGGGAGGATTCAAAATGCCACTTTTTATATAAGAGAGTTCATTATTTGACCGCAAATCAATAACAAACTTTGAGTGCGGAAGCCGACATAGCTAATGTATTTATCGGCTTCGTTTTACACAAATTGAAAGCAAATAAACGTTTATTCATTCCAACATGTTACAGTATACGTCACGATACACATATACACAGGCACAACGGATTTTTTTTGTTATGTTATCAAATCCGGGTGATATGTTGTTCTTCAAATCTTCAATTATTTCGGTCATTTCCCTTTCGTTTGTTTCATACAAGTCTGCGTCTGGGTATATCAAGTTGTCGTGCTTATCTGTTGTTGTTTTGGGTTTTGTGTGGATATATGTTTTTCTGCTAGTTCCCTTCCTATGTTGGCGAAGTAGTTGTTAATTTCATTGGTAATGTCTTCCTTGCTTTGTAACTTTATTCCATTTTTCTTTATTTTGTCGATTGATGTGGTGTTGATTTTAGTTTTTCCGCCGGTTAGTGAATTTATTATTTCCCATAGCTTGGATTGGTTGTGTTTGTTCTTGTTGAATAATTTATTGTAATATAGTGCTTTAGTGCTTCTTATCAGTTTGTTGGTCGATTGCTTTTTTGAAGGTAGTTTTGTCTTAAATATTCATTTTGAGGGTTTCTTTTAAGTCGCTTATGAAGCTTGTTTCTCTCCTTTATCTCTTGTATGACGTTCTCCGTTATCCAATAGTTGGTATCTCTCTTTTTTAATTTTACTTTGAATTGATTCTTCCTTATTGTTTCTTCTATTATTTTAGAAAGTTCTTCAAAGTCCTTAATCTGTTTAACGTTTACTTGTTTCAAGTCGTTGTGAATTTTTTTCCTGTTTGTTTTTGTATGTTCGTGGGTGTTATACGTCAACTTTGGGGTAGTTGCGTTTATTGTTGTCACTATGGCGTTGTGGTCTGATAAGTCGGTACTAACAATTTTTATTTCCTTGATCTGTTGTGCTATATTTGCCAACACATGGTCAATTATTGTGTGATTTCCATTCGGATTTCTTCGTGTGTAGTGTCTCTTCGATATTTTGTTCATTATTTGGTAATTATGTTCCGTTAGGGTTCTCTTATAGTCGTTTGTTACTTCATTTTTTTCTCTAATATTTATGTTAATGTCCCCTAATATCACGTGTGGTTTTCTTCTATTAATGACATTGTTTTTAAATATATCCTTCAGTGTGTTATAGTGGACATTCGGTGGTTTATATATTAGGGTGATGGCAGTCTTGGAGTTTTTCAGTTTTATTTTTAATAATTCTATGCCTTGTATACATTTCCTTGTGCAAGTTTTATATTCAATGGTTCTGTTTATATATAGTGCAAATCCTCCACCGCGGGTGCTTCTGGATACGTACTCTGCGTTGTAGTTTTCTAGGACGTAGAATTGTTCGTCATCAGGTGACAGCCATGTTTCTGTTAGTGCGATTATTTCTGGTTTGTATATTTTCGCCATTATTTCTACTTCATTGTATTTGTTTCTTAGACTCCTGATGTTATGAAGATATATTTTATAGTTATCCATACTGATGGTCGTTTCCGTTAGTGTTCTTGCTTGTGTTTATTCCAGTGATTCTATAACAGTTGTTCAATGTCGTCAATGCTCGAAATTTTAATTTTCTTAGCACCGCCCTCCTTTCTTACATATATCTTTCCGTCTCTTGTCCAAGCGGCTTTGTATGTTTTTTCCTTCTGTACTTGTCTGCATCTGTAGAATATGTTGGCGGCTTTCATAGTTAATTGCTCATTTATGTATATGTTTCTGTTTCCCTTTAAGTTGCAGGCATTAGCTTTTATTGCTCCTATCTTCCTTCTGGTTTCCAGTATCTTATCTCGATTTTCTTTGTTCGACAATTCTACGATGATTGGGCCGCCTTCTTGTCCTCCCTCCTTTCTTTTGCAGGATATAATGTCTGTACTCTCCAGTCCGGTACCCAGACTTTTTACAATTTTTACCACTATTTCCTCTACACTCTCGCTTCCTTCTGCCTGTTGTTCGACTCCTGATATTACTATGTTGTTCTTGATTTTGTCTTGTTCGTTGCGTTCGGCTATGTCTTCCAATTTCCTTATTCTTTCTTTCCCGACATCTCTCTCTTCCCTATCTTCTTTGATCGCCTTTCTCAGTTCTTTATTTTCTTTTTCAATCCTTATCAGTGTGTCGGACATACCCTTTATGGTCCTCTTTATATCCCTCATTGATTCAGTCAATTCATCTAATTTACTCAATTTGATTACTTCTGGTTCGCTGTCGCTTGACTGTCCAGCTCTCTCAGTTTCTGTGGGTTTGCCGCTTCTAGTTTTAGGTTTGGTTTTTGTCATCTTTTTTTCCTATCTTATCTGAAAATTTTTTTTTTTTATTTTATTTATTTTTTTTTTTACACTTAAGGTATGTATACAAAGGTAAATGAATACACACAAGGGCACTCTTCACACATCTGGGGCCTATCGGTGTGTCTAACGCTACATAAACATAAAAGGCCGCGGATAGCAAGGATTTTGTTTTTATTTTTATTGGAAAGAAATTTCAATAACTGTGGTCTGGTATTCCGGTGAAGAATTTCCAGTTAGAGGTGACTGGTTTATAGGTTTAGTGGAAAAACGCCCGTACGTGTATACTAGGTATATAATACTCACGTTTTCCGGTCTTGCCAGTGTTAATTTGCTGTTTTACCAGGATCTAAATAACTTTATTGCCTTGATCTTCACTTTGCAAGGTAGCCAGTAAAAAACACTTCCACACACTATAGAATTAGTTTTTGTTTTTCTTCTTTTTCCTTCACAATTTTTGAATAATCGCAGGAGCACGTGAAACTGAACCAGCACGTTGACATGCGCGTTCTCTCTAAATACGTAATTGGTCGTATTTCTGCGATAAACCGCTAAAGAATCGTTAGGGAGGATTAAAAAGTCCACTTTTGATATAAGGGAGTATACCCAGATAACAATCGTGCGTGTCACGCAATCCGCATTGCTTGATAAGCAGCCTATGTAGTAAAAAACGCGGGAAAATGTCTACGTCTTGTTGATTTCTATATCGTACTCAAGCTATGCGTACGCTAGCCGCTGAAAAAGTACGCACAAAATGACGCTCGGATGCCTCGATGTTGCAGTATGTATTTGATTTACTTTGATTCAGTGTGAGGAGGGCGGTCCTACGTGCTGCGCTGTTTCTTCCCAAAGTCGGTCATCGGAATGCTCCGTGCAGCGTAAGACGGCTACCTAAATCAATGTCGACATGTTCGCGAAGTGAATACGCGTAATCTGGTCTCGCTCGGAGGCCGGAGTATTCTGATAACCAACGTAGACGAAACACCTCGCAGCGTGTAGGGGCGGCTTAAATATTGTTTCTCTACAGTCGGTGTTGGTCACACGTGACTATGTCCTAGATAGAGGGGGTACCATCTGTGAACCGCTACCACAGTATAGGTATACATACAGTAGCGCACTTCGGTCGAAAAGCATTGATTTCCTTGAAGCCAAAGTCGCCCTCGCGCAGCCTCGGTGCGCATAAATCTTCTCCACACGTATATGTACATGAATTGGGCCAAAACTTCTGACACGTGTGTAGTTACCATATGTTGTATACCCAGACAGCTGCGCACAGAGGCTGCGCGGTTGCAGTCTTGCTTCATGAATTTGACGGGGTGCGACTACTGTATGTATACCTATACTGTGCCGCTACGCCCTTGGCTATTGGCTACGCCATTCTCTGTTTGCTCCGATGAAAGTTTTGTTACACGTTTTTCGTGTTAGCTTTGGTTGTTAATAAGCAATTGAAACAAGAAATAATTAAGGGCTGGTAAGTGTTACATGTCACAATTTCTATCTTCATCTACGCGGGCTGAATGCGAAAAATGTATCACTGTTAACAAGCAAAATTACACTAAAAATGTATCGTGCCTCAAGGAACTCTAGTAATTCAAACTGCATTCTGTCAGTGTACCTGACGTATTATAACCTCTACCACACCTCTACGATTGGAAAACTACCGGCCAATCTCGCAAAGAAGTCAAAGTCAAATGAACGGCAAGTATAAAACATTTTAATTTGTCATAATTTTGAATAACGTTAAAAATTTTTGCAGTGTTCGCTCGGGAAAGTCTATACTTCGCCCACAACAAAAGGGGAATTTTAAAAACCCGGAGAATATCATGAAACGCAGAGAATCAGAAGTGGACAGACAGCGCACAGTTATTACCGTATACTTATATATCAGACGCACATTGCTATATCATCCGCATGCATCTGATTAGTCGGCGCTTACCTTATAACCCGTGTTAGGCTATAAATGGCACGTTTAGTCGTGAGGAAACCGTTACGTCTATTATATGCTAAAGCACCACATACATTCTACGTATTTGTCCATATATGTTCACAATTTGTAAGAAGTGTACGGGTTTTTACAGTACTTCGCGACCTTCGCGTAATTATGTGCAAATTTAAGATATACTTATAGTGGAAACGCGATGATAGCGTTCAAAGAATCCGACATGCTTAAATCTACAAAACAAACGGAGTGAAACCATTGAACGCTCTCCTCGCCTCTACTCATCGTGTCTGTACGTATCTTTAGGTGTATGCAATCTCTCTTTAAGTGCCGCAGTTGATGCGACACCCCATCTGGCGCTCGTGTTTACTAGCCCGTCTAGAACAATAAATAGTGGAAATTGGAAAAAAAATGCTGAATTTTTCATGAGCGGCGGATAATGTAGCGTGCATTTGTATACGTGCAAACGGAATCCCATAACACGTGCTAAAGATATTATTTATAAATATATGAATTGAGATTACCTACTTTGTATATACTTATTTTGTAATAAAGAAATATATATGGAAATTGTCTTTTATGCCTTATTTTACCTGTAAAATAGTTAAAAAAATATGGAATTTTGCGAATATTTGCCGTCACAATGAACGAGGTCATCGTACTGCTGCAGCTTTATGCCGGTATTTTTATCCGCATCCGCGTGACTGCTTTGGCATTAAACCTGAAAATTATGAGCGTTTGCGTGCGTATATCACGCTTGGCCGGTTTATTGACTCGCAATCCCGGACGCATCGCCCGGCCTGCGCGCAGGCACGAAATGATGGAATGATGCACTTGTGCCGACATTGTGCGGTTATGTTTGTTATCTGGGATGTGATACTAATTTTCATAATTTCCATGAACTGACAATAAAATTATCGAGGTATGCTGAAGATTACCGATTTTTTATCAATTTTTTTGGTAATATTACTGGAAGACGTCTATAACATTATTATGTGAGAAATGTATAATGGGACATAGTCGACTTGTCAACCACTGACGCCAGGGATGTTTTTCTTCTCAAGTGCAAAGTGTATGGAGAATTACGTTTAACACAACAAACCGCAGATAGTATTGCAATTAGCCCCGAAGAACCGAACAAGCATTACGATCCGTATGATGATAGCGAGGATCAGTGGCGGCGTAGCGTGGGTTGGCACCCAGGGCGGTTTTCTAATGAGCACCCCCAAAATAAAACAAGAAATACTAAACGTGCTTACGGGACTCTATTTTACTAAAGTGTTCTATTACATTATCAAAATTAACTTTCCTGTCCTTTTCAATAGATAAAATTGAAAGATTGATTAGTCGCGTTGGGCTCATTGTGGACCTTATGTTCATAATTTATAATAATATTTTGTCTATTAGTGATAGTTTGCTTTTGTTTAATGAATTACATACAACTATCAACAGCACCTTTCTCTTGTTAGATGGACTAACTCAGCCGTATCCAATATGACCATTAATATTTCTTAAATATTGCCCTTCTGTGTTAAGATAAATTTAATCAGCATTTGTTACTAATATAAAATAAACTCGTCTATTAACCTAGAAAATATGAAGTCAATATCATTGAAAATAAATGTCTGGTAAATTTTTGCGGTCTTCTCGGATTTCATTTCAAAGGACGTGTCGCATTTGCATATACACCCCTCATTTGATATCGATGCCACCAATTCTAGAAATCTGATAGTTACTAAAGATTGTGAGTAATGAAAATTTGTTGCATTGGAACAGCTAAAAAGTACTATGTGTCAAATGTTAACGCAAAGTAGAAAAATTATAATTAAGATGTATCAAAGTCAAATCAAAACTTTGTTAAATCTATTGACTTCTAAAAAACAAATTTAGCGTTGCATAGTGCGACTACGAACATCAATTGTATTTTTTTAAATTAAATCATTTAGGGTCGATCTTACAAGTGTACGTATAAGTAGTGGAATAGTTATTCCCAGTATAAATAGTGCTATTCCGCCTCCCATTGGCTAAAATATTTGTGTTGTCATAGTAATAACTACTTATACTGGTATTTATACCAATATTTAGGTTATTCCAGAGTATAACGTGTTTTGTAAGATCGGCCCTTAGTTAAATTAATTTAATTATGTATTTGTTCCACTAATGGTGCATTAAACTGTAAACTGTAGACGTTTGAAAATCAAAGAGATAATTATTTTCGACAATTTAAATTAATCAAAATGTATTCATAATTCAAATACTTTGCCCAATCTTAGCCTGTTTTGTACATTGTTTAATAAGCAATACTCGCATACATTCATGAAAGGTAAGTGTAAAAAAATGTATACAGTGTGTCTCCGTACATAATAATACCTAGAAATACAATAGACCTAAGTTTTCATGTCTCGGGAGAAATAAATGCATTATAAATAGCTTTAGTTACTTTTAAAAAAATCTGTAGCCATAGTCAGTATTTTGATTGACCTTATTATGTGAACTCATTCTTTTAGGAAATTATATTCGAAAGTAAATGAAAATAAAGTTGCGATACATATTGAGATATAATATAATATTAGCATGCAGATAGATCCTAGACTCTAGAATATGTAGCTATTTATTTATTGGTATGTCTTTGCGGAGTGATTCTTCTGTAAGTATTCTTTGGCTGTGCGAGTGAGTTGTCGTTGTCACCCCTAGCTGCTTGGCACCCGGGGCGGACCGCCCCCCCTTTACGCCGCCACTGGCGAGGATCAACATTTTTGTGATTTTGATATTATAATATAATATTAATAAAGCTATATAATATTATAAAGCTTATGTTGTCTAATTGTCTTTTATAAATAATATATGAATTACAAATTGGTAAATAAGGAATAACTTATTAACTGTATTGTTTTTGTTATACGTCATCAGATCCCTGTGCTGTGGATGTACATACGTATGTAATATCGACCCATGCAACAAAGACTATAGTAACTACATTTAGTTTGTTAGTTACAAATGTTACGATAGTCTTCGTTGCATGGGTCGATATGTATTTGTTTTTCAGTAGCTTACCATGTTATGTTGGTAACCGTTGTAAAATCACTAGACAGCCTGCTTACGCGTGTAAAAATAAATTGAAACAGCGTTAAAGACGTTAGATCATACCCAGCCAGCACAATGGGACGTTTAACATCACAAGGACGTTGACTTTTGTTACATTATGAACGTTAAATATTTGATGACTATGTAATATTGCATACAGGTTCAATGTAGACATGTTAGTTCATTTTAGTCCCATGAATGTTATAAAAGTAACGTTTTAATGTGAACATTCATGTAATGTTGCATGGATGTCGATGTAACTATTTAACGTTAGTTTTTATCCCATTGGTAATGTTTCATGTACGTTACTAGTTTAACATGTATGGGATGTTCATTTTGGTCCCATTAATATTACAAAGTTAACGTTTCAGTATGAACATTTATGTAACGTTGCATGGATGTTTGATGCAACTATTTAACGTTAGTTTTTATCCCTTTGGTAATGTTTCATGTACGTTACTAGTTTAACATGTATGGGATGTTCATTTTGATCCCATTAATATTACAAAGTTAACGTTTCAGTATGAACATTGAACATTTATGTAAAGTTGCATGGATGTTTGATGCAACTATTTAACGTTAGTTTTTATCCCTTTGATAATGTTTCATGCACGTTACAAGTTTAATATGAATGAGATGTTCATTTTGGTCCCATTAATGTTATAAAGTTAACGTTTCAGTGTAAACATCCATGTAATGTTAAATGGATGTTCGATGAAACTATTCAACGTTAGTTTTTATCCCTTTGGTAATGTTGCATAAAGGTTGCAAATGAAACATGTATAAAATGTTCATTTCGGTCCCACCAATGTTGTAAAAGTAACGCTTTAATGTAAACACCTATGTAATATTGCATAGATGTTCGATCTAACTATTTAACGTTAGCTTTTATCCCTTTAGTAATGTTGCATATACGTTGCAAATGAAACATGTATAAAATGTTCATTTTGGTACCACTAATGTTGTAAAAGTAACGCTTTAGTGTAAACATCTATGTAATATTGCATGGATGTTCGATGCAACTATTTAACGTTAGTTTTTATTCCTTTGGTAATGTTCCAAATACGTTGCAAATGAAATATGTATGAAATTTTCTATTTAGTCTCATTCATGTTTTAAAATTAAAGTTGCATTGTGAACATCCATGTGATGTTGCATGAATGTTAATATAATTACTCTATCACAACATAGATGGCGCTATAACGGTCTCGTCACAGTAAGTCACAATGCGACCTATATAGTATATAGGTACCCGCGGAAAATAAGTGTTTGGTAGGTATCGCTTCTCGGCCTATGGCATACCTATGGCTGAGATCAAACGATAGTATCTATTACTAAACAGCCTAATTTCGGATACGCCCCTCATGCGGGGAAATTGACGGAAGGTAAAACCGTCAGAATGTAACATTACATGAATGTTTACTGCATATATATTTATGCAGTATTATTTAGATCCCATAACCGTCCAAATGTAATATATATTATGACTTATGACCATATTGTGGCAGAATATCTATCTATCGTCCTTTCTAACCTCTCATAACTGTCCAAATGTAATATCACATGAACGTTTACTACATTCATCTGCGCGACGTTGATGGAACACACTCCCAAAGCGTCTAAAGTTGAACATCGCACAGATGTCCTTTGTTAACATCCATGCGATTAGCAGTTTAAAGTTGAATGTGCGCGACATAGGCGGTCTATGCGACATCTCGGCGACTGTTTCGGGATCTATTTCAAGATGTTCAATTTGTGACTTCAACATCTCAGGAACATCGCTGAGTTGTTTTTGTGCTGGCTGGGTATAATGTTGACCGCACGTCGGCGTAGTCTATCTTGTTCCAAAGTAGCTTTAGCGAAAACGTCGACATCCCCACGCAAAGACCAATTCTCGACTGATTTTTCTAAACTTATCAAAAACAGCCAAGCCTCTGTCGATCAGCTGTTGGACCCGACTCTTAACTTATATAGCCACAACCAGTGCCGTTAAACTCGTACGTATGCATTATCAATACGTGCGCTGCCTTCGAGAACCCGGGCCCGGACGAAAGAGAGAGACGGATAGCTCCCAAGTAGAAAAATGCTTATAACTCAAAAACGAAGAGAGCACAATACTACTGGTTTGCGACACAAAACAGCACAAAACTTGCACAATACCTTAGCATCAAAAAATGTTTGATTGTATTTCGAATTTGGAAGTTAGGTTCAGACATGTCCACAGCCCCCCCTTCAGAAAAATGCTTATCACTCGGAAACGAAAGAAACACAATACTTCTAGTTTGCGACACAAAACTAGCACAAACCTTTGGTATTAGAAAAACTTCGAAATTTAAAATTGGGGGGCTGGCATGTCCACAGCCCCCCTTCAGAAAAATGCTTATAACTCGGAAACGAATGGAGCACAAAACTTCTATACTTCTGCGGCACAAAACAGCACAAAACTAGCACAAAACTTTGGCATTAGAAAAATTCGAAATTTAAAAGTGGGGGGTGGCATGTCCACAGCCAGAAAACTGCATATAACTCCGAAACGAAAGGAGCACAAAACTTTTGGTTTGCGGCTGAAAACACCACAAAACAAGCACAAAACTTGGACATACGAAAATTTTGAAATTTTGAATGTTGGGGGGCTGAGGACACCCAGTCAGCACAAAAACATCTCAGCGATGTTCCTGAGATGTTGAAGTCACAAATTGAACATCTTGAAACAGATCCCAAAACAGTCGCCGAGATGTCGCATAGACCGCCTATGTCGTTCACATTCAACTTTAAACTGCTAATCGCATAGATGTTAACAAAGGACATCTGTGCGATGTTCAACTTTGGACGCTTTTGGAATGTGTTCCATTAATGTCGCGCAGATGAATGTAGTAAACGTTCATGTAATATTACATTTGGGCAGTTATGAGAGGTTAGTTAAAGACGATAGATTGATATTGTGCCATAATATGGTCATAATAATATATATTACATTTGGACGGTTATGGGATCTAAATAATACTGCATAAACTATATGCCGTAAACATTCATGTAATATTACATTCTGACGTTTTTACCTTCCGTCAATTTCCCCGCATGCGGGGCGTATCCGAAATTAGGCTATTTAGGAATTGATACTATCGTTTGATCTCAGCCATAGGCATGCCATAGGCCGAGAAGCGATTATTTTCCGCGGTTACATGTATAGGTCGAATTGCGACTTACTGTGACGAGACCGTTATAGCGCCATCTATGTTTTGATAGAGTAATTATATTAACATTCATGCAACATCATATGGATGTTCACAATGCAACTTTAATTTTAAAACATAAATGGGACTAAAATGAGCATTTCATACATGTTTCATTTGCAACGTATATGGAACATTACCAAAGGGATAAAAACTAACGTCAAATAGTTGCATCGAACATCCATGCAATATTACATAGATGTTTACACTAAAGCGTTACTTTTACATGTTTCATTTGCAACGTATATGCAACATTACTAAAGGGATAAAAACTAACGTTAAATAGTTACATCGAACATCTATGCAATATTACATAGATGTTTACACTAAAGCGTTACTTTTACAACATTGGTGGGATTATGAAATGAACATTTCATACATGTTTCAGTTACAACCCTTATGCAACTTTACCAAAGGGATAAAAACTACCGTTGAATAGTTTCATCGAACATCTATTCAACATTACATGGATGTTTACACTGAAACGTTAACTTTATTACATTAATGGGACCAAAATAAACATCTCATTCATATTAAACTTGTAACGTGCATGAAACATTGCCAAAGGGATAAAAACTAACGTTAAATAGTTGCATCAAACATCCCTGCAACTTTACATAAATGTTCAATGTTCATACTGAAACGTTAACTTTGTAATATTAATGGGACCAAAATGAACATCCCATACATGTTAAACTAGTAACGTACATGAAACATTACCAAAGGGATAAAAATTAACGTTAAATAGTTGCATCAAACATACCTGCAACGTTACATAAATGTTCATACTGAAACGTTAACTTTGTAATATTAATGGGATCAAAATGAAGTCACGTACATGAAACATTACCAATGGGATAAAAACTAACGTTAAATAGTTGCATCGAACATCCATGCAACATTACATGAATGTTCATACTGAAACGTTAACTTTGTAATATTAATAGGACCAAAATGAACATCTCATACATGTTAAACTAGTAACGTACATGAAACATTACCAATGGGATAAAAACTAACGTCAAATAGTTGCATCGAACATCCATGCAACATTACATGAATGTTCATACTGAAACGTTAACTTTGTAATATTAATAGGACCAAAATGAACATCTCATACATGTTAAACTAGTAACGTACATGAAACATTACCAATGGGATAAAAACTAACGTTAAATAGTTGCATCGAACATCCATGCAACATTACATGAATGTTCACATTGAAACGTTACTTTTATAACATTAATGGGACTAAAATGAACTAACATGTCTACATTGAACCTGTATGCAATATTACATAGACATCAAATATTTAACGTTCATAATGTAACAAAAGCCAACGTCCTTGTGATGTTAAATGTCCCATTGTGCTGACTGGGCATGGGCCTATACGCGGGCCTATGCGCGGCGTTTTTTCATCATAACTTTAAAACGGTTAAAGGTGCATCCGGATTGTGCTAATGGTAGTCGTAGCAGAGGAAATTATAGTACTTCGCACCAGATGTGATAGTGACACATATTAGTTTGCATGTGCATAAACATGGCCCGACATGAGTCACTATTGGCAGATTTTTTTTTATCAGAAAAACTATAATGGCGTCTGTTACTACCATTAACAGTAATCACAACGCACCTTAACTCGCCAACGAAAATAATATGTAACTTGCAAACACTCGCAAACCGACTGTCGGTTGAGAGTCGCAACGAAAAAAAAGTTCGATATTTGACCAAGGGAGGGCCAACTTTTCACCCACCGGAAGCTTTCGCATTTTTCGCTCACAAACAAAAATTCAAACTCGCACACTCACAACGATCTGTAGAAACAGAATTTTATGTTTGGGAGGGGGGGGGGGGGGGGGGTTCATGCATATCTCATAAACGTTTTTTTTGTCTTATTTCATCGTACTATAAGTATATTTAAACAAAATCATACAAAAATTTACATACCTGACTCCAGCATAATCTGTACAATCTGAGTACTTCCGTTAAGGCACGCTTTCTAGAAACAATATTATAACATAGCATAGACGATGTAATATGTAATTTTGTAACTGATTAAATGAGTTTAATTTGCTGACTTAC
Source organism: Aphodius sticticus (assembly GCA_963966075.1). Classification (NCBI taxonomy): domain Eukaryota; kingdom Metazoa; phylum Arthropoda; class Insecta; order Coleoptera; family Scarabaeidae; genus Aphodius; species Aphodius sticticus. Next base: position 62,079,849 of record OZ014506.1, read on the forward strand.
CAAGAACGGCGTGTACCCTTCTGATGGGTAATACATATTTACAATTTGAGGGTAATTCTGCAGCAATCGTAAACATTTAACAATATCTTTTTTCTAGAATAAATAACAATGTATATATCTATAATATGCAATAAACACTTACTTGTAACATACCTCTACACTATCATATAACTCTAAAAAACTATCCTGTATATTAATTATAAAAATTTTGCTTACAATATAACATGATATACAGATTATTGATAATATCAAACACAAAATGCCAATAATTAACAAATTTTCATCCTCACAATTATGAAGTGTTACATACTTTATAATCTTCTTTATAGGATTTTGTAAATCTGTAAAATATTACCGTTAACAGAGAAAGTACAATACAAAAGATAATCCATACTTTTGAAAGCTACCAAATTTGTTTCCATTGGAATCGTTGCCATTTCAGACATAGCCGTTGACCTTCCGTTGAATGTGCCTAGAGTTTGATCCAGTATGACAATTCGGCTTGATTGACCATCAAAGCATCAACAAAGTGAAGTGACATTAAAAGATCGAATGATACAAATTACTACCGCTTTTACCGACAATCAACAGTCCCGCATTGTATTCGCCTGAACGAGCAAATGTAGATGGCGCTGCAAAAAAAAAGTAGTTAGTAGTTATGGCCGATGGCCGGTTATGACTAAGGTTATGGCCGCTCATGCTTCACTCATGCTTAACGGTATGGCTTTTGGCTCTAAACGGGATAAAATCCTGGAGTTCTGTGTACATACGAGTACGATATGACTTTAATTAGACGTGTTTAGGAGGCTACAAGATGGTATTGTTCCTAATAATAATGGTAATGTAATTGGTTGCGGTTATGTTGGCGAGAACATTATAGGGGCTTCTACTTCTGACCCAAAACGCTAGACAACATGCGCAGAAGACTTGGCGCCGCTGTCAAATCTGGTAACATAAGCAAACATAATATTACTTAAAATCCCCAGAAAACACGCTTTCCATGTAAAATTACCAATTTCGGCTTGAATCATGAAGTATTCTGTATCTACGTATCCCAACTCAAGGAGGCTTGCCGCGGGTGTACCTGTTTTTATGTACTTTGGAAAATTTGTTGAACTGTCCTAACCTAAAAACACAGTAGGTATTTTGGTTTTCATGTCCACTTTCCTATAATTGTTCAGTTTTCAATGAATGCATGTCATTCTCACACTTATCTTTTATCAATTACATTTCATTTGATACTAATTAGGCTTTTTTCCTAAGCACAGTTGCCAACTTAATTTAGTCCTCGGTGGTACTGGGAGAAATGCGCGCGCACATCGTCAGATCAAAAACCAGAACGAGAAACGTCTATTGCAAGGTGTTTAACCTCAAGATTTGTGGAATGCAATGCCTCACTGTAAAATGAACTACACAACTACACTGAGGAACACATAAATTGTTGATACTTGTTCAATATTAGGTTTACAAATGCGCTAGTTTACCAATACTGGTCACACCCTCAGGCTGGGGGCACGGACCGAGCGACAGCTGGTCGGTGGCGTCGGCGATCGTTGTGTATATATCTATATATACGTATGTATATAGGTATCTGTGATATATAGGTATATACACAACGATCGCCGACGCCACCGCCCCGCTGTCACTCGGTCCGTGGCCCCAGCCTAACTCACTCTTTTACCACGAGGGGCGACCAACTCTTTCGTTCGTTTTAGCGAAGGTCTATGGTCTTTATTCAGTCACTCCTGGTCACTTCTTCTTTAAAAACTGGGAATTTGGTGGTGCTTTAACGCTTTTAATTTTAGTAGGTTACCATTTTTCGACGCTAACTTCTCTTGATAAGAGTTTTGGAAATCATGTTTCAAGGTCGGATCTCCGCTATTCATTATACGGGTTAGGTTAGAATTAAATGTTGAAAAAATAGTAATGAGAGAAGACAAGTATATCCTTAATAGTATACGTAAATAATAATAAAGATATACTTATCACGACGATACATAAAATGGCAAAGTATGTTGTTTCTAATTTTATGCATTTACCAGATTTATTTGTTTTTAGGGAGATGATGATTGTTTTTGTGTATGACAACAAAGTGGCAGAAGATCCAGAGAACACTTTTGATGGTATTGTGTATTTTCATCCAAATTGGGTGTCTGAACAACAAAGAACGGCACTTTGCGGGCAAGTAATAGGCGCAGCACAATGCCTCAAATCAATATTGTTTTCACCAAAACTTTTATCCTTACAAACAGGAAAGTTTTATATAAGTCAATTTGGACGATATATTATGGTACAGATTTTTTTGTGGTGGGTATTGGTACTATTTACAGATTTTCTAAATTTTCTGTAGGTTGTTGGATCAGATCGGAATATAAATGATTGGATACTGGAATATCGAGCAAATCTTTTATCTTCATTGCTATCATTTTATCATAAAGACTTGGAATACTTATCTTACTTATATCCAAGTACAGATTTGTTCATGACCAAATTATATTATATATTGGAAACATATTTAAACTTGCTGGTTTACGGTCAAGGAGGAAATGTCTTTAATAACATGACTACGTTACAGTTGCCAAAGGTATTTTTATATTCTTAATATCTATTTAGAATAATTTTTTCCTTCCAACATTGGATGTTTTGTATATACCGTATCGTGTGCACCTATTTAAAACATGACCTATTTCGATGACACTATCATAGAAAATACTTCGTAGAAGCGAAACAAGCATGCTAAAGTATTAGTAGTACAACAAAGTTTATTATACACCCGTAGTTATGTAACTTATACTGAGTAGGCCCTACAATTCACCTGTACTTATGCAACCCATTGTTCGTTCCCTAACGGATTCAATTCACTAGAAATTATATGTATTATATTATGGCAAATCTACAAAAATAACGTATTTTAATTTTATACATTTATTTCACATGCCTCTATACAAATAAATTACACACATTATAAATAAGTACGTAGGCTTTTACGGCCAGAATCATTTAGAAAATAAACTGCTTCCGGGTTATGCCGTGTGTCAAGATTTGTAAATGCTGACGTTTCGCGAACCATGTTACTCGCTTCTTCAAAGCTAATTGAATACTAATAAATGAATTAAATACAGTATTCAATTAGCTTTGAAGAAGCGAGCAACATGGTTTGCAAAACGTCAGCATTTACAAATCTTGACACACGGCGTAACCCGGAAGCAGTTTATTTTCCACATTATAAATATTTACAAACTAATTCACTTCATTTTCATCGAGGCTGTAGAATAATAAGTTATATAATATATAAAATAGTCCTAACCATTAGTATTATAAATTCACATGTGTCCCTGCTTGATAACTTGGACAAAGTGTGGAGACTACAGTTGTTTTATCAAACACGTTCACATACAACAAACATCAAGTTTAAGCTAAAAATCACACATTTTTCATCCCTAATATATTTTTTAACAATTAATTTGTGCAGCTTTTTATTTAAATGTATAATGCTTCTTTCACAAAATGTAATCTACATACATGCATAATACATATATAATACTAATATTAATGATAATAATAATGATCTTTTCATTACTTTTCAAAATTAATTAGTGTAATTTTTGTATATATATGTTGTATCCAGGGCCGCGTCTAGGGTTTTACGGGCCCTAGGCACACCTGAAATTACGGGCCCCTCAACCTACATATCGTATATGATATAAGACAAAAAATAAAAATATTTTTTAAAGAAATAATAGTCACATTTTTTATGTTAAGGCTCCAGTCTCCTACCCCCAAAACGCCAAAGTAACTCACGCTATTATTATTGCCCCAATCGTGAAATGCTTGCTACCATTCGATTCTGTAGGTCTTTATGCTACTGCCATCGGAAAGGATTTCAATATTTATGCAGATTATTTATGCAAATTTTAGTGTTAAAAAATGTGGACTTCAAATATAGAAAAGCTTTCCGATGGCAGTGGCATCTGATTATTATCTCCTGTAATACATTATAAAAGTACATTAAATGGTAACTATAAGAGCACAAGTTACTTTCTTCCGAACTTCTCTAGAATTGCATTCTGGTGCATTCTAGTAAGGTGGCAAAAATGATTACAATAGCGACAGTTCAGGTATCCAAAACTAGATGGCGCGGCCTAAATCCGCATTTTACTAAAGTGTGTGATATGTCGATTGTTAAAGTATTATATCATCAACTAAAAAACTCAAAACGACTCCAGTTTCAATATTTATACAAATAGAAAGTAATAATATATTTAATATAGGTATATATATTATAAATATATTATCAATAATATATTATTTATATTTGCAAATTACATATATCCTCATATGGAAGACAACTTAATGTACTTACCTGACGGTTTTTGAAGGAGGAACTAGGGTTTAGGCAATAACTGTACAACTCACGTATATACAGTTGAGCGTCGATAATCCGAACTCCGGGTATCCGAACGCCCCAAAAATAAATAATAAAACAATAAATCACCGAGTAACCGAGTAAATAACTATTATTGTCGATTCCTTTTTACAAACATATATTGCTTTAGTTTTATAGCTTGTATCCAATACTAGATATTTGATAATCCGAACAATTTAATAATCCGAACCACCCTCGGTCCTAATTAGTTCGGATTATCGACGCTCTACTGTATATGAATTATTTTAATAAATACGAAACTCATATGAAACTTTTTACTCAGTATGACAATTACTACTTGAAAAATAATTTTGTGGGAAAAAAGTGGGACACCTGTATATAAATTATATATCATACATCACATATAATTTCCGCGGGGAATAGTGGAACAGTTACATTATACGTATAACAGATGAACGTTTACTGTCTATTATACATGTTAACAGACTGAAAAGTCATGACGAACTTTCTGGAAAAAGGGCAAAAACTTGACACTTATGACACTATTCTCCGTAGAAACTGGACTGCGTTCAGGAACAACACTCGGAGTAGATGGAGCGCGCTCTAGTTGCTCCACTTCCGTTCAGAAACGCCAAAACTTCAAACAGAGCAGTTACTCCCTGTCGTTCAGAAACGACAGGAGTAAACGCTCGGAGCGCGCTCGATTATACCATGTTCGGACTTGGTACAAATGAACGAAAAGAGATTTAATAGGTTATGATTTATGGCGTTAGACAGGATTTAGGGCAGGTGTCATCTAGGTCAAGGGTGGCCAAGAAGTCGATCGCGATCGACCGGTCTATCGTGAAGTCAATTTTGGTCGATCGCTCGCGATGTCTTGACTTAATTGTGATGGTGGGTTTAGTCACCTTTATATAGTAGCAAATAAGCCTGACTATAACCCTATTAAAATAACGGTTGTTAACTAATTGCCCAACATACTACTTGAACAGTGAAGAACCTTTGATTTTCTCCCTAAGTATAGAACCCTATTGTTAGCGAATGCGGAAGATGTAAGATAGTTTCGAATCAAGTTTCGATCTCACAGAACTGTCCGTTTACCGATAGCAGTTTTTTGCTTATCGCATTATAACATTTGTTGTTGGATAGAGTAGTCATTTAATACCTACATTTTTTATTTTTGACAAATTCAGTAATTGGAACCTACCAAAAAATAAATATAAAAAAACAATTTTTTGAGATGCAGCTATAAACATAATATCAGAAACATTTCAGGTTTAAGGAAACTGCCTTAAATGATATATCATATCATTAAAATTATGTTGTGTACGTCGCCTATTCTTCTAAAATTACGAAAATATTTTACTATTCAATTGCGTACAATATATCGTAAGTAAAAAGGTAGGCACATTTTATATTCAACAACTTCTCCCTGAAATATAGAAATTGCCTTAACAAATGCCCAGTATATTAGTGGTTTTAAGACAATTGCCAAGTCCTCATGTCGCTAAAATCACTTTTGGAACTAGAATTTTCCATATTTGCCAATAAGGAATTCACGTAATTTAATGTTAAGGCCCCAGCCGTAGGTTCTTTATTCATATGTTTACTTCTTGACGGATAGATGACTGATTAAATGTTTTGAAGATGACAGCTAAGTCAGGATTGTCAGGATTTTTACGCTCCCAAAACGTTCAGGAAACAGAAATGTCAGAGCGCGCACTGACAGCAAAAATTGGACAAACGCTCCGGACTACACGCTCCAATACGCTCTGTGTTCCTGAACGATCCCCTGTACAACATATTTGACAAAAACTTCTTATTCACTTCGGACGGTGTCACTGTAATCTTCCACCGTTTCCAGTGATATGCATGTGTGTATAATAAGAAACAAACATTTCAACATCCTCGTTTGCTCCCCACGCATTATCAATAGTCAAATTCACACTGCTTTCTGGCATCTCCACTCAGAATCTTCCACAGTATCCAGTGACAACGGTTCCGGAGAGTTCGGCTGTACATCACCATATCTAAAATAATATTTTAATTTATAGCATACCTATTTGGACCTGCATACCTGTACATCACCATATCTAAAATAATATTTTAATTTATAGCATACCTATTTCGAAGCTTTGGAGAAAAGCGCGCCATTTGAATTGAGACGGGAGCCTTAATAATTTTTATTAAAATTGTTGCTAAAAATATGTTATTTTACAAACCTAAAATGTTCTTTTTCTGATTTCAATAAATATTTTGATGATATCATCATAGTAGAGGGTTTTTAGAAAATCCTTTTGAAGTTTTGCTAGCGCGTTGAGGTTTTACTCCGAAAGTGTACCGCGCAAATAATTTTTTACTAGCTTAAAATAGAAAATAAACCCTCGGCATTGCTGACTGATCGTGTTAGAAATAATCTTAAAATTATTTCGACATTAGGAGAAGTTGATTAAGTTTTGTTATCTAAAATAAAATTTAACTTCACTGAAGCAAATCCTGCAAAAATCTCTGCAATTTTTAATAATAAATAAAACTGTTCTATTTGTATTTTTTGTTCATCGACATTTAAATCTTTGTCAGAAGTCTATAAAATTTGGGTAACTGCAATAAAATATGGTTTGTTATTTCTATAAATATGTGGAACAATAACTTACTAAAATTATTTTATTAAAACCAAACAGTGGCTTTATAAGCGAGTGTAGGTCATCTAAAAAGTTTGGCACTTCTAAAAACTACAAATTTCTTTTTTTGGCATTTTCAGTTTTTTTTAAACTCACTTAAAAGTGTTGTGGGTTCTGCAGTTTAGGTTATAGTTTTCCTTATTTTTTTCTGCTTAGCATTAGCATTCGTGCTACCTTAAAAATAATCTAGATAAAAAAAACGTAAATCTTAAATACAGGATGGTCGCTTTTTTTCTCGTTTATTTGAAGAGATACAAGAGTTAAATTCGGCCAAAAGCATTTTTTGCTGATCAAAGCAATTTCCAGATATCAAAAAACCAAACGACAGTTTGAATTTTCGTTATTAATTTTGTACATACATGAATAATAATCTTGAATGTACGTCTGTCTACAAATGTATGAAAAGCCACCAGTTCCCAAAAATGGGTTTTACATATTATTTTATCTTATTTACGCAAGTTTTGAAAATTATTTTCATTGACATCATGTGAATTCCCTAAAACATAAAAAATTTGAAAATACTCGAAAATACTCCTTGCGAGCATTTTTGTGTCTCGCAAGGAAAAAACAGATCATTACGATAGTTTTTTTTAGATTTTAACTCAAAATCTCAAAAATGGTATCAAAATACCAACAATCACGTTTTTTGGCACTGCTTTCTTTAGTTAGGCTGAAATGTAATTTTGAAACTTACAAAGAAGAGTGTAATCATTGACTATATGAAGGGTTATTTCATTACTGTTAAACGAGCGGCCAAATTGCCACGTGTCCTATTAGAAAATCTGGCATGCACAAATTAACGGAATTCTATTAAGTCCAATTATTTTTTAGGGAAGCTAAAGTTATGTCAAACTAATTTTTTTAAATATTTAGCTTATTTTTCTCAAAAATGTGATGTTATGGAGGCTCTTCTACAAAAACATTGGAAAAATATTCCACGAAAAAAAGCTACTGAAATCACCGAAATCATACATAGAGGGCCGCTGACTTCCGGACCGATTTCTAAACGCGGCCCCGAAGTAACGATATGGGCAATATGCAATTGAATTTGAGTTGTAATAAATCGTAGTATTATTGCTATAAAGTATTTTTGATATATATAATTTTCTAAAATTATATATAACTTCGAATTCTAAGTCGATTTATTTATTGTACAATTAATGGGCCCTAGCCCCTATTTTATAGAGGGTGAAGGGGGCCGCTTACGGGCCCCCCTTTCACCGGGCCCTAGGCACGTGCCTATTTTGCCTACTGGTAAACGCGGCCCTGGTTGTATCTAAATTATATTATCTAGGTTTCATGTATTTAATGAGATGTATCAGAGAATTCCAATAAATAATAATAATAACGTTTATTGCCCAACAAGTACCAATTACAGGACAATTTTAATACACACAATCATGCACACATAATAATAATGAAAAATAAGTAAACAAAATCACAAATCCAAAGTATTAATAGATAGGTATAACAAAAATCAAAAAATTTATACAAAAGAAATATTATAGAGCGAAAATTAAACTAAAGTTAAAGTTAATTAAGTTAATACTAATAATAATAATACTAATATTAGCCCCTTTTTACAGCAATGTCTTCATTTCTAATACTAATGGTTGGGACTGGTTTATATATGTATAAATGTCGAATCAGAATTTACTAGCCAGGTACTTTTTTCACAATAGGATTTGGCTATTGTGAAAAAAAAGTTTTGTGCTAGTAAAATCTTACTGGATGTTTATAATATCCAGCCATAATATACATTTTGTTACATTATATAAATACAAAATCTTAAAGAAATAAAATGGATTACTTTCAGAATATTGAAAAGTTGAAGAGATTTCATATACCACTTATTTCCCCGCAAAGTTATTTTTTATGAAGCAAACGTTATTCTGAAAAAAATCTTTTATAAGGACTTAATTGTTTTTTCAATTCCTTAGGAAGTTTCAAACGAGAAACCGAAAAAATAACATAAATAATACCCATTGCAATAATAAAAAGTAAACAAATTTAAGTTAAATATCAAAAATAACAAAAATAAATTGAATAAACAGACAAATGAAAACTTTTACTAATTTTTTTCTGCGAAGTAAATTTCATTCTGAGTAAAAAGTTTCATATGGACTTATTTGTTTTCTCAATTCCTTTCCTTTTCCCAATCTCATTTAAAATACGCATTTGTTAATATTTCAAACGGCTGTAACTTATTAATGAATTGAAAAAACAATGAAGTCCATGTTAAGCTTTTTACTCAGTATGATATTTACTATCTGAAAAAAGGTTTTGAGGGAAAAAAATCGGACACCGGTATATACATATCAGATATTATATTATATTATCACTGCTCCAATGTGCACCATATAAGCTGCCCGAAAAGGCACTTACAAGCCTGTTTGGAGTCCAAACAGAAAAGTGAGACTTCCACTAACCGAAATCACAAGTTGGAACTTCTCAACCTAGAACTCAAACTGCTAAATCAAGTAATCATAGAACACAAGGAGAAATATCGCATCCTTGATGAAAACAACATGTTTCTCAAGGAAAAGATTAATCTGTTGGAAAGTTACAATAATTGTAAATCTCACCAAAGCCGAGTGCCACCAATATTGTGTCAGATGCAGACACTCGTAATTCAAGCATTAGCAATTCCATACCATACAGTGCCATCGTGAAGGGAACAAGCAGTGTTTCTAGAATGGTAATAAAACAACGACAAATAATGAGCGAGGTGATAGACTTAAACTCCAGTGGGACGGACAAGAAGACCGATGTGAGTGAGCATACCAAGCAGCCAACTCACTAGAACAACCCTCAACGAGACACAAATAAAAATAAAAGCACCACCAAACAATCGTCAAGTGATCGACATCAACCGACGGCAAGTTCTAAATCGACACTGAATACGTACTAAAAAACTTCTTTCCACTCGGAGGATCGACAAAACAGTTATTGGCACCAGTACAATTAACATATCAGGTCTTGAGGCCATTCCAGTACAGGCACACCTGCATGTTTATCGTCTTACCTAATACAATGGAAAGAGATATCATGCGTTCCTTCGTCAGAAAGGTATTAACAATAGTAAATGTGAGCCTCTGAATTCACACTGACCAGAGGAGTATTCCTCTTTTAATATATCTCTTCCACTCGACAACCTAAGCAAGGTACAAAACACAATGGGTGCGTTCTGCCACTTTAAGCCGCTTAAGTGCTTGAACTCAGCAACCAATGGCCGCCGCGTTCATGTTGTTGCTGCCCAATTGCCGCCGTCCGCTGAGTTCAAGCGGTTAGCGCCTAAAGTGGCAGAACGCACGCAATGTTTTGGCCAGCCAGAATACGTATAAATCGGTTTTTTTTTTCACGGAAGACCACAGAAAGCACCTCCTTCATAAATGAAGAAATCATTTTTGCCAAGAGAATACCCACACAGAAACCAAAGTTCAAATCCAAGATAATCCACTTAAATATCCAATCTATAACCAACAAAGTTGACGCACTAGAGATATATGCACACAAGGAAGAAGTGGATGTTATCTGTGTTAGCGAACATTGTATGAGTGCAATCAATAGCAACCTTTACAACATCCAAGGTTATAACAGGCTGTCTACATCATAGCAGTTCATGGGGGTTTGTATTTATGTGAGTGACAAGCTCCAAGCCCAGCTTCTGCCAGAGATTGGCGAACTATCAATTGAGGGTGTCTGCGCGATGTCTGCTCAACTACCTTCATGCTGGCAGGAGATTTTAATATCGATCTCCTAAAGCCAACCCCTGCGTCCTTATCATGACAATGGCACCTACTAAAACGACTCTAACTTCTGCTTCCTGTGTCGACAACATTATGGTCAACTGTCCCTCCGAATGTTGCGCCTTATGTCACCAATCCAGCTCTGAGTGACCACCACGCTGTAGTCATATTGCTTGAGGTCATCATCAGTACACACTAAGGGCGGGTTTAAGCAAAGTATCCTTAGGCTCCACTTAGTGCTCCTATGGAGCCTAACGATAGTTTAAGTTAAACTCTGCTAAACCGCAATGGGGTATTCCGGTGTTTTTGAAATTGTCATTTTTTACAAAGTATGGGTGCTACTGTTTGCTACTTCACAAGTAAAATATCAAACATTGTTTTAAATTAAGAGAAATCGTTGTTTGAAGTTTGAATTAGGATTGGTCTTTGTGACGTCACAAAGACCGCTCAAAGTGAGCGACTTGACAACGTTGCTATATCTAGGGTGCACGTAGTAAATTTTTGTCTTCTGTTGTGTCAACGTTTAGAATCGCTCGTTTGTTGACACCTGCTTTGGTTATTGAGGTTATATCAAACACTTGTTCAAAATGTATAAACTCCAACGCCGACATTGTTCTGTACCGGGCTATAACAGCAGTAGAACAGTAACTTCTGATAAGATTTTCTTTACATTGCCGACTAGCGAGATGAGAGATGTTTGGCTTCAAGTTTCAATGATTAAATCATCTCTCAAAAAAGGTACCTTTATTCGTTGTCAAACAACAGGGTCGCCAACCGTCAACTTGGCCGATCAGCTGTTCGAGAGCTGTCCGCTGTTGCCACCGCTACTAGGGATCGGTAATCATCGTGTATTTCCGAGGGTGGTCGGTGAATTCAAACGAAATGCACTTTTAATTGCAATTATCTTATAGAAAAACTAAATCAAAAAGCTCATAGCTTAACTATATGAATCCTCATAAATTGTACAATAGGTTAACCCGAATATCTGCTTAAATTTTGACATGACCGGAATACCCTATTGAAAAACCCACCCTAACATCAACACTGATATCACAACAGAATCACTCTCGGGTGCTTCAAACAAGAATTGGACGAAGAAAACTGTGATGAAGTCTATGGAACTAACGACCCAAATAAAATGATGCAGAGCTTCATCAATGTATTCCTCTGTAAAAAGGCTGCCACAATTTCAGTCAGATCGGCAGCTGTCAACGGATGGAAACCTTCATTCAATCCGACCTTGACAGTAATTACGGAAACCTTGGCAGTAATGATGGAGACCCTACACACAAACAAATGATCAGGAGTACAATACCATATACACCAACTACAAAAAATTCCACCTATCCCAAGAAGAAAAAAAAATCTACTATACAGAAAAGGTACAAAAAGCCAGTAATAAATCTATGGCTGCATGGCGAGTTATAAATTGGGAGACAGGCAGGGCTCGACAGTCATTGGACGATCTCACCCTCTTTCCTGGGAAATTTGATGAATACTACACCATGCTGGAATATAGAATTACTGCTAGCTTTAACCCCGCAAGCCAATAACTACGACCGGGTTGCTCTCGAAGATCACAGTAGTCAGATGCTCGTATCTATCTTGCACCGACATGCTCTAATGAACAGCTGTGATATACAGTAAGACTACGTTTAGCACTTCCTTGATTAACGGTGATTCAATATAACGCGTCTGGTCAAAGCCTAAAAAAGGCTCTTCGCAATTCGTCGCTTTGGTCGTAGCACTGTACTTCCCGTAAATCTATGCTTCTTTGGTGAGTTTATTGTCGTGCATCATATATGATGCACGATGATGAAAAAGTCAATTTTTTCAATGAAAATGTTACCCTGGTAATAGACATTCACGCACCACTAAAAACGTCGCGCTTTACTAAAAATTCTGCTCCCTGGGTAAGTAGAGACCTAAAATGTCTGATAGATCAGCGAAACAAAGCCTTTCAAGTTTATAAACGCACCCGAAATAGTGTTGGATTCCTACCGTGTTCTTATAAAGCGGTTGCTTTAATCGTCCCACTCCTGATCACTGGTCACTGCTGATCTGGTTAATTTGAATGAAACTCTCCGGACGATGATAATTAAACGTATATTAAGAATAAATTGAAGAATACCAGCCAACGCTTACGATGCTTGTTTGATATAACGCTTGATTTTGATAATGGACAGAGGCTTGGGTAACGCGGCTGGATCTTGAGTAGGGAAGACGTCTGGTCCCGTCGGAGGTTGATGTTGAAAGAGGATCTTCTTAGGGGATGAGCGTGGGTTGTAAACTTAACTTTCTCAGGGCTGTTTCCGGTACCGCGTCAGTCAATGAGAATATTTGAATATAAGCATGTGCCTTTGAAATGGCGATTCGTTATACAAGCAATAGCAAGCGCTGGACAGACACATATTTACAATATCTTACAATATAATATTACTAAATCTAATACAATATAAGAACGAATGAAATAATTGGGCACAAATAACTCTCTGACAATATACCATGAGTTCATGGTATACAACACTTCCCCCCTTAAGACAGAAGACGATGTTGTAGATTGGCTTCTGTAGTGCGATTAGACTGGCGTTGAACTACATCTTCATGGATTGACGCTTTTGGGTAGCCGCGAGTGCAGCATGATAACCAGCGTTCTCCTCGTGACTCATCCATTCGTGGTCGGACGTATTTGCTGCTGAGCCGTGTGCATATACATATGAGGGTGATTCCAGGATACAGAAATTGTGGCATAGGTAGTACTGTCAGTCAATCAATTCTCTACATTTGGTTAACCTTGAGGAAAGATTACTTGGATTTTGATTTAGTTCTTTAGTTGGGTTCTGACTTAGGAACTTGATTTTTTTTTAGTTGATTGATTTAGGGTTTTCTATAATTTTTGGAAATTGGATTTGGGTTTAGGAGATTTGATTTGGTTGCTTGATTTAAGGACTTTGTATTGATTTCTTTTTTTGTATGTTTGTTTATTTGATTTAAAGGTTGTCGTTTTGTTTGATTTGGGTATCGTGTCCTGATTTGGGAATTAAGAGAATTAAGAATTAGGGTTTGGTTTTGATTCATTTTGTAAGGACTCAATGTAATCGTTGTAGGAATAGTGGGGTCTAGAATTTCGAGTCATTGAAAATGGCAAAGAAAATGGCAAAAATGCCTCGTATCCAAAAAGTAATTCATAAGGAGTGAATTTTATACTCTTACAAGATGATGCATTACATGATAACACTGCGAACTTAATATATTCATCCCAGTCGCATTGATCTGCCGTTATATAGCGTTTCAGGTAATCTTTCAACGTTAGATGCGAACTGTCCAAGGTGCCGTTAGTTTCTGGGTGATAAGGGATTGTTGTTCGATGTTTAGTTTTAAGTATATTATTCAGATCCCTTATCAACCCCGGCATGAAATCCGGCCCTTGGTCAGCCAAAATTGCCTTTGGAATACCGTAACTTGTAAATATTTCTAATACAGCATTGGCAACTGTCCGTGATTTACGGTTTCGAATTGGTTTGGCCAAGCTGTATTTAGTTAGATTGTCTTGAGCAGTCAATATAAATCTGTTTCCTGACTTACTAAGCGGCAAAGGACCAACTATATCGATAGCCAATCTCTCAAAAGGTTTATCCGATGTGGCGGTAAATAAATTTTTGGTGACCCTTGTTTCAGGTATCAACACAGGTAAATTATCATTGACGCGCTGAGAGGAAACTACGCGCTCTTTCAAATTGCGTGATTTAACATTATGTACGCGTGTGACATTTTCCGCTCGCGGTTTAACTGCTATCATGTTAACTGATAGTTGCGGTGTATTAAGATGTAGAGGAACAGAAAACGGTAAAGACTTTATCATGATAATATTTTTATTATAATCAATTAGCGCGTTTTGTGTACGTAGAAAATCGTTACCCAACAAACCATCAAATGGTACGTTTGTTGATTGGTCAACAACTATAAATTTTGCGTTTGCGGTTTTATTTTGAACTTTGAGTTTCAACTCGGTTTCGCCGAGTGTCTGTACAGGTGAATTTACCGATATTCCCTTTAGGACAACTGGATTCCTTTTTGATAGTGTGAAATCGCGTATGCTACTTGATTTAATCAAAGAGACTGAGGCTCCAGTGTCGACTAAGAATTTGAGCACATTATTGGGGGTTTTGGAATTCTCGGTCTCAAACAATAAATAAGTTAAATCGTTACCAGATGGGCATGTGGTTGTATTGTTGATTGACGAAAACTGTTCACAGATCTCCGAAACATCACGTACCCTTCCGGTTGTCACCCGCTGTGAGCTAACTGACACATTGCGTGTTTGGGCAGACTGGTCGTCTTTGTTTGATTTGGGACGGCTTTTAGAATTATAATATTCCCTTCTTCGGCATTCATCAATGGTATGACCGATTTTTTTGCAGTACCTGCACTGTTTTCTATTGTATTGGCCCTGATATGAGCTATTAGAATAATTAGAATTGGGATTAGAATTTGAGTTGGAGTAACTAGTATTTGAATTATTGGAATAATTACTATTGGATTGATAATTACTAGTGTTAGAATTAGAAGGTTTGCCAAAATGCACAAACTTAGAGCTAGAACCAGAAGGTTTATTTGAGAAATTTCTGTTCTTAAAGCAGTTATTTGATGAGTGGTTAGTCCGACCGCAGTGATCACAAGCTGTTTTATTTAAGGATAAAGCGTGCTCTTCTGTGATCGCAGCCGCTAGAGCTTCATTAATATCTCTAAAATTTCTATACCTAAGCATCTGCGAAATTAATGGTTTTGAATGGTACACAAATCTATTCAGGGTCATATCCGCAACCAAAGCAACCTTGCCCTTTAGCAGTCCGTGATTACCTACAGATGAATATATATTAGCCAAGATTTTCGAAGAAATTTGTTCTAGACGCTCATAAAATTTTGTTACGCCCTCATTATGCTCTTGATGCATTGAATTTAATTTTTCGAGGAGCCAGTCTACACTTTTCTTTTCTTGAAAAAGCGTGATTAGCAGCTCTGAAACCTCTTCCCACGTGTTTAGGTGACAATGAATATCTAATTGGATACGAGCCCTACCTGTTATTTTATTTCGGATATATAACAATAAACCGCGGTGGTGTATCTCTGGAGCTATCTCCATAACTGAATCCACCGCCTTCACAAACGAAGTCAAATTATCCCTATCTGGGTCGTACGAGACGGGTAATAATTTTAATAACGCCTCGAAAGAATATGTTTGGACATCTGTGGCAGGGGTCGTACTGTTGAGTTCGGGATTAGGCATTTTGAGGTAATTTAAAGGGATTGGAGTAAATTAACCAAATAAAGAGAAATTGAAATTGAATTTGAACAGTACTTACAGCGATTCTTGTAGGCGATCTGGACGATGCACGGGTCTGAAGGTGGTTGGTCCAATCTTCGCAATTGAAATTGCTACCTCTTCGTTCGCGTGGTTTGCGAATCTTCAGGTGTCGAACCGATCCTAAGCCGACTGCGCCAAAAGTTGTTGGATTCCTACCGTGTTCTTATAAAGCGGTTGCTTTAATCGTCCCACTCCTGATCACTGGTCACTGCTGATCTGGTTAATTTGAATGAAACTCTCCGGACGATGATAATTAAACGTATATTAAGAATAAATTGAAGAATACCAGCCAACGCTTACGATGCTTGTTTGATATAACGCTTGATATTGATAATGGACAGAGGCTTGGGTAACGCGGCTGGATCTTGAGTAGGGAAGACGTCTGGTCCCGTCGGAGGTTGATGTTGAAAGAGGATCTTCTTAGGGGATGAGCGTGGGTTGTAAACTTAACTTTCTCAGGGCTGTTTCCGGTACCGCGTCAGTCAATGAGAATATTTGAATATAAGCATGTGCCTTTGAAATGGCGATTCGTTATACAAGCAATAGCAAGCGCTGGACAGACACATATTTACAATATCTTACAATATAATATTACTAAATCTAATACAATATAAGAACGAATGAAATAATTGGGCACAAATAACTCTCTGACAATATACCATGAGTTCATGGTATACAACAATAGGGATGACTTTAATCACTATAAACATCTGCGAAATAGTGTTACAAATACTTTAAAAACCCAAAAAAACGCTATATTACAGACAAGATTAAATTTGGTCAAGATGGCGAAATGTGGAAAGTTCTAAAAACTATAAACGTGCACTCTCGTAATAAAGCAAACAGTATTCCGCAAAATCTTGCCGATGCGGAAACACTTCGCGATCACTTTAAAAATATAATATCTTCCGCAGAACCGGAGGGAATGGAAGCATTAATTGAGTCCTACAACTCAAGGACGAAAGAATCGGTGTTGAGGGGTCTGGTGTTTACCGCGGTAGACGAGGTTACAGTTCTTCGTTTAATAAACACTATCAAAAGTACAGCAATAGGGTGCGATGGTATAGGTTCACGAATTCTTAATCTGTGTCTACCGTTCCTGCTGGAATATGTAACACATCTAATCAACTTTTGTATCGTACACTCTGTTTTTCCGACCATCTGGAAATCAGCAATCGTTAGGCCTATAGCAAAAGTTAACGGTCCCGGCTTACCATTACTGTCAAAGGTTTTGGAAAAGGTAGTCCACATCCAGCTAAGGAATCATCTTGAATATAATAAAATATTGCCTGATGTCCAGTCCAGTTTTAGGGCTGGGCATAGTTGTGCTACTGCTTTGACGCATGTCACGGATGACATCTTGACCGGGACGGATGAGGGAATGATGACGGTGTCGGTGCTGCTCGACTACAGTAAGGCATTTGACCGTCAATCATCGGGTATTGCTGTCGATTCTTAGATATGTGGGTTTGCGGGAGAGTGCACTGTCATTCTTTAAGTCATATCTGTCGGGCCGTGAGCAGATCGTGCATTCGGGCGGTGGCATATCGTCGTCGTGGGCCTTATCGGTTGGGCTAGGCCAGGGAACTATTTTGGCCCCGGAACTGTTCGCAATATACACATCCGAGTTCGTGTCAATGTTTAAGTATTGTTCGGTTCACCTTTATGCAGACGATACACAGGTTTATTTGTCATTTAACCCTACAGATATTGCGGATGGATTGGCCAAACTAAATGAGGATCTGGCACGACTAGCAACATTTGCGGGGGCACATGGTTTGATCCTGAACCCTACAAGTCAAAAGTCTTGGTTTTTGGTAGAAGGGGGGATATTTCTAAATTTCAAGATTTAGTTCAAATTGAGGTGGATGGAGTTGTAATTCCGGTCGTTTCACAGGCTCGGAACTTGGGACTGACTTTCGAACCTGACATGAGGTTTCGCGCTCACGTCTCCCGAGTTGTACAGTCGGCATATGCGGCCTTAAAAATTATATACCACCATCGTCATATTCTACCTACTTCAATGAAGGCTATGCTGTGTAACTCGTTGGTTCTGTCTAAGTTCTCATATTGTGATACCGTGTACGGTCCTTGCCTGAAGGCTGAAACAGATAGGACGTGGCGCTATCGTGCCGTTGTAGTAAGTAGTAAGGTAGCACCGCCGACGATATATGGAGTAGATACGAAAGGACCGAACAGAATGACGGTTACCGCGATGCAACAGTAATGCCGCCGACTGCCAAGGCGAAGTAGAAGTGCATGGTAGTAGATCGGACCGCACAGAATGGAGGTAACGAATCGCAACGCAATAGAAAAGTTGAAACTATTTCAACTTTTCGGTAGGATTGAGGTAACGTTTAAACGCTTTTGAGCGTTTTTAAAAGATTGTTATAATATTATGAACAGATAAAATGATTAATAAATATTTTAATTTTATACTTAGTTTGCAATTGATAATAATTTGTTGTTGTTGATAGTGCTATTGTTTGAAAACAATTCGTTGTTGATAATGTTGTTTATGAATCGTCCTAATAATTTATAATACTCTTATTAAATTATAAGATAAAAATTAAATTATTAAATGACTTTTATGTCCAATTCAGAAATAGTAATTTTGTAAAAAATGGATACAAAGTTTACCCAAGCAACAACAAGCAATATATTGAATGTTTGCTGCATTATGATAATTCAGAAAACGAGAAAAAAATACCTTGGATTTACATTTTCGATACTATGGACCGCATCATTCTTTGATCTCTGTACAGTACACACCGCACTTGTCTAGACATTGCTTTTGATCAAACACATTTAATAAATAAAATAAACAAAATAAATAAAAATAAAATGCCTTTATTAACCAATGTTCCAAAATTGTACAACAAAAAAAAATGCAAAAAAAATAAAAAATTAGGTTGTTTACAATCCTCATCAAGATTGATCGAGTAACATAATGACAGAAGTTCCACCGATCTCTAATGAATTGCAGCGGATCACCCGCAGGTTTCTACAAACCCACAAACCAGTGACGAGAGTTATAACATTACAAATTTAAACGGTCAAGCAGTGTGACGACACAGCCTCTGTTAAATATGGTTCGATCAACATTGAATTTTCACTACAAATGCTAAAAATGATTTTTCTTAAAAATCTTCTATCTACTTTCTTGATCTTCAAATGGTCGATAAATAACCTACAATATCTTAGTTGATGCTCATCGTGCGCTATAGTTGTCGAAGAACGCTCACTTGATACGCAGAAGCAGGAAAATTCTTTCGTTATATGTAATACATCTAAAATGATAATGTAATGTAACGATAAAGAAAGTCAGAACGTTATTTTGGCAATACCTACTTGTTGAGAAATTTTACGCAAGGATTTGAGGAATTTTATTCACTCTTCAATATCATTAACAACTTCTGTTAAAACGATAGGTTTATGTAGTACTTAGTCTCAAATCGTTTGAATAACTAGCGTCTAGCCAGCAGGTGCAACAAACGATCTTGACCGATGTATGGCTGCAGGTATGCCACCCACCATACACTATTGGCGCGCGCATTGTGGACCTAGCCCCGGTAATATCTCGGTTCTGTTTATTCAAAAGAATTTGGTGTTGTTTCGGTTAGGAAAAGCTGAATATTAACGGTAATCGGTAAATAATCTATATTATAATAAGTATATTAACGACTTTACAGTAAACGTATTTCTAGTTTATTAATCCCAAGCCTATTATTCCCTCAACAGGGGTGACGAACAAAAAGAATTAAATCGGTCAAATTAATGTAATGAATGCGGTACAAAATTTAGCAGTAGGAGCAATTAAGGAAAACACGTGGAAAAAATCCATGAACGCAAAATAAACGTGTTGGCTCCGCGAATTTATAAAGTCTGTGCCGAATTTGGGTTTTCTTGTAACAATTGCGACAAAAACTTTAATAATAAACGTACACTGCGTTACCATATCTTAAAGGCACATAACGGAGTAAGATCGAGTATTACCCAAACTTAAAAAAAAATGCTATAGATATGCATCTATAAATGTCATTCTAAGAAACCAATGATAACCAGCGGCGCGTTATGCCATCATGGGGCTCTGGGTAATTTTGAATTTGGGGACCCCCATATACCGTGTTGAATTAAGAATTACTTTTTATACAAAAATAATATGTACTAATACTAAAAAAATCATAAATAATAAGTAAGGTATTTGAATTTTTTGCAACAACATTTAATATCCCTACATTTAATATACCTACATCGTTATTTAAAGCAACAAATGAATATTCTTAAGAAACACAAAATAACAAATAAATAGCTTAATAATTTAAAAATCAAAATTCGTAACAAATAAAATATATTATCTTAATTCATAAATCCATATTCTTAAAAAATAGAAATAAATAATTTTTCACATTAGGGAATCTAGATATATTGCTGCTTGAACAGCTTTTTTAATATTTGCTTATTGCAAGCACTGCGATAGTTCATTCTTAAATACGCCATAGCCAGCATCTATGTCCTCTGGCTATGTACTTATTAAATTTGTAATGCAGTTTTCATAGTCTTTTAGAGATGTTTCTTTTAATAAACTGTAATTTCATCTTTCTTTTGCTAACAGTGTCGGTTTCATAAACTTTATTGTTAGTTAACTCATAAGATTTCGATTCCATATCATCAAAAAGTTAACAAGAAGAAACGTAACGTGTCAATATCTGGTCCTGAAAGTTTAGAAGAACGAAACCAAACACAAATTTTAGGAAATGACGAGCTACAAACTGAAATGACTTTTGAATATACAGGGTTATGCATTTGTAAGAAGCAGACCAAATTCATTTTTTAAATATAGCACCCTGTATATTTTTCCTGTCCAAAAGTCCCTGAGATCAGTCGTTTAAATGATACAAAATGATTAAATGTTAAAAGAAAGCAACTACAAAATGTTAAAACGATTGCTACCATGTCAATACCTCGACCTCTGAAAATTTTACACGAAAAAAAAAAAATAAATGTCCTTGAAAATGATTTAAGCTATAAATACAAAATACTTTTGAATATATAGTATGATTCATTTCTAAGCATTTCAAATTTGTAGCTTAAGAAATTTCCTAAAACTTTTATTGGAATCTTTTCCTTGTCAACTTTTTAGAAAGAAAAATATTTAAGATCGAATTTTTATTTTACAGACTTTTTTGGAGAATTAATTTTTGCAGAATAGATTTCCGTAACAAAAGAAAAAGTGTCGATTGAAAATCATCAATGTATTCATACAGTATTTTCGCTTCTCCAACTTTATCATGGGTCTCTTAAAATTAGATGTTTCTTTTATGAAAAAAAAATGAGTTTAACTGCTAAAACTGCCTCTAGAACTATGTTAAAGTTAAAATTCGTAATTCTCACTACGTTAATTTATTAATTAATTAATTTATAGTTTATACAAGATTCCACTCTTTTGAATAAACAGAACCGAGATATTACCGGCTAGGTCCACAATGCGCGCGCGCCAATAGTGTATGGTGGGTGGCATACCTGCAGCCATACATCGGCAAGATCGTTTGTTGCACCTGCTGGCTAGACGCTAGTTTTGAATACTCCATCATGTACGTTGTCCAAAATACATCATAATCTACAACAATTGTATTGTTGCACAATTGTAGAGAATAACTTTGTGGTCATCTGGCTGGACTACGGGTGAATGACAGTGTGGCACTGCGATAGTGCGCTATCAAAATAATGAACTGTTTGGGAGTCAATATCACCTAAAATGCTTATATATTGCATACACATAACCTCAAATTAAATAACTTACCGTTAATATATTTACAAATCAATATAGAGCAATAAAAAGACTTCTTTTTAATACATAATAGGTACGAATAAATAATATCACTCCTCGAAAACTCGTAGAACCATTTCGTTGACTGTTGTAAACAAACATATCTGCGACCATGTGTCACAAGGCAGGCATGCGCACGTGCGCATGCGCATGTGCAGATAGGCTGCGTGTTCAGCGTGTCCAAAATGCATGTGTTCGATTTGTTTTGGGGAAGTATGATCATGTATCGAATGGGCTGGGCGATTTGGGGTGGCTGAACATGGATAACACTAGGGTGTTACATGCAGCAATATTATATCATAAGTTGCTATCCACGAGGATCCCACAATACCTAATGCGGAAGATACGCTATAGAACGGATGTCCATAACCTTAATTTAAGATTCAGGGGTTTGTTATAGTGATGAGTCGTGATTTCAGTAACGTGATTTTGTAACGTTACTTTTATATCACGTTCCGGAACGTTCCGAAGTCTCCCGGAACGACGTGACTCGGTACGGTTTGCGAGGCGATCGGGACGATCGTACCGGAACGTTTGCCGGTACGGAACTTTATGCGGGACGCATAAAATTCCGTACCGGCTAACGTTCCGGTACGGCTGCAGAGAATACTTGCAGTTTATATAATATGTAGTAGATGGTGTAAACGGTCACGGTTCGAAGCGAGGTAGAATGTATACTCAATGCGGAGCGCGGGCAGGTTATTAATTTCTAATCTTAGTTATAAGATTATTAAGTACGCACTTACTTACTATAATTAGTTTGTAAGAATAAATGATCACGGTATAATACGTAGATAATATTACTTCGTACAGAGAGCCCGGGGCGTGAAGTGAAATAAATAGGAATATAAAAATTGTTTACTCACGAAAAAAAAATAAGATAATAATTTTTTAGTTTAGAGAATATACAAACAAAATCCATAAGGCGTAGTACAGCCTATAGGAGTGAATTATAGGAAAATAGCAGCACTGGTGTAGGTACAATATTCTCCCTAATTTCCTCTATTATTTTTTATTAGATATAAAGATCTAATTTTTCTATAACCGTGGTAATAAACAAAACACGAGAATTAATAATAAAACTTTATTATCATAAAATAAACAAAACAATGTTTGAACATTTTTAACCGAAACTATATTCCAATAATATACATAAAATATACATATACATAAAAATAACAAAACTTTAGAAAAAATAAAATACAAACCACGAGATCCAATCTTATTTAAAGGTTAAAGATTACTGTTGTATTGAATAAATAATAAGTGTTTGACTTTTGTGGATGTTAATCTATTGCTACGATCAGTCAATATTTGTCTTGACTTTGAAAACAACCTTTCACAAGGTACTGATGGCGTCGGTATCAGTCTTGGAGACAAATACTAGATCAAAAAGCCGAAATATATTGTTTCGATAGTCTTTGTAGGCATCGACCGCTGCTGTGCAGGGAACCGCGCGAATATTTCCGCCGACCTAAACTAGGCTTAATAATAATAACTCTATTTCAGACGATCTTCTACGTCTTGATCGTCTTTGCAGAATTAGCTTACCCTTCGACTATGGTTGTCCCAGTAAATGATAAATGAGCAGAAGTTTAGAAATTAAAATAAGCCGCATATATGTAATTAATTAAAATCAATTAAATTAATTAAAATATTGTCACATAGGGTCATTAAAACACAAATTAACCTCGCGACCGATTATGTTTTACGCTCTGAATGACCCTATGTGACAAATTAATTGTATTTGCTACCGTAAGTAAGTATTTTATCTATTCACGTAGTACAGACAGGATATTCTTCTATAAATACTTCCCAAAAAAATTATGTAACTTATGTATCCATAGGGTGAAATGCGTATAATTTGTTGTTTTGAGTAGCCATGCTTAGAAATTGCAAATCAATTGGCTAATAGGGTATTTGACTATTTTTGGAAAACCATCTTAATGTGTTTATTCCTTCACTCTACATTGTAAATGCATTATTTTTTGTAATTATTTTCTCAATATTTCATAAAAATCAGCGTTAAAAATTGAATCACAAAAAGTCCCGCCAAAACGATACTTTCTGTTGTGTGACGTCACCGGTTAGTGATGTCAAGATGTCAAGATGTCAAATCGGCCCATATGGTTTGTCAGCATCGGCATCGTCGCCGTTTGGTAATTGTGTTGTATGATGTGTTGTTTTCACAATTTCTACATAAAAATGGGTTATAAATGGCCTATAAATCCACAATGCAGAGATACGTCAAGAAAAACTCCGGATAAACTATTTGTAGCTGTTCCGCAAGATTTGAAACTGCGAAGAAAGTGGTTGGCTCGTAGAAATCCAAATGAAATAAATAGCCGCCAATACAAGTGTTTTCTGTTGTGAAGATTACTTCGACATAAGTAAAACTGACTAGTTATCTATCGTATTTTCGAAAGGTATTATCTGATCTGACAGCTGAAGGTTAGGGCTATCCTAACCTACAAAGTTATGCTTACATGACGCTTTCGTGCTATTAAATTCAAACGGGAGAAGCATAAAAGCGCGTTCGGATAACCCGGTATTTTACGGTGAGAGTGACGCGCTGCATAATAGGCGGACTAACGTCATACGGCGTTTATCTGCATATAAGAGAGAGACAGCCGACCCAAGTTATCTGAGCATTGCTCTCCCCATACCATACCCTGACAAACCGAACGCGCTCTAAGGCGGACTAACGAATGACATCACTGGAGACTGACCCAATTACAGAGCGTTTTCAATCACGTGATAGGACGTGAATAAAATTCAATTTTAATTTTGGTTTTTCATAGAAATAAAGCATTTTTTTTTTTTAAAGTAATAACAAATAGCTTTCTTAAACTGTAATCTATTAGGATGACTATAATACATGCCATATTTTTAATACAGTCAAATACCCTATTGCCAGCTTTCTGCAACGGAACGAACGTCACCACCTGAACCGTTCCGAAATCACGTGATTTTGTACGGTACGATAACATTCGGTACGCGTTGCACTATTGGCGCTGCGCCGTTCGTTCCGCCAATCGTTATTGTACCGAAAAATCACGTTCCGAAATCACGTGATTTCGGAACGTGATTTTTTCGGTACGATAACGGTCGGTACGTTCCGACAGAGGAACGGTTTTTCCCATCACTAGTTTGTTAGCTCCCCCTGCCCATCGCACTGAACTGTATAAACGGTCATTCTCCTACCAGGTCAGTCACATGTACAATGGTCTCGGGGAAGATATGAAAAAATTATCGTTAGAGAGTTTTAGGGGAAAGATGAAGTGTTGTCTGTTTGCTCAACAGGGGAGCTTTAGGCATTGAGCGCACATCGGAGGCTGTTTAAATTTTTATTTCTTATTGGCATATGCGATGTTTTGTTGAGTTGGATTTGCGGCAATTACGCGTAATTAGACTCGACTCGAGAGTAATTTTTTGTTTGTTTTGATAAGTTCTCGGAATTATTGTTATATTGTTGTTGGCACATTTATGTCTTAGTTCTAGTTTGCGTAAGGGGTTGAGTGGAAGAGCAGGGCAATTTGGAAACAAGTGTGCTGAACTCCGCCCTAAATATAAATATTATTTTTGTTACATCTGATATTGTGTTATGTTAATAAAGGCATTATTATTATTATTATTATTATTATACATTAGCTATAAAACAGTAAAATCTTGGATGACAAAAGACATTTTTGATAATTGGTTTACCACATATGTTTGGCCATCCGTAAAATGTGTGTTTCTGCATTACCCTTTACTTCTTGCATTCTCTACATTAACTTTCCCGTTTCCCTCATTTGTTTTATCTCTGGGGGCGCTGTCCAGGTCCTCTTGTTTCTTTTTGTCCTGACTATTGGAAAGGCATCAGTCCGGTATTTGATCATCGCGTTCAGATTTTCCTGGTCCCCCACTTCACTCCAGGTCTCTCTTTCTAGGCTTTGGATAAAATTGGCTTTGTTCCGTTTTGTATTCTGTCTTCTCTATATTACTACAGGTGTCTGGTTGCCAATTGGGAGTGTTGCTATTAACGTTTTGTGATCTCCGTAACCAGGAGTTGTGAGCTTTCTCTCAAGATGACTCATGTTGACTAATATATTATCTATGCATGATGCCCTAGCTCGTCGATCAAG
Source organism: Aphodius sticticus (assembly GCA_963966075.1). Taxonomy (NCBI): domain Eukaryota; kingdom Metazoa; phylum Arthropoda; class Insecta; order Coleoptera; family Scarabaeidae; genus Aphodius; species Aphodius sticticus. The sequence goes on from OZ014506.1 coordinate 62,105,988, forward strand.
TCTGGTCGCTTAGGTGAAAATATATCTCAACCCGAAGGCTGCGCACATGTTTTGCAAGGCTTTAGTGTCTGCGTTATCCAGTCTGGTATCGATATTGAAATCACTAGTAACCAACAGCTTGGTGCTTTGCTTACTGTCTAGCACTATCTCTTCAATAGCCTCTGCAGCAGGTGTTAATTGCAATAAAAACATTTAAGAAAATCACACCTTACGATTTAAAATTGTGTTGGCGCCATCTTACTCCTGCTCCAGATACAAAACATATATAGATATACTGCCAAGGCACTCCGTATTAGTTCCATATGGATAGGCTTACTATAATTATGAAATTCCAAACCGGGACAGGAATGACGTTCGAAAATAAATATAAAATAATTATGTAAGTATTCCATTAAACGAATACTTACCAAATAAAAAGTAGAATAAATCGAAATGATCTGTACTTTTGTGACATAAGAAAACAGAAAAAGGTATAATTACTTATTGAACTACTTCTATTTCTGGATAGTGTACTTTTCTAAATATAAAGATTATTTAATAAAAATTTTAAAAAAATATCTGTTTTAACCAATACATAAAATTTGGAATTTGTGATGCCAACATTTATTTTGTGGAACAATAAATGAAGTCAAATTAGACTGTCGTTGGAAATACTCGGACTTACTTTAACGCGGAGGAAGAAATTTATGGGGATATTAACTACGATGGCGAACATGAAGAATAAAATAAGATGGTGTTTCCAAAATATTTTTGTGGAAACAATGGAAAATGTAATATTTCCACCGAGAATTTGAAGTTCGAGACTTATACGCATTGACCTGAGAGGGCTGACATGTGCACTCTTGACAATCGTACTGAAATAATTATTATTTATTCAGTTTACAATTATCCATTTATTTAATTATTTATTATTATTATTACTGACACTGTGACACAAATTCATAGTAGCAGTTTACAATGGCTGTAAGTTGCTGCATGAACAGAAGTATTACTACATTTGTGAGATTGTTGAATTTCGACCAACAAGATTGTCGACCAATCTGGATATTTAATATTAATTTATGAATTATTGTGTATTATTACTGTTAAGTCACAAATGCTTAATAACTTTTTAGCTGTTGTCGATCTTTTGAAGTAAGTCAAGATATATAGGGTGTTCCAATTAAAATTCTTAACCTATTTGACATTATTTAGCAAATGTCAAGTTGTTCGGGATAAGTCATATTAGAATCGCAAATCAATAATAACTGTTGAAAAGTGCGATACTTTTACTATCCAAAATTAGTTCCTTTGTTTTATCCTTGTTAGTTACCCCGGAAAGATTTTTCGAAGAATGCTTGTTTTTGATTTTAATTTCACAATATCTCATAAACAGTTGATAAAAGCCTAATATAAGTTGATGTCAAAACAAATTAGGATACAAATCTTACTAAAAACTGCAATAATATTCCTAGTGTTCCATTTAAGCAAACATAAGTTTGTGTTGGTACGTTGTTTTGGGATATTGTGTAGACATCAACATACTTTCTTGCTGTAGAGTGTAGGACTGCAATTTGTATGTATGGAAAAACGTAAATTTGATTTCTTAAGCCCATTAATATACTTTGTTTATAGCGTGGGACACCCTGTTACATAATATTCTAAAATCAATACCAAAGGAGTATACAATCTCCATTATACAACTTTAATTCGACTAATGGTGGATAATTATGCAGTCATTTTTGGAAAAGTTATAAATATTTTCGTAAACCAGAACACCGAAATGTATATTATTCAAATGAAGGCACGTCAGTAATAATCAAAGAAAACGCAGAACGTCATAACGACGTTCTGAGAACGTCGCGAATTATTAATAATTTGCGAGTATGACAGGATAGAAACTTTCGTGCACCGCACCTCAGTAGTTCGCCTCGGATCATTCATGTATGACTAACTCACTAACCGAACTAATAACCTACAATTTTTTTGTATCATAGAAAGTAATTCGAAAATTTTTTAAAAAATTATAAACGTTTTATTTACGTAGCCAACCAAAAATTTCCTCCAGACGGTGATCTACAATCTACATAACATCGTCATTTGGAATTGTTTCATCTACAATTTCGTATAGCAGAGAAGTGACTAATGGCAATTTTACAATTTTACATTGTAAAAGTTATATACATTTTTCTCTAACAAAGATATATTCGTTCTATAAATTCGAAATTGTGGAATTGCGTTGAAATATTGTTAGAATTATTAATCGATTAGTCACTATTTAACACTTTGTTGCTGATAACTTTCAAATCATGATAATGTGTATCTTTCTCATAAAAGGCAGCATTAAAAGCATGAGGGCAGTTTTCTTGATAGAGAAAATTTTATTTGCGCCCCTGTACATTTCAAAAATATTTGAACTTGCTGACAACTAAGATAAAAATCTGTGATAGTCTGTTAAGAGTAAATGTTAGTCACCGGCCTCAAAAATTCGACGAAACTGAGGCGCGAGAGGAGGGAACAAGCCGCGCCCACTGTACACTCCGCAGAAAATGCAAGCAACGCACTGATTAGATGAGGGGAACAGCGGTATCGTTCTTTGGCGGCGAAGATCAAAGGGGCCGTGCGGTGTCGACTGGCGACGAACCGTTTCCTAATAATTTTGTGTATGTGACTATCGCATGTTCTGAAATGCTTTTCTTGTATATTTTAAATACAAATACAATTCCACAAAACAATACAGTGATACAAATTAATTAATTGCTTTATTATAACATTCCTATTTTACTACTAACTATGGTTGAACATTTTACCTTTTGTATGTTGAAAAAAATTGTAGTTTTGGTAAAACAGACAGCTTTTCTTACATAAATCATTTATTGCTTTACATTTATTATTAGAATTAGTAACTAATTATCAGTTAGCTCCGAAGAAGCGAACAGCATGGTTCGAGAAGACAGTAATTATGAATTTTTACTCACGGCATAAACCGGTGACTATTTATCATCTAAATTTAAATGACTCTGGCCGTGAAAGCATTCGTACTCAGATACTTATTTAAATCCATTTAACGTTTTCTTTGTGCATCAATAATCTCGAATGTCTCGTTCGTACTTAGCAGAGATCGATACTTTCAGGTAAAACACACCTCATATAAAAATTCAAATTTCTATCGGGTGACGCAAGTAGGTGTTAGTAAATATAATATTCCTATAAAAAGTTCTAGATACAGTTGGATACTGCATTTTGAAATTTTACTCAAAATTATTATTGCTATGTATAGACTTGGTAGTATACGTACTTCAATTTCAATTGTAGGTATGAGAAAAATACATTCAGTCATTTATTATATATTATATAGATACATGTTCAAATATTTTAGACCTTTATAAAAGTTTTTTGCCATATATGGTAATCCGGCACGCTTACGCCTATAAGAGAGTATTGCCCAAATTAACTAGCGAAGTTAATTAGCGAAGAATTACACTACACGTATAATATCTACATATACACTTACCGCAGGTACTCTCGCAAGTTATTAGTTTTCTTAGAACGCGGGCCACATAAAGGCAGCTGATTTTTTAATTTGCCCATATTTCTAGCGTCTGTTCTACGTCTGTTGTACAACAAGACCAAAAGCCCACTAAAGCCAACCATCCTACATAGATGGCGATTGCCCTGAATGCATTGCCAAGCGACAAGTGTTTGGTATTAATATTATTTTCTAAATCTAAATACCAATATATTTGAAATTCTATGACGAAAAATAAATGACTGATTAAAAATTAAATTACTTGTATTTCCTTAGTAATAATTTATTTAATTCCTATTAATTATTTAGTAGTTGTAACATTGTAAGTAGGTATTGCGGTTGTTGATTATTCTTCGTTCCGTGTGTCGTACGGGGACTGCACTATAAACCCTCGCGGGAGCATGCGCTCCTAATTTATAGCTCGCTCTTTGCTGTCTGCGTAGAGTCCATCAGGACGGCAAAAAAATTATTTCTCGTATTCGGTTTCTAGCCTATTTTGGTCGAAATTCAACAATTCATGTTGATAACATACACTTCCGCAAGAACATGCTGTCCTAATTTATAAGCGAGTCGTTGCTATCTACGTAGCACCAGCACGGTAAAATTTATTTTTCGTATGGTATTTCGTTTGCCGGGCGCGGCGCCGCTACACCTCCCGTGTCAACATGCGATCAATATTTTTGTTAGGCCGAAATTGCTCAATATTTGTGATTCCCCTGGCTACGTATTCATGCTGCTCTTCAGACTGTACCATTTGAATTTGATTGGTCGAAGAAAATGATGTGGTGTTTATCCAACAGATGGCTGCACCGTACGACTATAAAATATGTTATTCTCGTCTCATTCACATGTTCAAAAAACCAACGGTTAAATCATTACAACATTCATATTTTGTGGTCATTTTTTTTACACAAGTTCATGAAGGCTCAATACAAAATGTTGTAATATTGCTTTTTTGATGTTTGGTTCGGATTTGGAAAAAAATAACAAAAATTACCAATTATTGGCTTCTTTAGCAAGGGTAACAAACAAAACAACAATGCAAATGAAAAAAAGTGGCATTCGTACCCGGTGTAATACACCTTTATCTATAATTTAATGTATTACACGTGATTACACACAATTAAGCTGAGGATGTTAGGTTTTATGTAGTGTTGTTTTGTAGTACGCTACTAGTTCTAGTGATTCCTCTTAAGAATTTTAACCGGGACATAATTTCAAACCGGCCGGGACACCGGGACCGATGTCTCAAAACCGGGACTGTCCCGGTCAAACCGGGACGTATGGTAAGCCTACATATGGACCATGGAGATAGTATAAAAAGGAGACTCTATGACGACGTTTTTCGTATACTGAAAACGGCGTCAGTAGGAGTGGGTTCTGGGACTATACGGCTGTTGGTCTGGACAGGCCCCGAAAATTATAATTATATAATTTTTTTGTAGTATTGCAGACCGTATATTAATTTGAAGTGAAATGTTATATAAACAGTGCACACATTAACTATATTTGTTTAACTAAAGAAAGTAAAAATATATAATAAACACAAAAATACTCTCGATCAAGGTTATAACAAATATAATATTTATTTTACTTTAACTGTAACATAACTATGAATATTAATATGAACAAAATAAGTATTATACATTTTGTAGCCTACTGGCCATTAAACAAAGCCATTGTATTATTTTGATGTCGAATGCTGGCAGATTTATTTATTTTTGTTTTGCAGATGTAACATATTTGAATATGTGTGTACTTATTTATGATACAGTGATGTACGGTTAATCCGAACCCCCTCTCATTCGGACTGTTGGGTAGTCCGAACGGCCCTAAAATAATAAAAATATAAAAGGTATCCATACACCGAACGCCGTTCGGATTATAGATACATTTTATTCGGTATGGGTAATCCGAACGATCGAGTAATCCGAACTGGGTCTGCCAACTTTCTGTTCGGATTAGCCGTACATCACTGTACTTTTAATTAATAATATTGTGACTATCCAACGCATCTTTATCAAAACTATGTTTAAATAACTATTTTTTATTTATTTATTTCCTCCAAGTTACAAAATTATACAAAATTCTTTAAAAACTTAACAAAATAATCATTTGAAAAATCAAAAAAAAGTAACATGCCAAACAATAGAAAAGCAAATTACATTACATTGGGCACTAATAGGTTCTCTGTACACCCACCGGCTGATATCGAGACCAAATCATCTGATAGAAATAATCAAATACAATGTTGAAATAAAGGTTTCCGTGCCACCAGATATGTGATAACAATAATAAAACTCAGGGAATGTGATCTGGTGTTGGTTTATTTAAAATCTAGTGGCTACATGTTTCGAAACTATCAGTTTCGAGCAGTTTGAAAATTCCTCGATGCTACATGGTGCCGTGCTCAGCAGGTGGTCCTTGAGAGTGTTCCGGAAACTTCTGCCCGATTTACTTTTCCATTGCGATGGAAGGTCGTTGTACATCCGGATATTTGTAGCATAGTGGGCCGTAGTTGATAAGCGTGCGAAGTCTGGTCTCAAGTCATTTCTGTTTCTTGTTGCATGTGTATGCTGGTCTGCCTGCTTCGGCATCTGTGGATGTTGTCTATGTACTTCGCACAGGCATTTTAGTATGTACAAAGCATATACTGTAAGGATGTTGTGATGGATAAACTGGGGTTTTGCGTGGCTTCTTGGATGCTCCGCGTTCAGGCACCTCATTGCTCTTTTTTGTATCGTCAGGATGGACTTAGTGTGTGGGTTATGGCCCCGTATTTCGATTCCATAAGCTAGCCTTGACTGGAAAAGTGCCATATAACCGACCCTTGCGGCATAATACCCTGCTGTTTTCTCTGTTCTGCGTATCGCAAAGGTTACTCTGCTCAGCATCTTTCCCAGTTTTTCGGTGTGTTCACGCCAGATTAGACGAGCATCGATGGTGATACAGAAAAAGGTTAAAAAAAACAAACTAGCAGCAATCAAACACTAAAAGAAAAAAACAACAGTTTTCTACATATAATGAGATGCATAATATCTTTTAAGGTGATTTTTAAACACAACGCAACTTTTCAATGCTTTAATCTCAGTTGGCGAAGAATTGAACGTCGCTACACTTGAGTTTATTGCAATGTTTCTTCCATGGTTTGTTTGATACTGAGGAACATGCTGTCTGATTCGAGTTTCGTGTTTGTGAGTTTCTTGATTGCTGGTCAGATTGACTAGACAACTAGACAATATATTTGATAAAAATAAATTCTTTTAAAACTAAATTACAGTCAACTTCGGTTATAACGAACGTCAAGGGACCACCAAAATTGGTTCCGCCCTTCATTTCCAAGTCGTTGATTTAGTCAAATTTCGTTCACGCATACTGGACTCCGTTTTTACTTCCGTTTTGTATTTCGCGCAATATTTCGCTCTTTTCCGCTATGGTGAATGCTTTTAGCTTACGGATGCTGTCACTCATTATTTTTAAATCAAGTTTTGCGGTAAACTTGCGTTAACACAACGACCTACACCAGTGGCGTACCTAAGGGGGGGGGCGGTCCGCCCCGGGTGGCACATATTTTTGGGCGGCATTTTTTATATTTCTGACTATTTTATTTTAAAATAAAAATACTATAATAATGGTGTTTTCAACAGAATCAATGATTATAAACAACTCAGCTGCTAATAATTTCTTTAGCGCCTTTGTCGCTATTGCAAACAGCGACTCTATCCGTCAAGGATGTTGCAATAAAAGTAAATTCTGCATGTGGATAAGTATATGTACAAATCATTCTTTAAACTTGGCATGTGTACATGCAGCTTCTGCTTCAGTAAATTCCACAACATTTTTTGGGACAATCGAACACTTGTTTTTGTTTTTCTTTCGTCTTCCACTCTATGATGAGATATTATACTTCTGTCACTGGTCAAGGTGTTAAGCACAGTGTTGAAACTCGTTGGAACGCAAGACTAGAAGTAGTAACAATAATTGTAAAAAGCATTTCTTAAACATTTTTAGTGCGTTGGACAAACTGACATCAGAGTAAAAAATATTAAAACACGATCAAACGCTGGAATGTTACTCCATTCATAGGAATCTTTTCTGTGCTAGCTCAATTTAATGCGAATCTGTCCTTTTGGAAGTTAACGACCCACAACAATACCTCCAAACAAAGGGGTTTAATATCCATCAATGTGACATATTGTGTACAAATGTACCTATTTCAGTGGACAATGGGATACGCTAATGCAAAACGCAGTTACAGCAGCCAACAAAATGTGTGAGGAGTTGGAGATTTCCGCTGAGCGTCGAGTTAGAAGGAAACAGATTATGAGTGGTGAACATTCGCGAGACGTGGGGATATATTTTAGAAGAGGAGATACAACGGGAAATGCTTTTGTCACTGGATAGAGTTCTCCAAGAAATAACAGTTCGTTTTAAACAACTACATGTCCTTGCAAAAGTATTCTTTCCTAATACATATATAATCTTATAAACACAAATTTAGAATATCACGTTAATAACTTTCTTGTCATTGACGACGAGCAGTTGGCAAAGCGGACAAAGGCCTCTTGAACTTTTAATATTCATTAAAAAATACAGGCTGGAAAACTCCAAACATATTGCTGAGAATTTTTTTCACAATAGCCGTATGTGTCGTCAGTTTTGAAAGCAGCTATTCCAAATTAAATTGATAAAAAACTATCTTCGTTCAACAATGAGCGATTTAAGATGGCGAAATCTAGCGATACTTTCAATAGAGAAAAAGCTAACAGATAATACTAATAAGTTCTGATTATGTTCTTCAAGAATTTTCGAATAAAAGAGCAAGAAAGATACATTTATAAACACGCTTACATGTTATACACATTACTATATGTACAGGGTGTCCGGTAAAGGTGTTCCGAAAATTAGGTAGCTTATAGAGGACGTCAGTGCCATCCGAAAAGTGTATATGCACTTTTGGCTTTTGACGCTTCATTAAAAAGTTATAACTTTTTTATTTTTTAGTTTTATATTCCCTTAAAAATATAACTGATTACAAAATCGGCGTTGTTTATTTAACAGAAACAAAAAAAAACACTTACAAATAAGAAAAATAAATGAAAGAGTGCATTTCTGCTACAGCGAATAAATGGTCCCTGCAATCGCATTCGAGAAACACCTGAAATTATTCAAAGGGTCCGGCAGGATTCGGGAAGTCGTGCTGAAATGTGCATTCACATGGAAGGGCAACATTTTGAGCAGTATTTGCAAACCTCTTTTATTTAGAAATGCATTGCTACAGCAAATAAATGGTGCCTGCAATCGCATTCGAGAAACACCTGAAATTTTTCAAAGAGTCCGGCAGGATTTGGGAAATGTGCTGAAATGAGAATTCACTTGGAAGGGCAACATTTTGAGCAGTATTTGCAAACCTCTTTTATTTATTGTTGTTATTTGTAGGGTTTTTTTTTTGTTTCTGTAAAATACACAACGCCGACCTTGTAATCGGTTATATTTTTAAGGGAATATAAAACTGAAAAATAGAAAAGCTAAACTTCTTAATGAAGCGTCGAAAGCCAAAAGTGCATATACACTTTTTTGATGGCATTGACGTCCTCTATCAGCTCCCTAATTTTCGGAATACCTTTACCGGACACCCTGTATATTATGTATTTGTACAATCCATGGGTACAATCTGTTTAAGCAAAAGAAATACAATTTGTGTTTATTAGTTTGTGTTGATGTCCAGTAATGTTAATAACCACCATCACTTAATTTTGATTGACGTAGAAAGGGCGGCAAATTGGTGACCCCAGGCGGCAAAAGTTCTAGGTACGCCACAGACCTACACGCGAAACCAATACCAAAATGAGTCCTTATTCCCCCCTTAAATACGAAGGCTATTGTACGTTGCTCCTGACGAACGCACGCTTCGATTACTTTAGATAGGATAGTTTACTGATATTTACGCTGTTCGGATAGGGTTGCCATCTGTAAAATCATTAAACCAGGACAAGAAGCTCAAAAACCCCGGATTTTTAGCTTGAAACACGGACATTCCGGTTGGAAAATTTTCATTTTACTCACTAATGAAATAAATAAAAATTGTAATAATTTATCATTTATTATTTATCTTTATTATTTATTATTTTACTAGTTGACCATTGGACCGCATAGATAGGTAGACCAGCGAAGTCGTAGACCGCCGAAGTCGGTAGACCGCCAAAGTCGGTAGACCGCCAAAGTCGGTAGACCGCCAAAGTCGGTAGACCGCATAATTCGGTAGACCGTATAATTCGGTAGACCGTATAATTCGGTAGACCGCATAATGCGGTAGTGCAGCAAAGTCAATAGACCGCAAACATGAGCAGAAGAACGAAGTCGATGGATCGCTGAAATCGAAAGACTGCTCAAAACTGAAGAATTCAGTTGATTGTACAAAATTATACAATATATATATATATGAATTATTTATTTGACAATTAAGTTTTTATTATTAAAGCCACAATCCGTATCAGAGCGCGCCACAGGCCGCTATTCCATATCACTCCCCACCAGGTACATACCCCCTCGACCTCTCCCCTTACACCCCCGCGTAAGAATGGTCAAAATCGGTGCGATGTAATCATGCATCAATGACAAATATGGTAAATGGTAAATGGTAAAACCTTCAATGCTTTCGAACAATATCAAAATTCTCTTAAGCGGTTTATTTTAAAAACTCCTAAAATTATTTTTTATATTTTTACTAAATTACTAAATTATTTGTATATTAACTTTTTATTGTCGTAATGGGTATTGAAGTTATAGTTATACTTACTTACAGGAAAAGTCAAAATGTTGAAACATTTTGTTTTTATTGTGTACAGATGATATTATGTAGGGATGAAATATATAAGAAAAACACCTAATGGGTTGGGAAGTAAAAAAAATGATTTTGCATTGTTTGGTATCTATTTTATCAAACGGCTGTAATTTCTTAAGGAATTGAAAAAGAAAGTATATATCGATGGCCTAGCTGTAGTAGCATGTGTAACCTACAGTGATGTTAAATACCCGGGTATTTATTATCAAGGGTACATACCTGGGTATTTACCCAAACTGGGTTTTTATAGGGGTACTTATAAACATTATATTGTTATTCAAAATAGCAGTAAAATGAAATATTTAATTACTAAATTAAGGGTTTCCTTTTAACACAAAATCAAAAGGTATCTCTTATCTCAAAATAAAGGTTATTCTTATAAAAATAAAAACATTGTTAAAACAAAGAATAAAAATATTAGTCTCATCTGACGATATATCAAGAGCACACATTTCCTTGTCATCATCGTCCATTCAATCGAGTGAATCTTCCATATTTTGTGATTCTGGTATCGAAGAAGATTTAGCAGAAACATGATTATATGTTAAGTTGACATAGCGGCTTTCGTCGTTGTTAATCAATTTCTTATTTTGCTATGAATCCAACTAAATGTACTGAATGTTCTTATATAACTCAAATATTTTACGTTATTTGTAATCAAGAGTACACATCTACAGAGTGCCATTTTGTTCCCGCACAACTTTTTTCCTGATAGTAAACGCCACACTAAGCAAAAAGTTCCATATGAACTATTTGTTTTCTTTATTCCTTAAAAAAATACAACCGTTTGCAAATTGCAAAACTGTATATTAAATGACTTAACTTCCTTAGGAATTGATAAACCCAAAAAGTCGGCATGAAACTTTCAGAATGACAATTACTTGTAGAGAAACAAATGTCTAAAAAGTTTCATATGTATTTTGTTTTCGTTAATTTGTTTATATAGCTTATTTTTAACATTTTGAATTTGTTACTTAAATTTATTTACTTTTAATTTTGTTATGGGTATTGATTGTGCTCTCTCTGTTTTAGCATTGTTTGATATGTAGTGTATTGTTTCTTTTTCTTTATTTAGTTAATATTGCAAGCGGCTGTAACTTGGCGTTGAAAAAACAATTAGGTCCATATGAAAAGTCGTACTCAGAATGACATTTACTATCTAAAAACAATTCTTGCAGAAAAAAAAGTGTTATACCCTGTATAAGTATCTCTGAAATGTTGTTAAATGGTGTTTTTGGGATAAAAAGGATAAATACCCAAAATTTAGGTATTTACCCTAAGTAGGGGTAAATACCCGGGTAAATACCCAAATCCCACCCACTGGGTATTTACCCGGTCCACATCACTGGTAACCTATGCTGTAGTACCATGTATAACCTATGCTTTACCCATGATGATACATGGTATTGCAGCTAGGCCATCGATATACAATATTTCATTCACAATGATATTTGATCTTTACAAAATAATTTTGTCAGGAAACAGTGGGGGACAGGCTGTATATGTCATATTATTGTGTAAGACAAAATGAATTTATTGTTGTTGGGGGACTTTCGACTGTGATATGTGTTCGGAAGGAGAGAATAAAAACGTTTATCAGTTTTTGAGAGTGTAATTCTTGGAACTTCCACATTTTCCTACGTTTCGCCGTTGTAATCTTCGGCTTCTTCAGGGCTGGTGTGTGATCAAGATGTCAAGTAAGGTAATGCAGGTGGTGACCATTGCGGGGGTCCATTGATGCGTTTTATTCTCTCCTTCCGAATTAATTTATTTTTTTGCTGTAATTATTTGAATTTTCTTTTGTTTCAATAAACTATTATTATTATTAATATGTGTAAAAGAAAATTTTGAGAACCTTTTGTAAATTTGTTTAAACATATTTTGCAAGTCAGTAAAATTTTATTTTTCTTTTGCATGATGCAGTACCCTCACAAATGAAATAAAATGACACAAACTTTTCTAGATTGTCTAAAACCTAAAATACAAAAATATTTAAATGTAATTATCTGCTTGCATATACTGGGTGTTACCAAAACTATGACCAACTCTTAAGAGTAAAGTACCTTAAAAGCTATGTAAAATGTTATTTGAAAAAATTGTTTGGAAATATTAGGGTATTAAATAACAAAATTATGATCTCCTTTGTCGTTGCATGATCACCCGGAACGTCAAAGGTGACTATAATATCATATTTAATGCTTATTTTTACATGCTTTTACGAATTATATTTTTGCATAGCTTTGAAGATGATGGTACATACTTGACTCTTATGTCATTTTCATTTGTTTGGCAACATGCGGTGTATGCAACGAAGGTTATTATAATTTCGTATTGTAGGGCCTCTAATACAAATACTCTTTTCAAATAACATTTTTGCATGGTTTTGAAACAAAGGTACTTTACTCTTAAGAATTTTTCATAGTTCTGGTAACACCCCGCAGATAATACATTCTAATATTGCATTTTAGGTTTAAGACAATACAGAAACATTTAACTGAAATAAAATTTTCTGAAAAATTGATAATAAACATTTTTCTCATTTTTCAACTTAGTGCCAGACACTGTATGTATCTCTATTATATTAAAATAACATTTATCGAAAAATTTACTTCGACAAAAACTGAGAAATTTACAACTTTATGACATGATTTAAAAAACATTATTTAGCAAAGCCTTTATTTGAGTAGGTATATTATATGTAATTTAATGAAAATAATGCTACTGTACCTGACATTAACACTTTGAAAGAAATAATGGAATACATATGCAATAATAATGGACAATAATTGTTGCTTAAAATTGGATTGGATATCGATGTTAGTGGCAGTGAGGTGTTAAGATCCTAGATATAAAATTTATGCACAAAAGAAATTGTTCCTTAGCCAATAGATCAAAATTGAAAATGCAGGTTTTCAAGGCGAACATGCACAACATTTTTAAAAATTTAGATCTCTTGACTTGTCACCAAGTTGATAATTGAAATAGAAAAACGTGTTTACGCATTGCGCATTACGCATTGAACCGTAATATATAACCCACATTTTTCGAAGAAGACGTGATATTACCGATAATTTTTCAAAAAAAAACAATGGCTTTACACCCCTCCAGCAGCCGAAATTATTATAACGTTCTGGAGTTGTCAGGGGTCATTGTAGAACATCTTGACCGAGCAGAATGACGACCACATCGGTTAAATTTCCATCGATCATACTCTAAATATTTAAATTACAAAAAAAAATCAAATGAAACACTACTTTGATTGGTTGAAATCACTGAAAGCTCCGAGCCACCACTGAAAGTAGTTTTTAAGAAATGGGGAACATTTAACATTTTTAACAGTTATTATAACGTTCGTAGTTTAAAATATGCCCATATGTAGGATTTTCTTTAAATTGTATATGACCGCAAAGAAGATTGACAAATGAAATCTCTGTTAATTGTCTACATTACGTAAAAGCTTGTCTGTAAGCAAGAAGGCCTGTTTCTAGACGCTGGAAAAAAATCCCCCGCGCCTGGTTAGCTTCAAGTCTAATATTTAAATGACAGTAACTTGAAAAGCATTAATTGATCTGCTCTGAATTAGCGTTTGGATAAGCTTTCTTTGGTTAGAAAAGCGTTTTCAGTTTCTTTAAACAAATAATGTTATTATATACCGTGTCCGGTGAAAAAAGTGTTTAGAATGTTAGCGGGCATTAAATACGAAATTATAATTTCTTTCATCGTTGCATGAACACCCGGTATATGGAACGTCAGAGGTGATAATAATTTCAATTTTTTTCAAATGTCATATTTGCATTGCTTTGAACATAAACCTTTACTCCCAAGAGTTTATTATAGATTTGGTAATACCCGGTACACGCAAGTAGATAATTAGATTCTAATATTTGCATTTTAGGTTTAAGACAAAAGAAGAATTGAATCGGAAGCTTTTATGAAGAACATAATTTTCTGAAAAGGTAATATTAATAATTTTGTCCCATTAGTGTTGTCAAACTTTCTACCGGACACGGTATAATATCTATATGCTGCCTATATAATTTTTAAGTACTGATAAATAATAATTGTTGTTAATTTCAAGATCAATTTATACTGTTATTCTAAATTAGTAAACAGCTTTTTTTAGTATTTCCATTATTTCAATACCTAAATTCATTTTCTTGTATGTGATTCGTATGATAAATTCGTATTACGTCGTTGTAATTTGTATTATCTCCTGTATATTAAGATAAAAAATAAACAAAGCAGTAAAAACATAATATGTACCTTAAACAAATCATATGAAGCATTAAAAAAAACCTCTCATCTGGATTTGAAGCGCAGCTATTCCACTGAAAAAATCAAAACGTCATCGCCTTACACCTCTCGGCCGCGGCACCACTTTATGGAATGTTATAAATTCACGTATATAAACGACGTCTACTAACCTCTAATGATTAAAATCGAGAAAATTGTCTGTCCGTGTCGTTTTCTCTAATGAAAATTGCATAGCACCTGATTTGCTTGCGTTGAATCGATGCAAACTTCACTAAACATGGCAACTTGAATACCGATTGATTACCTGCGTTCCGTCGCATCGCGTAACATTGGAATTTGACGATCTCGGCACACATATGTAGCAATGTTATCGCGCTTACATGAAATATGGCCATTTTCCTCCGTTTTCTCAGTTTTCCGGTCATAATTATCCCGTAATTATCCCGATTGCGGCGTCAGTTAACCTATAAACGCACTACATAGTACATACACATTACACATATGAACGCAAAGTTAGTTGCCACTGTAAGTTTTGACAAATAAATCTGACGTTTCTCGGAACGCAAGACTCTCAGAGACTCTGACGTCACACGCCGCCATATTCGCTCGGGTGATCTGCACGACTCCATTCGGGGGCGTTTTTGGGGCACACGCGCGCGGATGAACGATTCCAAAATACATTCGCCTGAAGCGGAAAGGAACGACGCTCATTTTGGTGGTTCTCGCTTCTCCGTACGTTTCGCGAATTCAGAGGAGATAGCCGAATAAGTTTAAACGGGCTACGCCGTTTCGCAATTATAAAGTATGATAAAGTATGATAAAAACATCTACTTATAAAAGATAACCGCATTATAAAAGCTGAAATACAATCAGTATTAAGGCTCCCGTCTCCGACCTTGAAAACGCGACGATAACCCACGACATAATTATTGCGCCCATCGCGAAATGCTCGCTACCATTCGATTCTGAAGGTCCTTATGCAACTGCCATCGGAAAGGAATTTCAATATTTATGAAAAGTATTTATGCAAATTTTGATATGGACTACAAATATAGAAATGCTTTCCGATGGCAGTTGCGTCTTGTAGTCTTGCGTCTTGTATTATTGTCTGCTGCAATAAATTATAAAATATAATTAAATGTTCACTATAAAACCACAAGTTATTTTTTTCTGAACTTCTCTAG
Source organism: Aphodius sticticus (assembly GCA_963966075.1). Classification (NCBI taxonomy): domain Eukaryota; kingdom Metazoa; phylum Arthropoda; class Insecta; order Coleoptera; family Scarabaeidae; genus Aphodius; species Aphodius sticticus. The sequence goes on from OZ014506.1 coordinate 62,121,778, forward strand.
AATTGCATTCTGGAGTATTGTAGTGCGTGATTGTAATAAGTTGGCAATCATGTTTACAATAGCGACGATTGTGAAAGTACTATATCATCGACTAGAAAACTCAAACATAGTCCAGTTTGAATATTTGTACAAATAGAAAGAACTACATTAGTTTCTTTAGGTTATACTATACGTCAAATGTCAAATGTTTATAGTAGCGCCATCTACATCTGGTGATTTCGAAGCTTTGGAGAGAAGTTTGCTACAGTTCGCTATTTGAATTGAGACGGGACCCTAAGGTCCCGGCTAGGATACGAGGGGCGAGCGGCGAGCGGCGGGCGGCGGGCGGCGAGCGGCGAGCGGCAGAGCGGCGACCTGGCTACGATGTAAGCGGCACCATGAGCGGCACGACAATTCGTCGTGGCAATTATTAGTAGTTCGTAGGTCGTCGTCCGGTAATGTTGTCAAACTGCTACTCACGGAAAATTATAACCTTCGGTTGAATAAGATCCGTAGGTTAAAACGTAACTACAAAGAGCGGTACGGCGATTATCACCATTTATTTCACTACTTAAGAAAATATAGAAAACTGGTTTTTAACTATATGAGAATGTCAATTGCAACGTTGGACTATATTCATGACAAACTAAGGAAATATTTAGAAAAATAGAGGTCTGGACTGCGACATTTGTATTATTGTAATATTAATAGTATATTTACGACGTAGTCATCCACATAGATTTAGACAGACTTTGACAGTACGTTCGTATAATGATGACTGTTCGTTTGAATAATAAAGCAATTATTCGAACGAACTGTCATTATTACACAAAGCTACTGTCATCATAATCATTCATGTGTATCATGGTAGGGATATATAGTCATAGATACTAAATAATTCTCCAACAGTAAGAAATTTAAAAAAATGGTTCAACCAAAAGTTTTTTGGCTTTAAACTACTGTTCTAATATATTCTAAATATATTTTCAATATACAAGGTGCTCATTTTATTCTAGAAATTTGATAACCTCTCATTTTTTTAAATAAAACAGGCTATATATTATTAAATTTTTTGATTCTAAGATTAATTCTAAGAATTTTTTATAAGCATCATTTTTTATAAAATGCATTAATTTTTAATTATAAGCTATTAACCAAAAATAGTCAAAATTACCGGAACATCTAAATAAATTTCAAACTGCATAAAATGTCAAAAGCTCTGTGTTCTTTGGGTTAAACAACCTCTAGTTCAAATATTTTCTTAATATGCAGGGTGTCTATGTTATTATAGAAATTTGCAAACCTTTTCTTTTTCTAACAGAGCCTGTATATTTTTATATTTTTTAATGCTAGGATTAATTCTAAAAATTTTTTGTAGGAATTATTTTTTTATAAAATGCATTATTTTTTAGTTATAAGCAATTAACCAAAATAAACTTTTACTTGAACCAAACGGGTTAAAAATAAAAAATCCAAGAAAAAATAACTCAATTAAATACAATTAAATCAATGTTCAACCTGCCACATTAAAATCAATGTGTATGTATGTATATATGTGTGTATATATGTATGTATGTGGCAAAATATTCTTAATTTGAAGTTCAGGAGTTTTGATTAATTACTCATAACTCAGAAATGATGCATTTTCAAAGAAACTTATTTCTACAAAAAGTTCTTAGAATCAACCTAAGAATAAAGAAATAAAATATGTATGCAGGATCTTCTATTAGAAGATGGAAAGGTTTGCAGATTTCCATAATAAAAAGGCCACACTGTAAATTAAAACTATATTTAAACCAGCTGTTGTTTAAACCCAAAAAACTTTTATTTGAAATATTTTTTGAATTTTTTGCAGTTGGTAAATTTTTTTGATGTTCCGGTAATTTGACTATTTTAGGTTAATAGCGTATAATTAAAAAATAATGCATTTAATAAAAATATGATTCCTATAAAAAAATACTTAGAATTAATCTTAGAATCAAAAAATGTAATAAAATATAGCCTGTTCTATTTAAAAAAAAGGAGAGGTTGTTTAAAGCTGTTTAAAGCAAAAAAACTTTTGTTTGAACAATTTTTTGAATTTTTGTACGGTTGGAGAATTATTTAGGTGTTCCGGTAATTTTTGCTAACCCTGTATAATTCTGCGGTGAGCGGCACTAGTAAGCGGCAAGGTGGTGCCGCTCACGATGCCGCTCTGCCGCTTACTGTATCGTAGCCGCTTTGCCAAGTTAAGGCTGTGAAACAATGTAAACATATATCATTAGCGGCACCGGTCTGCCGCTCGCCGCTCGCCGCCCGCCGCTCGCCGCTCGTATCCTAGCCGGGACCTTAAACAACCTTAATACAATCATTGATTGTCAATGGATATAGTCAGCCATGGGTTAGTTGGGGCCTTAACATCCAGAGGGCAGGGTTTTCTGCAAGATTCATTCACAAATTATAACGTTTTCGACTTATACACTTTTATGCATGCACTTGGTGCGACCTGGCTGAAGTCGAGCATAAATTATAATAAATTTATAAGTCGAAAGGGCTATAATTTGTTAATTAATCTTGCTCAAAACCATGCCCTCTGGATGTTAAGGCCCCAACTAACCCATGGCTGACTATCTATATTCGTTGACAATCAACGATACAATCTTTGGCATAATTCGTCTGTTTGGCAAGATAAATAAACCTTAAAGACTAAAGAAACTCCACTTTACTTTGACTTTTACTCTCCCATTTAAGAACATTATTCTAATAATTAAAGAAACTTTAACTCTATTTTCATATCTTAACAAAACGTAAATCATGTATTAATTTGAGAAACTAAAAATATCTACTGTATAGGTTTTATTTATTATCGGGCTTTTGGTACTTTTCAGTATTTCCTATGGGCTTTAGAATGGTTTCCTTCTTAATGGAAGTTTATAAAAATCAAGACAACTGTAATCTTTGAAATTCGATTTTATTTTGATGAGTGACGATACCGTTTCTGTGCTCAATAAATTTCTTTCTTTTGGCCATTGTTGGGTAATTGGTGAAAACACTCTCTCTACGTAGGCATTACGAGCAGGTATGCAAAAAAAAATATTGAGCAATCTTCATCAATTCAGAGTACAAACGAGCATTCGGTGTTTTCAAAAAATTTAACCAAAATGGTTTTACCGCCATGATCGGTAGACGGCGCGTGCCGACGACCCGGACGGTTAAGAAAACTCCGCCCGGACGCTCCCCGGACACCCTCCAAACTAGGACAAATCCGGGGAAATCCGGACGGATGGCAACCCTATGTTCGGACGAGTAGAATGACGTCACGCGTAACCTCAACATATTTATGGAATAGCATTTTTTGACGCTTGGCTGAAGACGGGACGGGTGTCTCGAAACCGGTACCATAAGAACAAAATAAACAATTTCACTGGATGGATATAGACTTTTATTTTTCAATACCTTAAATACCACACGCAGTCTGGTTCATAACGAGTTGGCAACCCTATATACATGCCAATGGTTCGCAAATATTAGTGTAAGTTCGCTGTATCCGGGGGGTTTACGTTAATCGCAGTCTGCTACATTACGTGTTGGCAACCCTATATGCATGCCAATGGTTCTTAAATGTAGGTGTAAGTTCGCTATAGCCCGAGGGTTTACCACAAATTGCGATGTAATTTGGTTCGTTACATCCGATGTTTTGTTATATCCAGGTTTGCTATAACCAATGGTTTAACCATTGTTTTTACGGGAAATAAAATGGAACTTAAAAATTAGTTCGTTATAACCGGTGGTTTGTTACAACTGGGGACGTTATAACCGAAATTGACTGAAGTTAACATTATACTTTTGATGACTCTTTTTATACAAACAAACTTTTATACAAAAAAGACATTTTTGATTTTTGGCATTTATAAAAGAATATACAGTGAGCGCGTAAAGTATGGAAACACGACAAAATCTCAAGAACGGTTTGGTATTTTTAAAAATTCTCGAACACGTCGATTTATAATTATCAAAATACTCCTTCTGATATCAAATTAATTTTTTTACCTTCAATTGTTTTTAACAGATGACTTCATCGACTTTTTTTCAAATGACTACCCTATATTTTTTTAATGAATTTGACAGATCTTTTAATTGTCTTAATGGTAGCATCATATTTTTATGGCCCTACATAAGAAAATTTTGGAGAAAAAGACAATTGAAGGTTATGAAATAAAAGTGACAAAATCTCCGGAACGGCTCGACCGAATTTAACGAAATTTTGGAATTAAGTATTTTGCAACCATGTGAAGTCACCATGTGAAGTTTATCTACATAAGTGCATCAGTTAGGTAGTACGCCTAGCGTCCGTTAGATGGCGCTGGTAAGTGCTAATGGCTAATTTCCCCCCGGTTATTTGGGGGGTCCTTAATTACATAATAAAAATTTGAATTTTTTCCTGTGCCCTCTCAATACCTTAAATACATATTACCCAATCCCCAGGAGGCTCAAAATGGAGAATTATTATAATTTAATATTAAAAAGTTAAAAGCTTTTTATTTTGTTTTACTATAATAAATCTACATATCATAATTATTAGCTTAATTTAAGAACAATAATTTCAAACTATTGAGTCTAGATATCACCGCATTTCACATTTTTCTACCTAATTTGTTAAAAATACAATAACCTAAGCTAGGAATAAACTCGGACTAGCAAAAGCTGTTTACGTGTAAACTAAATCTGAAAGCAGAAATTCCAAATTGGGTCTAGTTTTTACGAAAAAAAAATATTTTAAGTTTTTTGGCAGGTTTTTAACACTGCTTTTCTCAAGAACTCAACTGGGAATTTCTGCCTTTGCATTCAGATTCTACTGAAGAAAAAACATATCAGAAACAGTTATCACCTGTTTTTATTGTCAGTCACATTGGATAGTCATATAGCTTAGATTATTGTATATTGTAGGATATTAAGTTAGCCCCAAAGGTAAATTGATTATTTTTTTAGTTAATAACTATTGTACATATGTACATTTATTGTAGTAAAACAAAACAAAAGGGTTTTATTAAATTACACATATTCTCGATTTTGAGCCTATTGGAGCATGGGTTATTATGTAATCATCGATATCAAATTTCACAGGATTTATGTTGGATATAAAGGAACAAATTGAGAGGGTACTGCAGAAAAAAAAGCGAACCACCCTAGTGTGTATTTGCGTGATTTATGTAGCAAAAGATTCGAATAGTGGCTGCCGTTTTCTGAGTTACCTACACAGTTTGCTTAATAATTTGACTATTGTAATTGTAGATTGTTTGAACTTCAAATACAACATATGATTTTTAAAAAGTTGAGACAAAACAGCACAAATCTTTGACATAAGAAATTTTTTATATTTTGAATGTGGGGGGAATGAGATGACGACCTGCATAAGAATTGTGTTGAATGCTGCGAATATATAATAATAATATTAAATCAAAATACAAAACATATAAGATATTAGATAAAAATAACATGGAATACACAAAGGAAAAAATAAAGAAATAAAAAGTGGCTTACCATAATAGTGTTAAAAATAAAAATTATTTTGTTTGAAGGGTAAAAACCCTCTCTAGAAACAGGTCTGTCTCTGTTTCGGATTATTCGGATTATCAAATTATTCGGATTATCAAATCTTGCAGCGGAATAGTAGAAAATTCTGGTGTTAGTGAAAAGATATAAAGCAAAAGCAACATTTTTCTGTAAACACACATCGACAAAAATGTTTTCCCTCGGTTATTCAATGATTTATTTTATTATTATTTCTTTTTGGTCGTTCGGATTAGCCAACGTTCGGATTACCGATGTTCGGCTTATCGACGCTCTACTGTACTGGCATGCTACCTTGTCTGAAATCGCTCATAACTCTTTCAAACATGGAATTTAGAGTATTTGAATGACGCTGAATCCGATTCTATAGCATTTAAATTGCAAAATTTTAAATGTCGAAACCAAAATGGCGGACCAGAAGATGAATATTATGGAATCCTCGGCCAAATCTAGTTTAGCATTTTTATGGGTTTTTAAGGCCGGTGAATTCAAATCTGGCATAAATATTGAAAAATTTAAACAGGCGGATCAAAAATTGGGCATTAGAAAATTATTGTTCTGGGGGATTCCTATTTTTTAAGCTATTTTTTTTTATTGACGACACCCAAGTAACTTATATTGATATAATGCGACTAGACAGAGAGGTTGTTCAGCAATCAAAGAGAGATGGAAGATCCTCTATAGTGTATTCTATTTCTTTCTACAATAACAACGTGCTCTACGCGCATGCTGGAGCTTTACGCGCATGCGTAAATTAAGCCGCAACACTGTTGTTTAAAATTCGCGGTCAAATTGAGTCAGCGCGTCTGCGCATAGCGTACAAAAACATTCTACTCATCTCCTTTCATACGCGGAGTAATTTAACATTGGTCGAATAGGGTAAGACGCAGGGACCGACGACACCATGCGATTATAACTAAAGATGAACGCGCATGAACTAGAATCCAAGATGGCAGGTGATACAAATGGTCTGCCTGAAAGCGCCTCGTATATAGAAAAAAGATGACCTATACGACACAGACTTCTGGCCAAAAAACATTGGAATAAGAAGATTTGATGTAAAAAAACACCGCACCTTCATGCAATCACAAGCGGCAATTTGTTTTATAAAACACAACAACCTGAGAAAGAAACCAGTACCAACGCAGCAACGATTTACAATCCTAACCACAAATGTCCAAAGCCTTACCAACAAAACAAAACCAGTGCAACTACTTGCCGATGCGGAGAGAGCGCACATCATATGTGCCACGGAACACTGGCTAACAAATGACACTGCCGATTTTTACAATATCTATGGTTACAAAAAGATAAGCTGTTAATGTAGACAAAAACATATGCACGGAGGCGTCTACATCTTTGACATATCTCTGCTGCTAACAGTATCACAGCAATCGACCTTAACAATATATGAGGCAAGGTATGTGAATGATCTTCTGAAAGAGGACAGGCGATGCTCCGGTACAGATGCCATGGTAGACACGTGTCGAAGATCTCTGTCGTGGGCGGCGTTACGAAGTTGGATTCTTTCGGCCAAGTAAGGTGGAAGACCCTGGGCCACTGCCAATCGCACAATGCCAACGTAGTGCAGGAAGCGACGTTCGCCCATCCGGAGCCAGCCATGATCCCGCAGAATCCCAGACATATGCTGACGTCGAGGACAACCCACAGCAAATGACATGCAGCTGTATTGGACGCTTTGCAGGCGGCGACTGCTGGCCTGGGTTAGAAACGGCCCATAAACGACATCCGCATACTCCAACCCGGACAGCACGAGGGAATCTGCAAGTTTGAGTTTAAGTTTAGTAGAAAAAAACAGATTTAAACTGGTAAAGCATCCTCAGTCTGGCATATGCGCGTCGGCAAATACTGCCAACATGGGATTCAAAGGTTAGGCCACTGTCGATAATGACCCCCAAATTTCTCGCCTCGTCCACGATTGGAAGACTGATGCCATTGAGGTGAATCCTGACTTCTGAATTTCTGGCCGCAGCGACATCCTCGACACGTCCCCCAACGAAGAGCACCTGGCACTTGGTGGGGTTCAAGGAAAGAGAGTTGGAGGCTGCCCAGACATGAATTTGATGCAGGTCATCGTTGATGGCCGTCAAAGCTTGATTCATATTGTTCGCGGAGATGGGCGCATAGATCTGAATATCGTCAGCGTACATGTGGAGGCGACAGTGCTGAACCTTGCTAGGTAGATCCGCCGTAATCAGATTGAATAAGAGTGGACCAAGAACTGATCCTTGAGGCACGCCACTGTTGACCGTCGCTGCTTCCGAGATGCTTGAGTCATTAAGCCTCGTGCGAAACGATCTGCCACGAAGATAATCCCCAAACCAGCTCAGAACAGCATTCTCGATTCCATAGTACTTCAGCTTGGCAAGAATACAAGCGGACGAAACGCTATCAAAGGCCTTTGACATGTCCAGCAAGACCAAAGCAGATGTCGAGTGGCTGGTGTGGGACGTGACAATATCGTCCAGAACACGCAGAAGTGCAGTCCTTGATCCATAAGATCGCCTAAATCCCGACTGCATCGCTGGCAGAATTCTGTTGGACTCGAGATGCTGCACCAACTGCTCGTGGATGACTCCGCAATCTTCGAAGTCACACATAATAGACTAATAGGTCTAAAATCACTGAACTCAGACGGAGAGGGCTTTTTGGGAATTGGCCTCACTAACGCTCTCCTCCAAAGTACCGGAAAAGCGCCCACTTCTAGGGAATAGTTTATAATGTGGGTTAAAGGCTGAGCACAGACAGCAACCGAGAGCTGTAACATCTTTGCAGAAATATCGTCCACACCGCAGCTCGATGACTTGAGGCGCGAAATCTGACGCTGTACGGTCACTACATCAACCGGGTGATAAGAAAACTTCCCGACTCCCGGACAGGATCCACGCTCGAATCAACGTACACAGGATCCGATGCCACATTAGGAACACTGTTCACGAAATAGTTACAGAAAGCACTCGCGTCGCGGAGATCCAACGGGACATCGACTGAACCGCCTCGCGAAACACCCCATGATTTGAGATGCTGCCACAATTGACGCTGATCGCTCAAACCACTGAGTCGGGACGCAAAGTACGCTCTTCGTTCGTGGGTAAGAGCATGATTGTAATAATTGCGGAGATCGCAATAATACTCTCTATGAACAGTCGATTTTGTACGCTTGTATTTACGCCAAGCGGAGCTCTTCATATTTTTTATCATTCTCAGCGTATCTGTGAACCAAGGTTCAGTAGGTTTGCCCCGATGTATGGCCAGTTTAAAGGGAGCATGAATGTCGAATAAATCCGTCAGACAGAGATTGAAGAAATCAACTTTTTCGTCCAAGTCTGTTAGAGAATACATGCAATCCCATGGAATAAACGCCGCGTCCCTGAGAAAAGCATCCTGAGAGAATCCTCGGAAGTCGCGCACACGGACAGGAGCCCGTTGCTCCACTGGAACGGCCTGTGGAACCCAACAAGCAATCGCCTCATGGTCGGAGAAGTCACACTCGATCACTCTGCTCTCAACATTATGAATACTATCATCAATCAGAATGAGATCAATCAGTGATTCGGTATCAGGAGTGACTCGAGTCGGATCCGCCACAATCTGAGCGAGCGAGTGGTCATTCATAACAGATAGCAAAGAGTTTTTAAGCGCTGATGGAGTTAACATGTTTATATTAAAATCTCCCAACGAAATGACGTGTTGCGAATGCCGACGAGCCTCACTAACCGCTCTCTCGAAACTAATCAGCGAGAATACACCTCCGGATGGTGGGCGATATACTACTGCAACACTGAAGGTAATTTTTTTAATGACAATTTTTATCCATAGTTGTTCAAGATCTGGGTCGGGATCATTGATTTCGTCGAGAAGACAGTATTTTATGGTTTGCTTTATGTATAGAGCGACACCGCCACCTCTGCTTCTTCTATCCTTCCGTACTATATTGTATCCCGGAATAGAAACGGCATCATCGGGTATATTTTCATTTAACCATGTCTCAGTAATTGCTAGGATATCGCAGTTTAAGCCAATTGCAAAATTTTTAATATCAGTAAATTTACATGGCAATGACCTAACATTGAGGTGAACGAATAGTGTTCTATTAACGGTGTCCGATGCGTCGTCAGCACATTGAGCGATGTCGGAACCCGACCCGCCTATTGCACCGACTGGCGTGCTTGTAAAAAATGTCCCCGTAATTGATTTTCTGTTGTTGCACTTCTGCCTTACGTCTGTAAATCGGGCAATCAGAAGCCCATGCAGCATGATCAATAGACGTAATATCCAAGCCCTTGTCTTTGGCAAGCTTGTAGTTTGTACAGCATCGTTTCTTAGCCACGCATTTATCGAACTTATGGAGACCGGCGCATAAAGGGCATACAGGATCCTTCTTATTGCAGTCATTCGATAAGTGCCCGTACTCACAGCAATTGAAGCACCTCAGTACGTCAATAACCTCAAACGCTCGGCAGCTATCCCAGAAGACGCTTACAAAGCCATCAGACATATGTTTGCGAAACGTGACACCGTCTACCTCAATTATAATAGTAAATTCGGACTTACTCGGGATTTTATTCACCTTCAGTACATTCACAACGCAGTCATCGCTTAAACCATTTTGATTTTTCACATACTTTTTGATGTCATCATTGCTCAGTTCATCACGGAGACCAATCAACTTGATCTTCGGAAGTCTTCCGCTGGACATTTTTACCTCAAATTCATTTCCTAATTTGGACACAACTTCGTCGCTCAGCATTTTTGTGCGTTCCATGTCCTTGCATTCAACAACAACACCGCCCTTCGCAAACCTTTTTCAATGAAATCAATGCAGAATCAACAGGATTGACTAAATTCCTCAACGTCTTTGTGGTATCGTCACTGCTCTTAGATGAATCTTTGGGTTTGATTATCACGACAGGACCGCACTTCTTCAAACCTCTAGACTTAACCATGCCAGCATAGGTGTTGGGTTCCTGATGCAAAGACACCTTGTGAACTTCGTCCAAGACCTCCCTGTTGGCACTCTTCACCGTAGAACCCATGACCTCCAAAGAACTTGTAATAGTCTCCAATGACTTTTCTTGTTGTCCGAAATGATTGCTTTGCTTCTTGAGAGAAGCCTTCAGCTCGTTGATACCGTCATAAATTTCCATCAGAACTGTCTTTTGCGCACATTTTCTATTCGACGAACAGATGTCACAGAACCACCCCAGGTTTTTATTTTTCTCCACGAAGTCAAAAACTTTCTCATCCAACTTGACACATTTGATATGAAACTGCAAATCACACAGGCTACACTGCTTAACAGATGAATTACGTTTAACTGAACTATTACACACACCGCAAACAATAGAATCGGACATCACGAACCGGTGAAAATTCGCGTCCGACAGCGACGCCTGCGATCGATCGAATGTTACGTAACTCGTGATTGGGAATGGTCCAGGCCAGGGTGGATGTAAATATAACTTGCACTGGTTTTACATACTGTATATTGTCGACAAGAACTGTATTAGTGACTACATCTCAAAATCACTTGCAGACATCTTCAACACAGAGATCAAAGATGAAGTCTTTCCTGGCATACTAAAAATAGCGCCAATTACGCCAGTGTACAAAAACAGCCAGAAAAAAGAATGCAAAAACTACCGCCCCATTGCAGTGCTGCCTGCATTCTCAAAGATATTGGAAGACATCATACTACAGAGGACTCTACAATACTTTCAAAAAACCAATTATTCATGGATCAACAATTTGCCTACCAACCCGGCAAGAGCACGGAGGATGCTATGAAACTCCTCACCAAAACAGTGGTCCAGGCAATCGAAGAAAAAAAAGAAATGTCAAGCCCAAATGTGTGACCTCAGTCGTGCTTTCGATTCGATGTCACACACTGTACTTCTACAAACGATGGAGATATATGACATCAGGGGTATTGCACTAATACTACTAGAATCCTACCTGACGGGCCGACTACAACAAGTGCAAATAAATGGTCAATCCAGTACCTTGCGAGAAACAACCGTTGGTGTACCACAAAGCAGCCTGCAGGTATCTTCTTTATAATATTTATAAACGACCTTCCAGCAGAAATTGATACAGCAACAGTCATATATGCTGATGACGCCACCATACTCACTACTGCGGCAACAAACGAGGAACTGCACAGAGACGCTGAGAAGCACATGAACCAGGCGAGGAAATGGTTCACTGAAAACAAATTACACTTAAATGACGAAAAAACAGAGCAACTAACATTCCAAATGGACAGGTGGCAAAAGACAGAGGGGTCTGTTAGATTCCTCGACTTCACATCGATCCTCGTCTGACTTAGAGCAGCCACATCGGACAACTTGCCAAAACGCTGAGCAAAGTGACATACGCAATAAGAAGAACTGAAAAGACCGCAGGCCACCAAGCGGCAAGAGTAGCGTACATGGCTCTGTTCGAGTCTCGAATGGCCTACGGAATTGAGATCTGGGGACATAACACACACACCAACTATTTAGAACCTCCACAAAGGAGCAGCGAGAACACTAACAGCCGAACATCCGTTGAGTCATGCCAACCCACTGTTCCAGAGCCACAAGATAGTCACCATTTATGGGGTATACCTTCTCCGCTGTCTTACAACATTACACAAAGGCAGAAACAACCTCCTGACACAAGCCGATCTTCATGACCACGCCACAAGAAGCCGAGACAACCTGAGAGCGGACTTCCACAGATTGGCCACTACCGCTCACTACGCCAGGCAAATAGAGATTTACAACAGCCTCCCCGCAAGCTGGAAGTCCCAAACGCTGAGAGGTTTTCAGACCTACCTACTACAAGTTGCACCCTACAACATCAACGACTTTACCAGCGCCCTACAAGAAGAAATGAACTAAATTCTACTATACAATTACTATACTTATGCGACTGCCTTCTGTACAGAATGTGAAATATATTACTATTAAAAAAAAAGAATATACGGACATACCGTATCATATGGACATTATATGGACAGCCACAATCTGGATTTGAACCAGGGACCTAACAATTTACAATAATTTTCCCTAACATATGTCATAGGCTCCAATAGCTCAGTTGGTGAGAGCATTGTACTAGTGACACAAAGATCCTTGGTTCAAATCCAGGTTGTGGCTGTAATTTTTAATTATTTTCTTGTTTTTTACTAACATTTCAGGTATTTCCCGCAAAGAAAATGCATAATTTCCACAGAAATCATTATAATGTTGCAATTTAAAGACCATATTCGAATACAACGTCATTCAAAACTCCTCAAGGCCATGTTTGAAAGAGTGATTTCAGACAAGGTTAAGTAGTTTGCGATAAAATACCCCAACTAACCATGACGCAGGCAGACTTTTTTAAGACTTAGAATGTTGATCAGGTCACTAAATAGAAGTTATTTATGTTGAAAAAACTTTAGAATAATGGAAAGCTGGTTAATCGATGGCAAGATACAAAGGAGAAAGGCACTTGTCGGGCAATTCCGTCATACGAAGATCGAAGAAGCAACCGTATACACGTGTTTCGGACTATGGTGTACCTGGGGTGTACCAGTCACCTCCGGCGCGACGTCACTTCTTCGAATCCTGAAGATGTTGGGACTGAAGCACCAAATTGGCGACATTGGTCACCCCCTGTAGGGAACCATTTGAGTGTTTTTCCATTGAGTGTCCATCTTGCTCCTTGGCTATACCGTACTGATGAGGACTAATAGTCCGAAACACGTGTATACGGTTGCTTCTTCGATCTTCGTATGACGGAATTGCCCGACAAGTACCTTTCTCCTTTAAAATAATGGTTGGCATGGACGCTTGATTTAGATGATTCTATTTATGGGCGGTGCTCCAACAACTGCGTGGAAATGCCTGATTATGATTTATAATACAGGTCAATCCAATCGAATAGACTCGGAAGATTGTACCTCTGATCAAATTTAACTTAACGGGACTGGTTATATCTGTTTAATAATATAGCCAAAGCTGGGCAACGTTAATCAGAAAGTTAACTTCGTTAGTCATTAATCCGTTAACGAAAAAGTTAACTTCGTTAACCGATAGTCCGTTAATTTGTTACAAATGTAACGGAAGTTAAAGTTAACCGTTAATCGTTAACTTCTTATAGAAAAAATATAGGTTATGTTGAGTGCCGATCTACCGGTGAGTGTGCAACCCAAATAACTGCGGACCTTTCTTGCGGTTGCATATGTAAAAATTGCCTTAGAAACTTTTCAAACTAGGTACAGTGGTAACTAAAAGAACTACATTGCGAGATACAAAGATCAACTAAAGCTACTTTTACATCTATGCAGTTCAAACCTGCACTTTCATCAATGCAGTTTTGAAAAATCGCATGCAATTTTATGACAATTTGTACACCATTTACATCTGTGCAACTTTAATAAATCGCATGACTTGAACATCTGTGATTTTTATTTTTTGACAACAATAGTTGCTTTGGGTTGGTAGCAAACATAACCACAACGCATGGATTGCTATTAAATTATTGATTACGCTTTTCTTCCACACACAGTTTTCAAATCACAGCAAACAATAACAAATAACGAAATGGGGAATAGGTTATGCTTCACATTGGACTTGACGAATTTAATTGCGCGTTTGAATTGCACAGAATGAAGTAAAGGGGGCTTAAGGGGGTTGGAGTTAAAACAACTAAAAACAAAACAAGTCGCGCGCATGCTTTATATACGGACGCCACGTCACACAAAGTAGTTCGTCACACATGTAAAGAAAGCCAAGTCCGAACTTGCACATAATGCCTATACAACCATTTGAAATATTTATTGACATTTCCGATTTAACGGACTTGAATTAACGGATGATGAATGCAGCGGAAGTTAGTCAGTCCGTTAATGGTTTTGAAAGTTAACTTAAAAGTTAATTCGTTAAGGAAAAATTTAAATACGTTAATTAACGATTAACGGATTAACGCTTTTGTGCCCAGCTTTGAATATAGCACATACAATTTGTATACAAATAGCTTCTCACAATGTTGGTTGTTAACTTGTAATATAGTAATATTTTTTTATACAGCCCAAAAATGTTAATTTGACATGATCGAAATGTCTGGGTAGGTACTTACTTCATTAGCATTTACAATCCTCCGATACCACTCTATTGGGACAACCTGTATATATATATATATATATATATATATATATATATATATATATATATATAAAACTTTGAAATAGTTAATACAAGATGGCGGTAATTTTTTAAGTTAAAAAACTACAGCCACGCCTGGGATTCGAACCCAGATATACGGATTGCCAAAAAAAAAAAGATTACCGCCATCTTGTATTAACTATTTCAAAGTTTCATATCAATATATGCAGGTTTCTGCAAAGAATTAACATCCATTATATATATATATATCGTTACATAAGTTAATATACAAGCTGAGCCTTTTGAATGAATGTGGTTGAATATCATTAAAAGTAGCTTGCACTGAGAAGACATATTAAACAAATATTGACAGGTTTGGATGGGGAAAACAACGGCAATATTATCAACTTCCAGTTTTAACCGGAGGTTGGTGATATTGATTGCAAGTTTTAAAACATCATAGGAGAAAAAAGTCCTGTGATATGTCATCGGAAAGCTTTTTTCAAACCAAATACATTTTGTTCCAAAATATTTTATTTAATATCACTGAAGAGAGTTAATGTACACTGAAAGGGGTTCCTCTAACTTTCAGAGTTACCTATAAATCTGATATTTCAAACGTTGGTACCAACATCACCAACTGCCAGTTCTCTGTAAACCTGTGACTTTAAACAAACAAAAATTGTTTAAACAAAACTAATTTCATGAGCTATGGTACGCACCCGTTCGTCAAATGACCTACTTTTCAAATGTTGGTACCAATGACCTACGTTTCAAATGTTGGTACCAATATCACACACTTCCAGTTCTACTTGGAAGTCGATAATATCCAGTCCCTGCGTGTTACCCTATTCGACCAATGTTAAATTATTCCCCGTATAAAAGGAGAGGGTAGAATGTTTTTGTACGCTATGCGCAGACGCGCTGACTCAATTTGACCACGAATTTTAAACAACACTGTTGCGGCCTAATTTGAGCATGCGCGTAGAGCTCACACATGCGCGTAGAGCACATTGGCATTGTAGAAAGAAATAGAATAGAGTATTTTCCATCTCGTTTTGAATCCTGAACAACCTCTCTGTCTAGCCGCAATATAAGTATGCAGGGGCGCCGTTACATATGGGCAAGGGGGGGGGGGGGCGCTTGCTCCCCCCCCTGGATTTCGAACCCAACTACCGCTACGCGAAAAACGAAAAAGATAGGGGTGGGCGAGAAATTTGTGATCGATCTTTGATCACTATTGAAGACCGATAAATAGATCTGATCGATAAATCGGTTATTATCATATCAGATAGATCTTTGGATCATAGATCAGGTTGATCTTTTTGATCAGATCGATCTCGCAAATGTCAAACCGCATTGAAAGCTATGTATTTATTGGACAGACAGGTCGGTCGCCGCCCGGCCTGTGTGTAATATATTTTCGCGGCTAGGCTTGAAAGTTTTTATATAAACGCCTAGCGGGCAATTAGCATCTTTCGTATCCCAACAAACAAACAAAAATGACATTTTCGAGTGAAGGATGAAACAAATTTACTAGATAAATGATGACTATTCCGATTATTATTGGCTATTGTCACCAATGTCAGTTTTATTAGATATTGCGATATTGCCCTCTCGTAACAGTCGCGAAAGAGCCACAAGATGACAAGATACGATACCTAAATTTTGCGCTGTAGTCCAAAATAAGTACTGTTGTATGCACTTTTATTTGATCGTACTTATTATATTTTATTACTTCGCAATGTTTGGCACTGCTGAGCAGTTTATCTTAATTACACTGGGCGTTAAACTAATAAGCGTAGAATATATAGATAAAGTATAATAGTCAATTTTTGATAGTAGACCAACTTTTGATAACAAACTCATGTCCAGATAGACGCCGTTTAGGAACTGCAGAGAGCCGGAATATTGTACCAACTTTAGAAATTGCTTTAGTAAAGTAGGTTGTATGAAGTATCATAAAATAACTTTTTCAAAATCATATAATTTAAAAAGATTTAAAGATCATTATTGGCCAAAATTGGTACTAAAATTACACAACTTCGGTAAATGATCTTTTAATGGTATTAAAAGGGCCATCTTATGATACATGACAATAGATTCTCTATGCTGTTTGTAATATTGGTACCATTTTGTGACACTCTCCAGCGTTGACACAATACATTTCCGTACATGAGTTCGTTCAAAAGTTAGTAGTTGACCTAACATTGTCGCGTGTTCAAGTATAATAAAAAAAATATATATTTCGTCATCGATTTTCCTTAACACAGAATTTTCAAATTAATCCACTTTTCTCTACATTTAGTTATTATTTCTCGTTAACGGGGTAAATTTAAAAATAATATTGTAACCTTTTTATTGTTTATCAATTTGTTATTATGATATTGTATCAGATGCTCGATGACCACGAGCTGGAAATTATTATAGGAAATTAACAACAATTTCTCCTAGCGTATTAAAAAATAATAAAAAGGCTACAATATTGGTTGAAAATCATACAAAACCTTAAATTTAAGAATAAGAGTTCAATGATTCAGAAACAAAATATCCCACGTAACAATAATCCCACATTAATAAACGATAGAAAGACGGGAAAATGACTTGAAATCAGGGATCACGACCATGGATGGCTATTAGCACACAAAAATGTGAACAAAATCATTTCACTACCTTAAAGCGATAGAGATTTTTCAGAGTGTATGCAAAATAACACAAGACGAAAATGCTGGAAAATAGTTAATGGCATAGACCTTAATATTACGTCACCATTTAATACTAAAAAGAATTTGCCCCCCCCCTGAAACATTTTCAAACGGCGCCCATTTAAGTATGTATTACATATATTATAATATCACTCTTGTTTGTACCCCTCGAAATCTGTCAAGTTTTGTATATTATATTTTCTCAGCATACCTGTAGTTCCAGTGATACTTGAGTATTTATTCAAATGGTGCATCCTGTATTTTGTATTTTACAGTACGAGTCAATTACGTAAGTCGGGAGCACTTGTAATTAAATAAAGCAGTTGGAAAACAAGTACAGAAGAACAATACATTGTCTGGTATAAATATAATATATATCAGAAAGTACTGGAAGTTCAAAATAACAGATGGTCGCTTTAATTTACAATATAACAAAAATGTGTTTAGCAATATAAATTGTTTAAGTGATTATTATACCACCCACATTTACTGTGGTAGGGTATGTTGAGTCACAAAATTTGTAACGCCCTTAAGGAAGCGTGGCAGGTATAGACTTGTATATATACAGGGTGAGGAAAAAGTACCGGGACCCCTAAATAACTTCTGAAGGGTGGGAGATTTTGGATTGAAATTTACAGGGTTACAATGGTATCACATAATCTACCACATAGCACCAAGAACGCCCATTTAGCTACCTCCGGTGGTCGGAGGGTAGGGGGTGCGCAAAAATCTTAAATGAAATGGTGGGTCCTGTGATGGTTTGTTTGAAAGGGCCTTTCGAGACGAGAATAACATGATATCGTCGAGGTCGATACGATTTTTTTTCGCAGTGTTATAATCATTTAAACATTGAGATTTTAAAGAGGAAACGGGCACACGACGGCGGCGAGAACGTGAGACAGACTTTCCGGATTTTCTTTTTCGGATACGTGAGGATGTGTGTGTGCGCGCGCGTGTGTGTATGTGTATGCATGTCTGCGTGTGTGCGTGTGTGCGTGTGTGCGCGTGTGTGCGTGCGTGCGTGCGTGCGTACGTACGTGCGTGCGTACGTACGTGCGTGCGTGCGTACGTACGTGCGTGCGTGCGTACGTACGTGCGTGCGTGCGTGCGTACGTACGTGCGTGCGTACGTGCGTGCGTGCGTGCGTACGTACGTGCGTGCGTGCGTACGTACGTGCGTGCGTACGTACGTGCGTGCGTACGTGCGTGCGTGCGTACGTGCGTGCGTGCGTGCGTGCGTGCGTGCGTGCGTGTGTGTGTGTGTGCGCGTGTGGCGTGTGTGCGCGTGTGTGTGTTAATCATTTTAACATTCACATTTTGTGTCGTGAGGTACACTTTCCTGTACGGACATGTATGATTTTGAAATGGCAGTATCTTCATTTCGAAAAGTTTCATTGAAAACCTCTCTTACATCAGCATACGATTTCAATCGATCGCCCCAGCCTCCCGTCATCAAAAGGAATATGCGCTCTCGTCCCGAAAGGCGTAACATAACGATATTCCGACAACGGTCTAAAGAGGTGAAAATGGCTTGAATAACTTGAAAGTTATTGAAAAGACAGCGAATAGTAAATATCACTCCGGAAGCACTCATACCGCACATGCCTTGCTAGAACCTACATGCACTTCTATCCACACAAAATGTCAATGTTAAAATGATCAACACACACACACACACACACACACACACACACACACACACGCACACACACACACTCCCGCGCGCGCGCACGCACACATCCGCACGTGGCCAAAACGGAAAATACTTTCACTGTAAAATCTCAATGTTTAAATGACAATAACTCTTCGAAAAACACACACGCGCACACGCAGACACGCATACACATACACATACACACACACGCGCGCGCACACACACATCCTCACGTGTCCGAAGAAGAAAATCCGGAAAGTCTGTCTCACGTTCTCGTCGCCGTCGTGTGCCCGGTTCCTGTTTAAAATCTCAATGTTTAAATGATTATAACTCTGCGAAAAAAACTCGTATCGGCCTCTACGATATCGTGTTATTCTCGTCTCGAAAGGCCCTTTCAAACGAGCCGTCACACGACCCACCATTCCATTTAAGATTTTTGTGCACCCCCTACCCCCCGACCACCGGAGGTGGCAAAATCGGCGTTCTTGGTGCTATGTGGTAGATAGTGTGATACCATTGTAAACCTGTAAATTTCAATGCGAAATCTCCCACCCTTCAGAACTTATTTAGGTGTCCCGGTACTTTTTCCTCACGCTGTACATATACAGTGGCGGATTTAAGGGCCGAGGCGCCGCTAGGCACTATTTGTCCGAGCGCCTCTCCCAAGACCTTAAATTATGCAAATAGAAATTTCTCACAAGAAATGGCTGTCAATTTTATCGAATTGTTTCAAAAATCTATATTCTCGCCAGTGGCGCGTTTTACTATGAGCTAAATGGGCATTTGCCCAGGGCCCCAAACAACAGGAGGCCCCCAAACAAGTATTCTAGAAACTCGTTTCTGTAACAAACAACCACACCATGTCATTCCACATTACCGTTGCAAGCACATCTCAGCGAGGCCCCAACTAATTTTTAACAAATTCGCAACCGTGGCAAGAATATTGAATTTTATTTTTGCGCTCCTGCCATACCGGTTGGGGACCAAAACAAATCTTTTTTGAAGTATAAATTAATTAATTAATAAATTAACGTAGTAAGAATGTCGAATTTGACTTTAGCATAGTCCTAGAGGCAGTTTTAGCAGTTAAACTCATTTTTTCCCATAAAGAAACATCTAATTTTGAGAAACCCTTGTCAATGTTCAAGAAGATAAAATACTGTATGAATACATTGATGATTTTCAGTCGACAGTGTCGACACTTTTTCGCTTGTTATGGAAATCTATTTTGCAAAACTGAATTCTCCAAAAAAATCTGTAAAATAAAAACTCGAACTTCAAAATGCTTACCTTTAAAAATCTAATGTAACTAGTCATATTTTTCTTTCTAAAAAGTTGACAAGGAAAAGATTCCAATAAAAGTTTTAGGAAATTGCTTAAGCTACAAATTTGAAATGCTAAGAAATGAATCATATTATATATTCAAAAGTAATTTGTATTTATAGCTTTATAGCTTAAATCATTTTCAACAACATTTATTTAATTTTTTTTCTTGTAAACTTGACATGGTAGAAATCGTTTTAACATTCTGCAATTCCTTTCTTTTAACAGTTAATCATGTTTTATCATTTAAACAACTGACCTCAGGGACTTTTGACTCATGAAAAATATACATAGTGCTATATTTAAAAAATGAATTTGGTCTGCCTCTTACAAATGCATAAGCCTGTATATTCAAAAGTCATTCAAGTTTGTAGCTAAGTCATTTCCTAAAATTTTTATTTAGTAT
Source organism: Aphodius sticticus (assembly GCA_963966075.1). Taxonomy (NCBI): domain Eukaryota; kingdom Metazoa; phylum Arthropoda; class Insecta; order Coleoptera; family Scarabaeidae; genus Aphodius; species Aphodius sticticus. The sequence goes on from OZ014506.1 coordinate 62,142,549, forward strand.
CTTTTGTCTAAACTTTCAGGACCAGATATTGACGTTACGTTTCTTTTTGTCAACTTTTTGGTAATATGGGATCGGAATCTTATGCGTTGTTAACTAAGAATAAAGATTATGAAACCGACAATGTTTGCAAAAGAAAGAGGCAATAACAGTTTATTAAAAGAAACATCTCCAAAAGACTATGAAAACTGCGATACAAATTTAATAGGAACATATCCAGAGGATATAGATAGTGACGAGGGCGTATTTAAGAATGAACTATCGCATGAACTATATTAAAAAAGCAGTTTAAGCAGAAATATATCTAGATTCCCTAATGTGAAGAATTATTTATTTTTATTTGTTAAGAATACCCATTTATTAAGAGGAATCACTAGAGGTAGTAGCGTACTACAAAACAACACTACATAAAACCAAACATCCTGAGCTTAATTGTGTGTTAATAATCACGTGTAATACATTAAATTATAGATAAAGGTGTATTACACCGAGTACGAATGCCACTTTTTTTCATTTGCGTTGTTGTTTTGTTTTTTACCCTTGCTAAAGAAGCCAATAAATGGTAATTTTTGTTATTTTTTTTTTCAAATCCGAACCAAACATCAAAAAAGCAATATTACAACATTTTGTATTGAGCCTTCATGAACTTGTGTAAAAAAAATGACCACAAAATATGAATGTTGTAATGATTTAACCGTTGGTTTTTTGAACATGTGAATGAGACGAGAATAACATATTTTATAGTCGTACGGTGCAGCCGTTGGATAAACACCACATCATTTTCTTCGACCAATCAAATTCAAATGGTACAGTCTGAAGCAGCAGCATGAATACGTAGCCAGGGGAATCACAAATATTGAGCAATTTCGGCCTAACAAAAATATTGATCGCATGTTGACACGGGAGGTGTAGCGGCGCCGCGCCCGGCAAACGAAAGCCATACGAAAAATAAATTTTACCGTGCTGGTGCTACGTAGATAGCAACGACTCGCTTATAAATTAGGAGCATGGTCTTGCGGAAGTGTATGTGATCAACATGAATTGTTGAATTTCGACCAAAATAGGCTAGAAACCGAACACCAGAAATAATTTTTTGCCGTCCTGATGGACTCTACGCAGACAGCAAAGAGCGAGTTATAAATTAGGACCGCATGTTCCCGCGAGGGTTTATAGTGCAGTCCTCGTACGACACACGGAACGAAGAATAATCAACAACCGCAATACCTACTTACAATATTACAACTACTAAATAATTAATAGGAGTTAAATAAATTATTACTAAGGAAATACAAGTAATTTAATTTTTAATCAGTCATTTATTTTTCGTCATAGAATTTCAAATATATTGGTATTTAGATTTAGAAAATAATATTAATACCAAACACTTGTCGCTTGGCAATGCATTCAGGGCAATCGCAATCTATGTAGGATGGTTGGCTTCAGTTCTACTTGTGGTACAACAGACGTAGAACAGACGCTAGAAATATGGGCAAATTAAAAAATCAGCTGCCTTTATGTGGCCCGCGTTCTAAGAAAACTAATAACTTGCGAGAGTACCTGCGGTAAGTGTATATGTAGATATTATACGTGTAGTGTAATTCTTCGCTAATTAACTTCGCTAGTTAATTTGGGCAATACTCTCTTATAGGCGGAAGCGTGCCGGATTACCATATATGGAAAAAAGCTTTTATAAAGGTCTAAAATATTTGAACATGTATCTATATAATATATAATAAATGGAAAATAAACTGCTTCCGGGTTATGCTGTGTGTCAAGATTTGTTAATGCTGACGTTTCGCGAACCATGTTGCTCGCTTCTTCAAAGCTAATTGAATACTGAAGACCTACCAAGAAATATATAATAAATGACTTATACATACACATAAAGCTGCCTGTTTTATCGAAATCGCTATTTTTTCTCATACCTACAATTGAAATTGAAGTACGTATACTACCAAGTCTATACATAGCAATAATAATTTTGAGTAAAATTTCAAAATGCAGTATCCAACTGTATCTAGAATTTTTTATAGGAATATTATATTTACTAACACCTACTTGCGTCACCCGATAAAAATTTGAATTTTTATATGAGGTGTGTTTTACCTGAAAGTATCGATCTCTGCTAAGTACGAACGAGACATTCGAGATTATTGATGCACAAAGAAAACGTTAAATGGATTTAAATAAGTATCTGAGTACGAATGCTTTCACGGCCAGAGTCATTTAAATTTAGATGATAAATAGTCACCGGTTTATGCCGTGAGTAAAAATTCATAATTACTGTCTTCTCGAACCATGCTGTTCGCTTCTTCGGAGCTAACTGATAATTAGTTACTAATTCTAATAATAAATGTAAAGCAATGAATGATTTATGTAAGAAAAGCTGTCTGTTTTACCAAAACTACAATCTTTTTCAACATACAAAAGGTAAAATGTTCAACCATAGTTAGTAGTAAAATAGGAATGTTATAATAAAGCAATTAATTAATTTGTATCACTGTATTGTTTTGTGGAATTGTATTTGTATTTAAAATATACAAGAAAAGCATTTCAGAACATGCGATAGTCACATACACAAAATTATTAGGAAACGGTTCGGCGCCAGTCGACACCGCACGGCCCCTTTGATCTTCGCCGCCAAAGAACGATACCGCTGTTCCCCTCATCTAATCAGTGCATTTCTTGCATTTTCTGCGGAGTGTAAAGTGGGCTTGTTCCCTCCTCTCGCGCCTCAGTTTCGTCGAACTTTTGATGCCGGTGACTAACATTTACTCTTAATTAAGATAATATATTTTATTTGTTACGAATTTGATATTTTGTATTTCTTAAGAATATTCATTTGTTGCTTTAAATAACGATGTAGGTACTTATAATAAATGTCGTTGCAAAAAAGTCAAATACCTTACTTATCATTTATGATTTTAGTTAGTATTAGTACCAACATATTATGTTTGTATAAAGAGTAATTCTTAATTCCACACGGTATATGGGGGCCCCCAAATTCAAAATTGCCCAGGGCCCCATGATGGCATAACGTGCCGCTGATTCTCGCTCTTGTTTTTCATCCGCTAATTTCTTAAGTTCAGCACCACTTTTTTCTTTTCGCTCATTTCTTTGCTATGATTTGCATACGCGTATTGTCAGCGCCCGCGCCGCACAGTGGGGCAAAAATGACCTTTTGGGGACAAAATTCTTTAACTTTGTATTTTTTAGATGAATTGTTATAAAATTTGGTGTGCATAAAAAGAAAGGACCAAGTTTAATCTCAGTAAAAAAATCATTAAATTGTTATTAATTTATTTATTATGAAATAACAAACAATAATCGTACTAGCCACCGCAATTATTGTTTTAAGTTTCGCCGCCACACGCTGCTTAACTCGGCTTTTTTTTTATGCTCGGGAATACTTGCAATTGCGCCCTATTTCTTTGCGCGCCCCTAGGCACGTGCCTAATGTTCCTTATGGGAAATCCGCCTCTGTATATATATTTTTGATCAGCATTGACAACTGAATGGACTTAGCTATATGTCCGTCTGTCTGTCTGTGTACACGATAACTGCCGTAATTTTGAAGTTATTAATTTGAAATATGGTATACAAGCTAATCTCTTAAAAAGTAAGGACAAGTTCGTGAATAGGCAAAATCGGTACACTATTTTTCTTTTTTTTATATTTTACGGTGGGGGTGTTTTAACTTCAGCCTGGCAGAAGATAATGTTCTTACTAGTTTTAATTGTATTTAATTTTAATTGACATTTCAGAGTGCAAGCTGCGTGTTCTTGGATGCAGTTCAAATATTAAGATCTTGCCAAAGAGTTGATAATGTACTAGGTGGTACACTCCTGTATCATAATAAGTAAGGTTAGTCAAGAAACGCAAATATATTGTATTATTTATTTATTTATTTATTGCAGGGTAGTAACTACACAACTCAGTTTAGAAAGTACAAAATGGTTAGTCTTGTCAAATCCTTACCATCTTAAATCGTCAGCAGAAATTGTGAAAATAGAATTTGACTTGCCATTAGGGACTAAATTACTGCAGGTGTACATCAAGGAAGATGAATATAATCGTTTGAAACGGGAAGCGTCAATATTTAGGTCACCTCGGAATCTACTAAACGTGAGTTGTCCTTAATTGTTCTTAACTTGGTCTTGCACAAATTTTCGTAACACTCGATACTTTCTTTCTTCTAAAAATGTAATGCCTAGGAATATTCCCCTTTTGTAGAATATTAAAGTAGGAGTATCACTTATATGTTTACACAGGTTTTCTTCATCATCACAATTTACTTCTGCTATCCTGATTTTTTTCTTTGTGTTGAACTTTTGGGCTAACTTCTTCCATGTGGGTCGCAATTTCTTTGAATGTATGCACCACGGTTGTGTATAATGCACAAAAGTATTGTAGTTATTGATGTACTCTGAAAAGTTGTTTGAATTGAGAATTGTAACGTTGCTAGTTGAATTAATGTTAATACAGATGTACAACAGTAGTAACACATATATAGTTTTCATTTTGTACTTTGTTTCTGCCAATGCTATGAATTACTAACATGTTGTTTCTTTTTAAAGGAAATAGATAAGATATTATACCACATGAATTGTATACTCATTCTTATCTTAGTTTAAGCAACAATATTTACTGTTTGTCATTAAAGTAAATAGTGTTTACTGTAAGTAAATACGTTATGTGTAAACTTATTTTAAAGCAGTAAGTACAATTAAAGGATAGAAAAATTGGTTGTATGGAAACAAATTTGTTCATTAATCAGTCACTGATATACCTCTTTAATAAAAATTGTTGTTTTTGGGAGAATCAGAATCGGCAATGGAATCTTACCAAGGCTGGTCAATGGTGCCTTGTGCAAAAACATTTGTTTTTAATCCATGATTACAAAAACATTTATAATTGAAACTAAACTTGTATCTACGTATCACCTTACTATTCTGACGTGTAGGATCTATCCCAAAGTATAGAAATAGAAATGGAAATAGAAATAGATTTATTAATTACTCTGCAGTGTCACAAAAAAATATGGGCGTTTCTATGATAAGAGGTCACATTTTTTATAATTTGTGGCAAAACAAAGAAATTGTTAATTTTAGTATTTTTCAAAATGTTATCATTTTAATAGTTACTAGGAGTATGTCTGCAAGAAGGCAAGTCATTTTATTATTTTTAACCAAGTTTTCTTTTACTATGGAAAAAAATAACGGGAAATACATTGGCCAGTGGATAGATATAACATAATGGCGCGGTAGCAATTGATGAATTAAAACAATTAATTAATTAATGTAAAGTAAGTCCGAAAGGGTACGGTATGTCCGTACGAATACATATATCTAGTTTAATTAATTAATTGTTAGAAATCAATATTGATTAACATATTAGCTTAATTATTAATCAGACTTATTTTACATACTATCTGTCGAGCGTTGAGTCACATATGAGGTATGGAACAATACTGTGGGGCTCGTCTCCGTTGTTTGGACGACTCTTCAAACTTCAGACGCGGTTCATAAGATGCATGCTGCACCTAAACTATAGAGAAACATGTCGACCGCACTTTGGCTCCCCACGTTGCCTTGTCTGTATATCTACAGCCTTCAGGGTGGTCAATGGTGCCTTGTGCAAAAACATTTGTTTTTAATCCTTGATTACAAAAACATTCATAATTCAAACTAAACTTGTATCTACATATTTTCATCTTTACCTGTCTTTGTATACTGTCTATTAATATATAATATCTGCATGTGTTTTTACTGACCTATCCGCAACGCTGTACGGGGTTTCTACAGTTTTCCTTTGCTTTGCAAGCTAATGTTGCAAAGCATAAAGGGGGTTGCTTTTCAAAATTGGGTTGAGCTGCAGTGATACCCGCAACAGTAGTACCGGAGACTTCAGCGAAGCTCGGTACTACCAATTTGCCCTAATGCTCTTCATAACTTTTCAAAATCTATTAGAATAATTTTTGTATTTAAATTATATTATCTAGGTTTAATATATTTAATGAGCTGTATCAGAGAGTTCCAATAAATATTTTAATTGTCCCATTTTAATTGTCATATGAATGTAAACTTTTCTTTCCTTTCAGAAACAATTGAAAACCTCTGAAGTCAAGGGGGTAGTATTGCAAAGGATGAAAAGAGACCAGTCTCTTCTTTTTACAACAGTTCCTGAAGAAGGTGAATCATCAACTTTTACATTAGGAAAATCCATCGCACCAAGACAACAAAACAGACCAAATTTTTTGAATTTAAAGTCGAAGACAACAGATATTAATATCGAGGGTAAACTTGACTCAAACCCAATTACTAGTACTCCTTACCTAGGTAGTACCAGTATTTGCTCCACACCTATGACTGATTTGAATAAAGTACTGCACCAAAACTTAATGTCTATCTGTGTAAACCACGGGAAAATTAAAGAGAATGTTGAAGATCAAAACGTCAAAAGAGAAAATACTAACCAGACTGGATCAATCAATACGGTACTTTCTGGAGTATCAGATGATGAAAAAGTGAAGAATGAGTTTGATGTGTTTAGAGAGAACATGATTAAAAAGAGTAACAGCTATAATGACATAAGTAAAGTTGGGAATGATTATATGAAATGCCATTTACGTCGAAAATCAGTAGCAGATCCCACTTTTCCTATGTTTTCAACTAAAGGCTTACCTATGTCGGAATATTGCTACAATCACTTTATTTGCAGTGTTGGCATGCTTGCCATGCAGCCGTGGAAACTAGATGCAGAGCATGGATCAGAAAATCTGTGTTCATTGCAAGATTTTCATTGCAGTGTAGAAAACAAAGTTTGTGACAAAGATAATAATTTTAACGAGATGACTAAAAAACTTATTAGTAGAAAAAATAATATTGAGTTAAGAAAATCATTGTCTTTGCCATTAAAATCAGCGTCAAATCCACACACTATATTAAGACAAAATAGTATACTTACCCCATTAATGTCAAAGCTTAGTGTATTGGCAATGCAAGAAAAATCACCTGGGTTCAGCAAGGATGTAACACCTTGTGATTACAAAGATCTTAAATCTATGAACAAGACTTGGCCATTTTTAAATAACAAAAATGATACCATAAAATCACAAACACAGACAGAACAGGAATTGAAACCTGTGATATTATTTATATGTGGACAACAGGATATGGCTGTTAATCTATTTTTAGAACAAGAAGAATTGTCTCCTGACTGTATTACTAAAATAGTAAGTCCAGGTGATACACAGTATATAATATTGTTTATAACAATTATATTTTTAGTATGGAACTTGCATTGACCAGTTGGGAAGACTAGACAAACAGATACGGCAGTGTTTGGAAATACATCCTAGAAGTGGAACTCAAGGTAATAGCAGTGATCCATACAGTTTCCTGAGCATGAATTCAAATTGCGATACTGTTCAAAGAGTTGGTATTTGGGGATCATCTGAACAAACATCAGTTGCACGGTTACATCGTGATTTTATGACTACACCAACTTTAACTGAAATTATTATAAGGTAAGCATTAATAAATAAACTGATAACAAAATGCTTACAATATGTATCCTGAAGAGCATGCTAATGTATGGTGGGGCGTGATAGGCCTTCCAGAGGTGGCGGGGTTTGTGTCTTTTTGCGGGATATATTTAGGTACTCTATCATCTATACCCCTGATGTGATTGAGCAGCTATGGTTGGAGGTGATTGTGGGTTCTTGTAGGGTTGTTGTTGGAACGCTATATAGACTACAAAATTTTAATTGTAATACATTTCTGGACGAATTTGGGGCCTTAGTTGCATGTTGCCTCCCTGAGTACAACTACATTTTTTGCTGTGGTGACTTCAATATTGATCTGTTGGATCTGGAAAGTTCGGAGACTACTCATTTTTTTCCTTGTTGGATTCTCTAGGTGTAGTGCAGGTTATTGATGTGCCAACCAGAATTACGGCGGCTTCTCTCTCATTGTTGGAACGTCCTGTATATTTTATTATACTATGAATACTACTAAATTTGTTTATCCAACCGTGTATGTTGCAGCATTAATAGTTTGAGAGATATTCAACTGTTTGTCCAAAATATGCGCGTTGGAGGTTCTTTTTGAAAACTATGTAAAAGCGACATTTTTGCCGATTTTGCCTTCAAACTATCTGAGACAATAGTCAAAGCCAGTAGGTAGATTATAGTATCCAAAGATATTAGATACACTATACAGAGTAAATTGAACTTAGTAAATTTTGATGTTTTTCAAATGGCTGTTTCTCGAGTTTTTTAAATGGAACAGCCTGTATAATATATGTTGACTGTAATAACTCTTTATTTCGCTCAAATTTACATCCAGTAAGTCATACACCAAATGTTACTATTTTTTGTGATATTTGCAATTTAACGAAAATGTAATGCAATTGTAAATTTTAATATTGTTGTGAATAAGGTATTTGGTAATTTGATGTAAAGTCTTCAAGTGGCGATAGAAGAGATAATTTAAAAAACGATTTAACCAGCTTGATCCTTATACAAAGTATTACCGTTCTCAACATATTAACAATGTTATATGAAATTTTGTAAGTATATTTGCCATCTATCGTATGGCAACCAAACAGGCGATTTAAAAATTTCAAATTACTGATAAAGTAGGGTTTACTTACCCTAAATCCTGTACTTTTAGTTTAAGTATCGTGAAAATTTGTTGACTTCTGAGTGTTGAAAATCAGATTTTCTTTAATTTGATTTATGTGCTCACACACAGAAACCAAATATGCAACAGAAACAAAGGCATCTTTAGATTCAGATTTTCATTCATAGCAAACAAATCTATTAAAAAGACTAAGTAATAATTAACAGATTGGACGACTTACCTATAAGGAAGGACAATCCTAATTATCCGAGCTAACATTCCGAACATTTTACACCCTCTCTTTTCCCTGTAGTACATAAAGCCGCTGTGCGTTGACTCACAATTTTAAAAAGAGAAACAACTTTTTTCTCTATTACACTTCGATATATCACCTCTCGGGCCATGGATTCGTCATTATATTGTCGCGTGCTCAATGTAAATAGATCGTATAGGGTTGGGAACCTAGGGTGGGTTGTAAAATGTTCGGAATGTTAGCTCGGATAATTAGGATTGTCCATCCTTATAGGTAAGTCGTCCAATCTGTTAATTATCCTTCGCTAACATTCCTCACATTTTACACCCTGTAGATG